>JAPTHN010000029.1:3038544-3638544 GCA_026936325.1 Platynereis dumerilii
AAAGTAACTTCGGACTGATTGAACAAGACCTGATTTTTAAATTGTATGAAGCATAATAAATTGGAAATACATATAATTAACAAAATTGAAAGCCATAATTATGATTAAGGAGCTGCCGCTGGTTGCCTTGAATTTAAGGCTGCCAAATCACATTTACCACCCCTAAGAGTGGATGGGGAAATCTGACTTGACAGCCCAGCAAAGGCACCCAGAGACATTTCGGTTTTTGAAAAAAAGTTTATTGGTAAACTGAATACAGTCCAAGTAGCTAATGCAGCTCCTCTAATTCGGTTGTTATTCCCACCTTGATAAGATAGAGCAGCTGCACTCTCCACTTGGCATCTTTAACTTCATAGGGGCTTACATGTACATGCACTGAGCAACTGGCTTTACATTCCAACATACCTGAATCAGTGGCTCTTTCAGAGTAAAATATGTCTGGTTTCAACCGCTCCAGGCATCTTTCACAGGTCTCCAGCAGATCACTCAACGCATGTACATCCAGGATATCACTAAATTGCTCTAGAAAGCTGCCAAGTGTTATAATCTCTTCCCTTGCCAAATACTGTATTGCATCAAATATTTGATCAGCCCAAAATCTCCCTTTCTCTTCAAATCTCCTCATGATGTCTTCGGTCATCCAGTTTGGATTATTTTCCTTGAAGCGCACTTGTTGACGTAGAGCACCGTATCTGACCCCAATGATATTTCTGTCAATATCATACGGCTGAAAAGAAATCAGACAGTCACCATTGCTCAGGAAAATATTTTGAAGTGTCTACGGACAGTGCAGCCTTCAACTCGTTAAACATTCATCCCATGTGAGTTAGTGGGGCTTTTTCTGTTGAGGACTCTGGACAAACAGACTAAAGACAAGGGACTTAAGCCCACCTGAAGTGACTGTAACAGAGCCAATACCACCAGATGCCCCCAAATAAGAACAACTGCCACAGAACAAAAGGTATTTGGGGAACTGAGGATTACAAACAAACAATAGGATTTGTTTGAGGTGACTTGGCGTAATTCAATACTGTGAATAATAACAAACTTGCAGAAAGAGAGTCACATTCATTTAGCTGACAATCTGGCTGTGGCTTAAGTATTAGTTTATGATTAGCATTGTACAATATACATTACTTGGTATTTTTTTTATAATAATGTACAACAGCTACCTTATTTTATTTATATCTTTTTGGGTGAGAAGCTGTGCCAAATTGTTAGTTCTGTCAGGCCATTCTTGTTAAAATGTATTCAATATGAAACGTGTAATCTAAACTATGAGTTATTGAAATTGAATTTTGAATTCTTAATTTTAGTTAATTTTGGAAACATTGTCTCAATCAGTCACCTGGACAACAGCAATACCTAGATACCTAGATACCTAGATAGCTAGATTGATAGATAGATAGATAGATAGATAGATAGATAGATAGATAGATAGATAGATAGATAGATAGATAGATAGATAGATAGATAGATAAGGTAAGTGCAGCCCCCTGAGCCCAGATGGCTTGGGACTTAATAAACTGCTTCTGGTGTATTGCAACCTAGTTTGACTCATAATCACCCCCGCTCTGTTTTGAGCCAAGTCAATCAGATATGCAAGCTAAATTGTACCATTCACAGAGTGAACCAAGGCAGTGAATTTATGATACATTGTGGCTATTTGAGTGCAAATAGCACTGGAAAATTGGTAATGACTAATGAAAGTTGTGACGTCCAAAAATGGAGTTGCAGATATTCCGTGATGCAGAATGGATTAAAATCACTGCTGATGTAGTCTGAGTTTTTGTTCCCAAG
The DNA here is from genome assembly GCA_026936325.1 of Platynereis dumerilii. NCBI lineage: Eukaryota > Metazoa > Annelida > Polychaeta > Phyllodocida > Nereididae > Platynereis > Platynereis dumerilii. Next base: position 3,040,345 of record JAPTHN010000029.1, read on the forward strand.
GGGGAAAACATACGATTCTACAGGAGGGTATGTAAACTTTTGAAAATGGTCATAAAATTCAATTTTAAAATCGATAATACCATAGACTCTCATTGCTGTTGAATTTTTAATGGTTCAGAAATTTTAAGCCGCATACAGTGCATTGTATTTCATGTATGATTTGCCTATTGTTGTTAAAATTGCCCTGGAAATAGAGAAATTTGTCATTTCGCATCGGGGTATGTAAACCTGCGGGCAGAACTGTAGCTTTGGATTTCAGTACACTGTGAAAGATGAAGCTTCTAGCAACAAAGCCGTAATTCACAAGAATCCATGGAACAATAAAGCTGAAATTCCTGCACAATTTTTTAAAACATAAAGCGCAAAGAATATTTCCAACACAAATATAGCTCTCATTTTGAACTTTTTGACCAGGATTCTGGCAATGGTGATCATATGGTCGTAAAATTGTCAGAACATGAAGAACAGCGCCTTCATTTGCCATTTTTTCAGAAATTGTCTCAGTTATCATAATATCACACAGATGCATGCCTACTGTACAATTTGGCATGGATATTTCCCCTTTGAGCAAACTTTTTCCCCTTTTGGCAAAATCCTTTAGTCTTTGACAAAGGAACAATTTCCTATTTCTACTGTTGGCTAACTGTTGCATCTATTGGCAAACTTTGTCAATCCCTGCAATTATAACTCACTGTCTTTTTAGGCCGCCTACAGCATTGAGTAATAGTTAATTTGTGCCCATTCCTGCAATTATCGCCCAGTGGTGACTGTGAAATGCACTGTTGCATGATGCAGTATGATGGGATTTATGTCAGTTTCATCGCTACTTAAAAAGTTTTCCGCATCACTTTCCATATATATTCACACCACAGCCATCAACCCATTATGTGTAGATCTAATAGAGTATGGGCCAGGGTTGGGCACGAGTACATGCAAATGTACTCGAGTACGAGTACGAGTACTTGTCACTTCTACGAGTACGAGTACGAGTACGAGTACAGCTTTTTCTGAATGTACTCGAGTACAGGAACGAGTACTTTCAAATGTATTTGAGTACGAGTACGAGTATATTAGGGTGCTTCTTCTGCCCCAACTTGCTCAGAACCCTGTATACTTTTTTGTGTGGGTGAGGCTAGTCAATAGAAGTAATCATGCCAAATTTCAAGAAATTTTATTGATGCCTAGGTGTAGCACATTTGGATTGAAATTTGCCAAATTTCAATAAAATTGTGCGATTTCTTGTGAATTACTACGTTATCTATCATATTTTTTCAATAGTCTTCAATATTGTTTAAGAAGATTTCTGTGTCAAAACACCATTTCCATCCACATCTTACTCATTTCTAAATTTACCATCAGATAAAAGGCTCAGCTTAGGTTCAGGTAGGCACTTTAGGTGGCAATACTGATTGCATTGTCTCAAAATGTCATAACGTTATCATTAATTGTTGATAACAAGGCTGGTTTAGTATGTATAGCACATTATACAACAAATAAAATTATTTTTCCCTTGATTAAATGGTTAACTTTGTTAGAAATCAAACTTTTTCACTTCTTTGAATGCATTTATCAAAATAAGGCAATATCTTGATGAAAACTAGAATTTCGATCATTTAAATGACTCGAAAAATAGGAAGTTGCCAAGAGTTTCAAGACTCAGAGTTGAATGTACAAATCCTTTACTTGTGAAACTAGTAGTCACTAAATTTAAGTTTTGTAATGTGACCAGCTGCACAGTACCTCACAAGGTAAAAGTGTGAAGGACATTTCTAAAGTTTTAAAGGCCTATACAAAGATGTCAATCATCAAATTCAGCAGATCCTTGGGATATTCCTTTTGTGCAGCATTCTTAGCCACATCAAGACACTAGGATCAAAGTATCTGTTTTACAAGAAACTGTGTCTACAATTATTCCCAAAGGAAGCAGGTCTTGTTGAGCTTCATGGCTCATAGGGAAGATATTTGGAAAAAACTCATTTTACCTTTCTGTGAAAGAGCACATAGGCCTATTTCCTTCCAGTCCCAAATAAGATGACTTTGGAAATATTTAATGCTATGAGGAATTTAAGGCGTTACTGAAATAAAACACCAAGATGGGAAAGACTCCTGCCAAAGTGGTAGGGCACAGGACCATGAATATAATTATATCATGTACACCATTATATATCAAAATTAGGAGAAAATTTGCTCCAAAAAATGTCATTCAGTGGTTTAAATTCATTGTCAATGGCTGATAGTGGTTTTCAGCCTTTTCTCAGTGACCTGAAAAAGATTGTGGCAGACCTTTTGTAAAACTTCAGAAGGCACCCTATTTCTGATGATGTATTGATACTTTATCGTGTCTTGCTGTATTTCTGCTCTTCAATTGCAACTAGCAATGACTTGAAAAGGAGGGTGCTACTCACGTAGCTCGTTGGAGGACAAGGCTTCTTATGCACTCTGGTTAGCTGTTGCATGAATAAAGTTATGTCTTTATTTGACAATTATAAATAAATAGTGAAAAGTAAGACAAGACTCCAGGCTTTTTCCTGTGCTTGCAGCGTGCAAAAAATGAAATGATTCATCAAATTCGAGGTATTTTTGTGTGCACCTCAGTTGAATTCAACCCAAGCAATGACCTCGTACTGTGCAATAATATCATTAAGTTATTAACTTCCTCCACTATTTGGAAAAATGAGCTGAAAGTATTGAAACATCGTCTCTGTTATCTTGTTCCTGACATGATCGCTTTGACACTGTTTGATGATAACTTGCGTACCGATGAGAAAAACACATATAGTGCAAGAAATATTAAAACAACCATAAAAAGTCCAACATCCAAGCAGATAATGTACTGCTTTTGGGAAGCCTTTCCTGAATTGAGGGAAAATATGGAACTGCAGGTTAGTGGTTGCAGACTTATGGAATGCACACTGTTTCTTTAATAAAGATTGAACCATCCCTTTTGCAGATTGATGTACACATCCAAACCTTCTGAATGACAATACGCAGAATGCATATCAGGGAAAAAGATCTCCAGTGCCTTTAGGGTCACAAATGACTGTGCAGAAAGAGGGTAAAATTGGAAGCAGATTATTAAGATCATTCAAGAAAGGAAGATCGATTTCAAAATGAACTTCTCTGAATTATCGCCAAAATCACAGAAAACAGCGAAAACTTGATGTTGTACACCTATCATATTGATGACCCTGGCGAGTGGTACCTAGTACTTAGCTGACCTCTATATTTCCCAAATGGTGTCCGTACTTCATTATGTATGTTTAAATCTGATTTATCATGCAAACCATGTTATCTCTTGATTGGCTATTTGTTTTCTTTTCTCTTGAAATTACGAGAAACGACAAAATTTCAATTGCAATGTGCTACACCTAGGAATTCTTCAAATTTCATGAAATTTCAGAAAAATGGTCTATATTGATAACGTCACCACCAAAAAAAAGTAAGGTTGGATCTAGAAAAAAATTCAATTTTGGGGGGCAGAAGGAGCACACTAGAGTACATTTATGCAATTACGAACCTAATTTGTGAAATATTTAAAGAAATAAAAGCATTATTAAGACAGAATAATTGATCAATAATCAAGAATATCAGAGAAGGCTACTCCTTATGCTCCTTTGTTAATTAAAAGTGAACTGTGTTAATTTAAAATGGCATTTGCAGCTACTTGCTGGGCTGCTAACCGCTGGTCCAGGGTTCGAATCCACTTCAGCAGGGTCACCTGGGCCAGAGTTTGACAGCAGTTTCAATCATCCTTTGCTCATTACCATGTCCTCGTCCAGTCCTAATTAGCCTAACAAGTGAATAAATATAGGACAAAAAGTCCAGTAATCCATCCATCCGTCTTTTGAAGCTATTTGGATTGAGATATATTATAATCTATAAGACTTCAATTGGCGTCCAAATGCTAATAAAAATGTGATGTCAGAAGTGAATCTGCCCTTTGATTGATAGATAGATAGATAGATAGATAGTTTATTTACCAACAAAGCATAACTTTACAGTATTACAAAAACTTGAAACAAGTAATATAATAATAATAATAATAATAGGCATTTATATAGCGCTAATTCCAGTAAACTGCTCACTAGCGCTGATGCATGATCAATTTATTTGTAGAAACTCTAAAATAGATAAGTTTTAAGATTTCTCTTGAAGCCTTCAAGTGTTTTAGAGACCTTGACAATCTCTGGGAGTTTGTTCCACAGTTTTGGAGCGGCATGCGAAAAGGCTCGGTCTTCATATTTGTTCTTGTTGAAGGAAGTTGGTCATTTAAGAGCATTTTGTTATTGCTTCTCAGATTACAGCTTTGTTCAGATTTTGGCTGAATCATCTTTTGAATATACAAGGAGCTTGTCCGTTTACTGCTTTCCAAGTTATTAGCATGAGTTTGAATTGTATTCTAGCTGGAATTGGCAGCCAATGTAGCTGCTTCCTATGCTGGCTTACACTGTCATGCTTTTTCAATTTGTCAATGAGTCGAACTGCTGAGTTTTGGGCCACTTGAAGTTTATATAATAAGCGACTTGATGCTCCATACAGAAGACCATTTCCATAGTCTAGGTGAGGAGTCACCAGAGCATTGACAGCTGTTTTGCAGGTTTCCTTGTCCAATGACTTGCGGATTTTTGAAATATTTCTTAAATTGAAATAGGCGTTCCGACACATTTTGTTGACTTGTTTTTTCCATTGTCATGTTTTTGTCAAGATTACACCTAGATTTCTAACATGATCGACTGCATTAATTTTGACATTGTCGACATGGATTGACGATACTTGGAGTTTGTTAAGTTGATGTTGACTGCCAATGAGCAGTAGCTCAGTTTTTTCTCCATTGTTGCAAAGCTTATTTTCATTGAGAAATTTTCTGATTTCAGCAATGCATTTTTGCATTTTGACTATCGCATTTCTCTGATCCAAGAAAGTTGGTTTGAAAGAGAGAATAAGTTGTTCGTCATCGGCATACTTTTGGTCTTTGACTTGATTTTTTGCAGCCACTTCGCTCAATGGAGCGATGTATGAATTAAATAGGATTGGTCCTAATTTTGAACCTTGAGGAACCCCAAATTTGAGTGGAAGTTTGGTTGATGTTTTGTCATTAATCATCACTGACTGTGACCTTTCAGAAATGTATGACCTGAACCAGCTCAGTGCGGAATCTCGAATACCGTATCTATTTTCTAAACGTTTCAGTAGAATCTTGTGATCAATTGTGTCAAAAGCGGCCGAGAGGTCCAACAGTACAAGCATTGTTACCTCACCTTTGCTCATATTCAACATGATATCATTATGGATCTTGGTCAGGAGAGTTTCAGTGCTGTGGAATTTTCTGTAAGCTGACTGTTTCGCATCATCCAGGTTATTTGCAGTAAGATGGTCCGTGTATTGTTTGATAACAGCACTTTCAATTAGTTGCCAAGGAAAGAAAGATTTGATACTGGCCTATAGTTCTTTTTGATTAGATCCAATCCACATTTTTTCAACAGAGGTTTGACAAGCGCATGTTTCAACTCAAGAGGCATTTCTCCCTGTGTGAGTGACTCATTGACTATCTTGGTTATAATTGGGAGGTATTCATCAATGCATTCGAGCAAAAGCCACGTTGGAATAGGATCAAGTTGGCAGTGTTTAACTGGCATTTCCCTGATCAGTTTCTTGACGTCATTCTGAGATAGGCTTCTAAATTGTCGGAGAGTATGAGGGGCAGTTTCGATATTATTAACACTATCATTATGTGCGGAGTCCAATTTAGACCTGAGCGTTTTAATCTTCTCATCAAAGAACTTATTAAAGTCATTTGCCAAGTCAATTTCATTTGTATGTGGTGGGAGAGGTAGTTCCTGTTTTCTGTTCAGACTTGAGTTCAGTAACTTGAACAATTTCTTTGAATCACCATTAGAATCTTTGATCTTGACTCGCAGATCTTCTGATTTGAGTGACTCAGCTGTAGATTCAATGCATTTCTTTTTTCTTTGAACGACTCCCAGTCTTTTGCAAGTCTGGTTCTCCTCCATAATCTCTCTGCTTTCCTTTTCGCTGATTTTAGAAACTTGATATCAGCATTGTTAAATGAAGTGGGTGTGCGCAGAGTTACTTCTCTAGTTTTAATGGGAGCATGTTTATCCAGAACCTCTTTGGTAGAGTCATAGAGTCTAATAAGTTCATTTAGATTTTTCTGTTCCTGTCCATCTACAGACAGATGTTTCTCAATGTCTTTTTTGAAATCTTGTACATTGATTTTACTAGTTTCCCTGAAACTGATTTTCTTCTTGGTTTGTTAGCTTTCTTCATTGGAATGTCAAATAGAATGCAGTTGTGATCTGAGAGTAGGTCACTAACCATACATTTGTTCAATATTGATTTTTCTCGAGTAATCACAAGGTCCAGCGTATTGCCATCTTTGTGTGTTGGCGCAGAGACATGTTGTACAAGACCAAACATTTCAAGGATTTTGTTAAATTGGATAGTCTTGTTGTCACCCGGTTTATTCACATGAAAGTTGAAATCACCAGTAATTATGATTTCATTGTTGAATGTTTGATAGTGTCCCAGAAATTTAGTGAACTCTGTAAAGAATTCTGCAAGACTGTATTTGTTTTTGTTGGATGGCTCTGGGCGTACACTAGAAGAATTGTAACAATTTTTCCATCCAACTGGACTTGGATTTCCATGTGTTCAAAGGTCTTGGTCTTCATGCTATCTTTTTGAATTGCTTGAATGCCAGATCTGACAAGGCAACCTACTCCGCCACCTGGCCGTCCCAAACGGGTGAACTAAGAAAGAAATATCCTCCATTTTGCTCCAATTCGCCAATTTCGACTGTATCATCATTTTTTAACCAAGTTTCAGTGAAAAGAAAGATGTCAAGATCATATTCGTCTTTGTAGTCCTTAACAATTTGCGTTTTCTGTCTCAAACTTTGAGCATTCCACACACAATTTTGAGAAATATTCTTTGGTTTGAGAATAGTCTTGTGGGGGTGGTTTCTGATATGCTCTGCATAAGCTGATCCGGAGTCTTTTTGTGCTAAAATCTCAAACCTGTTTGAGAGTTTGATTGAGCTACTGTTGCTACTTATAAATTTTGCCTTTGGTAGAGTTGACACTGTTGTTGATTGTTGTCCATTTGCATGGTTATTTAGACCAGTCCGCAAAACCTCAGAGTATAGCTTTCTGTATTTGTACATTGTTTCTGTTGTTTAATGCAAGAAGTTTTTGATAAGCCAGAAAATTCGTGACTGACCAAAGAGTTTGTTAGAATCAAGGATCATGCAATTTGTGACTGATCGAAGAGTTTAGATAGGATCGAAGATCAATCAATATGTGACTGACTGAAGCAGTTATTTAGAAACGTGAATCAATCAATTTGTGACTGACTGAAGGATTAAATTTGGAAACAAGGATCAATCAATTTGTGACTGACCAAAAAGTTTACTTAAGAATCGAGGATAAATCAATATGTGACTGAGGTTAAATCAATTTGTGACTGACCAAAAGGGTTAGTCAGGAGTCAAGGATCAATAAATTTGTGACTGACTCAAGGAGTTCTAAAGAGTCAAGGATCAATCAGTGTGTGACTGACCAAAGCAGATACTTAGAATCGAGGATCAATCAATTTGTGACTGACCAAAGGGTTTAAGAGTTGCGGATCAATCAATTTATGAAGGTCCAAAGCAGAGTTAGAATCGAGGATCAACCAATTTGTGACTGACCAAAGCAGAGGGTTAGAATCGAGGATCAATCAATTTGTGACTGACCAAAAGGGTTGGTTAAGAGTCGAGGATCAATCAATTTGTGACTGACCGAAGCAGAGTTAGAATCGAGGATCAATCAATTGTGACTGACCAAAAGGGTTAGTTTAATAGTCGTGGATCAATCAATTTGTGACTTACCGAAGCAGAGTTAGAATCGAGGATCAATCAATTTGTGACTGACCAAAGCAGAGGGTTAGAATCGAAGCTCAGACAATTTGTGACTGACCAAAAGGGTTAGTTTACGAGTCAAAGATCGATCAATTTGTGACTGACCAAAGGAGTTAGAATCGAGGATCAATCAGTTTGTGACTGACCAAAACAAAGGGTTAGAATCGAGGATCAATCAATTTGTGACTGACCGAAAGGGTTAGTTTAAGAGTCGAGCATCAATCAATTTGTGACCGAAAGGGTTAGTTTAAGAGTCGAGGATCAATCAATTTGTGACTGACCGAAGCAGAGTTAGAATCGAGGATCAATCAATTTGTGACTGACCAAAGCAGAGGGTTAGAATAGAGGATCAATCAATTTGTGACTGACCGAAGGTGTTAGTTAAGAGTCGACGATCAATCAATTTGTGACTGATCAAAGCGGAGGGTTAGAATCGAGGATCAATCAATTTGTGACTGACACAGGCAAGGTAGTGTGTTAGGCAAGTATGTTTGACTTGCAAGTGCTACGTACAGGCAACACAGACAAGGTAGTTTGTTAGGCAAGTATGTTTGATTTACAAGTGCTACGTACAGGCAACACAGGCAAGTTAGTGTGTTAGGCAAGTAAGTTTGATTTGCAAGTGCTACGTACAGGCAACACAGGCAAGTTGGTATCCTTGAAAAATAACTGAAAGCAAAAGGTTATAACAGTACCAGTTGTTTCTGCAATTAAAAGTACATATAATGGTAGTGATTTTTTTTTTTTTTTTTTTTTTTCCAGTTTTCCTCTTTTTACAAAATAATGTTTTACAGTTTTTTATAGAGATAGTGAAACAGAAATACAGCAGATTAATGTAAAAAATATTGTTGATGTGGCTATGCTGTCTGCTGGGCTGATCGCTGATAAGCTTGCAAGTCTGATGGTTGGTTGAGTCTTGGATGTGTATTGGCAGTGTTCAGATCTTCAAAAAAAACAGTAAACAGTAGTTTGTTGGAGGGGTACCCAGAGAAACTTAAGAGATGGATGCATTTGTTTTTTGCGGATTCTGATAATTTGGTAATAACCATTTCAGGCTCAGAGAACAGCACATTTCCATGCTATCTGTCACTTTAAATTTCATCTCAATATCTTTTTTTAGTGCCAGGAATTCGTTAAAATCACATATAAACGCTTGGCAAGGCAGATTTAATAAAAGAAGTAAATACAATTTAAATTTATTGCAAATATAGAAATGGTTCTTTCGTTCAGCTGAGAACATTTTTCGTCAGAGAAAATGATAATATAGTGTTAGAATGTCAGAAGAGACGTATGGCCTGGCAGCATTCACGAGAAATATTGATTTAAAGATTACAATTATATTTTGGGCCTAATACACAATGTCAGCACTTAAAAAATAAAAACATGAACAAGAATAACAAATGTTATGTATAATTCAACAAATGGAAATTATAAATATGATCAATTTAAATTTAGTGACTCCTTAAAACCGTGCTTATTAGAATTAAGATGAGCCAATCGACTAAAGTTCCCATTTCCGTAAAAGTGTCGATTTAAAAAAAAAAGATAAAAACGAAAACGGCTTTAGTTAAGGTTAAAATAGGGCTAGGAACATAATTTAAAAACGTAGATATATCATTTTGAAATAGCTGAATAAAATGGCACAAACTTTTTTGTTCCAAACGCCAGAATATTACTTACCAAAAACAAATAAAATTCCTACTTTTTTTCCAAACATCTTTTCTCAGCTTTTTTCATAAAATTATAATTTCCGTTTTTTCCCTCAATTTTTTTTTTCCAAATTTTGTTTTGATATTACCCTTCTGCCCTTTTTTTGTTTGTCCTAATTTTTTTCTCAAAGCTTGACTACAAATATGAATTTCGAGAAATAATTTAGTTAATTACAATTTAGTGTCTTTAAAATTTTTCTTTTGTGTCCAGGTTGTGCCGTCTTCATGCTTTGGCATTTACATATTATTATATTATATGAGATAAGATATTTCTTCATCAATAGTACCGGATTGTATCAACGCTTAACACGGGTTATCCTAAAGAGGTTAAGTCATTTCACTGATAATCTTGTCAACGGTGAACATGAGTTAGATGACTATAGTTTTAATAAACTTAACTCATGGTACCAAATTACAAAACTTTTTGCCAGTAACCTGTGTCAAGCATTCATACAATGCAGTATGTACTACAAACAACATAACCGAACTACCGTTCTTCCTGCCAGAAGCCAGAATAAAGTGTTCTTGACCACATAGGAGGTAATTGGCCTTTTCAGGTGGTTGAGGTTTGTGTCACTGGTTCGATCCACAGCCTACAACAGAGATAAATGCATGATTTTAGCCATTGTCTTATCATGATGGTACCAAAACAGGTGAGTGTTGGGTAGCTAGGCACCAGAGGGATACATGTGAGATGAGATTTTCAATTAAAGTTCATTAGCTTGTGGCTGTCCATTCAGAAACAGATATTGTCTTTTTTTTAAAAATTGAACAGTAATAGTTAAAACTTATCAAATCGTTTGATAAATTCCTCTAATATTTAAGGAAAAATAAAAACTGTTCTGATTAGGATACATGGACTGTTAAGAGACATTGAGATAACCCCAGCTGCCAATAGCACATAAACCAGTCATTATGGTATCATACGTATATTTTACCAAGAATCTATAATGGGAATATTGTCAAACCTCCAACAGAGCCTTGGTGATTAGAATTCCAAATCGGCACCCAGGTGGTAGATTGAGCAGGATGTCCCATTCGCGCCTGCATACTGTTATGTTCCAGTCCGGATCTTGCTCTAAGATCTTCCATTTCAAATGCCTCAGCCTTTGATGAAGAGGAGCATTGCTTATTATCAATCCTTTTCTTGTGTGTTCCGTTAATTCATTTTTCACAACCAAAATAGGTACAACATCGACTGATACTTCCAGCCCTTTACAGTTGCCTGGTCCCTCCCATATGAACTTCCACGGATTACTAAAGGAAACACATCGCAGAAATATTCCCTTCTTATCAATCTGGGCTAACCTCTTGACAAGGTACTCGTGAAGTATGAGACATGCAAATGAACCGAAGGCATGATGTTTGAATTCCGAGCAAAGTATTATCTGCAAATCAAATTCATCAAATCTAGCAACCTTCAGTTTCTCCCTCACACTTCCTGCTGTTGTTATTTCGGCATTCAAAAATCCATCTCTGGCCACCATCCGTTCAAACAGCTCCTTCAAATCCTTTTCTATCGCTTCACGTTCATGGACTGCGAGGACAAGCATGTGCTCCATTGTGTCAAAAACAGATAATCTTGTATCCATAATTGTGTGACAGTATTTCTGATAGGATGCTTCAGACATTTCCTCAGGGCTTCTGAGAGATTCAGGATCTCTTCCATAGTTATCTGCATGTACTTCTGAATTAGAAGATTTTAAAAATCTTCTTGCAGAGAGGTTGCCATGTCGGTGTGCCACGTGCAAAGGAGTGGAACCATGGATGTCCCTTCCATCAATTTGTTTTTCAACCAGTTCTTTGGGAATGCAGTTCAGAACCTGCTCATCGTGACAAAAAATGGCAGCCAAGTGTAACAGACTCCTTCCCAACCCATTGTCATTCCTCTTGATCAATATATGTCTCAGCTCATCCTCAACCTCACTTGTTGTGGTCCCTCTCAGCACATCATCATCATCATCATAATCAGAAAAATTGCTTTCATCATAATCGAAACTGCTATTCTTGTCATTCACAATCTGTTTTTCTTCAGCCCACTTTGTAACAGGTTGGTACCTTTTATCTCTCTGTAGAAGTGCTTCAGCTTCTTCAAAGCATTTTCTAATAATGTTGTCATCACCGTTGTCACGTTGTATGAAGAGGAGAAAGTTGATCACACTTTCTGACTTTATGCAACTACTAAGCGTCACATACGCTGTTTTGATGACTTTGCTAGCAGTAGTTCGAAGGTCCTCATTCACTTCCCACTGATCTTGTATTGGATTCATGTATACCTCAATGGGTTCAGTGTAGTCTTGTTTTTTTAGACGGTATGCGTAGATAAGCTTCTCCAGTACCTGGGCTGTGGCCAGCAGAGCTTTACAGGTTGTAAATTTAGCCACTGTCAGCACAGAAATACCAAGAATTTCATCCTTTGTTGGAGCAGCATGTTTGTCAAGACAACATTTAAGTACATGAAACAAGGCATAATAGTTGATTCCAGAACTTGTAAATTTTTTCCCATTCCCAGTTTCTTTTGTTTGTTCTACTATAATGTCATATATCTCCTGCGCATTGCATTCATCAATCATGACTTCCAATATGCCTTGGGAAATACTTAGTATTGTATCATTGCGTATCTGCATGTGCTCTCCAGCAAACCGTCTAAAGTCTTCTGTTTCTATCAGCCATTTCAGGCACCGGCCAAAACCTTTGCTTTTCAGTTCTCTTATTCTCTCCAGATCTATCTTCAATTCAGCAATAATGTCCCTTATCTTTCTTCCAGTTTGTCTCAGTTGATCCTTCATGTATGTATGGAAGGTAATCAAATTCTTCAGTATGTCTTCCATTTGTCTTTCACTGCAAAAAAGAAAACTAGATGTCAACATGATAGGGGCATAAGAGAAGAGTCCGCAACACTCCTGGGCCTAATGAACACACATTTCAGAAGGTATACACGTGATACACTGCAGCAATTCAGGCATTACTTTTCAAAGATGGTGCAGTATAGATATATACCCCATAATGTTTACAATACCACATGAAAAAGCAGTATATTCCTCGACCCTTCGGGTCTCGGGAATATACTGGGGTCTCGGGGAGTATACCAGGGATGTACAGTACCTACCCATGGTATAACCTTTTTATCCCATGTCTAGGCATATTTTTGAGATATAAAGTTAAACGGTCATGGAACTAAATAAATAAACGATTGAACTGAAAATTCTTGTTGCAGTTATGATTTTTTTATGGCATTAGTTTTTGAGATATCGCCTTGAAATTTTGGATTTGTAATTGATACTATATGTACACAAATACTGGAGAATTTAGTAGGTCTGGTGATTTCAGGTCCCGAGATATAAAATAAAACGGAAATGGAACTAAAAAAAAAACGTTGATTCAAATCAGTGATTTGAGAACATTATTCCACCGGGCAAATTCTGTGATTACACAGAAGGCTGACAAGGAGAAAGAGTACGAGCACATCAGCCGAGCTTTACAGAAATGTGGTTACCCCTCCTGGGCCATTGAGAGAGGCAGAGATCAGGTACAAACTCCGAAAGAGAAACCTACAAGCCTGCCTGACATCAATCGAGGTAGCAGTCGTGGAATGGTTGTCCTGCCTTACATCAAGGGACTCACAGAAACAATTGGAAGAATTTATAAAGCTTATAACATCCAAACGTGCATTAAACCAACAGCAACATTACGCCAGACATTGGTAGGCCTATCACCTAAGGACAAAACCAAGAAACAAGACGTCACCGGGGCAATTTACTTAATCCCATGCAATGTACCAAGCTGCCCTGATTTCTACATCGGAGAGACAGAGAGAAGCGTATGGACCAGATTTCTAGAACACCATCGCCCCAGCTCCGTTGCAACATCTGAGGTCTCAGAGCACATCCATCTAGAGTCACCAGGCCATCATGTTGATATTAATAGCGTCCAAGTGCTGGACAGGGATCATCGTTACTTTGAACGAGGAGTCAAAGAAGCCATCTACATCCGTGCCCACCAACCCAAATTGAATCGCAACGCAGGGAGACACCAGCTTTCTCACTTGTACAACACCATCGTACACAGCAAAGTGAGAAAGCTAAACAAAAACTGAGAATTCAACTTCCACCTTCATTCTGTTGAGAAAGATTGCAGTGAGCAGTCGAAAATTCCAGGTTAGAATTTTATTTTTTGTGTTGAGAACAAAAGTTTAAACTGTCACTTAGTGATTTTACCCTTGAAGTGAAAATTCTTGTTTCAGTTATGATTTTTTTGTGGCAAGAGTTTTTGAGATATCGTCTTGAAATTTTGGATTTGTAATTGATACCATATGTTCAACCCACTTAATAAATCTGATGTATCAGCATGGATAAGATCCAGAGAAATAAAATAAAACGCCAGTGCAAGGCAGAAAACGTTTCTGAAATCAAAGATCCATAGGGCTGAAACAGTACAAGTCAACAGAATTTAACATTATTACTTTGTCATATGTTGTGAAATATTGTCTTAAACAATAAAACAAAATAAAAAGGGGTCCTCATCACGATGGAAATTCATATAAATCAGTATTTGTACTACAAAGTCACTTTGAAAAAAGTAAACAAATTTACCGAAAATCACATTGGATAATTATCTATAACACATGGAAAGTCAAAACTATTTTAGCCCACACCAGCTTTTTTCTGCACTTCTAATGCTTTAATCCATTTGTTTGTAACCTTAATAGATCCTTCTTAAATCTAAAAAGACTGATCATTTTTGTGTTTTGTCAAAATTGAAAGAAAAGATGCTGAGCAGCAGCAGAGATTGTGACGCTATAACAAAACAACCCAAGTCAGGGTCACTGAGTAACAATATCACGAGCTGTTGTGTGAATTTATATCACTCGAGCCCGCAGGGCGAGAGTGATATTAATTCACACAACAGCGAGTGATATTGTACGAAGTGCCCTGATGCGTGGTTGTTTTGTTATTATCACATGGTTTCACTTCAAATTTTCAGTAATAAAGAGAGACTAAAAAAAATATCGCCCTTGAAGGGTGTTATTTTTTACAATATCATAGGCCCTGATATTTTGACAGTAAACAGTGATATTCACAGCCAACCAGGTGTTAATATATAACAGATTTGTGGGGGTGTGTCTGAATACTGCTCTCTTATTGGTTGTTATCAGTATATTCCCTGTATTTCCCAGGGTTAAAACGTCGTATACAGGTCAGGTGACCATATACTGCTTTTTCTCCCCCATACTGACTTTTTCCCTGCTTTATTGCCCAGGGAAAAACACAGTATCGGGGAGAAAATGTGCCTAGACATGGGATAACATGTGGTATTGCGTTGTATACTCAATGGTTTTGTGTATACTCAATGCTTTGATCATTGTTGATGATGTCATTGCATTGTTTGCCATTGTGACGTCATGTCCATGGTGACGTGACAACATTGTGACATCATCAGTTGAGCTGCTATCTGTGCTCTGATTGACTGAGGCCACTGTTGAGTATAGATCACCTCAGTGAAGTTCAGCTTTCATTGGATTTACATAATGGGGTATAAATAAGACCAAATGGTTGTATGGTGGTATTTTGAGATGTACTCCCACTCGTGAACATATCCTGAGTCCTCAGTACCCACTCGTGCTGACGCACTCTTTGGTACAGAGGACTCAGGATATCTTCAACTCGTGGAGTACATCTCAAAATACCACCATACCCATTTGGTCTTATTATAATACAAACTGCTGGCAAAGTTTGACATTCTGCAGCAGCTGCTTTACGTGCCATGGAAGTATGGGTGATGCCAAGAATTGATAATATATAAATGGCACTGTCATGAAATTCGCGCAGCACTGATCATTGTCATCTACGGCACTATTTTCGATTTTCAGTTTAGATAAATATATGCATGCAGAAGAATAGGCAGATAGATAGCTAGATAGATGGATGGACAGATAGACAATCATGTAAATATACAAATTGCACTGACAGCTGTCAAATTTATCTGTGTTAAATTTGGATCTATTATGTTACATTGATGATGTTACATAACTGAGATCAATAAAACCAGCTATGCAGAGGTGACTGTTTACTAACATGTAGACCGTTACATAATTTGTTGATAGTTAATGAAAATTATCTAACCTTAAGTGTTGTTATGATTTCCTACTTGATGAACCATTTAAGTCATTAACTTTTACATCGACCTTTAATTTTTATTCACTTCTTGCAATCAAAAAATAAATAAATAATTATTTCCTATGTTGGATACACATGTTGATTTAACGTCCTGAAATTTGTCATAAGAGGTTGTTATAGACAAGACCGAAATTTTAAAGCTATCTTGAAAGATATAGAGTATTTAAATTAATTACAAAACTGAACTGTGTTAAACGATTAGCTCCACTTTTTATAGCAACTACAGGCACTTCCTGTTTAGGGAGTCACTGTAGACAGGAGCACCAAAGAGAATGAGCTGTTCTTGTGCTAAGTGAGCTTCCCTCATGGCTGCCTGCGGCAGTCATGAGCTGCGCTCATATTATACTTCAAATTACTTGTGGAGAGCCCTTCAATGCTGCATTAATTGCAAAGAAACCACTGGACAAAAAAATGCTATTGCTTACATTGGGCTAAGTAGAGCTTTTTTTCCTAAGGCATTAACAGTTGTAAGTCTCCATAATCTCAAAAATGACTTTAGTCGCTTGAATTGAATAGTCACAGTTTTAAGTTGTTGCTATCTGTTTCAGACAGTTACATCAGGAAAAATTGTGTATTGTTGAAAGTAGTATCACGTTAAGCACAATTCCATTCTTACATGAATTTTGACAGATTAAAAGATATTATACATGTACAGAAATGAGGGTCTGGTAATGACACTAAAAATATTGTCTTCACCAGGTTAAGTATAGATCTTTGGAATTACAGGCTGGTGCTTTTGAAAAGACCCCAAACCCCCATTATTTTAATCAAGTGGATCAGGTAATCACCTCAGCGGAGCCAAGTTATTGGGGACTGTCTCAAAAGAAAGTCTGAAACAATGTAATGCATAACTGTAATGATACCGTATTTGCCTGATGAGATAGCCCAGAATTATTTTAAGGACACAATGTTTTTATTGGCTCCGGAACTGTGTTGGCTCTACCTTTTCAATTTCTTGCCAATTTTTACAAGTTCTTTCAATGAGAAAAAAACATAACATAAGTAAAACAAATCTGAATGAAAACATACCTACCAGTATCAATTCTCAAAATCATTAAGTGACAAATGACCAAACATAAAACATATTACGATTGTAAATAATTTTGCTTCATGTAAAAGTGTTGAAAATTGTCATAACTAGGTCACTTTATGTGAAAAAGTGCCATGTTTTAAGTGATTTTCATGGAATTTATGAAACTGTAAAAACAATTCAGGATCAAGTTTCAACATTTACAGTTGGATTCAGTTGTAACGTCATCATTAGGCCTGCCTACACCATTCATAATTCATGACAGTCCATTCAAATAAGCAGTACATGTGACTATAATCATACATGTATATAAGACCCAATTTCATTGATATATTAATGATTTCCCAGGTGTCTATCCCCTTATTCAAACACACGTGGTAAGCATTCAAATGGTCACGCTTGGTGCACTTGAGGTGGCAAAAAGATTGGGGCAGAGCAAATTGAGGGATGGCAAAATCTGGCAGAACAAAGTTGACAGATTGGAAATGAGGGACAAATTAGCAGTTTTTGCATCCCAATGACAAAACTGGGGATTGGATAAGAAATCTAAAGATGTTATCCCTCATACCTACACTACCCTCCAAAAGTTTGAATACACCAGAAAAGGTGCGATTTCTTTCAAAAATACCTCATCTTCAACACAACCTTTGTTTTATACTTACATCAAACAATATGGAAATTCACATTCAGGCCATAAGGTGTCCATATTGTATGGTTTTAGATCATTTTGGTATAAATTTATGTAAATTTCTCTGTATCCCATTTTTTCTAAACAGCTATAAAAGCACTGTTATTTTCCATGTTTATGACATTTAATCATTTTTCACACATTTCCACTGGATTGTGATGATTTTACATGTAGTTTCAGACCAGAAAATGGCCGTTGAAAATCGGACAAAAATACTGATTTTGGCTATTTTTGGGTCAAAAAAATTCTGAAACTGCTTAAATAAAATAATTTTCATTAGAGAAGATACATTTTGTGATTATATTTCATGGTGACCCGAAATTATCTAAATTTGGTATTTTTGAGTGGTCAATGTCAAATTTTAAAACTGTCTTTTGGGGATCTAAAATAACTGTTACGATCCTGTTACAACTCTGGAAACGCTTAAATATGATTAAATTTCATAAACCAAGAAGATAACTCGGCTGTGACAATTTTCTAAAAAATTCGGGATATCGAGAGAGGCCATAAATGTCAACCAAAATGACCTAAAATGACAAAATAAAGACAACTTCTGACTTTAATGTGACTTGTTTTATTGTTTGACGTAAATATTAAACAAAAATTCCATTCAAAATCAAGTATTTTTAGAAGAAACTGCACTTATCCAGGTGTATTTAAACTAATGGAGGGTAGTGTACCTGTTAAATTTGACTGTCTGCCAGTATGAAGGCCTCAAGAAAAAATAATTTTGTCATTTTGTGACAATTCAACAAGGTGTCAGCCACTTTTGCTTCACAATTTAAGAATTTAACAGTTACTCGACTTATCTAGCACAGTTAACAGAATAAATGCTTTTAATAAGATAGTATTAATTCTATTTAGCCTCCTGTTTACTGGAGCTAGCTGTTTCAAAATGTGATTTGCCTCCCTCTGAGCTAAATTTCTATGGGCTTCAAACATGAACTAACGCCTTCAAATGCCATAGTATAATTCACTATGAGTTCCCTTAATTATTGTTTGAGTAACTTTAAAACATCCTGACATTCACAGACATGCAGGAAATAACACAAAAACAGCTTAAAGAAACCTTTAAAGTGAATAAACATAATTCTAAAACCAATTGTATTTGAGATTCTTAGTAATGGATATGGATAATACTCTTTATAATCCCATTACAAGTTTAAAAGTTTTACAAGTTTATTTCGGAATCCAAATTCAGCATAAACTGTTTAGGCTTGGAACCACACTAATAATAAATGCAAAGTAACAAATAAATAATCGTACAGTATAAATAGGTATAAAATTATAACAACATTAAAAATTTTTAAAATCATGATTCAAAAGCAGCAGGTACATAATTCCACCTTAAAAACGAAAGTCATGCAACATTACAGATGATTTCATATTTGTAGACATAAGTGGTTAAAATACATCATTTTCCCTGCAATTTTCATTGGTTGAGAGAAGGTATGACACCACTCTCTCCTGAAAAGTGACATAGCATTTTACATGGGTGACCATGGCATTCTAATCCATTGATCTCCTCAAAGGAGCTGACTCTAGCTGTTTCAAGTGAGAGTTGCTGTTAGTGTTTCACACATTTTTAGTACACATATAACATTCTCAAAGTCTTATACTATGCATTGAGATCAGATGATCCATATAATGATTATTTCTACAGAAAACAAACAAACACATGCACATAACATTTTCTTAGAGGAGGGCTCTGCCCAGACGACATGACAATGGGCTACCAATCGCAGGGACCCTGGTTGGATCCCCACTATGATTTTCTCATGAATATTAGCAACATCACTGGATCATCCCCCTTTTCTGAGGGACGATTCAGAATTATAACTTGGGTGGGGGGGGGGGGGGGGTTGGGAGTTTTGATGGAACATTCTGTGAAAAGTGATACCCTCCTTTGGTTTCATGAATATTTGTAGAACCTCCCTTTTCTTTTCTTAAAATTTCATTTGACAATTAAGCATGTTGTGAAAATATAAGTACCCCCTTGAAACATGCATGATTGGTACCCTGTCGGGAAAAATTCCCATTGCCCCAAGTCATAAGAAGCATGTACAAAAAGGTAGTTCCCATTCCAGTAAAACCATAGTAACTACCACCCCCTCGACCCAGTCATAAATTTTTATTCTGAATAGTCCCTTACTGCTATCACAGACAATGCTTTTGGTCAAGTCTTGATAATTTAGCGTTCAGAGATGTGAAGCCATTCAGAGTCGGCTTGAGACTGATTTAATATCAATTGAAGCAATGAACAGTTACACAGGAGTGTGAAATACAACAGCTCATGAGGAAATGTAAGAGTTCATGTGGATTGCGGTTTGACATGTGTGAACAACTGCCACAATACCAAGTTGGCCTTTGCAGCAATTTATTGGTTGAAATTATGACATAAATTTTCCAGCTAACATCACTTGCTTGAAGCAAACTGAAATAAAGTGACAGGATAGTGCAGCTTGACCAATCACCCGGCAGGATTTTCTGATGTCAGATTTTACAAATCTCCATATACTCCCCATGACATAACAACCAGATATGTGCTATGCTAAGCTTTATTCAGTGAACTCTCAACAACAACATAATCAATCATAATCCTATGACAATAACTAGTTTAGTGAACTAAATAACTTCTGAATTAAACTATTCACATGACATAAAGACACCAGGTGGCGTCATCAGCTTATGACACCATCTACAGTATATACTGGGTAACAATATCATAGGGTTAAATTACAATTTTACAAATTTCCATATACTCCCCATGAAATGACAACCAGATATGTGCTAAATTAGAGAGAACAAGAACACAAATAGTATGGAACTAGACTAAAGTAGAGTCAAGGAGGATAAATCCATCCACTTTTGGCTAAAACCCTATTTCCCAAACAATGGGAATAGATAAAAAAATCAAAGTTAGATCAATGGAAGGAGCATATTCCGTGCTACCATTAACATCCAAAAGGGTAAAAAAATTCAAATAATTTTGCTGAAACTATGGCAACCACAAATGAAGGTTGGGGCTCCTAAGTCCGTCCAGGTTGCTGGTAAATCCGTCCAGCAAGGATGGTAAATCCGTCCACAGGGCATTATGCAGGTCCAACCTATCATATCTTATTAATTTTTGAAATGTTGCGATTTATCAACCTTCACCAAGGATTTTGTGTTAATCTAATAGTAATTGGACAATGATTACACAAAAAACAGAAGAATTACATATTAGATATCGAGTTCTTTGCAATAATTTCAATTGATTGCCTTAATCACAATAAAAAAATTATTTATCCCAATCAAAGTGTTATCAATTGCTCCAATCGAATTTCCGTAATCAGTTATATGCCAATTATGAGCATTGCAAGTCATAAAAGTACTCTGATGTAGGTGGACGGATTGACAAAACACCCAATCAAGCCAGTTCTAATATGAGGATGGCAATTCCATCCACATTTATTTCCATTGTATTTCCTTCCAAAGTGTCACAACTGAGTAATTTTTTTAAAACCCAATAAAAATAATAAATTTTCTATCTTATTCTTTCATTTTTTACACAAAATACATTTGTCTGTTGATTGAAATAGACCTGCAAGGCCAACCAACTAAAATTCACAAAATGGCTGATGACGTCACATAGTTTGATTGTCTTTTATCTTATGTTGTTAAATAGACCCAAAAACGATTAAAAATGCTAAAAATGGCAAAATCTACACAAAAATGAATTCCACTTGCTTTTAAAACTCACAAAACTTCAACAGATATATTTTTATGCCCATATTAGAGGGTGGACGGATTTACCCTCCTGGACGGATTTGCCATCCTTGACTCGAGTCAAGGATGGTAGATCCGTCCACGTTTGTTTAAACTATATTTCCAGGAAAATGGCAAAAGTTACAAAAATAAAAATCAGTCCGTTGGAAGGGGTATATTCCGTTTTATTATCAACACCCAAAAAAGTTAAAATTTCAAATTTGGTTGAAACCATGGCAAAAAAGATTAAAGGTCAGGGCATCTAAATCCTTTAAGTAGTAAAATTTTATTTAAAGTCGTAATCAATCAGGACAGTCGATAAAAAGTGTATAACATTTTACAGACAACCAAGCATGAAGCTTCTGTACGACTTAAAATCAGTGTTTAACATAGAGACAATTAGGAAAAACTATATACAAATATATACATATGTACAATCTTAAATCACATTTACAGAACATCTGTCTCAATAAATTTCATACTTTGTAGAAAGTGCATTTCTTCATGTAGCTAACATTTTGTATCATTCTGACAAATTAATAGACACTTGGCCCCATGCCAGTGCTGATCTGGTTCAAAGTTGAACAGCTGGATCAACTTCTAACAAGGACCGAGGAGATCCTTTTGATTACTTTAGTAATGTCATAAGAAAATAACAATCATCAGCTAACATGATGTCATTGTCTTTGATACCCTTATTTTCAGGCAGAAGATTAAAAATCAACAAATTGCATTCATTATAACTTTTCGAAGCATGAAACGAAATTGGACATATATGTAATGTGAGGCAGTACTACTATTCTGAGGTCCTATTTCATAATTTCAATAATTATTTTGTTATTATTGAAACTCAATTAAGTGTAGATTATTAAGTTCTAGATTGCTCAGCCAGCTTGTGACTGCAAATTTAAAGGATATGGTAGTGCCATCATATCTTGTAATTTCACATCCTGATGTTTCCATGGTTTTATAGACAAATTACAGTCACAAACAGAAGTATGGCGAGCAAAAGTTTGTTTTCCTAAGTACTACTAACGTAAATATTGACGGGTTCAATTCTAACCATTCTGTGGACAAACCATGAACAATGAGGCTTTCTCAGTACCTGTATGAATTTTATATATTGTAACGAACAGTTATGAATTGCTATGGTGACAAACACACTCTCTGGTTCCCGAGAAAATAGCATTTTGGTGTAAAAGTCATATCGGGGCTCATTGGGACAATGAATTCGGGGCACATTGGGACGCACTTAATATGGCAGAATTTAAGTGTCCAAGGCAACTGAATGACCTGGGACAGCACACAAAAGGTATTCAGGCCACAGTGAATAGAGGTATAGTGGATAACCATTCTCTGTGAACATATTTGTCGCAAAGCACTGTGTGTTACTTACATAGATGTCCGCACCCAGGACAGTTTATGTTAAATGTTTAAAACTGTTTTAAGTTATGAACTATTGGCACTACAAGGTGTTAATGCACTGTATATTGTCTTATGCACTACTTATATGTGATATCTATTGCACATGGAGTGTTAAAATTATTTTTTAATTGATTTCCCAATGTGCCCCGGCTGTGAAACGCTGGTTGCTGATGACAAATTATGGGAGGTTCATTTTGATTGGTTTAAAAGTTGGGCTGATTGGCCTGGACTGAATCAGTGTGTCACTCTTAGCCCAGCCTTGGTGCTGTCCAGTGGGCTTTTCAGATTGTCCCATTCATCAAATTCTAGCAAGTGCATTTTCAATTTTCTTAGCCATTAGTGTTTTAGCTTTGCTTCAAGTAATTTACAAGGTATTTATTTAGCCGAATATATTGGCTTTATTGGTAAATTTTATAATGTGACATTACATTGTGTATTCAATTTATTTGAGTTTTGTTAAATTTTATAGTAGCACTAGCATGTGGTTTGTCTGACTTTGACATTTGACCTTGAACATGTGGCAGACCATGTGGTCCCAGCAAGGCGGTCGGCCATCTTTGAGTTCACATTTTAAAAATTTATCTAATGGTATTTGCCCATACTGGGTTACCTTCTTTACTATTATAATAGTTTCTGGAGTTTAGACATTTCTTAATGGAGTTTCAACTATTATTGTTCCACTTTTGTTATATTTAAATTATAGTGTGGTGTGGTAGCTGATTGTTAACCTGTGAACCTGGCAACATGAGAAGATGGTAACAACTACAACCAATTACCCATGCGCCAGGACACATTACTTCAACTTCTGGAATCGTTTCATCGCAGACAATTGGATGGATTTTCAGACCATGTCGACTCGTTCTGAGGAAGTCAGCTTCGCCTACTGAGATTGATTCAGACGGGAACGGTGTTAATATAAAGGAAAATATCCTCAAGACAATAATTTTAACTTTAAAAAAAAAAAGACAATTTAAGTTATTTTTCAAGAAGGGACTTCTCTGGAATCCAGTGTTGATTGGATCTAAGTGCTATAATTAGCAGTGCAGGAGCATAGGAATGCTTCTTATTAAATTTCAATTGAATTAATAAAGATTTTGTACAGTGTAAATAAACTTGTTAAATTTTTCGCTGAGTGTTCTGATTCTTCTCACCCAACCTTTTGACAATTGAGGGCTCATCCGGGATGAGAGGATCGGAATATTTAGCAGATTTGGCAGGTTTATTTTGGCTACCACACCACGTAGCAAAGTAACTTTAATTTTTGTTACTAATTGTGTTAGTGGTACACTGAGGGTCTCTAAGTGATCACCACTAATTAAGGACTATCCGGTAGCAATTACCCAGATTACAATTCTACTTTGTCATTTGTAAGGAGACGCAGCACCACCACTTCTAAATTTAAAAGTAAAATTTTTAAAATTGGATCAAGTAAGAACTGGCCCACTGTTTCGCTTAGGTTGCATGTGACACATTGATTTCCATCATTCTAATATAATTTCTTTTTTACATTTCATGCAAAATGAGCAACCTGCAAGTCTTGACACAGGCTGGAAAGGACCTCGGGTATGAGGGACTGGAACTTCGTCAATATGTGGACGACCAGCAGAGGCACGAACGGGATGAACGCCAAAGGGTGAGAGATCATGAAAGATATATGGTAGAGCAAAGAGGTACTTTAGAAGATAGAAAGGATGAGGATGCAGCAGTAATTGAATAGCTTCAAACTCAGTACGAAGATAAATTAAGGAAACAACTAAAAGAAATGAGTGATATGAATTTGCAGTTTGCCAACCAAATTGGTCAACTGCAGGCTGAGCTTGAGGAGAGTAGACAGAGAATGGAGAGAGATAGAAATCAGTATGAAAGAGGGTCCGGACTGCTTAAAGCAAAATTGCCTGCTTTCAATGAGGGGCGTGACAAGGTTGATGCATATCTGTCTCGGTTTGAGAATTTTGCGAATTTGAAAAGGTGGCGACAGGGAGATTGGGCAATGCAATTGAGTTTATTGCTTACAGGTGCCGCTCTTGACACTTATTATAGTCTGTCTGATGAGGATCAGTCTGATTATGAAATCTTACAGGCAGCTTTGCTTAGGAGGTACGAATT
Source organism: Platynereis dumerilii (assembly GCA_026936325.1). Lineage (NCBI taxonomy): Eukaryota > Metazoa > Annelida > Polychaeta > Phyllodocida > Nereididae > Platynereis > Platynereis dumerilii. The sequence goes on from JAPTHN010000029.1 coordinate 3,065,144, forward strand.
TACAGAAGAGGCTTTTAGGATGCAATTTTATGGCATGAAGGCAGAGGCAGGCGAATCGCCATCTCAGTTTGTTGTGAAGTTGTCAAGGACATTAGATAGATGGATTGACTCCGCCAATGTGACAAAATCTTTTGATGGCTTGTGTGATCTGTTGGTATAAGAACAGTTTCTAAGAAGGTGCAGGCCAGACTTAGTTGCTTATCTTAGAGAAAAGAAGGAAGCCAGTATCACTGAGCTAGCTAAAGCTGCTGAAATTTACATAGACGCACATGGGGTTGAAGGAAAGGCTCCAAGAAACCTGTCGGTCAGCTCAGGAAGAATTGCAGAAAGCTAGATTGACGCAGAAGTTGTACTATGACAGAAAGGCTAGACAGAAAACGCTTAAAGTTGGGTCAAAAGTGTTTTTGTTATTGCCAGTCAAGAAAAACAAGCTCTTACTGCAATGGCGTGGGCCATATGAGGTTTTGGAGAAAAGATCTCCAATCAATTATGTTATTAATGTGAAGGGCAAGTCAAAAGTGTTTCATGTAAATATGCCAAAGCCCTATGTGGAGAGGGAAGCACTTGATAGCCGCATTGGTTGTGCGATCATTGTGAAAGATGGTGGTGACGACAAGGAGTTGATTGATCTTGTAAATTTGTCTCCGGAAGGTGCTGAGAAGCTGGATATTAATGATGACTTGCCAGAGAAGCAGAAATCAGATTTGAAAATTTTGTGTGAAAATTACAAGCATGTGTTGACTGCTTCACCAGGTGAAACAAGTGTTGAAACTCACAAGATTAAGATGGTGACAAATGAACCAGTCAGAGTAAAGCCTTATCCCATTCCTTATGCTTTGAGAGAGACAGTTCGGAAAGAAGTGGAGGAGATGCTACAAATGGGGATCATCAGAAAGTCGAATTCTTCATATGCTGCTCCCCCAGTTATTGTAGCTAAGCCGGATGGCTCAAATAGGTTTTGTGTAAATTATAAAGCACTCAATGCAGCATCAGTGTTTGATGGAGAGCCTATGCCTAATCCAGATGACATTTTTACAGCAATGTGTGGGAAGAATTACAAGTCGAAGATGGATCTGTCGAAGGGGTATTGGCAGATAAGAATGGACGAGGACTCCATCGAGAAGACAGCCTTTGTGACACCAGACGGAGCGTATGAATTCCTCCGTATGCCTTTTGGTTTAAAAAATTCGGCGGCAAGTTTCAATCGGTTGATGCGGAAAGTTTTAGGTGATGTACCTAAAGTAGCTTGTTTTGTGGATGATGTCATCGTATTTACGTCTGACTGGGATGAACATCTGCAGGTGTTAAATGAAGTGTTCAGAAGACTGCACACAGCGGGTCTTACAGTGAAGCCATCCAAATGTAAGTTTGGGTACGAGAAAATGGAGTTTCTGGGACATGTGGTTACCAAGGACAATTTGATGCCTCGCCAACAGAAAGTGTCTGAGATTCTGGCTGTAAATAGGCCTACAACAAAGAGACAAATTCAATCATTTCTAGCGATGGCCGGATATTACAACAAGTTCATTCCTAATTTCTCAGCAATGACGGAGTCGCTAAGTATTCTGACCAGGAAAGGGAAGCCGAATGTTGTAAGGTGGCAAGGGGTGCATGAAGATGCCATTAACCGTGTTAAGGTGGCACTCGCAAGTGAACCAGTATTGAAGCTTCCAAATCTTGATAGATTGATGTACGTCCAAACTGATGCCTCTGAAAAAGGGATCGGAACTGCGCTTCTCCAGGAATATGAAGGTTACTTGCATCCGGTGAGATTTCAAAGTAGAAAGCTCAAGAAGGCGGAGATTAATTATTCAACTCTGGAGAAGGAGGCCTTGGCGATTGTCTGGGCCATTGATAAACTGAAGATATTTCTTTATGGACGTCATTTTGTGCTGCTGACAGACAACAAACCACTTTCATATTTGAAAGAAACCAATTTGAATAATGCGAGGGTGTTGAGGTGGGCCATGTTCCTGCAAGATTGGAGTTTTAAAGTGGAATCAATTCGCGGAGTGGACAATCACATAGCTGATTATTTGAGTGGAAATTGATACTAAATTTCTGACACGAGTACTTTGGCATTCTCCTGATTGTGTAATTTTCATCTGTTTAACAGATTTCACTGGGGGGATATTGTCACAATCTGGAGTATTGAATGAATGACATTATGTATGTGTATATTGAGTATTGTAGTTTTGAATTTTGGTAATTTAATTTTCAATGAGTAATAAAATTAATGCAAATAATTTTGGGAGGTGTGGTGTTTATATATGGGATTTTTCTTTTTGGTGTTACTTTTAATTCAGTTTCAGAGTAATTTTTACTAACTGAATTCCTGTGGCACTGCATTGCTGATGATTATCAGCTGTTCTGATCCGTTTGTGTACTGTTGTTTGAAGCTAAGCTGGTCAAGTTGAAATTCCTACCTATTTTATCCTCTATCGACTATCATGGTCACTACTAAGCTGGGTCCTGATTTACTGGTTGCTGATGACAAATTATGGGAGGTTCATTTTGATTGGTTTAAAAGTTGGGCTGATTGGCCTGGACTGAATCAGTGTGTCACTCTTAGCCCAGCCTTGGTGCTGTCCAGTGGGTTTTTCAGATTGTCCCATTCATCAAATTCTAGCAAGTGCATTTTCAATTTTCTTAGCCACTAGTGTTTTAGCTTTGCTTCAAGTAATTTACAAGGTATTTATTTAGCCGAATATATTGGCTTTATTGGTAAATTTTATAATGTGACATTATATTGTGTATTCAATTTATTTGAGTTTTGTTAAATTTTATAGTAGCACTAGCATGTGGTTTGTCTGACTTTGACATTTGACCTTGAACATGTGGCAGACCATTTGGTCCCAGCAAGGCGGTCGGCCATCTTTGAGTTCACATTTTAAAAATTTATCTAATGGTATTTGCCCATACTGGGTTACCTTCTTTACTATTATAATAGTTTCTGGAGTTTAGACATTTCTTAATGGAGTTTCAACTATTATTGTTCCACTTTTGTTATATTTAAATTATAGTGTGGTGTGGTAGCTGATTGTCAACCTGTGAACCTGGCAACATGAGAAGATGGTAACAACTACAACCAATTACCCATGCGCCAGGACACATTTCTTCAACTTCTTGAATCGTTTCATCGCAGACGATTGGATGGATTTTCAGACCATGTCGACTCGTTCTGAGGAAGTCAGCTTCGCCTACTGAGATTGATTCAGACGGGAACGGTGTTAATATAAAGGAAAATATCCTAAAGACAATAATTTTAACTTAAAAAAAAAAAGACAATTTAAGTTATTTTTCAAGAAGGGACTTCTCTGGAATCCAGTGTTGATTGGATCTAAGTGCTATAATTAGCAGTGCAGGAGCATAGGAATGCTTCTTATTAAATTTCAATTGAATTAATAAAGATTTTGCACAGTGTAAATAAACTTGTTAAATTTTTCTGATTCTTCTCACCCGACCTTTTGACAACTAACATGACATCAATAAGTGTCAGTTGATCCGACTTGAAACAGGTAGGTTCATTTATGATGTTTGTAAGGTTGAAGGAGGGACATATTATCATCACCTCAGCCATGCGATAAGTAGGGTATTATCATTAGATGACCCATGCAACAACCGCCCATAACGCCCTCATTTGCAGGGCCGAAAATGATTTTGAGGGCCGAAAATGATTTTGAGGGCCGACAATGGTATTGTCTGCCCTGTGATAACGTCATGACTCATGCTGCCCGGCAACCATGAGCATCTGAATCTATAAATAGATCATGACATCATGATTTTCAATGCCGCAAGTGGTGGCGTCACAAGTTTTGTTGAAATCTCACTGACTTTGTGTTGGTTTTTTCTTTTATTCTTAGTTCCTTATTAATGTAATCATAATTCATGGATGCTTTACGCTACTCCTCCCAAACTACTGAATGCCCACAACTAAAAATTTGCAAGCAACACTATTTCACCTCTTACAACAACCATAAGTGGGTGTGGTTGCTCAAACTCTTCATATTATAACACTCTCCACTGCACCTATTAATCATTTATGCATGACTGTCAATACCTATCAATCGTCTTAAAATTATAGTACTTTGTAGTTGTTTGTTTTCCCTGGACTCCAATGGAAGGAGGGAGGGCCCACTGTCTTGAAAGAATGCAAGGATAGGACTACATGTATACCTACAATTCCGTCTCTGCCATTCTTACTCTCATTATACCCATTATCACGGGTACTACGCTAGTGTTGTATAATGTTGAAATAAATTACGTCTGAGTCTGAGTCTTATTACCTGATTACACTGAAACTCACACAGGATCTTGAATACAGTATAATACACAAGCACTGATAAGGACATCAGAGTACATACATTTGTTGTGATTTTGAAGCTCTGTAATTGGGAAGTTCTGAAATGTTTTATGGCAGGTGAATTTTTTGAGTAAGAGGTAATGATAATAGTAATATCATGACCTGTGTCGGGCATTATGGGTGGTTGACAGCCCTCGGGCCTGTTTGTCAGCCCTACGATTGTCAGCCCTCGTTCCTCGGGCTGACAAGAAATCGTAGGGCTGACAAGCAAGCCCTTGGGCTGTCAACCACCCATAATGCCCTACACAGGTCATGTTATTGTAATATTGTTGATAGTGTATTTTTTTTGGAACATATCGAAGTTTAAATCACCAATAATTATCACATGATCACATTTATCCAGGATTTTTTCACTTATATCCTCCAAACATATTTTGAAGTCTAGTGAGTTCATTTTAGGATTTTTATAAGCACATACCACAATGATTTTAGTTCCATTGCAGGTTATTTCAATAGTCATGCATTCAAAATCATCAGTACATTTATTTATGGGTCCTATAGTTGATGGGATGTTTTTGGAAACATAAGCTAAGAGGCCCCCACTATTTGATCTTTTGTCCTGTCTATACATAGAGTAGTTCTTAATTTCAAAAACTGCATTTTGATGTGAGCTGTCAAGTTTAGTCTCGCTAAGTACCATATTTCAAATTTACAGCAGCTAAGGAGCTCCGTTATTTCTTGGAATTTTGGTTAGATACTGTTTACATTTAGATGACTGATAATTATGTTATTTGGATTTGAACATCTAATGGTTTCAACACCTTTGTATGGGTTTTGATAAGTACTTGTTAAATTATTAATTTCCTCATTAGCAGTAATGCCCACATGATCATTATTTCTACCATTATTGGGTACAGTTTCTAGTAAGTTACAATTATAAGTGGTATCATCTTCAATGATAGTTTCAGTAACAGTAGATATGTCTAAAGAGTTCATGTTTTGAGTTACATCAATAGCACCAGAATGATTTATAGCACAAGCAGCATGATCAGAGTTATTGTCAGCACCAAAAGTGGTTTTGTCGTAAGCACTAGAATTAATATGGTCATTCACAATGTTTACATTATTTGTGACCTGCTCCCCCAAAATGAGTTCAAAGTAGGCAATCTGTATTTTCCAGAAATGAGCAAAATGTGTAAAAAGGTCTCATTTTCATGATTTTTAGTTGTTGGTACCAAGATTTAGCAAAAGTAATTTGCTTTGATTATTTAAGACCATATTAACCAAAAAATGATTTCAAATTATCTAAATTGGGCACCATTTTTGATTTTCCTTGTTCTTTTATTGTAATGGCGGGAAATTCAAATGGCATTTTCTCAAAGTTCGATGTTTTGTATCATCAATGTTTGAGGGGCCATATCTTTGGATTGGGTGGAGATATCAAGACAAATGAAACATCATTTTAAGGCCAATTTCCAATAGAACAAAGTAATTTTCACAACTAAATATGATAGCAGACCGACTTTGAACCCATTTTGGTGGAGCAGGTCACATTTGTCATGCTGGTAAATCCGTCCTGCAAGGATGGTAAATCCGTCCACTGGGCATAGTACAGCTCTCAACTATCATATCTCTTTATTTTTTCAAGTTTTGCAATTCATTAAGTCTTACAGAGGTTTTTGTGTCGATTTTAGAATTATGATTCACTGATTACGCTTATAATAGAAGAATTAGATAATAGAGGTTAAGTTAACTTGTAATAATTTCAATTGACTGCCCAAATTACAATTAAATAACCTTTTAATCCAACCAAAGTGGAATAACTGTTCCTATATAATTTCTGTAATCAGAGGAATGCCATTTTTCATTATTTAAAGTATAAAAGTGCATTTTATATGGGTGGACGGATTAACAAACCTCCCATCAAGCCACTTTCAAAATATTGATGGTAATTCCGTCCACCTTTATTTCCACTGTATTTCATTTCAACGAGTCTAAATTTTACAAATCCAGCAAGAATAATTTAATTTTGCATCTTATTCAAAGATTTTTATTACATAAATGTTTGTTTGTTGACAGGAATAGGCCAATAATATTATCTTATCCCACTCATTTAATTATCAAAAATGGCTGTGATGACGTCACAGGTTTTCATAATAAAATTTCATTGTATTTTGTCTTTTGTTTTTAAATGGCCCTGAAAAAGTATTTAAAAGGCTGTCAACACAATAAAAACGGCAAAATTAGTTGACTTTTACAACTCACGAAACTGTAACTAATATATTTATATGCCTATAATAGGGGGTGGACGGATTTACCCTCCTGGACGGATTTATCATCATTGACACAAACATGGATAAAAATTGAACCAGTTATACAAGGCGAAATTTCAAATAAAAGTACTGGAACGTTCACGTGGACATAATGTTTTTCAAATGTTTGAGCGGATGTCCACCTGCCAATGTGGCGGGCAATGTCAGGATTCAGGCCCACAGCAATAGCCTGAGAAGCGCCCGTAGGACAGAAACATTTGGCAGTAAATCCATGTCCGCGAGCCGTGCTGCACTTATAACGTCACTCAAAAAGTTAGATATAGTCTAGGAGTCAATTGGATGATAGGGCTGATTAAGGGAAACGACAACTGGGCAACCTGGCAAATGTTGACGGATGTGGGATGTACGCAAGATGTAGTCATATAAAGTCGCCGCGGGGTCAACACATATCAGGTTAGGATCAGAAACTGGTGGGAGTGACGCACAGAAGCCGTCCCTGTCATAGTCATTCTTAATGCCGTGGAAAGTTAGTGCGCGACCTCCATTCTCTTGAAAGTCAATATGATCAACGCTGAAGATGCGTCTGGTACTGACTCCGGTGGAACTATACACAACTGAACGTGGCGACAGATCAGATTGGCGGAGCATAAATGTCAAAGCTAATAGAGTGATAGCCTTGAGGCAAAGCTGTTTAATAGTAAGTTCCGAATTGCCACCCCAAGTAGAAAATAAATCGATGAAAGGTTCAATAGGCATTCGAGGGATCTTTTACATGGGCATTCTCGTAGATGACTTTATAAGTGCCTGGACCAGGTTACGAACATACGAACTAACTTCCGGTTTGTCCGTGATGTCATTGTACATAATAACAGCTGCCAAAAATGTGTGTACACGAGCCTTGGGCCTATCACAAGTTTCTGCAATGTGACATAAATAGTGAGCTAGATGGGCGTTGTCAAACGAATAGGAAAAGTAATCGAACTTGAAATATTGCTTGAGACAACGATCATATTGAGTCAAAGTGGCAGGAGACCATTTGAGGAGATATTGTGAGGCTACACGAGCGGACCAACCCATATTTATTAGCTTTTCATGCCACAGATCGGCAAGCATAGATCTTCCATCTGTGGTTTTTCAGAGGTTCCACTACATTGTCTGCGAAGCTGATTGCCCAATTTGTCGCTCGTATCCGGAACGGTGCTCCTGCAAGCATTTTCAACATTTTTTGATACCATGGCTGTCTGGGCCATTTTGGTGCGATCACAGTTGCATAAGCCTGCTGCTTGTCTACTATGTTTATGATTCGATTGAGTAACCGAAAGGGCGCATTTACAAAGTTCACATATTTTCCCCAGTCTTGCTGAGAAAGAGCGTCCATCCGGGAAGTACAGGTTCAGATTCAGATTCAGATAAATTTATTTCCAATATATTTCTCATCAATGCATACAGTTAGTCATATTAATAATTGGTGGAGACCCCAATGAAGGCCCAATGGACCGCTATGTAGGGGCCACCAGAAGTGGGTAAGGTACATGAGAGGAGAGGTGGGAGGCAGCACAGACACAAGTAGGAATTCGAAAACACAGTAAAAAGAAAAGTTTTAAAAACAGCTTGTTAATTTACTTATGTCACTCAGACATCAATCAGTTTCTCAATCAGTCGCTATGTCAGTCGCTATGTCAGTCGCTCTGTTAGTCACTCTGTTAGTCACTCTGTCAGTCAAAATGTTGTATGCATTAATATTCTGTCTCAGTGTCTTTCTGTGTCATGTCTGTCAATCTGTCCAGGGCATCTATGTAAAGATTTACCAAAAAAACAAAACAAAAAACATGTTTATATTTACAAAATACCAACATTATACGTAAATAACTTAAGTTCTGTTACAAATATAGCAGTTATCAACATGACATGTTATATATATCATAGCTGTCAATCATTGCTTTTTTTACATAGTTCCTGAAACCTACAAAACTGTGAGTGTATATCTTGTCTCTGAAATTTGATTCCATGCTATTGAAAGTCATAGGAATTTTATATCTTATAGCCTGTCTAGCAAATTCATGTTTGATTCTTGGAATACTATAGTCATTTAGTCTTCTATTGTAGTGATCATGAATAGAACTCCTTTTTGAAAAGATCCCAGAATGAATAAAATAATTTGGCAGCCTTTTGTTTTCTAATTTATGACAAAACTTTAACAATGCAGAGCACAGATGTATTGGCATTTTAAGGTTTTCAAATATTTAAACATGATACTGGTGTGGGCATTATATTTACTCTTAGTAATAGCTCTCAATGCTTTCTAGGGGTCCAGATACCTGCCGTTGTAAATGGGCAGGTGTGTATTTGCCATAGAGGAAAAGCGATCGATCGCAGGTGGCCCGAAAAGTTTGTCTATTGTTTGAAACAACGCTGGATGCAGTTGCCACTCGTACGTTTGGGGAAGACGGGACAGTTTGTCGGCATAACTATTTAGAGATCCGGACAAATGGGTGATATGAAGAGTCATTCGTAATTCCGAGACTTTGGACCAGATCGATTCTGCTAGTCCCGTTAACTTGGAGATTGGGTAGCCCTTATTTCTGATGTATGCGACGGCAGTACTGTTGTCGCACAGAAAATGTACCGACTTCCCTTGTAGACTGCTTTGAAAACATATTATACTGTAATACACTGCTAATAATTCTTTGAAGTTTATATGTTCATTCCGAATAGCGGGCTCCCAGGCGCCTGAAGCTTCCTGGTTTTGGCACACAGCACCCCAAGCACTATCAGAACTGTCAGTGAATACTTGGAGCTCAGGATCTGGCTTCTTTAAAGGCGATCCATTCCATTCTGCAGCAAAATCTTTCCACCATGATAAGCTACAGCTGCGTCTTCATTAATATGTAACACGCCAGTCCATGAAAGTTTTGTTGATAATAATCTGTGAATGGGTCGTAATTTAATTTTAGCGGGTAGTATTGCTCGTGACATAGAAATGGCCTGGCCACAAATTTTTGCCAGGGAACGAGCTTGAATGGTACCAAGTCAGTAAATGATTGTAACACAAAGTCTCTTGACTCAATGATGAATTTGCAATCCAACATAACCAAACAGTCATCGAAATGTAAAGTATTGCAAATGTCATTTACGCTGATAAAAGAAGTAACTGGCTTACGTAATTTGTTGAAGTAATACGGGCTGGAAGACCAGCTGTAACAGCTGGAGCTGTTGTGTGACCATGCGCACCTGAGTCATTCTCACACGCTACCTAGACTTCAGACTGACAAGACGTATCAAGGTATTACTACAAGTTCAACACTGTTCAACAAACGTTTCAGTGGTGGCAGTGGTACACCAAGGTGCCTCTTGTTTTTGGAGAATATAGGCACTTTATCTGCTGCTGTTCGGCAGCTTTTTGAGCCTGTTTTTAACGTTTCTTTCGGCGAAAATCGCCGTTTTTTCCGAGTCTATTTGACGCCATGTGCGTTGTCAAATGTCAAATTGATTGAAAGGTGACCATAGGACTTGATTTCGGCCTATTTGCTTATTTATTTTAACTTAATTTGTACATTATATGCTGCTGCTTATTGTTGATGCTGTTCGGCATCTACACTTATCTATTTTGAAAATTTTCTGACTGAGCAAAATAGCACGTGGATTAAGTGTGTATTGCTGCTCACAGTGCATTGATAAGGTTGACGCTGGTTGTCTTCTACATTATCTTAAGCACTGGTATAGTCTACTAGCTATTTATTTTTGGGCTGCATAACATCTAGGGACTAGAATTATTCACGTTTTCTGTGTTTTCTAAATAAGTTCCACAGCTGCTAGAGTGAATAGCCACTGCACAGCATTATTAGCCACGTGCTGCTACCAGCATAATTTTGTTTCTCCGACTTATTTGAAGGCCTATAATTTATTCAGCAACAGTGAAATTTTGAAGTAAAATTTTGAAGTGAATCTTCGTTTAATTAGAGAAATGTTCGTTTCTCTTTAAATATATTTCACTTGAGTTGACTTTTGACACAATTAAGGCTGTGATTTAAAGATCTATTCTGCAAACATGCGGATTAGGAGAAGCTGTCAAATTTGACAAGGTATTGCTCAAGTAAAACAAACTGTCAAACTTGTAAATATTTTCGTGAATGTGACAGTGACAGGTCAGCTGGTATTTATTTTTCAATTTACAAATTTTCGTTTACTCAGTTTAGACACTTAAGTTTACCATATACACCTTTTACATACAAAAAAAAAGAGGGAGTGAGATATATATGAATTTAGGCCAGTTTGTAAATATTTTGTCACTCGTTTTTTGTGACATGTTATTGGCCAGTTGAACTATTCAGTGATAGATAGGCCCAAGCTTCAAATATTAGGCCCCTTTAATTTTGGTACTTTATGTGAATTCATGTAAATATATTTGTCAATCATTTTTGTGACTTAGTGGCCCCATTTAAAGTCATTGAGGCCAAAGTTTTCATATTGCCCATTTGAATTTTGGTATTTTGCAAATAGTGCATAGGCCCTACTTAATTTGAAGTGTGCAGTCACAATTGTCTAGATTTTGAGATTAGGTTTTCTCTACTAGAATATATTTTGCATTTAGTTTTAGTGTTGATTGCTGTTCGGCATTGCAACATTTCTGTGTATATACTCCCTTCATTTTATATAGTGAAAGCAATCCTGTGATATTTATTTGAACAACTGTAGTGCCAATGTTTTCTGTCATGTTCTCTGATTGTTGAGGTGGATTGAAGTATTCTTCATCATGTATCCAGTGAAGGTAAACACTGCCACCTTCGAAGAGTTATGTTCCTTGGGACTCCGAGATGCCACTGCAAAGCTCATCATCATATGTCGCCATTTCTATGTACTGGATCCTGAGGTCATGCCCTTCATCACTGGACTTAGATGTTGGTTTTGGGACCATTTGATGAATTGTGGACTTATATCCTTCAAGGTGGAAGTTAGATCTAAAAATCAGACGACTAGATTGCCCACCCATCAATCAACTCAAGTTCACCCACAGAAGTCCCAACCATCCAATGAAAAATTGCATCTAAATGATACCAGCATGATTGGGTATAGGAACAAGGATGGAATTTTTGGAACTGATGTTTCGGCTGAGGATGAGACAAGAGAAGGTACTGAGATGACAAAGTTGCCTTTTCCCCCACCTCCTTTGCAATCACGAGAAGAAATAGAAGTTGAATGTGAGATGGCCAAGAAGATGATGGACGAATTATGGTTCTGTGTTGACAGGCTACGAAGAAATATCCCTTATGCTGACCCAAACCTCTTTCTGGAAGACTTAATTGAGTACTTGCTTCGTGAAATGAGTGCATGGATGGGACGCCTCTTTTCATTAGAGGGACTTCGCCACAATGCCTTCATGACAGAAGTGTCCCAGGTTTTGGAGATGGCTAAAAACTTAGAAGCAAGGAGTCCTTCTGCGAAACAGAGAACCTGGAGGGAATCTTCAAATAATGCTTGTGTGTTAAAAAATGTTTGTATGTCAAATAACACTCTGCTTCCAGGTATCCATAATCATGTGCATTCTTCACCAAAGTTCCAAAGTGAGAGATCGACATCTTCTCCTGCTGGGCATGATGCAGCTTCATTGGTGTCAATGCCCGCCTGTCATCAGTCTGCTGGGAATGTGCGTTCCCTCAGTCGTTCAGCCACCTCTACAGCGAAAAGTTACTCAACTTCTGATGAAATGACACATCTGCACAAGGATGCTCTTCCAATTAGTTCTGCCAATACTGAAGTCTGTTATCTTCAACATTCACCCACCATCCCTCGACACTCAGCCAATAGTCATCCTGCATGTTACAAGCAGCATCTCCAGGTACTATCTTGTCATGGTGATGATGCAGTTCAAGGAAGACAGAAGCATCAAGTTACCCCTGTGTCATCGGGACATCTGCAAAGATCCTTTCCTTCCAGGCATGACGGAACTTCATTTTTATCAGCGCCTGTCCATCATCAATCCGCTGGGAATGTGCGTTCCCAGTGCCATTCTCAAGAATTACATCGCTCACCTCCAGGCTTTCCTAATTGTCATCCTTCACATCATGTTCAGCATCTTCCGGTATCACCTTGTCTTAGTAATGGCACAGCCCATGGAAGAACGATGCAGCAATTTGCTCCAGTGTCATCAGAACATCAGATTCTACCAAGATCCTTCGCTCCAGGATCCGTGAAACAGTCTCCACAAGTCCATCCTGCGTTAATGCCTTCTCAAAAACTACATTTTCATGATGCTTCTCATACAAATAATCCAAGAAGACAGATGGAGCATTTCACACCTGATTGTGCACCTCCAGAGCAGTCAACCTCCAACTCTATTTCAATGTCTCCTGGACAAGGACATCCAAGATCGATACCACATGAACAACATTTTGCTGTTTATTTGCCATCTGAATATTATCGTTATCCTAGTGCCCCTGATTTGAATGTAAATATTCCTGTCTCTTTTCATGATCAATGGCAGGGTAACGGAGCAAGGGTAGATGGAAGTGCACTGCCCAGGGAAAGTAAAAGTCATTACCTGCCTGTACAGAAGCATCGAGAAGATGTTGCTTCATCGATTCCAAATAATTATTCGACTACTTTCAGTGGCTCATCTGGTTGCAGCTTTTCCAGTAACAACACATCAGCTATTATGTTTAACTCCAGCTCTTCATCAAGGAAGTGTGCCAGGGAGTTATCTGATACTTCTTCCAATTCAAGTATTTCAACCTCAGCTGATGATGAATCCACTTGCTCTTCAAAAAGTTACAGTGAGGAGTTAAAGTGGGAGACCTGCAAGTCTGCACTGAAGAAGAATGAAATTCATCAGCATGACGTTTTTCGCAAATGTTCACAGCAGAGTGGTGCCGTTCGGCACCTGTCTCGACAACCGGTGGGGTCAGAATCTACAGATGAGTTTACCCCACGAGTCAGCCTTCCTGATCCATGTGACATACAGCTAGGAAGACCATTTATTACTTCAAAAGACGATATCACACTTGCTGTTCCTGAGACTTCTAATATCAAAAGTGTCATCAATGAGCCTTTGACTTTTCTAGAGCCTAAGTGCTCAGCTGAATTTAATATTGATAGTTCTATGTATTTATTGGAGCTGTGCGGCTCCTCTGTGTTGCCATGTGTTTCATCCTCATTTTCAGATTCCAGTCCTGGAAGTGCAAGACCAAAAGAAATGCCAGTACACCAGGTTGAATCTGACACGTTGGATGAGCAGTCTGATGGCCAAGCAGCTGAGTTGCACCCAAGTTTCATGGCAAGACCAAGGCTCCCCATTATTCAGCATTCCAAGCCTCCGGAATTTGATATGATGCGAAACCTTGAAGTTTTCTGGCCCGATGACAATCCTAAGAATTCTTCGCTTTGGCCTCTATTTGAAGAAGGGGGAGGGGGCCAGTGCAGTTCACAAGATTGGACTTCAGACCAATACCATGGACAAAGTTCACGAAGTTCAACTGAATGCTTCAGGACCTATTCAGATGACCCTTCATTGCCAACTACAAGAAAGGAGTGGCTGAGCTGGATAAAGAAAGCTGGACTTCAGTAATTTAATCATTGTTGTTGCAATTGTAAATTGTATGTAGATTTTGATAAACTTGTTTTGTCAACTATTGCTTTTGTGGACTATTTTCTCAAACTTTATGCAAATGATATTGCTTCATATTGCTTAAAATTATTTGTTGAATATTGCGTAGAATTGATGTCTCTTGCCTCTTAGAATTTGAATTGGTTATGAAATTTTATGTGGATTTGTGTGGAAGTGGTCTCCAATATTTTAGCATTTGAATTGATAGTGAATTTTTACAAGTGTGATGTTACTAGATCTTTTAACCAGTGATGTGTTTAATAACTGTCAGCCTGTTATACTATTTTTGTGCATAGTACTGTGCGGTACCTGTGCTTATGTGGGCCTGATGCAATCTACAAACTGAAGTCGGAGAGGATGAATTTTGGAAAGCTGGGATGCAGCAGCGAATATCAAGCATCATGGAACCAGGACAATGGAAATTTACTGACTGGACCATGAAGATCAAGTTCTGCAATATGAAGATGTCGCCTGAACATCATCCCAAGGCCATGCTACAACATGAAGTCACCAATCTGAGCATCTTTCTTTGCGCCAAAATTAACTGAAATTCGACAGCAAACAGCAATCCCTCTCCTCAAAGCTAAAACATCAAAAAGGGGGAGAGTGTAACAGCTGGAGCTGTTGTGCGACCATGCGCACCTGAGTCATTCTCACACACTACCTAGACTTCAGACTGACAAGACGTATCAAGGAATTACTACAAGTTCAACACTGTTCAACAAACGTTTCACAGCCAAATGGACATACACACCAAACATAATACGGTCCGTCAAACTGAAATCCAAAGAATTTCTGAAACCGTTTTGCTAGGGGGCAGTGAAAGACCCATTTTTCAAGTCAATAGAAATCATATAGTCACTATATTGAATCAAATTGACAACACTGTTTATGTTGGTGTATTGGAAGGTCGGAGTAACGACATAAGAATTAAAAACATGAAGGTCAGTTACAAGTCTTAGTATGTTGCCTTTTTTGCTAAAACATTTAATTGGTGACACACAATATGGCCTTGATGCCTATTTTGCAACGAATCCTTCATCCAATAAATTGTATAATTCCTGTCTAATAAATGTTTCATGTGCAAGGGTAAACTTTGGATTAGGAATCTCAAATGGCAGAGGGGGATCATTATCATGAAAAAGCACAGGCACACCATTCATGATCCAGTCCAGGACGGTGCCTGGTACTCCGATTTTCCTCCAGGCCGACCACTTCTGAGATAGGCGATTCATCCTGAATGATCATTGTCATTGGCAGGAGGTGCTGAACTAGGCTTCCCTTGAAATGGACGTCCGCGACCCCGATAGTTTCCACGCTCGGCGGCCGTGTTGTTGCTTTGAGCGTTGTGTAACTGCACACAGGCTTGAATTGCATCAATGTCTTTGGAATTAAACATTGAGGTATTGCCGACTCCTTCCCCTAGGGAGTTAGAAACCAACATCAAGGATTTTTCTTCTTGAATGTAGCGAAGCTGTGCAACAGCAACCAGCATTAAATTATCAAGTTGTTCTTGGCAGATATCACGGCCTGGTCCTAATGTCAACAGTATTTTCATTAATGTCTCTGCATAACCACCACAAGAATGTACTATAGTCGCCTTCGCCTGCTCACTTCTCTTCAGGCCTCGCCGATTTTCATCCAACTTCAGATCATGTGGTAACTTGACTTTGCTCAAGGAGTCCTTCAAGGCTCTAAATTCAGCCTGGATACCTTCAGAATGATTCACATAGTTCTGTCTGAAGTCTCTATTATTGAATTCATCAAAGTGTCTGGCCAGACCATGTGGTGGGCCAACATTCAATTTCAATGGATCTGCATCTTGATCTTGCCTGCTTCTCAGGGTGTCCTCCAGTTGCTGGAACCGTTTTTCGTTTTTCTTTTGGCCATTCAACAATTGTTTAAGAGCATCTTCCACACTCAGCTCTTTGGCTTTAAGATTATATTCACCTTTCTTTCCATTTTTTTCATCTGGATTTTCAGTGTCAGACATGTTGGTGAGAGTTCACACGACATAAAGACACCAGGTGGCGTCATCAGCTTATGATGCCACCTACAGTATATACTGGGTAACAATGTCATGGGGTTAAATTACAATCAAAAATTTAGCAAAATTTTTTGTTATCTGATCTAAGTCTACAAATATGAAATCATCTGTAAAACCTCAAGGTGATTTCCTTACAGGACACACTGCTCAATCTTAAGGAGTTTTACAAAAAGTCTTTTATGCAATACATGTGTTTGCTGCGAGATTCATTGGCTTTGCATTGCTAGCATTTCAGAACAAAAACGACACTGTTTCATCAATAACGAAGATAGCGATGATGACTAAAGTGCACATTCAGTCAGAATGTTCAAACTGTGTGTGAAATGCTGGGTATTGACAAGCAAATGTTCGAAACATGTTCCGCAACCACACTTCTCCAATCACAGACCAGACTATGCAGAGAGAGATGCAAGTCACACACTGATTTTTGTTTTGCCACAGTGTTGAGAGAACTGTTGCAAGAAAGTGATGGTCTAAAGGATTGACTGCTGTAAACATAGGAAGTCAATGACATTATTTTGCAAATTGCAACAGACTGATCTTTTATTATTATCCTATATTTTCTATATATATACATGTAAACTGTAAAGTATGAACAAAGATGATAATAATAATAATACCAATTACTTTACCGACAAATAAATCAGTGTAGAATTGTTCAATTAGTCTATGTAAACTTGTTTGACAAGAATGCTTCTTTCTGAAGCCAGACTGTTGCATACACAGTTAAGGTGGCTCGATACTCGTGAACTTTCCAAGATAGGATTTCTTAAGAATAGTTTAGAATGATCCAAAATATAGTTTATAGCAAGGATATGTAAAAAAAAAAAGTGGTCGCAACCAGCCTTTTTTTCAAAATATTTGAGGTTATGTACAAGAAAGTCAGTCCAGGGAAACCCGAAAAACTCAATTTTTTACTTAACTTTTTTACTGTGAAGTTTGCCCTGCCATTCAGTGGTCATGCATCCCATATTATGCGATAAAGCATGAAATTAAAGGCACTTTAATCGAAAAACTGATTACAATTTCAAAGATATATATTTAGTTCAAAGGGCTTTCCAGGGGGCTCGGAATCAAAATATTGATTTTGACAATTTTAACCTTTTTTATAAACCATGGCACTAAAAAAAATTGGCCAGATAGGATTTCTCATTTCTTTGTCATTTATTTCCATATATTGTGAGGATCAATAAAATCCATAAGAGAAGGTTTGCTACCGCGATGGATTTTGACATAAACATTTATTTATATCTATAAGTCATTTTTGAGAAATTGGACCTGCTTGCCGAAAATCGCCTGTTTAATTTGTCTATTTAAACTAAAAAGCTGAAACTCTGTGTGATTACAGTCCTCTTCACAGCGCATCTAATGCTTTAAACTAGAAGTCTCTAACCCCAATAGAAGTGGCGCAAATGGCAAACGAAGCGGCCGTCGCACAGAATTATAAAAAACCAAAAAATCTGCCCAGAGAGCTCAGTATGCTGCTGTTGCTATGGTGACGTCGCCATTGCTTGGCCACGAGTAGCGAGCCACCTTAAGTTGTTAAGTGACAAATAGTCATATAATTGTTTGTGAACTATACACTCCTTGAGCTTTAAAACCAAAGGCAAAACTGAAACAGGTCTGAAATTTCCAGGGTCAATCTAAGAACCCTTCTTAAAAATTGGGGGTAATTCTAGCCTTTTTCCACCCTTGTTGAAATACACCAGTTTTGAGTGACAGACAGGTTGAAAATATATGTTAGGATCTGGGTGATGGCGGGTGTTGCAGTTTTAAGCAATCTGACCTGAATATTGTCTAGTCCTGTAGCTTTGCCATGCACGGGAATGCTATTGATACTTTTAAATGCCTCATGTTCGGTTACAGGTTTGAAAGTGAAAGATTCTTTTACTTCAGAAACAAATTTACAAAGATACTCAAGTGGTAATACATTGACATTTTCGATAGCTTTTGCAAGTTTAACAGCAGTATCGATAAATACATTATTGAGCACATTGCATATGTCTTTAAAGTCAGTTATATTAGTACCGTTGACCTCAAGAGAGGTTATGCCGCCCACAGTGCACTCAGGGAGCAAGAGTTTTAAAGTTTTCCATGTGGACTTGGAATCAACATGTTTGTCAGTACTCCTTTTTATGTTGTCGGACAAGGAACGTCACTTTGTTTTTACCTTCAGCGAACGAAAAGTCGTCCGTCCGAAGGGTGGGCCGGCGGCGGGCGGATAGATCGTTTCCAGGCTGGCACTCAGCCTCTATTGAATGTACGTGGATAAAATTTGGTAAACATATATAGCCTGTATTGTCTAGTTGTGCCTTTTTATGGTCTGATGGTTAGATATTCCATACTTTTTGAAATAATTAAAAAAATATGTAAATTATTTTTGTTCATTTCCGGGCCAGGACTCAGTCACAAATTTCAAAATGAGTTAATATTGATGTATTTGTGTGACGCATATGTGAGTATAAAGGTGAACTAATGATGAGGTTATCATGAGATGAATGTCTTCACTGGGAAATCATCTGTGGGTCACGCGGAGCTCACGGGATGAACTCAATGTATGAAGTCTGCAGGACATAACCAAGAGCACTGGAAGTTAGCTCACAAGACACATCATTGCTGTGACCTCATCGTGACATGCTATGACTTGCCACATGTTGTGCCGTCTATAACAAACGTTAACACTGCAGTTAATGAAATACGAACAATTACGAGACAAATATAACCCTAAGGAATGAATTATATCATAACAGACAATGTTAAGCATAATTTCTGAAAGATAGATGTGTTATTGAATTATGTTAAATTATCTTGAATTGGTTTTAAAGACTGACACTTTTCAGACCAAATTTTTTCGACTTCAGATATCCATAAGACTTGAAGTGAATATTCAGTTGTTGCACTTAAAGAAAACATTTGATAGCTCACTGATGACTCGCAGGTAATTCAGCAGGAGTCCCAGCACAGGACAATAAGTTGGACTGCTCTGTAAAAAGACAGACTGACAATGATTTGGATGGTCCAAATCATAATTAACAGTAGGGGAAGGGTGGCATGCATCAATGTGGGTGCAGAAGGGAAGAAATATAATTATCTTGTTGCTGACCAGTTTCAGAGTAGGACATCATTCATCTTGCAAATGTTTTAGAAACTAATATCTAGCTCATGAAAATATCACAAAATGATGTTTATATCAGACCTCACAGCAAGTTCACATTGAGCTCATATTCTTGAATGCTAAGTATTCAAGCTATCTAACAAATAGCTGACAGTTAGCTCATAGTTTACATATGATCCAACACTGAGTTCTTAGAGATGGCACCAAGAACACTCATGGCAAGCTCATAGCGATGGGTTCACACTTGTGACTAACCCTGACAAAGGTCACTGATAGCTAACTGATGTCTCGCGGCTATGTCATATATAACTTATGGCAAGCTCATAGCCATGAGTTTGAATAACCAACCAAACACAGAGCTCACCGAAAGCTCACAGATTATTCATGGGCAAGTCACAGATAGCTCATGGCAGGCTCATAGATGTGAGTTCACACAGGTGACCAAACACAGAGGTCACTGGTAGGTAAATGATTACTCATAACTGAGTCATCGATAGCTCACAATAACTTTATGACTGTGAGTTAACACTTGTGACTAAACAAAGAGGTTACTGATACCTCATATAACTCATGGCTTAGTCACTGACAGCTCATGGTAAGCTCATAACTGAGCTATGCATGTGACCCGTCAAAAAGTAACACCTCAAATATGACTCCTGAATGACTCACAGGGAAAGAAAGAAAGAAAGAAATATTTATTTAAAGTCGGGTTGAAAAACAAAAACATAAGTTCACAAGGTATAGACGACAGGGAGCTCACTGGAAACTCATAGCGTGTTCTCATTTTCTTCTGTTACACAGACTGAAACGTGTTGCTTCAAAATTAGTTAAAATTGAACTATTTGTTTGAGGCATCTGTGAGAACGATATAAACTCACAATGAGGTTATCATGAGATCAGTGTCTTCACTGGGTTACCATTGTATTATTATTCTCAATAATTAACTTACTTTAGCTTTTATTCTGTTTTTAGATTTATATACATTTCCTTATATTTTAATTTATTAAAATCCTTATCTATTGTACAGCACCCTAGAATGTTTTTCAAATAGGAGCGCTTTATAAATTAATAAATTCAATTCAATTCAATTATATATCCCCAACCAGGCGTCCACAGCTAACCACAATCCCTTTTATTTAAACAAGGGGTAAAGAGATTACAGTGTATAGTGTATACAAAGAATAGATATGGATAGCTGTAGATATGCTATGAACAGCCACCTTTAGAAATGCGTACTGTATGTGACATACATGTATTACGATGATAGTCATTAGTCAGTTTGATTAAGCTTGACAAACAAGAAGATTACAGGTTCCGTAGGTATATAAGAAAAGCAGTTGGAACTTAAAAAATACCTGCTGATACAAGAGATACCCTCGGCCATAGATGCAGTACTTACTTTTTCAAAATCAAGGTCATAGAAGTCGGTCTAGGTCATTTATGTTGCAACTGGTTCAAGGTGTTACAATGATACACAATCTCTCTGAATTTGGTGATCCTACAATCAATATAAATGAAGTTATTGTGTACAAAAACTTTTCACTAATATGGCTACCAAGTCACATGAGTAGGTTAAGATCATTCATGTCAGAACTCATTCTAGGTGTTACGGCGATACACAATCCATCTCTGTGAGTTTGGTAATCGTCAATACAAGTGGAGTCGATCCAAAAAAAGTTGTTCACAAATATGGCCACTTAGGTCACAGAAGATGGTCAATGTCACTCATGTCACAACTCATTCACGATTTTATAATGATACACAATCCCTGTGAGTTTCATGATCCTTGGATCAATAGTAATAGAGTTATCATGTACACAAGGATGGTGGACGGACAGACAGACAGATGGATGGACGGACAGACGGACGCCCCTACCCTCTGCAATACCCAGGCCATGTGAACATGGCCGAGGGTAAAAACTGTGTATTCAAACACTTAGACATATGTGAAATGCAGCAAACATGATGCACTGAGGCAGTGTGTATGTGGTTTCTGCTGTCTGCAGTAGTGGGATGTGCTACTGGGTCTTTATCATCATTGGCTGAACACATATGTGACCGTACACAGAACACCTGATTTGCACGACTTTCAATACTATAAAATGCATAAATTTCCTGCCCAGTCTTGTTCCCATTAGCAAAGGTCCAAAAGTCTAAAATTGTAGTTAAAAAATGCGCAACATTTCAAATTTTATAAATTTTACAATTTAGTATTAGCATCCTTGTTTGTCGCATTAGTAAGACATATGGCATTATCATATTCATAGCTAATTAAAATTTCTATAAGGCTGTTATGATCCAATCAGAATGCTCTAGAACATCCTCAACCATTTCAGTTTAGCTTGATCTAATACTTTTGACTTTTGTTGTAAAATAATTGATGAGCAAACGCATGTCATTTGGTAAGAGTCTCACAGGTGATCTGTGACATAGGTGGAACTTTAACGCACCAGTTACCATTTAGTGCCCACTCAGTCCTATCCTGAAAACTTTTCAGGTTCGTCATTTTGACTAATCTGATCAAAAATACTGAGCATTTTGTTGGGTTAGTCAAAAAGGCTAAGCATTTTCAGGATCCTAGTCAATTTGACTAACAAGGTTGGTCAAAATTGAACTTTGCACATGCTCAGAAAGCACTTCCTGTTCAGTTTGAATGTTTGAATGTTGGGATCCTTGTAATGAGTACCCCCACTCCAGGATGTATTTCTCTGAGATGGGGAGGGGGGAGTCAGAGCTAAATTGGGCAGATTCTTGGGTTCTTGATTTTTGCATAATTGTCTCACTCTGTCACCTTGTGTATGCATTCGTTCTGCATGCAGGGGGAGGACAATTCTGGTGGGGGGGATTCTATTGGGTTATCGTATCACGGAACGCATATCCTGCGACAAAACGCGACATGGCATTGATATATTAGAGTCCTAAAATATTCTTAAAACTTCATCTGGCGCAGGGAATGCATTCCCCCCAATTCCCCTGCATCCGTCCTTGCTGCATGTTGAGGGGGGGGGGGGGGCAAAGATTAAGTATGGCCCAATCCTGCCCACCCCCATGTCTGCAGGCTGCATTGAGCAAAAGTGAAGGACTTACTTTGGTTGGTCAATTTGACTAATTGAATAAGTACTGGAAAAGACTAACCAAGTTGGTCACAAATGCTAAGCAAGGTTGTTCATTTTGATTGACTTGTAAGGTGATGGTCAATTTAACTAACCTTGTCTGTTTTGACATTGTCAAAATGTTTGACTAACCTATTTGACCAACTTCTTAGTCAATTTGCAATGTCAAAACAGACTGAGGAGTTAGTAATTTTTGACAAACGTCATGGTCGAAAAAGTTTTCAGTGCACCAAGCATCTGGCAAATAAGATAGATAGATGCAGGGTGTATGGTACGTGCAACCTTTTAAGCCCAGTTCTGGGCGCTTGTGGACCTGAATCGTCTAGTCGCAAAGTGTGTAAACCACTTACCACAAAGAGTTCAATCCAAGATGAGAATATTCACTACTTGCTCCTTTTCTTCTAAAACAGATGTCAATTTCTTCAATCTTCTTCATCAACCTCTCCGAAGCCTCCTGGGCAGGTATTGATTCCTTCCACAAGCGAATAGAGCAGTAAGGAGTCACTTTGTCTTTGTCTCTGATGTTCACATTTTTGTCAGTGATCAGCTGAGAAATGAAAATCTGCAGACTGTCACTTCCGGCTAATTCTGGTATTCTTTTCCAAAAACCACCAGTCAAAAGATTTTCCATGAGGCAGTGAAGTGGGGTTCTTCCTTGATGGTCCTGATAATCACAGTAGTCAGGATTCTCCTCAATGATTTCAAGGCAATTTCCAACAATGAGTTCTCTTATGGAAGAAAGATGACTGGAATCTCCTTCAAAAATGAAATTTGGAACAGTCTTGATGATATCATTCAATATATTTGAGGTAGAGTGTCTGCGTTTCTTAAATATTTCGTCCAGAAAAGAAGAAACTGATTGCACTAACGACTCTGTCAGATGGTAACAAAACTCTTTGAGAAAAAGAGTAATAGAACAAGTCCCTTCAATAGGATGAAAGGGGTCTGCTCCTTCTTTGATGAGAAATGTCAGTATGTGTACAAAATGGGAATTCCTTTCGTCATATTCATGTTCATTCACAAACATCCAGAGCAACCTGCAACAAATGCATAGTAATAAAAGGAATGCCAAACAAATGTAAGTAGGTATGGTGCACATTATTGGGATGACAACTCTGAATGCCTGGGCAAAATCATCAGCTCCCAAAGATCACATGCTTGCTTCTGTAAGTAGACAATTTTTTAGGAAACATATATAATGTTCTAACATAATATTATTTTAGACGTTATGTCCCAGTTTTACATTTAAAGAGCTAGCGGCCGTATTGTCCACTGTGAGTGATTTGATTCATTGACTGATACATGCACTCATAGCATGGGCATACCTTCCAAATGAACAGGTTGTTACTCAAATTTCCCTGGCTGTTTAAAACTGATAATAAAAAGGTTGAGATGAATATCACGTGTTTCATACAATCATATGCATGCTGATATTTGAATTATGTAGTTTTAATTACCTTGTACTCAAGCCAGCATCCGAATGGAGAACATCCTAGTAAAAAAATAATATGACATGTGAGCGTTGCATATCAGTGATTGATTGATCAGTAAATAATATTAGTGATTGGGATCACTTATACTTGCAATGGAGCTCCATCAAATCATAAATTCTAGAATAAAGTAGAAAACAGATATTACCTTTAGTTTCGCAATACTTTCTTGTGCATCGGACTCATTTTCTATCCTGAACCATCTCCTGTCAAGGCTGAAAGCCTCAACACAGACTTCTCTGCCTGACAGTAGGGTCCCTCGATATCTTGGAAAGAATGCCTGCAAACAACATTCAATGCAATTATAACAACTTTTCAGGAAAATACAATACAGGTCTTACCCCCCCCCCCCAGGACCAAGTAAAAATAAATGTACGGTGATTACAGAATGTCTTCATGTTGTCAGTGGGCCTTTCACAGTCAATCAAGCTATGATACATAGTCTGTCAATTCAGTGTGGGCCTTGATTGATAGAAAGTACAGGATTGTTGGCTTGGCAGTGGTGTGTTGATTTTTACCATTCGGCTTGCATTTTAACAGTTCCTTTCATTGATCAATGATCACTGAAGTCTGGAATTCATATCAGTAGATGGACCCAATGACGTACCAATATTATATAGATCTTATATCTTGGTTATAAACCAATAGTCCAATACCCTGTAATGTTGGCTGTACCACAATATTTCACTATAATTGTGAAACCTGGCAATCCTTGAGTTACATCTTACTGTCTGTCTCCTTTTTATTACAGTCCTCGTCATACTTACTTACGTGGAATCTCAAGTTAAATGCTCAAACCACCAACAGCTCATAATGAAGTCCCTAGCAACCATCCAAACATTTCACATTCCTCCATTGTTGATTGGTTGGTTGTTGGTTCTCCCTGGACTCCCAAGAGGGAGGGACCTGTGAATGTTTGCCAATGGGTGTGAATGTTTGCCAATGGGTGTGAATGTTTGCCAATGGGTGTAAATGTTTGCCAATGGGTGTAAATGTTTGCCGATGGGTGTAAATGTTTGCCGATGGGTGTAAATGTTTGCCAATGGGTGTAAATGTTTGCCGATGGGTGTAAATGTTTGCCAATGGGTGCAAATTTGCCAATGGGTGTAAATGTTTGCCGATGGGTGTAAATGTTTGCCGATGAGTGTAAATGTTTGCCAATGGGTGTGAATGTTTGCCAATGGGTGTGAATGATTGCCAGTGAGTGTGAGTATTTGCGGATGGGTGTGAATGTTTGCCGATGGGTGTAAATGTTTGCCGATGGGTGCAAATTTGCCAATGGGTGTAAATGTTTGCTGATGGGTGTAAATGTTTGTCGATGGGTGTAAATGTTTGCTGATGGGTGTAAATGTTTGCCGATGGCTGTAAATGTTTGCCAATGGGTGTAAATGTTTGCCAATGGGTGTGAATATTTGGCGATGGGTGTGAATTATTGCCAGTGGGTGTGAATATTTGCGGATGGGTGTGAATGTTTTCCGATGGGTGTAAATGTTTGACGATGGGCGTAAATTTGCCGATGGGTAAAAATGTTTGTAAATGTTTGCCGATGGGTGTAAATGTTTGCCGATGGGTGTAAATGTTTGCCGATGGGTGTAAATGTTTGCCAATGGGTGTAAATGTTCGCTGATGGATGTAAATGTTTGCCGCTGGGTGTAAATGTTTGCCAATGGGTGCAAATGTTTGCCAATGGGTGTAAATATTTGCCAATGGGTGTAAATGTTTGTTAATTGGTGTAAATGTTTGCCAATGGGTGTAAATGTTTGCCGATGGGTGTACATTTTTGCCAATGGGTGTAAATGTTTGCCAATGAGTGTAAATGTTTGCTGATGGGTGTAAATGTTTGCAAATGGGTGTACAGGGTTGCCAATGGGTGCAAAAGTTTGCCAATGGGTGTAAATATTTGCCAATGGGTGTAAATGTTTGTTAATTGGTGTAAATGTTTGCCAATGGATGTAAATGTTTGCCAATTTATGTAAATATTTGCTAATGGGTGTAAATGTTTGCCAATGGGTGTAAATGTTTGCCGATGGGTGTATATGTTTGCCAATGGGTGTAAATGTTTGCCGATGCGAGTAAATGTTTGCTGATGGGTGTACATGTTTGCAAATGGGTGTACATGTTTGCACATCGACCTACATGTTTGCCAATCGACGTTAATTGGTGTCAATGGGTGTAAATGTTTGCCAATGGGTGTAAATGCTTTTCAACGGGTGTAAATGTTTGCCATTAGGTGTACATGTTTGCCAATGGGTGAAAATGTTTGCCAATTGACGTAAATGTTTGCCAATCGACGTACATGTTTGTCAATGGGTGTAAATGTTTGCCAATATTGGATTATGTCTGAACCTCACAGTGTCAAGATCAAATGTTACAATAACAATTTGGACATTTATTGTCTCAAATTTATGATTCAAACACAAATCCACCTTTCAAGTGTCATCTTCCCATGTGTTCCACTTCTTCTAATACACTTGCATACTCACATTTTCACATGAACAACATAATGCCCCAGAGTCCTAGCCACACTTCAGTTATGGGGTAGGGGTGTCTACTTATGCTATCAAGCCATAACTTATGCCTTGGCTCTCAAACCTCCCGTTCGTAGAACGGGTATAATGCTAGTATATGTAAATTAACTACAAGCTGTGATGTCATTTCAAACTGGGTAAGATTCCCCAGCTTCTAGCCAATGTTGATCCACTAAACAGAGCATCACAGTCAGTTTTTATAGCCCTACACAGGAAAGAAAAACAGAGGATTGAGTGTATTCCTTGGGTAACCCCTTTAATTCCACCTGTGACCCAAAATAATGTCAGATTGATGTTAACATGTTAAAGATCCCATAAACAACATTGGTTCTCTGGAAAAAAAATTGGAGTATCATCTTTGAAATTTATGCTGTTCCTGGTAATTGGCTCAGCTGTGCAAATATTTTTTGTCATCGGGATTCATTTTCAAGTTTTCCAGAAAAATACATTTTGGTAAAAAATTAAATGCATTTGATCCTAACACACAGGACAGCTTTTTGTATCATATTGACATTTTTCTGTGAAATATGACGAAAAATCAATGTGTGCAAATAATTTCTGTGTTGACTGTACTTCTAATAAATTGCGCTCATCAGACCTGTGGGTCTTCAGACATTTCAAAACTTAAAAAGACCTCTCAGTTTCACATGAACCCACAAGGAATAATCCAGCAAGACCTAATGTCTGATATTAGTGTTTACAAATGTCCTCATTTTGTTTGTGAGAGGGTTTTGCTTCTTATTGGGGATAAATACATCATCCATTGCATCAAGTTCAGTCAGATGTCTCATCTGGATTGCATAGCGCTGTTTAACCAGTCAGGGAGGTCTTTGAAAAACTCGTTCTCACTTGAATTCTAAGAAAAAATCCATCACTCATGCATGAGCACTGTGAACCTTTGGTAATTATCTTATAGATCTTTGCAGATCAACGGTCCAGACAAACATTTTTGCAACTTAAACTTGCGAAAGGGCTTTGCCACATCACAGCCCTTAACACCATTAAGGCTCCTAGGTTAGGGTTAGGGGTTAGGGTTAGAATGCTTTAGGAATAGGTGACAGCTGAGTTCAGATTTTTAAACGTGCATGTCAATTTATAATTAGGGAACGACCATTTAATATCAAGGGGGGGGGGGCTGGTTTGGATTTTTCTTCAGCAAGAAATTATTTATTACAATATTTATTACAATATTAATTACAATATTAATTAAAATATGTGGCAGAATATTCATTACAAAATCAAGCAAACCCATACTAAGAAGTACCCTTAGCAAACATTATTTATTTCCAAAACTGAGGAAGACATTATTTATAGGCCATTAAATAAATATCCAAACCCCCCTCCTCGATAAGAACTAGTCACCCCCTTTGTGCAGCCCCCCCCCCTTGAGATTAAAAAATGGCCCCCACTCTCCATCTGAGATCACTTTAGTTGGCCTTCCCCATCATGTGTTAGAGGGCCACCATTTAATCTGGGGGGGGGACCTTGTATTCTTTTTTTATATAAACTCTTTCTTGGTTTGCAGTTGCAAATGCTATTCAAGCCTTAGAATACCTTCCCTCCAGTCTTTATTATGGATCCATTCTGTATATAAATAATTTCTTGCTCAGTTTTGTTGAAATAAATAAATAAAATTAATTAGTTTTAGGCAGCCTTGAAATAAATGGGGTACTTTCTAGCTTGATTTACAAGGAATATTTGGGAACGTCCCATAACCAAATAAAATAATTGCTCTCCAACCCCCCCCCCCCTCCCTTAAAATCAAAGGGTCGCCCAAAATGTTATTCTTGCAGCCAGTGCTGTGGTCAGCAACCTGCCTTAACTGCCTTTAAGGCTTAAGGCCCACTGCAAAGTCGCCTGCCTACATCACATGAACACTTTTGAACGCTCGCCCCTTAGCAACTTCTTCCCATGCCCATTCACAATATGGAATATGACTTTTAGAAGCTCCGAACATGCATTCCAATACCAGAAATGCATCACGACCCGTAATGATCATGCTGCTGCCCAGGTCCAAAATGTTGTAGCACCCCAGGCAGCAAAGAAAACACAGTACAAATTTCTAAAAGTGGCTTGTCATTTAAAATCTAGCCTTAGCTATCTATCCATGGCCATTCCAAGCTAAACTAAGCTACACTTATCCATAGCTAGCTATAGCTATCCACAATTACTATTGTGTAAACAAAGGGCAAAGAGATTCCAGTGTATACAAAGGACTAGAAATGGATAGTTATGGATAGATATGGATAAGACTAGTAATGGATAGCTACAGACAGCTAAGTTGAGCCACATTTAGAAATTTATACTGTAGGAGAAAGTGTCCAGACAAACACAAGGTGGCATGACATTCAACAAGGAGTTATGCTTGAGATTCTGAAAACTAAATCAAGACAATGCCATGATTTTCATCAAGCCCTTATGAACTCCCGTGGGCGTGATATCGTTGAAGACAGACCGCATCCATTCTGGGGCAGAGGGAAAGACGGAAATGGACTTAACACTCTTGGCAAACCCCTAATGATGCTAAGAGCTGAACTTTCAAGCCCGAGGCCCCAAAATCGCAATTACACCCCCCGTCCAGCAGTGACTCCCCCGCGCAGTAACTTTGGCTACACCCAACCGCGAAGTGCCCAACAACAGCTTCACTGCTTCAACTGCGGGGAGGCATCGCATACCAAAGACCCTTGTCGTCATGGCCAGCCCCTCCGATGCTACTCGTGCAATGGGCTTCTGTCACCACAGTCGCTAGGCAAGTTGCCAAGTCGGCAGGCCGGAAAAACGAACTGTGTATGATCTTGATTTGAATGACTGTGATTTGAATGACCATTATTTTAATGACTGTGATTTTAATAATGACTGTGATTTTAATGACTGTGATTTTGATGAATGTGATCTTGATGACTGTGATTTTGATGTACGTGATCCGAACCAATTTTACAGGTTATTTTGTGTCAGGAATAATATCCAAGCTATTACTGAGCAATGGAATAATGGTGCTAATGATACAAATATTGTTGAATCCTATAACCTACCTTATCTTAGCAATGACATAAATAATCCAATTGTTGATATTACGGAAAATAGGAACGAGATAGTTATAAATGATAGTGACATTACCCTTGTGAACCGAGATGGTAGTGATGCAACTGTAAGTTTTGATTCTAATGAAAACATTATATTCGAAATCATACAAAATGTTAATATGGTAGACAACCATGGGGATGGCACTGCTGATGAGGCGGAGCCAAATTTATTGCATGATAAACCCTACAAAGATTTTGAAGCCATTAGATGTTCATATCCAAAAAATATTGTGGTCAGCCATTTGAATGTAAACAGCCTGCATCCAAAATTTCAAGAAATAGCGGAACTCCTTAAAGTTTGTAAATTTGAGTTTCTGGTACTTAGTGAAACAAAACTTGACTCTTCATATCAAAATTCTACTTACGAAATACAAAATTACTCCATATATAGACAAGATAAAAGGTCAAACAGTGGTGCCTTATTAGCTTATGTCTCAAAAGATATCCCGTCAACCACAGGGCCCATAAGTGAATGTACAGATGAATTTGAATGCCTGAGTATTGAACTGACATGTAATGGGGTAAAAATAATCGTAGTTTGTGTTTATAAAAACTCAAAGATGCACCCACAAGATTTCAAATTATCTTTCGAAAAAATATGTGAAAAAATAACGGATAAATATGAGCACATTATAATCATTGGTGATCTGAATTTTAATATGCAACAAAATAACATGCTTTCTTCAATATGTCCCTCGTTTAACCTAACCAACATTATTAATTAACCAACTTGTTTCAAATCTAGCCAGCCTACTTTACTTGATGTTATGTTAGTAACAAAACGCAGAAAATTCCTCAAAGGATATTCAGTAGACACTTGAATCAGTGATTTCCATAGCCTGATAGGGGGAGTCCTCAAACAACATGCCCTTCCTCCGCCAAGCAAAGTCATTTATTATCGTAAACTCAATAAGATTGACTATAATTTAGTAAATATTGACCTTGTTTCTTCTAATATTGACATAATAACCCAAAATGAACTAGATGTAAACTCTGCCCTAAACAAGCTCCAGGACACTAAGGTAAGAATATTAGACAAACATGCCCCAAAAAGAAAAAGCTTATAAAAATAAATGATTTTCCTTGTATGTCGAAAAGATTAAGAAAAGCAATTTTAAACCGCAATAAATTCAGGAATAAATTTTTCAAAGATAGGAGTCCGCAGCACCTCCAGAAAATAATAAAAAGAATGTAGAGGACATTGTAGCAGAATATCAAAGCCACCCTAGTATAAATATTATCTTGAATACTATTAACAACAGCCAAACCAAGTTTGATTTTGAAGAGGTATCTGAACATGCTGTAACTAAAATTATAAAATTGCTATCAAGTTAAAAATGCTGCCGGCTATGATGAAATTCCCATGAAATTTATTAAAATGACACATATAATTCTAACGAGACCTATCACTCTTATAGTGAACAAATGTTTACAACAGCAAACTTTCCCTGACAATATGAAAAGAGCCAACATTACTCCGTTATATAAAAAGAAGGATAAACTTAATAAAGATAATTACAGATCTGTTAACCTACTTGCCGCAATATAAGAAATTTTAGAGAAAGTAATATCTAACTAAATTTACAAATATATTGAACCACTATTACATAATTATTTATCAGGGTTCAGGAAAAGGTATGGATGTCAAGACATCCTTCTTAGAATGACAGAGGACTGGCGCCTGACAATAGATAATGGTCTTAAAGCAGGAATCATTGCCATAGATCTATCTAAAGCTTTTGACTGTATGTCACATGGATTACTTCTTGCTAAACTTAAAGCCTATGGTTTCAGTATGAATGCCTGTAAACTGCTCAAATCTTATGAAGTTGATAGAGAACAAAGAGTTAAAATAGGAGACACTTTCTCAGAATGGGTATCAAATATAAAGGGAGTCCCCCAAGGGTCTATAGTGGGACCGCTCTTATTTAATATTTTTATAAATGACTTAATGTATTATGATATGAATTCTAAAATTTATAATTATGCTGATGACAACACATTGTGCTACAGTAGCAGAGATATTGAGGAAATTAGAGCAAAGCTGGAAGGAGACTGTGAAAAAGCTGTAGAATGGTTCAAACTAAACAATATGAAGGCAAATTTGGAAAACTTTTGTTTTTAACGAAATGACAGAAAATCTTCAACTAATGGTCAACGGTAATTCTATTAAAACACAATTAGCAATCAACGTACTGGGTGTTGAAATTGACAATAAACTTAACTTTAACCTTCAAGTTGAAAATGTGTGTAGTCAAGCAGGTAAACAGATAAATGCCCTCAAGAGGATAAATCACTATTTAGATAAAGAATGCAAAACTGTTATCTATAATAGTTACGTAAGCAGCAACTTCAACTACTGCCCATTAATATGGATGTTTTCAAGCAAAACAAATATAGAAAAAATTGAAAAAAACTAACAAAAGAGCATTAAGATTTGTTGCAAATGACAAAGTTACTCCGTATGCCGAACTTTGTCAGAGTGCGAAACAGCTTGACATAAATAAAAGATGTATAAAACAAGTAGCTATTCAGATGTTTAAAATTAAAATGCAAACCACCCCATCGTACATTTCTGAGTTATTTAACCAGCGCGCAACACTTTATAACATAAGAGACAGTGATCAACTTGAAATTCCAAAATTCAACACTGTAAAATATGGTAAAAAAAAGCATTAGATACTATGGATCTAAATTATGGAACTATATGCCTATAGAAATTAAGCGAAGCAGTTCGCTAAATGCCTTCAAGCAATCCGTCACAGATTGGCTGAACAACCAGAGCAACTTACAATTAATTGAATTCTTATAGCAAAAGAGCCAAACTTAAACTGGACATGCCCTCTGGTCAGAAGTGCCACCCCTTCAGGTTACATTTATGAATTGTACACTTAATACATAATTAAAATAATGCTGTGATGTGATATTTATATGTAATTACTTCATGTCAATATGCTTGACTTGGGCCTAAGCAGCAAGAGCGGCCAAGGTCGAATCAAGATAGGACTGCTGTATATTATTAATTTCGGTTAAGGAGAATAGATAGATTATGTTACATTATTTGTATGCTTGTTAACTCAATGATTATTATGACCTTTATAACTAAAATAAGCATAAGGGTATGCTCGAAACATGTTAGTAGCTGATCCTGCTGTTCAACTTTGAACCAGATCAGCGCTGGTTAGGGCCGAGTGTCTTTTAACTTAGCTATCAAAATGTTACAAAATTTGTTTCATACATAGGCCTATCAAAGAAAGAAATGAACTTCAGAACGTAAAAAGTATTGTAAGACAATTACTTTGCAGATATGATTCGAAATTGTACATATGTATATATATAACTTTTGTAGACAGTTTCTAATTTTTTATTGTTGATTTTAAGTCGTACAGAAGCTTCATGCTTGGTTGTCTGTAAATTGTTATACACTTTTTATTGACTGTCCTGATTGATTACTACTTTAAATAAAATTTTACTACTACTACTACTACACTTTGAAAATGATTTCAGTTGTGAGTTGGGACGCTAATCTGCAAAGAGCTCTAATGGATTCTGATCATCACAACAGTTTCAATTATCTGGTAAACCGACAGCAACTCTGCTTGGGTACATACAATTAAAAAAGGTGAATTTATCATACCCCTGTCAATGTGGCCAGAGAGGGATCGTCATAAAAGTCAATGGGCTCTCCACTAAGCTCACTGATAACGGAAGTTGAAGGGCAATGTATTTCTCCTTCCATTAATCCAAGTATCTCCTTAGTCATCTCTTCTGAGTCTGTACTATAGTCCAGACTTTGCAATTTCTCTTTAATTCGTTGGTATCTGTCAAAAATAAAAAATTATAGCACCCTGAAAATGAAATGTGATACTTCACCATTACATTGCTCATAACTTTTCTGGAAGATCTACATTGTATACTTACACAGTCACTAGAGCTTGGTAGCTTTCTGAGACCATACACAGTCAGATAGAGTAGGGGGAACTGGGGCACATTAGGACGCTTTTAATGTCTACTAATTTTGCTCAATGCTGAAAGCACTGAGCAACCCAGAAGTTTGCATGAATATCCCCAATACTATTGAGCTTAAATCCAAGGCATAATTAATTAGACTGCACCTACATGTACCCTTTTGCAGCCGGACAGCAAAATGTGAGTCGTGATCATGACTGTCATCAATCAAATAATCATTTTAACACTCCATGTGCACTCGATATTACATATAAGTAGTGCATACGACTATGTACAGTGCATTAACACCTTGTAGTGCCAATAGTTAATAACCTTGAACATATGTAACACACAGTGCTTTGCGATAAATTTGTTCACAGAGCATGGTAATCCACTGTGCCTCTGTTCACTGTGGCCTGGATACCTATTGTGCGCTGTCCCAGGTCATTCATTTGACTTGGATACTT
The DNA here is from genome assembly GCA_026936325.1 of Platynereis dumerilii. Classification (NCBI taxonomy): domain Eukaryota; kingdom Metazoa; phylum Annelida; class Polychaeta; order Phyllodocida; family Nereididae; genus Platynereis; species Platynereis dumerilii. The sequence continues at coordinate 3,099,111 of JAPTHN010000029.1, forward strand.
ACATTCTGCCATATAAGGTTCGTCGCAATGTGCCCCGTGTTCAGTGTCCCAATGAGCACCAATATGACTTTTGCACCAAAACGCTAATTTCTCGGGCACCAGTGAGTGTGTTTATCAGAATAACAATTCATAACTGTTTGTTACGATCTATCAAATTCATACAAGCATTGAGAAAGCCTCATTGTTCATGGTTTGAATTGAACCCCTCTGAATTAACTTTAGTAGTTGGAAAACCAATTTTTCCTCACCATACTTCTGCATATGGCTGTAATTTGTCAATAAAACGATAGAAACATCAGGATGTGAAAATACACGATATGATGGCACTACCATATCATATACCTTGCCAGGAACCAAGAAAGCCCCACCGTCCCTTTGTGCCCCGCGTCCCAATGTGCCCCGGTTCCCCCTACAGACAGATAGATTATTTATTTGACATATAAAGGAATTATAAAGCATTCAAGCCAATAAAAACAAACTCAAAATTTCAGGACTGTTGGTAATTGGAATTTGAGGCTTACTAGATTGTACCTGACATTTTTTCAATAAAACATGCGGAGAAATCCATGATTCAACATCCCCAATAAAGAGACCTTTTGTGGCATGCCTATCTGCCAAAACGTTCCATAAGTATTGAAGGAAAAGTGTCAGCTCCATTTCAGTTTTTCCTGATTTTCGCAACAAAGAGTGACTTATTGAAAGTCTTGATTGCTAATTTTAATTAGAAGGTGAGAACAGGTTACAGTCCTCGTCATACTTACGTGGAATCTCAAGTTCTTTTCTATGCTGTTGAACTGTGATGTCAGAGATGACACAATTCTAGCATTGCAATATATTTAAATTAACTTCAAGCTGTTCCCCAGCGTCTAAGCAATGCGAATCCACCAAACTCAGCATCACAGTTTCAACTCAGTGTCAGAGTGAAAATTGGGTCTGGGAAAACCCATGTAAAAAATTGTCAAAGCCTTCTGTTTATACCAACTTCCATCAAAGTTTAAAGTTGTTAGTTAGCAAGTTTGTAGATTAATCAAACAACTCTGTGGGGATTATAACAGTTGTCTACTGTGAATGCTCACAAAGCTGCCATATGGTAGGATTAGACTGGTGATTGCTGTGATAAATCATTGGGATAACAAATGTAATGCTTCCTTCAATATATCAATGTTTGAACTGTGATGCGTAGTTTACTGTCAGCCCATTGGCTATCAAGCTGTGATGACGTGGTTGTAGGGGCTATCCCTGATCAAATTCTTTCTCTGACACTGTGTTGAAACTGTGACGCTCAGCTCAGGAGGATCAACATTGGCTAGAAGCTGGGGAATCTGACCCAGTTTGAAATGACATCACAGCTTGTAGTTAATTTACATATACAGTACAACCAAAAATAAAGTACGACTACCCCAGCAGGAAGAAGAATCAGCCACTACTTTACCCTTTCACACCTTTTGGCTACCTCCAAATCACTTCCTATCTCTAGCTACTTGAAACTACCTTTTAAAATTACATTAAAATCACATTTAAACAACACCAATTCAAACTCCATCTCCCCCTTTGTGTTTGATTTCTTTGATATTGTGCCCCTTTGCTAATTGCAATTACATTGATAGCTGTCTTAATAGAGTTTTTAATATGAACTAAGGTTGTTGTAATGAGTCAAAGGTAGTTGTAAGGAGATTTGGTGTGGAGAGGAGAAAGGAGGGCTAAATAGGTAAACAGAGGACTACTGACAGAAAACTTTCTTACTTTATTTCGGGTTGTACTGTATTGCAATGCTAGAATAGAGTCATCTCTGACATCACAGTTCAACAGCATAGAAAAGAACTTCAGATTCCACGTTTACAAGTATGACAAGGACTGTAAACAAGCAAGGCCGGGACATGTTGAACCATTACAAACTGAATTTATTGAACATGACTAATCAGCAAAATACAAGCTGTGTAATATTTGGCATTAATATGACCTGGGATATATACTTTTATCACAATATTGCACATACACGTAGGTCAGGTGAACATGTAATTGCTAGCATAATTATCCATGTATATGCTTGCACTATCACCTGTGGACATGCCATAATGCACAAGCTCAGATCCACAAACAGATGTGCATATGCCATCGTGGATATGCCATCCAGCACAAGCTTGGACATGCCATGGAGCGCATGGTGTTTGTGCACTGCAGAGCATGCGTGGATAAGTTAGAATCTACAATTTACTTATGACAAGTGATTGCAGAAAAGCACTGGAATGTTTCTTGTGAGGTCATATCCCTATCTCTGCCATCTTGATCTTCTGTATGACTCGTAAGCAGTTTGTGCGGTCATATCCTATACTTGCAATGCTATCAGGAAAAAATAATTTAATGTGTCGCAGCACTCATCAATGAGGTCACAAGCTACCCAATGACAAATTGGCAGTTTATCTCAATGCGTTTAATAGGGTCTATTGCAAGGTCATTTATGTCTATCAACAGCTGAATGTTAGTACTTGTCATTCGTCAACTGTAAATTAGGATGGAAATAAGCCTCAACCTGGAGGTGTGCTTATTAAAGTTCCATAAAAATATATAACGGTTTGCTTTATTTCTGCTGATATAAAACCGCCTGTATATGCACTGTAAATCATGACCTCTTATGGGCTGTGAAGCATGTACACCTTTCTAAAAGACACATTCACATGGGTGGATGTGCAAATCATGCATGTCAATGACTCTTAAACTAATTAATATGTAAAGAAATAAAGAAGTTAGTAAATGAGCAGTTTCATCATTTTGTTGAACGACACTTACCGTAGGGTGTATAACCCATAGGTAGCGTCTTCTTTGTTAGCTCCTTTTTTATGTAAATATTGTATGATGTTCTCTAGCTTGCAAATCAAAATATCCTCCTGGCATGCCATTGATTCCCAAAATAACAGAATCCAAGAGTAAGGAGTCACTTCGTCTTCATCTTTGGTGTTCACATTATTGTCTGTGATCAGCTGAGACATTAGATTCCAAAGACTGTCAGTTTCTGAAAATAGTTTTGGCAATCCTCGAGATAAGCTGGAAAAGAACATTTTTTCCAAGACATTGTGAAGTGGAGTTCGTCCTTTTACATCCACATGGTTGCAGAGAGCTGGATCTGTGTCAATCATTTGGAGACATTTTTCCACAATAACTTCCTTGAGAGAAGAAAGTCTGGATTCGTGTTGAAAGACTTTCTTGGGGACAGCCTTGATGACACGATTCAAAAAACCTTCATCTTTTCCTGAACCTCTGTTCATCTTCAATGCTTGTTCCACAAATGTTGCAACTGATTTCATTAATGACTCTGGCATATCGTCATAAAGCTTTTCCAGAAATAAAGTGAATGGAGCAATTCCTTTAACGGAATCAAATGGATCGGCCCCTTCACTGATGATGAATGTCAGCACACTCACGAAATGAGGATTTTCCAGCCAATGAGAATATGTCTCTGTGAAATTCCACAACAGCCTGTAAGAAATAACCATACATTTAAAAGACATTAACTGTGCTCATTCAGCATATATCTGGCTATCATCTTCTCAAACCATGCAATGCAGAAATAAAATACCTTGTATCCAAGCCAGTGTCCAAACCAAGGAAAATCTGGAAAGGAGAACACGAGTTTACTGAATGTTTTGAGTTGCTTATATTTTTTGAAAGAATAATTTATGCTGCTAATGGGAGAACATTTCTGCAGGCCTCAGTTGTGTCTGGTTAACCGAAAGTTCTCAGAGTTGCAACACAAAATCACACACACACAAAAAACATTTACCTTTAATTTCTTCATGGATTCTCTTGCGTCTGACTCAGTATGTATTGTAGGGCATTGTATCAAAATAACATTTGCCAGGTTTTCTAGATTGGACAGCGTGCTCCTTTGATAACTTGCAAAAAGAGCCTGAAAAATACTTAAACTCAATTTGATACTTGTCACATTTACGACTTTGACAATCGTATATCGAAATCACAACAATGAAACAACATGATATGCATTTATATCTATACTGTTGGCAATGTTTGGACACTCAATAATCATATACCCTGGTCAATGTAGCAAAAGAGGGTTCTTCATATAAGTAGTCGGTTTTCTCTAGAAGCTTCTCCATAACAGAAGGTCCTGTAGAGGGGTACTGGATTTCTCCTTCATCCAACATTCTCAATATTTCCTTAGTCTCCTGTTCTATGAAATGCTTTCCCAAGTTATTGACCTTCTCTTCAATTCTCTTGTACCTGTTAAATGTAAATTGATCGCTTGATAAGCCGTAGAACGAAAAATCTTTCGGAAATTCATATAATCTAAAATGTTATCATTATTGTATGTATACCCTGAGTATGAATAAACATAATAATAATAATAATGTATATACAAAAATAGGACATTTATGGGCACAATAAATTACAAACATAGGCTGCAAAGGTCAAACCTTCAGTGAAGACCTTCACAACACTGAATGTGATATTTTGTCGTTGGGAGCATAGGTGATAGAAAAACAAGACTATATATCTGCAATGGAATTGTCTCATTCCAAATTTCATAACCTAGACCATATAGGCAATATCTGTACCAGATTTCACTAATGTAAATGTAATAGTTTTTGTCGGAGTGGTGATGAAAAAGTCTTTCTTGTATAGAGGTGCTATCTCGTGGAATGCTATTCCAAGTAAATTTCAAAACGGTACTAATATTGACACTTTCAAATCCCATGCAAGGACATTTTTCAATTAATGGCCATATTTTGTTGTTATCAAATGTGATATATATTAATTTTTAATTTCTTTTACTTGTTTTTAATGTTGTCGTACACTGGGCCAGGTGAAAAACCCAGCATATTGGGATCCTGTTACCGAGTCTAAATATTTTTGAAAAATAATAAATAATAAAAAATAGCAATTGAGTCCTAGACGGGTAACAAAAAGTTATAGAAGCAGCAAACATACACCAGAAGGACCAACATTTCCCAAAGTGATCACTTCTTTTTAAATATCTGCAAGTCTTGTGGGCAAAATATAGGTTCTTCGGGTGTATGCCTAAATCACTTATTATCACTCATTTAAACTATTGTGAATTTTGACAAAGGCGAAATACTTTCAATACATGCCCAAATCACTTGTCATAACGCACTTATATTACTGTGAACTTGGACAAAAATCCAACTTGTTTAACAATGTAAACGTTTAGATTTTCATTGATTGTTTTACTTATTAACCTCAGAGACTTCAACCTCTCAGCACTGGCTCCTTTATCAGTTCCTTTTCCCTGGAAATGCTGCATAAAATCCTCAATCTTCCGCAACAGATTTTGCTTGCCTTGAATATTTGTGAATGTCACTGATTCCCACCACCAGAGAATCCAAGAGTAAGGAGTCACCTTGTTTTCATCTTTCATGTTTATATTGCTGTCCGTGATAAGTTGAGACATGAGATTCCAAAGACTGTCAGTTCCTGCAACAAATTCTGGTATTCCTCTCCATAAACCATCAATCAATAGTTTTTCAATGAGGTTATGAAGTGGTGTTCGTCTCTTATGATCTGAATGATCACAAAGAGCAGGGTTAGTCTTGATGATCTGGAGACAGATTTTTATGACTAGTTCCTTAATATGAGAAAGTTGACTGGAATCTCCATCCATAATGCTCCTTGGAACGGCTTTGATGATATCATTCAAGATACGATTTTCCATGCCTGAGCTTACTCTTTTCATTGACTCTTCCAGCAAAGTGAGAACTGATGGCATCAATGGATTTGAACAGAACTGTTCTAGAAATAAAATGAAAGAAGCCGTTCCCTCAATGTGTCCAAACGGATCAGCTCCTTCACTAGTGAGAAATGTCAATACATCAATAAAATGAGAATTTCTCTCCACATCAGAGTTTTTCTTCAAGAACATCCACAAACACCTGAAAGAGATACAATGCAACAATCAAACAAAAATAAGAATTATCCCACTATTACATGAGAAGCAATGGATAAGTTAATTTCATTTAGATGTTGGAGTGACACATTGTGAAATATATCCTCCGAAAAATCTGTCAGTTTTCATCAAGTCATGAATTTAAAAAATATGATGAATAATATTATAGATTGGTCACTCTCTGATAAAGGGATAAAATGAGCGTCTAAGCACTGTCATTGAAGAACGGGACTGGATGGTCCCTGAAACTGTCAGACTGTTAACATTTTATCCAGTGTAAGGGTCATTCCATGTCAATTCAACAAATTTCCAAAAATCTTCCCTGTCGACCCCATCAGATTTGTCCTAAAAAAATTCTAAAATAAACCTATAATAGTTTAAAGGATGTGTGCCAAATTTTAGCTCATTATCTTATATCATTTTTCTTAGAAAAACATTAAAGGAGACAAGGTTGAGGCTGTTTTTGCACTAATTATAGGAGCGTCAAATGAAAACCACTTTTCAAATGTGAATATATTGAGATTCAAGAAAGTTACAATCTTTATTTTAACCCGACATCTTATCTAGGGTCATAAAAGTGGATTTTTAGGAATATTTTTAGGAATATCCTATATTTTACATTCTTTTTAAAGCCATTCAAAATGGCCGACCCATTTGGCGCAAATTTTTGTGGCAGCGTTTTCTAATCATCCGTTCTCCTAAACTATAGTACATAGAAACTTCAAATCTAGGTTTCACAATGTACTACAGTACTGTAAGAGAGAATGGTCATCAGAGGTCACCTCAATCCCATAGTTCCCTAGAAAAATGGCCTCAAATCTGGACGAAAATGCAATTATCTTGATTTTCAAAGCTCAATTGCCAAAATATGACACCAGTTGCCAATGTCAAACCAGTGTCGTTTTCAAGGCTATATAGATAGCCACTGTTGACATTGATTTCTTTGTGGCATTCTTATTAGTTTAGGTTGTGTGAATTTTTTATCATAACTATGATTTTAATACTTTATTTTCCTTTTGAATAATTCTTTTCTTGAGAAGATGTCAGTAGAAATGCAACCTACCCCCAAATATGACCTTGAATCTCTATTAAGATAAATAACTAATTAATTTGTCTCATTCATTCATTTTTTCGATATTCAGGCAAATTTACAAACTAATTAAAAGTAGTACATTGCCGTCATCAGGTATTTTTATAACATTGAAATATGCAGATTTTGCAAAGACTCACTCTTGATGACATAATATCAATAATATTATTCAAACACGCTTAAGAAAAAGCAGTCTGGTCCACGTACATTTCTGAAAATCAGCAACCACAACTCCAATTAAAAAAGAAAAATAAGAAAAACAAGAACATATACGCCTGTAAGGAAAAGAAGATATCCAAGGAAGATAGTCACACCAGCTGAACATCAAGAGCCACGCACTGAGAGAAGTGAATCACAAAGATGATGATGTCCAACGGAAATGACAGCATGACACAACTTATGTCACTTTTAATACAAGAGTTGAAAGGAGTACTCAATTCAAATCAAAAGATAGATTTGATATTAGAAAAACTCAGTCAACAACAACAAGAAAATCAGAAAATACAGGAACGAGTGCAGACCCTTTCCATTGAAGTAGAAAAGCACAGCAAAGAACTCGCACAACTGAGAAACATCATACCAAACAAATCCATTTATCAAGATTCTAGCCAACAACAGAGCAACCAAAATATCAATACAGCAGACAGAGGCATAAGAAAAAATAACCTGATAATTACAGGATTGAATGTTGGTTCTGATGATCCCAAGATATTCATTCAAGCCTTCTTGTCAGCTCGTTTTCCAACAGTTCGTCCAGATGGGCTTCTGGCAGCGCAAAAAATTGGCACAACAGCACAACATGCCTCAGCACAGACAAGATATCTAATCACGATGAAGTCTTACTGGGACGCCCAGATGATCTACAACCAGAGACTGAAAGCGCTGCGCAATGAAGAAGTCTACATTGCGGAAGATTTAACACCAGCTGAAATGAGGCTTTTCTACAAGGCAAGACAACTGAAAAAGAAACAGGTCATACACTCTACATGGTCAAGAGATGGGAAAATTTTTTACAGAAAACAGGCCGACCAAGAACCAGAAGAACTGAAAGAAAATGATGCAATACTACTCAACAATACAACATCTCAGATATATCAACAAAATTCAGTCGAAATAAAACCAGTCGTCATCGAATGCCCGAAAATTTTAGAGACCACAAGCAATATTATGCCATTGAAGACAACTTTTCATTCATCTACACATGAAGAAATGTACCAAGCAGAAGAAGCAGAAGATTCAGAAGAGGACCTCATCACGGTAATCACCAGAGCTGCAGAAAGCAGAAGGAAGAAAAAGAAAACTGACACAAACAAAAAGTCCTAAACATGACTTCACAACTTGATCATAGTGAGCAAATCCTGACACATTCCAAATATTACAATGTCAATGATATATCAAAATTTATCAGGTATGACCTTCATCCTTTCACAGTTTTAAGTCTGAATGTTCAAAGTCTCACAGCAAAAATAGACAACCTAAAAGTATTCATTAATAATTTAGCTAGTAATTCTGTGTACTTTGAATCTTTGATGCAATCTGTTTGCAAGAAACTTGGATACCTATCAACTCTATTACGTCCCACCTAAATATTAAAGGCTATCAACTTATTGTCAAAGACAGAACATGTGGTAATCATGGTGGATTAGCCATATATATTAGGGAAGAACTGACTTTCAAAAATGTTGATTGCCCTTTTAATCACATGAATGAATGGGAAGCTCAAATCCTTGAAATCATACACAATGGTAAGAAAATCATTGTGGGAAACATATACAGACCACCAAGAAATCTCAAAGAAAATCAAGAGAATTTCATGGATGACTTTGAGGTACTTCTACATAAACTTGAACCTACTCCAACAACTATCATACTCGCAGGTGATTTCAATATTAATTTACTGAAAATAAATGAAAACGTATATGCAAATTCATTCCTACAAAAAATGTTTTCGTATACTTATGTGCCAATGATCACTGCTCCAACACACTATACAAACAACAATAGAGGTACCTTGATCGACAACATTTTCTGTCGAAGCAATAATTTACCTGAAGAAGTCAAGGCAGGCATAATAGACGGATTGATCTCTGACCACCATCCATACTTTTTGTCTATTAGAAGCAACCACTCAAACTCACGAGGTACAAAATACATCACTATAAATACTTACAACAGCCAAGCAATACTAAATCTACGAGAAGAACTTAGACTGATTGACTACAGTACTGTACTAGACGCTAGTGCCAATGCCAATCCTGATTCAAACTACGACACATTTGTAGATTTGGTAGCAAAATCCATAAATAAACATCTACCAATAAAAAAAGTTAAATTCAATAAACGAAAACATAGAAAGTGTGACTGGATAACATCTGGGTTGATCAAGTCAATAAACTTCAGAGATAAATTATACTACAAAATTAAGAAAATGAAAATTCAGAATGAAGACTTTTTTACACTCAAAAACAATCTGAAAATTTACAATGGAATTTTGAAGAGAGCCATAAAAGAAGCAAAGAAAAACTATTATGATAACTACTTCAAGAAATTTAAAAATGATTCCAGGAAGACCTGGTCTGCTATAAATGGAATATTAGGCAAATCCAAAAAGACTAAATCATTTCCTTCAGAGATAAAAGTAGATGATCAGGTGTATAAAAACAAAAAAGAAATAGTAGATCAGCTAAACAACCATTTCTGCAATGTTGGTGCAAACCTATCAAATACAATCAATATTGATTCTGAGAACATCTCAAGTTTCAATAATTATCTAAACGAACAAAGAGATAACACCTTTAAGCTAGAATCTGTCTCTGAGCAGGATGTTCTTGATATCATAGATAAGCTCCAACCTAAAGCTACTCAAGATATTATAAGAATGTCAAGTAAGTTATTGAGAGAAATCAGATATGAGATCTGTTTTCCTTTAACCTTAATGATTAACCAGACAATCTCAACAGGCAATTTCCCAAGAAGTTAAAAATAGCTAGGATACTTCCTACACCAAAGAAACTTGGAGCAACAAATGTAGACGATTTTAGACCCATTTCTATTCTACCTTCCATATCAAAAATATTTGAAAAAGTTATACATAAACAATTGCAGAACTACTTTGAAGAGCACAAACTACTCTATACCAGCCAGTATGGTTTTCGCAAATTTCATTCCACAGAACTGGCTTCCCAAGAGCTGACAGACAGATTGCTATGGATGATGGAAGATAATCTGATTCCAATCAGCATATTTATTGATATGTCGAAAGCCTTTGACACAATCAGTCATCAAATACTCTTATCAAAGTTAGAACATTATGGTGTAAATGACAATGAGCGAAGACTTCTCCAAAGTTACCTGTCGGACAGAGAACAATTTACAGAAATAGATGGTACTTCATCCATGACGGGTTCAGTGACTTCAGGAGTACCTCAAGGTTCAATTCTAGGCCCACTGTTATTCAATGTCTATATAAATGATATCAAATTTGCAAGTGACCTTTTCAATATAATAATTTATGCAGATGATACAACCCTTATTACACAACTGAACATCACTGTACAACCCCAAAATGTACACAAAATTAACAATGAACTGGATAATGTCTCCAGATGGTTAAAAGTGAATAAGCTTGCTGCAAATACCAAGAAAACTAAATTTATGACTTTCAACAATAAACTAAGAAATTTTTCACCACCATGCTTGGTCTTTGACAATGAGATAATTGTATCAGTCGATTGTTTCACATATTTGGGAATAGTATTTGACAAAGAGTTAACATTCAAGCAGCACATCAGCAAAACCTGTCTCTCCGTAGCCAGATTGATAGGATGTCTCCGTGCTATTAGGAAATATATATCAAGACAAGTTCTGCGACAAATATACATGGCCCTAATTCAGTCAAAGATGTATTATGGTAAACTTGTTTGGGGACATGCAGCTTCCAAACTATATAGATTACAAAAGCAAGCCGTCAGAGTGATCAGTAATTCTAAATACAACGCACACACTGATCCACTTTTCAAAGAACTAAAAATAATGAAAATTGAAGACATCTACCAATTGCAATTATACAAATTATATTATAAAGTAGTGAACCAAAGATCCCCTGATTATTTCAATAACATCCCAATCATAAAAGTCAGCAATATTCATAGTTACAACACAAGGAATACTTCAAAATTTTTCATCCCTAATGTGAGACTTGCACGGACAAAAAACTGTACAAGTATAAAGGTCTCCGAATTACTCAATAATACTGAAACAACCTTATACTCCAAAATATTTACACACAGTCTAGAAGGATTTACCTACTACTACAAGTTGATAACCTTTGAAAAATATCAAACAAATCGTCAAATTCAAAATTGCTTCATTTGTGAATAATTATGCCATTGTACCACATCACATTGTTGTATAACCATCCAATCTCGCGGCCCTCAGGCCAATTTGGGTGTTTCTTAATAAAATAAAATCAAAATCAAAATCAAATATATTATTAATAGCCGCTTAGGTTCATTAGATGTAAAAGGGTGATAAAACAGTTAGTAGGAGAGACCGGTGCATGTTGGACCATCCACAATATTTTCTTTATAAAACATGTTATCCAAATCTCCAATGAATTGGCCTTTAGTAGTATTCTTTTAGCTGAAAAGTTGCATGAGCATTGAAGGAAAAGTACACGTGAGTGGCATTTCCGGTTTCCTGATTTTCACCACAAAAAGCGATTTTTGCATGTCTCAATTGCTAATGTCACCCCTCCTTAAGTATGAGGGATCTAGTCAAACAAGTCTTATCAATTAAGCCCTTCTGGCTGATGTGAGACTTCATATAATTATTATCCGGGCAAATCCAAAAAGTATTCGGATATAACCATTCTGCAATAACCCACAAGTGTGTTTTATTCCATGGTCCAACATGCCCCACATGGCGATCCAACGTGCCCCAGCTCCAAACAACTTTCGGAGCACATCCATGTCATTCCATGAAAAAACTTTTTTTATGCATTCAAGTCAAATATAATATGTGTTTTCTGTAAAATTTAAATGTCCTGCTGCAGTTATAGAAGCAGCCAACAGCATCAACCCAGTCCAACTAGAGGGAGAGTCTGTAAATTCATTAAATACCTTATTAAAAGGAACTCTTATAAACACCATATGTAGGAGGAAGAAAGGAACGAAGGAAGGCAGGAACATATAGATAGATAGATAGATAGATAGATAGATAGATAGATAGATAGATAGATAGATAGATAGATAGATAGAGAGATAGATAGAGAGATAGATAGAGAGATAGAGAGATATAGATAGAGAGATAGATAGACATATTTATATAGATAACCAATTAAACATTTATGAAAATAGACAAGCAGATCTAGTGTGATAGTGTATATCCATATAAACAGACAAACAGACAGAGAGGTATATGTTTAATTAGATATATAGGTAGATAGACAGACAGATAGGTTGGTAGATCGTACAACACTATGAACTGAGTATGCAGCCCCACAAATTCCTACTAGATAGATAATTCTCAAGCACTTCTAAAAGTGCTTGCATGTTATTTTTACTATGTTTAAGAGTGGGTCATCTTTCTTTTAAAACATTACTGTTGCCTCACTGGGGCAGTATTAAAATCATAGTTATTATAAAAATTTCACACAACCTAAACGAATAAGAGTGCCACAAAGAAATCAATGTCAATAGTGGCTATCTATATAGCCTTGAAAATGACACTGGTTTGACATTGGTAACTGGTGTCATATTTTGGCAATTGAGCTTTGAAAATCAAGATAATTGCATTTTCGTCCAGATTTGAGGCCATTTTTCTAGGGAACTATGCGATTGAGGTGACCTCTGATGACCATTCTCTCTTACAGTACTGTAGTACATTACAAAACTCAAGATTTGAAGTTTCTAGGTACCATAGTTTAGGAAAAAACAAATGATCAGAAAATGCTTCCACAGATGTAGGATATTCCTAAAAATTGCTTTAATCCACTTCAATGAGCACAGATATGATTTCTAGTTAAAATAAAGATTGTATCTTTCCCCAATCTCAAGTTATTTATATTAGAAAAATGGTTTTCATTTGACACTCCTTAAATAACTGCTAAAACGGCCTCAACCTTGTCTCCTTTAATATTTTTCTAAGAAAAACTATTCAAGATAATGAGCTAAAATTTGGCCCACATCCTTTAAACTATTATAGGTTCATTTTAGATTTTTTTCAGACAAATCTGAAGGGGTCGAATGGGAGGCATTTGTTGAATTGACATGGAATGACCCGTAAGTGATTTATACAATCTATTACTAAAATAATCTTAACCAATACTCTCTGCCATAGTTCTAGACACATCATTTTAAAGAAAAAAAAGCCAGATGTAATCTTTTTTTCTTGTTTAAATTATAAATGTATGAGATTAGTCTATATTTCTATCTTCCTGTATTTAATATGTGTGTAAATTTAATATTACTATGTGCAACAACTAAATATACTGTAGCATTCTGGTGCATCGCTTAGGCCATTTGCACTATGTACTGACGAGGATGCAGGTTTAAACATATATTAGCACAAGCTATGTCCAACGTTTATCATTATGATCTCCACTGCGCCACTATTGTGAGGGAGTTTATTGGCATGGAGTTGACAAATACAATTTTTATATCAGCTGGAAGTCCATAGGTACATAAATTTGTAATGTGAAAGTATACAGAAGGTATCAGAGGGGTGAGTGAAGCCAGGAAAAGGGATCTGAGCATGATTTTGTCCCTTTATCAGAGAATAAACCAGGCAATAAATAAACTAGGCAATAATAAATTCCTTGAAATGATTAATGAGTCACGATAAATGAAAAATTGTATCATTCCAAAATTATGAGTTACTGATAAACATGTGTTTCAAACAGTGAGTATATTTTGAATACCTTTTTGACCGACATGCTCCTGTTAAGACTAAACTTGTGACAGTGCGTAAACCTAACCCCTTCACAAATCAAGAGATAAAACTGCTTAAAAAGGAAAAGAGAAAAGCTGAAAAAATGTGGAGAAGAACTGGTCTGGAAAAAGACTGGAACACCTTTAAAGAAAAACGAAATGCACTAAATGAAAAGCTTAATCAGCTGAAATCTGATGATCTTAGGAGTAAAATTCAGGCCACAAAAGGAAATTCCAAGGCGATGTTCAATTCTCGCAACAACAGAAAACAAGATCTGCCTCTACCCCATCACACAAATGAAATGGAACTGGCGAATGACTTCAACAACTTCTTTGACAAAAAAATCAAAATTATCAGATCTAAATTAGATTCGGGACTTACAAACAAATCTCAAACTAACCTCAGTCACAATCTACATCAGTTTAAGGCTCTCTCAGAACAAGAAGTTAAGAAACTGATCAATGAGATGCCTGTCAAACACTGCCAACTTGATTCTATGCCAACATGGCTACTGCTTGAATGTATTGATGAATTCCTGCCAATCATAACTAGAATAGTTAATATGTCATTAACTATTGGAGAGATGCCCCTAGAACTCAAGCATGCACTTGTCAAACCACTCTTGAAGAAAGAAGGTCTTGAACTGATCAAAAAGAATTATCGGCCAGTGTCGAACCTTTCTTTTCTCAGCAAAATCATAGAGAGTGCCGTGATCAAACAGTATGTTGATCACCTCAGCAAGAACAATTTAGAAGACGAAAGTCAATCAGCCTACAAGCAATATCATAGCACAGAAACCTTCTTGACAAAAATTCACAATGATATTATGCTTAATCTGAGCAAGGGTGAGGTGACAATGCTAGTATTACTAGACTTGTCTGCTGCATTTGACACAATTGATCACGGAATTTTGCTAGAAAGATTGCAAAACAGGTATGGTGTGCAAAGTGCAGCTCTGAGATGGTTCAAATCCTACATTTCTGAAAGTCTGTGATAATAAATGACAAAACTTCAGGCAAACTTCCACTGAATTTTGGAGTTCCTCAGGGTTCCAAACTTGGACCAATCTTATTTAACTCCTATGTTGCACCAGTCAGTGAAGTAGCACACAGAAATCAAGTTCATGATCAGAAGTATGCTGATGATGAGCAACTTATTCTGTCATTTAAACCAACCTTTTTGGGTCAAGAAAATGCAAAACAGAAAATGGAAAATTGAATTGCTGAAATCCGATCAAAGCTGCGAAATAACCTTGACAAGGAAAGAGTAAAAACTGCTGTCAGTGCTCTTGTCACTCCTCATTTAGACTATGGAAAATGGATTGTTGTATGGCACTGCAAGCAGATTGTTAAATAAACTTCAGGTTGCTCAAAACTCAATCACAGCAAGAATTCAGTTCAAACTGATGACAACTACATGGAAAACAATAAACAATCAGGCTCCACAATACATTCAAGAACTTGTTCAAATCAAATCTCAACAGGAGCATAACCTGAGAAGTAACCACAAGCTACTCTTAGCAGAACCTGCCCCATACAACAAAAATAAGTTTGAAGATCGGGCATTTTCCTATGCGGCACCAAAGTTATGGAACAATTTGCCTGAAAAAGTGAGAACTGCACAGACATTAGAAAGCTTCAAGAAGAATCTAAAAACACATTTGTTTCAGAATTCCTACAATTGATTGATCTGAAAAGCGCTGATGAGCAGTTTACTGAAATTAGCGCTTTATAAATCCATATTATTATTATTATTAGTATTACCTTGTGCTCAAGCCAGGTTCGCAACAAAGGAAAATCTGTGAAGTAGAATAAGGGTACTGATTAAATGTAGCAAAAAGTAAACAGATAGATATAAAACTACAAAACATCAACAGACTGATATGAGAGAGTGGAAATAAATTAACAGTTCATTACCCTTAATTTGTCAACACATTCTTGTGCATCTGCTTCAGTCTCTATTCTGGGACATTGGCTCCTCAAAGTATCAGCCAGGTCTGTTCTGCTTGACAGTGTGCCATCTTGATAACTTGGAAACAAGGCCTGGAAAACATTCAAGTTAACAATATATTTTGATTCAGTAGCAGGTTAATGCTTAAAAAACTGTAAACACTATCCTTCCTCATTATATTTGTCAACATTTTATAAATTTTCTTAAAATCGACAAAAACATCAGAAATTTCTGTGAATTTCTGGTATGAGAAATATGGCCATTTTCAGTGTGTACTTTGAGCTAATTGTCACAGTAAATTGGTACAAAATGCATTTACACAAAAGATGAAATTGAAAATTATCAATATATATATTATTTGTCGGTCAAAAGCTTTATAGCTTGAGTTACTTGTTTTAACTGTCATCACTGATTTTGAATAAATTTTTCACTTTACTAACTTCGCTTTCATTCAATTTTTCATCAAGTATTACATAGGGCCATCTTTATCAGTCTGAGAAACCAATCAATCGCTTAGCCAGGCAATTTCCAGAGCGAGGGACAGAAAGGGGGTAGGTTGACTTTGAGGGTGGCGAGCAGTAATGCAAATGAAATTTTTGAAATGTTTATGCCAAAACATACAGTATTAAATACTATATAACAGGAACAGTACACGTAATTCTGATAGCAGAATGACAATACTTAGAAATAAATTGCGAAAAAGTGAGTGTACATAACACTGGAAACAGAATTATTCTAGTGAATTACCCAATATCAAGAATACTCATACTTGGCAGGGGGCACAGATTTAGATCAACAAAGACTTATATCTAGGGATCCATTTGATCAAAAAAGTGTGCCTCTTTGACCTTGAAGAAATGTTATACGGCTCTATTCAATAAAATTTAACTCAGCAGATTTGTCAGGGACATAATTAATTCTAACTGCAACAAAATGATCCAAATACATTTTAATTATAAAACTGGACAAATCACAACTTAGCCAGAAAGAATCAGGAATGCCTGTGGCTCTGGATTATCAAATCAACAATCTTTCCTCTAAAATATTAGTGCTTCATAGTCAAATCACTTTCTTATCTTCTCTACTTGGCTTTTTGACACATTAAAATGACCGCCACTTATGCTGCTGAACTGGTCTTCGGCTGTTTGATGATCAAAACTTTGTTTTCTGGAAGAATTTTCGCCATGATGGTATGTGCCAAGTTATACCATTTGACACCTCCTTGTCCTGCCTCACTTATCCTATGCCCTTACATGCTGGGGTGATTCTAACCAAAATGTATTATTTGTTATCCACTTATTCTGCAATGTTCGTATGTTTGAATGTTTGTCTTGAAGGTATAAGCCGGTTATTCACCATGGGATCAGGAATATTTGCATATCTAAGCTTTAGCTAAAGTCCTCACTGCATGAATGACATATCACCTCAGCCTGGTTGAATTAATTATACTTAATCTTGAAATGAAGGTTGAGCAAGCTGGGACCCTGTTTGCAGATTACGCTAATCTGTTATTTGGTACAAAGATAATTCTAATGTGGGATTTTTCGATAACATGAAAAATGCGACAAGACTTTTCCCCTTGCCAAAACTGATTTAATAGGATTTATCAAGGTGTGAGGAACTAAACATTTAGTAAAAGCTGTGAGCTTGACAAGATACATTGATTACAGCAGACAAACTTCAAGTGCTCACATCAGAGTGCCAATGATGTCATTTAAGGGGTTGCTCCAATCTTGACCATTGAAACAGGTGTTTTCACCGACTCATAGGGAACTAAGTGACATGTATATGTAACCAGTGATGTGCATCACTGCTATGCTGAACATAGGTGAGGTAACATGTGAGTCAGAAGCAGAGCAGTTGAAGTGTCATATATTGTGCACACTTTGCAATGTTTGTTGGAGATGTTGTGTATCAACTTCCAACCAATTTCTAACAACAATTATCCTATAACAGCTTTCAGTCTAAAACATATATACATGAATATTGTAAATTATTTATTATTTTTTCTGTTAGCAGTTTCGGTTGCTATGCAATCTGTCTTGCTAACGTCTCTTTTTTACAGTTCATTTAAACTGTGAATTTTTTGTCCCCCAAAGCACTTGCAGGCTCAACACTCAGAGAGAAATCAGTGAGTTTATTGGTGAGACTATTACTCATGTGCAATTACATGGTATGTATAGGCTCTGAGTCACTGACACATTTATGAGTAATAGAAAGCATTTGCATTAACATGGCAGGTATAGGGAATGACATCATTGACAGCATCATTTTATCATGTTGTCGACATAATGTTGTAGAGTGAATAGAGTATATTATATTACAAAATGGCTGACACATAAGAATGTGTTTTTCTAATATAATTCCCAACAGATTTTTAGGCTATGTAGCCTGCATCTCCTTTCAGACTAGGTCCTGCAGAATTCATGCCATCAATACGTATGTGTCATGCCATTGAAATTTCTTCTAACTTAATGGCGGTTAAAACCCACTGTGTGGGGCCTACTAGTTCGTTCCGGGAGTTCGGCCCCACTCTAGTGACTCTACATTATATTTCTGTGTCAAAGCACACTTATGCGGTACCTACCTTTGTTAATGTAGCAAAAGAGCCTTCTCGGTATAACTTGTCTGTTTTCTCCAAAAGTTGCTTAAAAATTGAATCTCCCTGTGCTGGGTAGAAATTTCCACTTCCATACAAACGATTTGTGAACTCATCCCATTCAACCTTTCTATCAATTCTTCTATACCTGTGTAAGTGAAAATATACATTTTATATATTGGTTTATGCATGATGATTTCTGTCCTCGAAAAGATCTAAAACTTTCTAAAATGGTGCTATTCAATGGATTGGTGACTATATGTTAGCAATACCACACAGAGCACGGTCAACAGTTTACAATCTCTATAATTATCTGTATTTGTACCAATGTGTAAATATTGAAGTGTGTGTCTCAATCGTTTCCATAGGCGTACGAGAAGCTATCTATTTAGGGGGTTGAACTCAGTTTGTAGAATTTAACAACAGCAAGTCTGAATTTATGACAATATCGTGTGGAATCCCACAGAGGTCCATTCTTGGGCCCCTGTTATTCCTAATTTACATAAGTGATCTTACAAACGTAATCAAACATGGTAATGCAATATTGTCTGCGGACGATACTTATTTAATTTATCATCATAGAGACATCCAGGTACTTACAGCAATAGTATATTCATATCATTTATTTACCAAAAATATACACATAGTTAAACATAAAATGATAAATAATAAGCATGTCTTGTAGGAGACTCTAATAAAGCCTAAATGGCCGCTGGCTTAGAGCCACCCTAAAGGGAAAATGTTGGAGAGGCAGAGTGGGAGGCAGCACAGGAAGTCAAAGGATGATCTCAAACACAGTAAAAATTAGACAATTTATTACAGATCTAGTATTAGTGTGCCATGTCCTTTTCAACTGCCACAGTGCTCTTGTGATGTCAGTATCAGCATAATGATTTCACAGTTGGTATATTTGCAGTTTCAGCTGTGTCACTTGGAAACCATACTGGTCACACCATTACAAATTCACACATAAGCTGTTAGATTGTTGCTCAACATTGATTATTCAGTTTGATGTTTTGAATAAATCCAAAAGTTACAATATCCAGCTATATATAATGCATGGATTTTGTGTATAACTGCTATCAGTTTTAGCACTTTTATAACGAATCAAATTCATTCACTCTCATATTCATTTGTTGGTCTGAGAGGTTAGTATGTGCTGCTCTGTCTTGGCAAAAATAATATTCTCAGGATCCATTCAGAATTTAAGACCTAAGGGGGGGGGGAGTTTTGCTTGGGGCATCCTTATCACGGATTTCCAATAATGTTTATTTGATGATCGAATTCTTAGCCTCCTTGTCTGGCCTTTACCCAAATTTTTGGGGAGCATCTACCCCCCCCCCCCACTTCTCGTCCTCTGGTATGCACATGCAACACTGCCACGTTCACTTCCGAAAAATCTCCCCATCATCCCCATTCCAGTCATCAATTCTGAAGAGTTTCTTTGGCGCAGATCTCACCTAAAAGGCTGAAAAGCCACAAGGTGCTGCCCTCAATGAGAAATTTCACAACAGGACACCATGAATGTCCATGATGGATCAAGCAAGTGGCTCAAACATATCAGTTTCACCTGCTCCAACTGAATCAAACAACTATACCAATGAATGCAGATTAATCAATTGTCATTCACACTTCGACAGCCCTTAAGCCGGACTTGTTGGTAGCAGTTGGAATCAACACTCCAGCTTGGAGTGCCAATAGTGATGTCAGTATTGCAATACTGACATCACCTGGGCATATATTCACATGGAACATGGCACACTTATACGAGATCTGTAATAACAATAACCCAGTAAAACTTCCAGTCGGCATCAGTCAGTCATTCAGTAGTGGTATTTGAGTAGTCACGTTGCAATTGTTAATTAAAGTCTGTCCGTCTGTCTGTATGTCTGTCAAGTAAAACAAGAATAAACATAATTAATGATGTAAAAAACCAATCATAGTATAATAATCATAATAACTTCTAAAACTAGTTATGCTCTGTTGCATATGTAACAATGTTCAACGTGGCATATTACATCATAACTGTCAATTATAGCATTTTTAACATAATTTTTGAAACCAGGAAGGCTGTGTGTATAGATCCTGACCCTGAAAGCCGGTCTCATATCATTAAATGTAACTGCCGCTTTAAATCTAATTCCTTGTTTCATAAATTCATGTTTTATCCTAGGTATATTATAATCATTTAGTCTCCTGCTGAAATGATTGTGAATTTCACTCCTTTTCGTAAAAATGCCAGAATTCAGAAAATAATTTGGTCATTGCTTATTCTCCAGTTTAAAACAAAATTTCAAACAATGCAGTGCACAAATGTCTCTGCATTTTAAAGTCTTTAGTTTTTTAAAAATAATGCTAGTGTGCGCATTATACTTGCTTTTGGTCACAGCCTCAATGCCTTCTTTTGCAAAATAGTTATTCTTGTTATATTGCGTTCCCAAATCAAGGCACCATAATTCAAATGAGGCACAATAAGCGAATTATAAATCGTAAAAAGAACATGCTCTTGAAGCATAAACTTCAGTTTGTTTATTACAGATCTCATATAGGTGTGCCATGTTCTTTTCAACTGCCACAGTGCTCTTGTGATGACAGTATCAGCATAATGATTTCACAGTTGGTATATTTCGCAGTTTCAGGTGTGTCACTTGGAACCCATACTGATCACACCATTACAAATCCACAATAAGTTGTTAGATTGTTGCTCAACATTGATTATTCAGTTTGATGTTTTGAATAAATCCAAAAGTTACAATATCCAGCTATATATAATGCGTGGATTTTGTGTATAACTGCTATCAGTTTTAGCACTTTTACAACAAAACAAATTCATTCACTCTCATATTCATTTGTTGGTCTGAGAAGTTATCATGTGCTGCTTTGTCTTTGCAAAAATAATATTCTCAGGAACCATTCAGAATTTAAGACCTAAGGGGGGGGAGTTTTGTTTGGAGGCATCCTTATCACTGATTTCCAATAATGTTTATTTGATGATTGAATTCTTAGCCTCCTTGTCTGGCCTTTTCCTAAATTTTTGGGGAGTAACTACCCCCCCCCCCCCAATGGGCCCCCATCTCTCGTCCTCTAGTATGCCCATGCAACACCGTCACGTTCACTTCCAAAAAATCTCCCTATCATCCCCATTCCAGTCATCAATTCTGAACAGTTTCTTTGGCGCAGATCTCACTTAAAAGGCTGAAAAGCCACAAGGTACTGCCCTCAAGGAGAAATTTCACAACAGGACCACCATGAATGTCTATGATGGATCAAGCAAGTGGCTCAAACATATCAGTTTCACCTGCTCCAACTGAATCAAACAACCATACCAATGAATGCAGATTAATCAATTGTTATTCAAACATAGCCCATAAGCCTGACTTGTTGGTAGCAGTTGGAATCAACACTCAAGCTTGGAGTACCAATAGTGATGTCAGTATTGCCATGCTGACATCATCTGAGCATATATTCACATGGAACATGGCACACTTATACGAGATCTGTAATAACATACCAACCACCTTCGATATTTTTTTAGAAATAAAATCAATATGAGAATTCCAGTTCAGCTTTTCATTTAAAACAATTCCCAGGTAATTGAACTCTTTAACATAAGATATTGGCATTCCATCTATTCTTATATTGGGATATTCAACAATTTTGTTTGGCATATGAAATATTGTAGCGTTGGATTTTTTACAATTAAGTGATAACTTATTAAGCTTAAACCAAATATTATATTTATCAAGTTCCGATGTTATGTTTATTGAAGTATTGTTGGAATAATTGAATTTATTTAGTGTTGCACTCAAAGTTGTATCGTCTGCATACATTATTGGTGTAAAAACACTATTTATTCTATGCAAGTCATTGCTATAAATGATAAATAAAAGTGGACCAAGAATGGATCCCTGTGGAACGCCCGTAGTTATATTTAGTAAATCAGATTTAATTCCTACATATTGAACTTGATCTGTCAAGTAGCTTTTCATTAATTTCAAAGACATATTGTCAAAACCATAGTAATTAAGCTTATCAACCAGAATAGAGTGATCAATCGTATCGAAGGCTTTCGATAAATCTAGAAAGATACTAATGGGAGATTCACCATGATCTAATTCATTATACAATTTGTCAAGTAATTCAATTGTTGCTAACTCAGTTGAGTGCAAAGACCGAAATCCATATTGGCTATCAAAAAGTAAGTTGTTTTCAAGAAAATAATCATTAATTTGGGAAAACATGATTTTTTCAAAAACTTTTGAAAAACTAGATAAAATTGAGACTGGGCGATAATTATTAAATACAAAATCGTCATCATTCTTAAAAAGAGGAATAACCTTAGCAATTTTGAGAGGCTTGGGAAATATCCCAGATATAAGAGACTGGGTAATTATAATTTTTAACGCTTCTGAAATTTCATTTTTAATCAATTTCAACATCTTATTCGATATCATATCATTACCATGTGATGTCTTCTTTTTTAAAGCATCAATCACTTTTATGACATCAACCCTGGTAATAGGAGAGAAATTAAATTTATTTTTAATCGAGAGATTAAGATAGTCCCTATAGCTTTTCCCTTCAATTACTTCTATTTTATTTGCTAACTCAGGGCCAATATTGGTAAAGTATAGATTAAATTGATTGGCTATCTGCATTGGATCGGAAATGTAACTTCCATTTACTAAAAAGCATTTTGGGAAGTCACTTTTTTTGTTAAATCTATTCAAAATAAGATTGATGTTGTTGCATGTGGCTTTTATATTGCTTTTACATTTTTCAAAACAGTTAAAGTAGTAAACTCTCTTGGCAGAGCGGACACATTTACGAAGAATATTTCTATATGTTTGAAAATTAATTCTTTTAGATTCAAAAGAGCCATCTTCTGGTGAAGTTCTTTTAAAAAGGTGGCTCTTTTGAATCTAAAAGAATTAATTTTCAAACATATAGAAATATTCTTCGTAAATGTAACCGCTCTGCCAAGAGAGTTTACTACTTTAACTGTTTTGAAAAATGTAAAAGCAATATAAAAGCCAGATGGAGTAAAATTGGATGAAAATTTTAGCTGGAATAATACAGTGCGCTATATAGCATTTCAAGAATCAAGATTAAAGCATCAGTTACCTGGATATATTCTTATGACACTAAACAAAATCCTTGTCCTGCCTCACTTATCCTATGCCCTTACATGCTGGGGTGATTCTAACCAAAATGTATTAAACAGGCTGATTGTATTACAAAAGAAAGCTTTGAGAATAGCAGCAAATTCGAAATATAATGCCTACGATGATCCCATATTCAAAAACAATAGGCTGTTGAAGTTAAGATTTATATAGACTTCAATGTCTAAGGCTAGCTTACAAAGGTAAACACAAGTTATTCTCAGCATTTTAAAATAATACACAGGACTTCTAACCGCCTTCTCCATGAAGAACAAAAGCTCTGTAATATCTGAAAGTAGAATGATTGGCGGAAGCTGCACTTACAAGTTGCCAGCTAAAGGGTAGGCGATTTCCCCTTCGTCAAGGATTTCCAATATCTCTTTGGTATGTTGTTCGATATTATTGTTGTCCAAATCTCGGATAATATCTTCAATCTTCCTGTACCTGTCAAAAGCGGAAAAGACCTGTTTCAACCTGCGGCAAAGTAATGATCTCAAAAACCTGAGCTGCAATTGCGGAATCAGCAAAAATGTAAATAATAATAACATTTGATAATAATTATTAATTTTAAGTGCACTGTATACCGGTAGAACATTAAAAACATTAGATACCTTAAAAACAATTTACGAGTAAAAATAAACAAAATATGAAGCAAACAAATTAGTTTTAAGTCTCAATTTAAATTGGCTCTAGTATATTATTGTTCTAATTGCACAGGTAGTCCATTCTATAATGCTGGTTCTATAATCGAGAATCCACGACTACCGAAAGTCTTTGTTTGAGCAGGAGGCAGACGCTTCAGAGTCACTGCTGAGTCACTTCATTAACAATGATAAATTGCCTTAAATATACAGTTGCCACACAAAAGTAGATGCACTTAAAGACAATAATTTCAGGTGTGAATAATATTGTCTTTTCCATTCAATAATTATTTTTTGAGACTGTGTAAAATAAACCCAGCCATACATCGTCTTACAATCATTAACCAACCCAAAAGTAACTTAACATTTAATGTTTACAAATAAATTTAAAAATTATTCTCAACCTAATTTTGAGCCACTGTAAATTCTTATTATCGTTTTCATAGCTGTGTGTTTCTTGAAAACTTCATTTTCTCAGGTGAACCGTGACATCAGCAAGTATCTGTGAATGTGATTGGTCTCATCCTCAATCTGTGACACTCAGTTTAGAATTTCATATCACAGTTCATACCAAATTGATGAAAGCTGTTCAGCAATGACCTCACAGTTTTTTTTTTGTGTAAGATTTCAGCATGCTGGAACACAGGCAAATTGATTGCTGGGAAAACAGTCTTCAAATTTGATGATGATTTCAGATTGGCAACAAATGATAATGTCAAAATGTACCATATATGTTTGGTTGTAATAATGGATAACAGAAATCTCAGACAGCTGAAATATGTAAGGACGAATGAAGGCAGGTGGCAGCACCAGGATGTCAACAAATGTATGACAGAAAATACATGCTGGCTTTAAGAGATCGAGTCTATCACAATAAAGAGTTGAACTGTCTTTCTGAAGAGACTCAAGATAAGATCAAAGAGTTGAATCTGCATAAGAAACGCAAAAGAGGCAGAAGATCCAGCGAAAACAGATGTGAAAGATCAAATGATACAAGATTGCTCATCCATATAGAACCTACTGCAGAGCAGGTAGTGAGAAGACCGGAAGAGAAAATATCGCTCCTTCTAATGAACTGTCAGTCCGTGAAGAATAAAGATCTTAGCATCAGAGACTTTATGTATGAATTTAACTCTGATGTGGCAGTGCTGACCGAGACATGGCTTAGAGATGAAGACTCTATCTGGCTGGCAAGTACAGAACTGAACATGAATGGTTTGAGCATGTCGACTGCAAACAGGAAAATCAGGAAAGGAGGGGGACTAGCCCTGGTATACTGAAACAGCATCAAGACAAAGAAAGCGAAAGGTAGACAAGCAAAGTCGTTTGAGTATTGCCTATGGCAAGTAAACTTGAAAAACATCACATCTCACTTACTTGCTATTTATCGACCACCATATTCAGAGGAGCACAAAAAACCGTGGCCATGTTTAATGAAGACTTTTTGCAATTTGTTACGGATATCCAGGCAAAATACAAGAACATCATTGTCCTTGGTGACTTCAATGTTCATATCAACAACATCATGGATAGTAATGCACAGAATTTTCTGAATGTTATGCAATCATCAGGATTTTATCAGCATGTGACAACATCTACTCACAAAGCAGGCAACCTACTTGATCATATCTACACAGAGGTTGGAAGCGAAATTACTGTGACATCATGTGAATCAAAAGATTATATCTCTGATCACTGCATTATCAAAATGGACCTTAACATCCCAAAAGAAAACATCATTCGCAAGAACGTCACGTATCGAAAATTCAAACGGATCGATATTACCAGTTTCAAGTCAGATCTCTGCTTTGACAATTGCCCAATTGACAATCTCCAAAACTTAGTACAGTGTTATGAAGAGACTGTGAACAGTGCAATCGATAAGCATGCTCCTGAGAAGACCCAAACATTGACCATCAGAAATCGAAATATCTGGTTTACTGAAGAAGTGCATGAACAAAAGAGAAATGTGCGAAAGTGTGAAAGGACATGGAGACGCACGAAGAGTGAGCTGGACTGGAGACATTTTTGCGAAGAAAAGAAGAAGTACAACAGACTTATTAAAGCAACAAAACTGGAGAAAATTAGTGAACAAATAATAACCCGCAAAGGTGATGTAAAGGAACTTTATAAATTTTTCAACACCATCAATGGCAGTACAAAGGAAAACCCCATGCCATCTGGTTCCAATGATGAAGACATGGCCGAAACATTAGCTGACTTTTTTCTTGACAAGATCCAGAAGATAAGACAGTCATTAGATGAAGTTCCCAAATTCCTACCAGCATATTGACAAACTCCAGATTTTGACAGTTTCACATATCTCAGTGAGAATGACATAATGAAGCTGATCAAGTCTATGCCAACAAAGTCTTGTGAAATTGATCCAATGCCAACCAGCTTACTAAAGACAGTGCTCCCATGTATCCTCCCTATCATTACAAAAATCATCAATACATCGCTCATGAGTGGCAATTTTGTACAGTCTTGGAAAACAGCCATCATTCGACCATCACTCAAGAAGCCTGGTTTGGAGTTAGTACCTGGTAACTATCGTCCAGTAAGCAACCTTGGATTTCTATCTAAAGCCTTAGAAAAGGCTGCTCTGAACCAGTTCATGCAACATATCGATGACAACGATCTTCTTCCTGATTATCAATCAGCTTACAGGAAGAACTTCAGCTGCGAAACAGCCTTGGTGAAGGTGATTGATGATCTTCTGTGGTCGATGGAAAGGAATAAAGCAGTGGCATTAATGGCAGTAGACCTTAGCGCAGCATTCGACACTGTAGATCATGATTTGTTGTTGTTAGTTCTCCAAGCAAGATTCGGAGTTAACCAGCAAGCTTTGGAATGGTTCGATACCTATTTACGACCAAGAGACTGCAAAGTAAATGTGGGCCAGAAGTATTCAAGTGAACGATATCTTCCTTTCTCTGTTTTCAAGGTTCCTGCATGGGACCAGTGCTCTATCTTGTTTATGCCAGCACCCTACAACAAGCGATCCCAGAGCACATAGACCTACATGGCTATGCCGATGATCATGCCATCAAACTTAGCTTCGATGTGAAAGATCAAGAAGCTGAACGAAATTGCATCAAAGAAATTGAACAGTGTGCTCATCAGATTAATAACTGGATGGACCAAAATCGGTTGAAAATGAACCCTTCGAAGACCGAATTTATCATCTTTGCCTCGAAACAGTATTCACAGAAGATTCTTTCAAGGCAGCTTGAAGTATGTGGGTCTCCAGTGCAACGTTCAGAAAAAATAAATATCTCGGAGCCATCCTGGATGAAAATCTGTCATTTAAGGAGCACATTACATTCAAGTGCAGAACTGCGATGTGGAACATCCAGCGAATTAAACAGATAAGAAACAGTGTCAGTCAAAACGCATGTGAGACTCTTGTGCTGGGTTTAGTCATGTCCCATCTCGACTACTCCAACATCCTTTTTATAGGACTGCCAAAGTGTGATTTGAACAAACTACAACGTGTTCAAAACATAGCAGCAAAGCTAGTTCTACAGGATGGTGACAGTTCACACAACAGTCTGAAAAAATTGCATTGGTTACCAGTCCATCTTCGAGTCCAACACAAGGCTTTAACCCTTGTTTACAAAAGTCTACATGGGCAAGCCCCAAAATACATCTCTGACTTGCTGAAACCTGCTGCACCTGGACGATCAGGTCTACGATCCATGTCATCACAGACAAGATTATTTGTGCCCTTTACAAGAAAAAAGACTTTTGCTGACCAAGCATTCAGTGTGGCAGCGCCGAAGTGGTGGAATGAACTCCCTAATGTGATAAAAGACTGTGAAAATATGGAATCTTTTAAAGCTAAACTAAAGACTCACTTATTTAACAAATTTTAATATTGATTATTGATTTTAAATTTATACTCTATATTCACTCTATTTTACATTTTATATATATATCACATTTACCGATTTTACATTTCATTATTTTTATTATTGTAAAGCTTATCTGAAGATTGTTTTCAAAGCTTGCGCTATATTAAATAAACCGATTTGATTCGATTTGATTTGATTTGATATATAATGAATGGTATTTAGACTTCTAGGAATGGGAACTAATGAAAGCGTTTTTAGGGAGGGCACTAGTAATGTATCTAGAGGGTCTCAAAAGGGGGTACACATTTCAGACTTGACTTTAATTATTTTGCGCTGGTATACCCCGGATCAGCCAGGGCAGCTCAACCTCTATCTTTTGTGCAGGGAGCATATGATGATGAGATGAGACGACTGGAAGTCTGGAACATGCCCTATTGATGACCACTGCAATTTCTGCACCCACCTGGGGCACCCACTGTACTAATATCTAAACTTAATCCACAATTTTTAGACGGGTGAGGCATATTATGTTACATGATAATCAATATCCAATCGGGGTGTACATTGGGAAGGCAAAGATTCTAGGGCGGGGGGGCACATGTGTCAGTCTTTGTGGTGTAGAACGACAATAAAATAAATTCTGTTTGAGCTTTCTGTGACACCAAACCAGAAAAATTCTGTTTTAATTTCTGAACAAAGTCGGTTACATCGTTTTTCACAGGACACAGTTTTAAATAACTTTTGTATATTGTGGTTCTCTGTTGCTGCAGACAATCTCTAAATCGTGCCCAATTTTAAAATTGGGCATGACTATTTCTCCTTTTGGCAAATTATTCTAACTATTGGCAATCTGTTTCTTCTTTGGGCAAAACCTTACAACTTTTCCCAAAGGAGCAACTTGCTATTCCAACTATTGGCACACTATTCTAACTATTGGCATACTTTGCCAAAAGGAGCAATAAGCTATTCTAACTATTGGCACACTATTGTTCCTATTAGCAAAATTTGCCCATCTCTAAATATCTTTTCGGGCCACTTAGAACATTAACAAATAGATAAATCGTGCCCATTCCTGCAATTATCGCCCACTTTCGATTTTAAAATGCGGGGCGCAGCAGCGGAAATCCCGCCAATGCGGGATTCGGTTTTTTGCTATTTGCGCGACTTCTAGTAAAGATACAGACTTCAATTTTTCACCATTAAATGCGGTTTAAAATTGAAAACAGATTTATCTCTGTAGCTTGTGTAGAAAATTTCTGAGAATTTTCTAGTTAGTGTCCTAACCATTATTATTTTTTAATTATCCATGTTCCTTTATATCATCAGATTCCAATCTAAATACTTAATGGACAGCTTCACGTGGGTTAGACTTGGTGGATTAAGATGAAACAGAAATAAGTCTGTTAGCGACATGTATATTATCTTTTTTTTTTTTAATTAAAGATATTCAAGTTTAATTCAACTATTTTTATTACTTGACAAGTTTCTTACCTCCCTGGTCACGTGGATGGCCTACAAGTACAGGTCTATGGACAAAAAAATTTGATAAACTATAGAAGTGTAAGCTTATGAAAAAGAAACACAAAGACAAATCTAACAGTAAAAAAATTACGATCCTATCATTTCTAGAAGTGCTTCAAATAAAGAAAAGCCAGACAGGCACTTCCAAGGCCCAATTCTAAAAAAAAAGACGAATCCCGCGATCCCGCGTCCCGCACCCGCATCCCGAATATCAAAATCGGCAGTGGGCGATATTGCAGAATCGGGCACAATCAACTATTTGTTAATGTTGTAAAGGGCCCGAAAAGACAAATGAGTGATAATTACAGAGATGGGCACCCTGCCAATCTCTAAATCAAGTCTTTTTGTCTATTTGGAGATTGGCAATGTGGAGATTGGCAGCCGCATCTGTTGTCATTCATTGTGACATGACTCCTTTGAGGATAAATACAATGTTTATGTATATTTCAATTCATTGAAAGCATCAATCCACTGTTGCTTGTTTTATTTTTCATCACCGACTTTATAAATAAATTTTACTTTACTTTACTTTACTTTTGCAACCACATCATCACCGCTTGCCAGCCAATGGGCTTTCAGTAAAACTAAGCGTCACTGTTTAGACATTGATATATTGAAGGAAGCATTACATTTGTTCTCCCAATGATCTATCATTTGCAATCACCAGTCTAATCTGACTAAATGGCAGCTTTGTGAGCATTCACAGTAGACAACTTTTATAATCCCCACAGAATTGTTTGATTAATCTGTGAAGTTGCGACTTTACAACTTTAAACTTCAATTGACCTTGCAATAAACAAAAGGCTTTGACAATTTTAGTAAACATATAATTGTTCTGGCAGCCCATTGGCTAACAAGCTGTGATGTGGAGTGAGTGAGTGAGTGAGTTGGTTTTTTACGTCTCATCAGCACCTGAGTGGGCTATTTAGAGACATACTTGGTTTGTGTCAAGGTTCTTAATTTGTTAAGTCTGTGAGATGTGACAGGTGTTATTTTTGTTGCTTGTCATGTTTCTCTTGTCTGTGCAAGGAAATGGTTGGTCTGTTGAGCTGTCTCGCTTTGTTATTTTGGATGGTTTCTTGTACTCAGAAGCCGTTTCTTTCTTCTTTGGTTGTTGGAGTGACAGTTTTGTCCGTGGAGCACAAGGAGAGGATGGTTGACTTTGTTGAATCTTTTTACTGGGTGGTATGCATAAGTCAGAGTCAGGATATTTCACAGTTTCTCCTGTCTTTGGTCGGTCTGGTGAAGGCATTGTCCCAAACATATCCTTGAAAAGGTTCTCAAAAAGTTGAATCCTTCTCCGTGGTGACGAATGTAAAACTGGTCTTGGGTAATCTGCGTCTTGGTCAGTTTTGTCCATGTCCTGTTGAACTATGCGCTTGGCTTCAGGAAACGAACATCCTGTGTCAATCTGAAATTGTACAATTTCTTTTTCTCTCTTGAAGACTTCACAGTTGTGGCTAAACGCAGGGTGGTCCCCTCGGCAATTGACACAATGCAGGGGCCTGAAGCATGGTTTGTCTCTCGTGTGAGTGTGATCTCGATCTCCACAATTGGCACAAATTGTGAACCGTCTACATGTTGTGCTGATATGTCCATACAATTGGCAATTGAAACACCGTTTTGGTCGGGGAAAGAGTGGGCAAACTCTGCACTTTTCAAAAGCTACAGGTACTTTCTTGGGTACATTGTTGTCTTTGAATGTCAGTTTTGTGGATTCATAGCCATTTCGTTGGGACAAACGTTTGAATTGGGTAATGCCATGTTTGTGGAACCACTTCGACAGTTGAGAGTCTGAGCATGTCTTGCTCTCTTTCGAGAAGATAATGCCTTTGCCTGGTTTTTGGAAAGGCTCAATGGAGACTTGTGTATGCGCTATTTCTTTGACAAGTGTCAGTTTCTCTTTTTGTGTGTCATTATTTGGGTGAATGAGAAATGTTCCATTGAATTGACGCTGTATTTTATCTGCTACGGTGTTGTCACAAATGTTTGC
Organism: Platynereis dumerilii; assembly: GCA_026936325.1. Lineage (NCBI taxonomy): Eukaryota > Metazoa > Annelida > Polychaeta > Phyllodocida > Nereididae > Platynereis > Platynereis dumerilii. Next base: position 3,130,771 of record JAPTHN010000029.1, read on the forward strand.
AACAATTTCGTACACAGCAATTGCTGATAGGTCCACTAGCGATTTCTCAAGTCCGTTTATCACAAGGCAATTTTCATCTTTTGACATGTGTGAGGGGCGGTCAGGGTCATTCAAGTCATCCGAGGATGTACTTATCCATGGGAATCTTGGTAGTCCAGTCGCAAATTTTTCGATCTCAGCCTGGTTTCCCGCTGAGGGACGCGCACCTTGGTACCCGGTTGACGTACGATCCGGTTTGGAATCATGGTAAATGACATATTCATTGATATTCCCCTGTAAGGTAGGGGACACACCGTGCATGTGCACTGTCTCATATTGGCCACTAAGGATAGAGGTCTTCACCTTAGTGTTACCACCCACCGCCACGAGGAGGCCCGAGACCTGCGGGGGCAGCTGTGATGTGGAACTTGCATGGGTTTTCCCAGACCCAATTTTCACTCTGACACTGTGTTGAAACTGTGACGCTCAGTTTTGGAGGATCCACATTGGCTAGAAGCCAGGAAATCTGACCAAGTTTAAAATGACATCACAGCTTGTAGTTAATTTACATATGTTAATGCTAGAGTAATATTCAAATCAAGAACAAGAATGCTGGACATAAAACCCAATTACAGAAACAAATATAAAAATACCGTGCAAGCACGTAAACCACGGTTGTTACAGGCACTCTTTTTTTTTTTTTATGTGTAAGGTTGGGCCGGTGAGGGCGAGTATGATGTGGTACAGAAGGTTACTAGAGGAGGTGCATGATATAGGATCGTGTGAAAATACTGTCCCACAGGGACGAAATGATTACCGAAATGTTTACACCGATAGGCCCATACACAACCCGAAATATTGTTTTAATTTTGTAAGTGTTTAATTGGATCAAAATTTAGTCAGCATAAATAATACTGTGCTGGCATGACAAATGGGGCTGCTCAATCACCCAAACTCCTGATGTATTGGCAACTGCTCCTATTTAAAACATCTTCGGTACCGTTTAGAATTTATGACTGGGGGTGAGAGTTTTGCTAGAACGTCCTGTAAAAAACCCGGGCAAAACTCCAACCCCCCCCCCCCCAGTCATAAATTCTGATTGGTCCCTTAACTGAAGGGGGGGTTTGCGTGAAAAAATCCCTAAAAATATGTGGATGAATATATATAATATAACTAAGGCTTCATCATTGTGCAAGGCATCATTGTATCACTGGAATACATTCATTGCACAAGACTTAGTCTGGTTGAACACACATATCTGAATAGTTCAAGCATGGTCCACCAGAGGGCTAAATATCGACCTAAATACTTGCGTAAAGTAGGTCAACTTCCTGGCACTTCAAAGCACATCGTTGCGAGCCAGTTGCTGTGAGCAGGCAAACATGGGTGTACGTGTACAGATTTGGCTGACAATAATGCTTTATTTTTCCGTAAAATCGATGTAACAGAGCCAAACAATATGTGAGTAACGAAATGACAAATGTCACAATGCTTATGACTGTGAACTTCGTTATGCGACCTCCTTTGACCCATAATTTATGATTGCCATTCAACCAGGCAACAGATAACCAGGCCACGTAACTACCAACTGGGCGACAACCATCCAGGCGACATAAAACTACCAGCCAGGTAACACATTTTGACCAGCAAGGCGACAACAAGTAATAATAGACATTTATATAGCGCTAATTCCAGTAAACTGCTCACTAGCGCTTGTGCATGATCAATTTATTTGTAGAAGCTCTTAAATAGATGAGTTTTAAGATTTTTTTTTTAAGCCTTCAAGTGTTTTAGAGGCCTTGACAATCTCTGGGAGTTGGTTCCACAGTTTTGGAGCGGCATGTGAAAAAGCTCGGTCTTCATAATTGTTTTTGTTGTAGGATGTTAGTTCATTTAAGAGCATTTTGTTATTGTTTCTCAAATTACAGTTTCGTGCAGATTTTGGCCGAATCATTTTTTGAATATACAAGGGAGCTTGTCCGTTTACTGCTTTCTAAGTTGTTAACATGAGTTTGAATTGTATTCTAGCTGGAATTGGCAACCAATGTATCTTTTTCCTATGCTGGCTTATACTGTCATGCTTTTTCAATTTTTCAATGAGTCGAACTGCTGAGTTTTGGGCCACTTGAAGTTTATACAATAAGCGACTTGATGTTCCATACAGAAGACCATTTCCATAATCTAGGTGAGGAGTCACAAGAGCATTGACAACTGTTTTGCAGGTTTCCTTGTCCAATGACTTCCTAATTTTTGAAATATTTCTTAAATTGAAATAGGCATTCCGACACATTTTGTTGACTTGTTTTTCCATTGTCATGTTTTTGTCAAAGATTACACCTAGATTTCTAACATGATCGACTGCATTAATTTTGACATTGTCGACATGGATTGACGATACTTGGATTTTATTCAGTTGGTGTGGACTGCCAATGAGCAGTAGTTCCGTTTTTTCTCCATTGTTACAGAGCTTATTTTCATGAAGAAATTTCCTGATTTCAGCAATGCACTTTTGCATTTTGACTACCGCATTTCTCTGATCTAGGAAAGTTGGTTTGAACGAGAGAATAAGTTGTTCATCATCAGCATACTTTTGGTCTTTGACTTGATTTCTTTTCAACTAGGTGATAGATATTTTAAGTTACGTACCAACTAGGTGACAGACATGATTCCAGGCGACAAACTTTATTTCAGCTGAACCAGGCGACAAGAATATCAACAGAATAGGTATCCGATTATCGCTCATTCAAGCCTCCTCATTGCCGCCTGGTGGATAAGAATTTGGCCCTTAGAATTCAATGATCTCATTTAATCTGAAGTCAAAATGAATTTAGAGTGCCAGTAACTTTAAGATTATAAATAAATAGAGCCATTTATCTATATTTCTAGTTATTTATCATCACAAACAATAAATATCAAGCTAAAACATCAAAACGTCATCTGCGCCCTCTGTTGTTTTAAAAGCCCACCGCAATCTTCTCTGCTTCCTGTAAGTTTGTTTTGGTGCCAAAAAAGTGTTTGTCGCCCAGTTAAACAGAATTCAACCTGCAAAAAGTGCTTGTCACCTAGTGCAAAAGTTTGTCACATGGTTAGAAATGTTTGTCGCCTGGATGGAAGTACTTTGTCGCCTGGATGGAAGTGTCTGTCGCTTGGATGGAAGTGATAAGTGATTCTAAAATTTTCTGTAGCCTAGTTGGTAGTGGTATGGTGTCGCCTGGTTGTCTGTCGCCTGGTTGACCACACACCATAATTCATGCATACTTTCGGCACGAAGGTAAAGATCTAGGCACTTCGTAGCAATAACATGGCGACGCAGTGCATTGAAAAATTTCAACTCGCCGATGACAAGGCTGTTAGGGACATATCCAAGTTAGGCACATGCCTTGAAATCTGCCATACTCGAGATACTGGCGAAATAAACAAGCCCGCCAAGTTTGCCTGCAACATGTGCACCATGAAAGAAGTTAGGCCTGCCGAAATCCCCAGCTACCCGTCAATCATAGCCTCATTGAGCGAAACAGTACCCGGAGGGCTGTTGCATAGCCCACTACGTAAAAATGCAGACTATGCAAACAGGAATAACAAACACAAGAACACCTATCCGCAGAATGTGAAGAAACAGAAAGAATGAACATACGTACAGACAAAGATCTGTTATTTGCAAGAAGCACCATAGTTTTTAAAAAACAAGCAGAAAATACAAAAATACTTATGAGAACCCTAGAGAAATAAACCACCAATAAATAATAGAGTAAACTAATATAGAAACATTACAGCCTTCCATTTTGATAAAGAAAAAGAGTGGACTGTTGCACTGTGAAAATGGCACTTGGTGTGTCATCATGGTGATGATTTGCCTTCTATTGATCATGAATAATCAAACAGCCTCTATGTTTCCCATGTTGAAGTAGAGAAGATGACACTTCATCAGACTCAGACTCAGACTCAGACTCATTTTATTTTTGCTCTTTTAAGTGAAAAAAATACAATAAACACATATATAAATTAATCATAAGTTTTCTATAAAAAAAAAGAGCAATGGGACTCCTCGAAGGCAATAATTTGCCGCTGATAAGGAGCCCCAATGTTTAGAAATTGTTTCAAGGCACAGTGGGTGGCGATGTACTTTACAAAATTCAATAAAATAAATATAAACAACTATAAATAAGAAAGAAACACAGATTTTAAAGTCGAATAAAAAATAAAAGTAATGGTGGGACGATGGAATTCAGTTACGAGGGGATGGAGCTGTGAACAGAGCAGTATGTCATAGAAAAATCAATTTTTATTACAAATATAACAGTGATCAATCGAACAAACGGGATCATAACTATCTAGTAATTTAATCTTAATGTAATTTTTATATCCATGAAAGCTATGTGTAAAGATTTTGTTTCTGAAATTATCCTGCATGGTATTAAATATTTTAATAAATTTGTATTTCATACCATTTCTTGCAAACTCATGTCCCACAGCAGGCAGCCGCAAAACCGAAGCATTTCTAGTATTATAATCATGTTGAGTCAAATTCACTCCAGGATTGACAACCTCTTTAAAATATTCAGGCACAGGACCATTAATTAAGCGATAACATAGTTTGTAGTCATGCAGTGCACATATATCTTCTAATTTTAAAATATTCAGCTGTTTGAAAAGGATGTTCGTATGAGCATTAAATTTGCTGTTGGTAATAATTCTGACCGCCTTTTTCTGTAATTTAAATAAATTCTGAGATCGCCAGCCCAAAGAGTTATGCCATAATTAAAGTAGGATGAAATCAGAGCATTATATATGTTAAGTAAAGCATCAGTTGGTAAGGTATGCTTGAGTCTAGATAAGATACCTATTGTTTTACTGATTTTTTTTGATAAGGCAGTGACATGCATTTTCCAACTCATGTTTGTATCCAAAATTAATCCTAAGAAATTGAATTCATTAACATATTCAACCTTTGTGTCATTAATGGAAATATCAGGAGGAGTTATTTGCCTTTGGGGTGTATGAAATAGCATTGCATCAGCTATCATTAGTCAAGAAATGCATTTTTCACAGTGAACTGATCCTCATTGTGTCTATATCAATGTGGAAGGCTGTAAGAACAGTGACTACCTTACATGAAATTTCTCTATTACAGTATCAACACCAGTGAAAGTGCAGCCCCCTCACACCATAGATTGAGCTACCCAGCGACCTGGGGTATACCAGCACAACGAGACTCGCAGGGCTGGACTGGCCTATGTGGCAGAGTGGCGTCTGCCACGGGCCCAACCACTCAGGGGGGCCCATGCAAGGTGCCAAAATATTAAAAAGTAAGAAAAAAGCCTAAATTTCTTTATTTGCGACTGTGATACAATAAAACTTTTAGATTAGGGCCCCCATGTGAAAGGACCCTGTATAGGAAAGGGCCCTTGCACCTTGGCACAAGTAGAGTAATGCGGAAAATAGGAATGTAGGGCCCATCGACTTATTTTGCCACGGGGCCCAAAATGCCGCCAGTTCGCCCCTGAACGAGAGAAGAAGAAGAAGAAGTGCTTTATCAAGCCCTCTATGCAACATGAACTATAGAGTTCTGAATCACTTGCAATTTTTTAAGCTAGTAATTCTGGGCACTCAATACCAAACTATTACAATAATCTAACCGGCAAGTAAGAATGCATGATCTAGTTTTTCTGTTCTGTTCCTTTCTAATAACTGTCTCTTCTACCAATTCTCCACAAAGTGTATGAGCATATCTGCATACATTGTTAACATGGTCAGATAATGTTGCAGGACTGTCAAAAAGGACACCCAAATTTCGCACACCAGAGCTTGGTCCTGTGTGTTTCGGCAAATCCTGATGTTAATTTCAAATGAAGGCTTGTGGATCAAATACAACTTTAGTGTGGTGCATCAAAAGTATACTACACTTCATATTGTCTTTGGATGATCACACCAGGTGTATAAAATCAGAGAGAGCTCATTAAACTGGTCCACGGAGCGACAATACAGAGCTCATTAAAATGACCTCAGAAAGAATTATAGTTGTTACACCAATAACAGAGAAGGATGATTACAATTAAGTTAATGGCATTCTGAATTTGAGTCTGATCATGAGGATATCAATAATAGTATACATGTAATACTGTTTCTAATAATAGGGAAGTTGTACCTAAGCACATTATAAATTTACTTGAAAAAGAAGTTATGGATGTACGTGATAAGTTTTATCAGTTGTGAGAAATTGAATTTTGAAGCTATTTGGGATAATTAATTTATTACCTGTGTGTCACCCAGTCGCTGTAATTATCTCCATTTTAATTTTTTTTGTGGTAGTATTAATCCTTAATTTTTGATTATTGTTTAAGTTGTTCTTAGTTGTCAATGTTTTCATACATTTATTTTCAACTTTGTCAAAATTGTACCAATGTTCAACAATCAACATTTTGTGAATAAAGATATACAGCATTATTTCAACAAAGTCGCTATTCGAAATCGCAATGTGGATCAGTTGAACTCACCTTTTTTTCAGGCAATCAGCCATTTGAAATTAATCAACATGAGCCAGCATACAATGCAACTTGCTTGTATGTCTTGTTTCTTTTTCTTGTTGTTATGAACTTACCTCAGAGACTTAAGAATATGAGCCGTGTCTTCTTCATCCTTTTCTTTTCCCTGGAAATGCCGCATAAAATCTTCAATCTTCCTCAATAGATTCTGCTTGCCTTGCATATTTGTGAATGTCACAGATTCCCACCACCAGAGAATCCAAGAGTAAGGAGTCACCTTGTCTTCATCCTTCATGTTTATATTGCTGTCTGTGATCAGTTGAGACATGAGATTCCAAAGACCGTCAGTTCCTGCAACAAACTCTGGTATTCCTCTCCATAAACCAGTTATAAAAAGTTTTTCCAAGAGATTGTGAAGTGGAGTTCTTCCCTTAGCATCAACATGGTTGCAAAGGCAGTGGCTTGTCCTGATAATTTGAAAAGATTTTTCCACAACAAGTTCCTTGATAGAAATACTTGATTCATATTGAAATATATTCTGTGGCAAAGCCTTGATGACACAATTCAAAACACCTTCATCTGCGGTTGAGTCTCCTCTTTCTTTGAAAGCTTCATCAACAAAAATTGTAATTGCCTTCACTAATGGTTCTGTTGGGAATTCTGGAAACTTTTCCAGCAACAAGGCCAAAGAAGCCGTTCCTTCAATAGGTGCAAATGGATCAGCCCCTTCGCCAATGAAAAATGTTAGCACATTCACAAAATGGGGACTCTCCAGCCGAGAAGAACTTTTTTTGACAAACTCCCATAACAACCTTAGAAAGATAAAATGCAAATTTGAAGGAAATTATGGCAAAACAAATTGGAATATTATACTATGCATCATGAGTGACAAATGTAAAATTGCTTCTGAAGCGACATTGGCCAAAGAGATAGAAATCTCTATCTTTTCCGTGATAGATTTTGGCTAGAGAAATGGAAAATTGTTGAAAATCTCAAATATTGATTTTGCATTGAAAATTTAATTTATGTTCCGCATAATAAATAGGACTATCGATCATTTTGGATTACTTTGTCTTCATTTAGATTAGATGATGCATTATGACAAATGTTGAAACCATTATTGGTTGTTGTCAGTAATTATATATATATATATACATATATAATTTTATCAGACAACGGAATATCATCAAGATACATGAGTCATATAAATAAATAAAAATATAAAATAAGATGAGTATGTACAAATGTGGGATACTAACTACAACAGTACAACTAATAAAGAAGAAGGAGCAATTATACCATATATGATATTGAAATCAATACATGTTACTATATATTAATATAAAATAAAGCACCATAATTGATAGACCAAATATAATTTAAATCACATTTTACAGCATAGGTAAATTGAAATAAAGCACCTTATTTGCTATTCTAGGATGTGGTGATAACTGGTTCTTAGCAGTTAATCAAGATAATATCTACAGCACACAAAATGGTATTAAAAGCCGAAGATATATAGATTTTATGTATAGATAGAATAAACATCACAATAATTGGAAGCACCAACAATACAAGATATCTGCACAAGAGGAAACATTTTAATTATGTCCAAAAGTGACAGCAACAACAATAGCAAACACAAGCAAGCAACACATCAACATGCCACTGACCACTCACCAGGAGCAACAGATTTAATGCCTAATTATAATAATAATTAGCCTTAGTTCTCAATTTTCAATGCCGTGTATAAAAATTAGCCAAGAGCAAAATTCAAGTATGCAATTTTTGGTGGTCAAAACTTCATGAAACTGTTCAGCCCGGTTCAACACCAGAAAATCATTATTTGATTTACAAGCTATGTCATACAATTTAGTTTGTCCTTTTTGGGCAAACCATTAAAAATGGAATACATCTTCAACAACATTTAAGTTACATTTTTCACAAATACGATCTTCTGCAGACCTGTATGTGCACCATTTTACGGACGTTTATGTCTACTAATTTCAATATTAAGATTGTGAGAACTTAGTCTGAAACATGCAATACTGGTATAAACAGAATTAGGGAGATTGAAGTTAAGATATGCTTCTAAACGCATATCGGATTTGAAACTTTTGTACGTCCTTAGTTTTCGATATTTAGTGTTATCATTTACATCAGTCAACATCTTATCCTTAGCCTGGTCATGCAGGGTTGTTATAGTTTTATTCAAATTGAATTGTATAAGATATATGTTTAACATGTCAGAGATTTTGTTAAGTCTTGTTAGACAACAAGTGACGCCTTTCAGCCCTTTCTCCTGAGGTTTAAATTTGAATTTCTAGTTTTACTTTTTAGTCTAAATATTTCAAGGCAGAGGATGGTTGCCTTTTTAAGTAAAGGAAAACTGCCGGTATCAGCAAGGATTGCAGTGGTAGGTGTTGACATCTAACACTACTTAAGCATATTTTTGAGAATGTTCGATTGAATTTTTTCAATGACATTGTTTTCGTTCTCAGGGAATCACCTTCACTGTTGTATATTCCAGTATTGGAAGTATGTGGGTATCAAACACTTTAAGACTTAATTTTGGTTTTACTTACTCTGTGTTTTTCGAATGAACATAACTTTACTTTTTTGGATCAGATGTCATATCCTACAATAGGACTCAACATTATTCAATATAATAAATAACTTTAAATAAGCTAATATATGGAAAATTAATTAAAGAATTAGCTTTACCGTAAACAGGTCATTGCACGCTATGTTCATGTCGAGAACAATTTTGAATAAAATATTTTAATGTATCTATAGAAATTAACTATTACCATTTTAGTGACAAGTGAGTTTGATGGAGAGCTGGGGAGGGCAAAGGCATGGAAGTGCATTGAAGTGCATGGAAGTGCATGGAAGTGTAGGAACGTGCAAGTGTGAGAATCTGCTTGGAAAAAATATTGGGTTGCACTGTACCGTGTACTCAGACCAGCGTCCACTCCAAGGAAAATCTGGAAAGAAGAATATGAGTGGATTTCTTCATAGACTGTTTACTTTTTTTTCTTAACATTAATTAGGATTGTTCATGAGATAGTTGACATTAATTATTATAATATACATGTAGATACTGTCAAACGGAAAAGTAAACAGCTCACTACCTTCAGTTTTACAATTGTTTCTCTTGCATCTGATTCATTCTCGATTTTGTGGTATTGCTTCCAAATTTTAAAGGCCAGGTCTTCTCTGCTCGATGGCGTGCTCCCCAGATAGCTCAAAAACAAATCCTGAAAAAGAAAGGTAAGGGTTGAAATATATTTTATAGATTTGATTAAAGATACAAAATGATATGTGTCTCACAGTTGTTTCATATAATCAGAACAGTATGTTTTAAATATTTATGTCAGTTGTCATTGTATTAATTTTTGATAGAGTACAATTGCTTACATAAACCTTGCATGGTTGTCACATAATTTCACCAATTAGCACCGATTTGCTATATGGTGTATGTGAAAACAGAACTTTCGGGATGCCGGGGGGGGGGTAGGGATTTTGTCAGAAGCTGGCGTTAAAAATTGATACCCCTCTTAGTTTTCATGCGATTTTTAGTATGCCTCTCTTTGGATCAATGTAGACATACAAAGCAAAGCACATGTATATATTTATATATATGCACACCATGGAAAATTGTGCAACAATGCGCATACAGATTTGCACCATTTTGTGCTTTTCTGGGGATGTTTTATGATTTTCTTCTTATGTCGTAATTTCATATCCACACTTAGACAAGTTGAAAAAAATTAGTAATCCTTTCCTTGAAAAATGTGTGAAAAGTTAGCACCTCCTCCGCCAAAACTCCTACCCCTCCCCAGTTGTAAATTCTGTATGGCACCTCAGGTAATCAGTTACACCATGCATTGACTACTGATGGTTTTTAAAGCTCTTCATCATCATGCCCCCATTTACATCCAGAACATTATCATCGAACGTGTTACAACACGTAGTCTGCGCTCTAGTAGTCACAAACTCTTGAAAGTGCCTTACACTTCTTCATCTCTAGTCCGGGCCAGAGCTTTCAGTGCAGTTGGCCAGCGGCTGTGGAATAATCTTCCTCAAGAAATGCGAAGTGATTTGTCTGTTTGTTGATAGTTTTAAAAATACTTGCTGCCGCAAGTGCTACCCTCGGCCATAGATGCTGCTGTTTCAATACAAATTTAATGATCAAGTTTTAAAAAAGATGACCTCTAAGGTCACAGAAGTAGTTCAGGGTCATTCACGTCAGGAGGCATTGAAGGTCTTGCAGTGATGCACTATCCCTGTGAATTTGGTGATCCATTGTTCAGTACAAATGCAGTTATCTTATACACAGGCTGTTCACAAATATGGCTACTGAGGTCACAGAAAAAGGTCAAGGTCACTCATGCCAGAACTCCTTCAATGTTTTTCTGTAATACAAAATCCCCGTTAGTGTGGTTGTCACGGGATCAATATTTAACTGTATTTATCATGTACACTAGTTTTTCACAAATATGGCTACCAAGGTCAAAGAAATAGTTCAAGGTCACTCATGTCAGAATTCCTACAAGGTCTTATGGTAATACACAATCCCCGTTAGTTTGTTGATCCTAGGATCAGTACAAGTGAAGTTATGGTGTACACAAGCTTTTCGCAACTATGGCCAACAAGGTCACAGAAATAGGTCAAGGTCAGTCATGTCAAAACTTCTTCAAAGTATTATGGTAATACACAATCCCTGTTAGTTTAGTGATCCTAGGATCAATACAACCAGAGTTATTGTGTACACAAGTTTTTCACAAATATGGCTGCCAAGGTCACAGAACTAGGTCAAGGTCACTCATATCAGAATTCCTACAAGGCCTTACAGCGATACACAATCGCTATTAGTTTGGTGATCCTAGGATCAATACTAGTGGAGTTATCATGTACATAAGCTTTTCACAAATATGGCAGCCAAGGTCACAGAAATAGGTCAAGGTCACTCATGTCAGAACTCCTTCAAGGTCTTACAGTGATACAAAATCCCTGTTAATTTGGTGATCCTAAGATCAATACAAAATGAGTTATCTCACAGACAAGGATGGTGGACAGACAGACGGACAGCTAGACAGACGGACAGACGGACGCCACTGGGCTCTGCAATACCCAGGCCATGTGAACATGGCCGAGGGTAAAAACTAAAGACACTCCTTTTCAAAGCGGCATATAACTAGTCACAAGGTTCTTGCAGTATTTTTATTTACTGTTTAATTTTCATATTTTTCTTCTTTACAGACTTTCAAAGAATTTCGATTTTGCATTTAACATAATCTATATTTTTACAAACTTATTGTATAGCGTTTTGAGAAGGTTTCTGGATTTTATGCCATACAAAATAAATTTACTATTATTATTAATGACCCATTTTTGTAACCCGGAACCCAGTTATTTACTTGATCTAGATTTTTTTAGTGAATGAGTAATGACATTAAATTTTAGTAGTAGGCCTTGTTGTAAAATTGTATCTTTAGTCGTGATCAATCAGGACAGTCAAGTGTAAAACAACTTAAAGAGTGTACATGATTAGATTTTGGTGAAAATCCATACAGCGGATACATCACAATCATAAGATACAGTTTTATATACGTGTATATGTATCAATAGTACTTAGCTAGCCTGCCTATGCGTTACACATGACTGAGCACTCAGCAACACGCCATCTCAGCAGTGACAACGTCGTGTGTACGGTAAAGAGGGAGCCATTGCATGCAGCATATTTGTCTCGCTGCAGGAGGGGACCAATGTTTCTGCCACAATATAGAGGTCTTGGGTGAAGAATGAAAATAACATGATGAAATTATACCAAAACACCCCAAGTCAGGGTCACTGAGTAAAAATATCACGAACTGTTGTTTGAATTAATATCACTGGAGCCCGAAGGTCAGAGTGATATTAATTAGCACGAGCGCAAGTTATATTGGTACTACGTGCCCTGACACATGGTCCTCTTTTTTGGGTTCACGGCGCTCCGTTACTGGGTCTGGGTGCGAGAAGCTCAGCTGAGAACCCTATCATTTTTAGTAATGAGAACCCCCCCCCTCCAGGACTGCATGCTGCATTATTTGTCTCATTGCACGATCTGAAACCAGATACATTAATATTTCAAACTACGCACTTTGGAGATGTTTCATAGCCTCTGGCCGAATCCAACAAATGGCGGGACTATGCACTCTAAAGAGGGCACCTTCTTGTTGTCATTGATTTTCTCATTTTACAAGGCTTTTGCAAGGCAGAAATTCAAAATAATTAAGTTACAGTCATCGAAATTATTCAAAATTTGAAAACATACAAATTTGGATTATTTTATGAAGGCAGTATTAAGAATTGAGGTGCCATTCAAATGATAATTTGATAATGCTGGCACAGCGAGGCTTTGACTCTGTTGGTTGATTTTTCTGTGGTATTTGTCAGGTTTAGATAAGTTATGCCCTGGTGGTTTCAGCCAACCAGGAGGCAACTTTCATATCTATGACTGAACTCACTTGAAATCATTAATGTTGAACAATGAAACAAAACATACTAACTGAAAACAAGAAACTGTGACGTGAAAAATAAGTGAACTGTGAAATGACTGATGAGTACTAAAACCAGACAGTAAAACTGTGAACAATTCAGATGTCAATCATCATTATCCATGCATTCAATTCTGATCTGATTGGGTTGTTGGGTTGCTTCTCAAGATAGCTTCATTGACAGTGATTGACTTGGTCCAAGTTTGACATTTTCAGAACGCATTTCTGTGCAAAAAAAAGGGGAGGGGGCAACAGCAGCAGCAGCCTTGTGCCTGTCTGATCAATTTAATAGAATGAAGGAAAACTGAATGAAGGAATGAAGGAAGAAGTAAACGGAGGAGTGAAGGGAGAAATGAAGGGAGGAATGACGGGAGGAGTGAAGGGTGGATTGAAGGGAGGAGTGAAGGGAGGAGTGAAGGGAGGAATGAAGGGAGGAATGACGGGAGGAGTGAAGGGTGGATTGAAGGGAGGAGTGAAGGGAGGAATGAAGGGAGGAGTCTCAAATTGAGTGCTATTTTTGTGTCTGTTCTAATCATAAAGATTAGTGTCAAACATAAGGAAACTTCTCTTGACCAATGAAAATTGCAAGAAAATTGATGTATTTTCTACCTAAATTTCTACAAATGTGAAATCATCTGTAAAGGATGTCATTAAATTACATACCTTTATAAGTAAGGCAAAAGGCAGTTCTTGGTGCAAGTTGTCTGTTTCCTCAACAAGCTGCCCAAAGATGGAATATCCATGGGTTGGGTAAGTGATTTCACCCTCATTCAAAATTTCCAATATATCTTTAGTGTCCTGTTCCATGTTGTGTTTTCCAAAAAATCTGATCTTTTCTTCAATTCTCTTGTACCTGTTAAAAATGATGATATAATATTATTTTAATGATAAAATTTGTCAATCGATGGAAAATCTGACAATGAAGTATACAGTGTGCATTGTTGAAGGGCAATTCCGTAAAGTCTGATTCACAGCTTTGACATTTCAGCAGCTTGTGTAGCCCTACGACTACGCCTCAGATATTTCAGTGTTAAACAGGGATGAGGCCAGGTAATAGGGGTATCAGACGAGCCATCAACCAAAGCTACAAGAGCAACAGGAGCTGAGCTACATCAAAATTTCATCGTGTCAGACGTACATCATGTGAGTACGTCCGACCCAGTGACATTTTGCCTTGTAACTCAGCTCCTGTTGTACTTGTGGCTTTGGTTGATGGCTTATCTGATACCCCTATTACCCGGCCTCATCCCTGTTTAACAATACAATAGCTGAGGTGTAATGCTGGGGCTACACAAGCTGCCAAAGTGTCAAATCTGCAAATCGGACTTTACGGAATTGCCCTGAACCATGTGTTGTTACTCCTGGGTGCCCAGAACATCAGCAAGCAGAGAAAGGAACAAAAAGTTCAACACCGAAATGTCTGGCAGAAAAAAGAGGGGCCTCCTGTGGGGCAGTTTAAACGTATTTGTTCCCATTTGTGTTGCTATCCCATCTGCACCGCAATAGACAATTACCACTTACTCCAATTTCCATCCTTGGTTTCTTACCTTTTTCTACTGATTTCTTCCATCCCTCCATTTCTTCCAGCAACATTTCCTTCTTCACTCCCTGTGTCCACTCTGCCCTCCTCCACATCCGCACATTCTTCTTCATTCCCTGTAACATTCCCTTCTTCATTCCTTACTTCCATCCTCTCTATCTTGACGTCTTCTATCCTTTCTTCTTCAATAAATGTCAATATCACTCAATATCAATATCATTATCCCGGATACTTTGCCATCTTAACTCCATTCTTCAATCCTTCCTTCACTCGTGTCTCCACTTTTTTTGCCAGTCTCCTTTCCTTCACTCCCACATAAATATTTTTCTACACTCCTACTACTTCCACTGTCAACTACCTTTATCGGTTCCATACGAGGAAATGATCTGCAAAATAGAAATTCCCAGAAACAAATGACCCAGATAATTGACAAATCAGATGTTTTTAATTAGATAATAAAACCTACTTCATGTCACTCACTATCAGCTTCTATAACATGTAATGAAATTTGATTCAGATATAAATTGATTAATGTGATATTTTGGGGAGACCGAGGACAGTTGAAGCAAGATTTTTTGATTTGATTTGATTTATTCAACAAATTCATCAGTGCATATACAATCTGCGAAATACTATGTAAACAACAATGTTAGTCCTCGGTACCTCAAATTTTCTACAACAAAATTGAATTGATGCTTGTAGCTTTTAATAGCATTATATTTGGCAGTTTTTTTCTCGGTACATAATGCTGTCGACCAAGTGTATATACATGGGTGGCATTGCCCACCCTAATTCTTCAGTTCAACTCCAAAAGTGGGCGGCACAACTTACCCTGTGGCACAACTTACCCCGGCCGTTCTCCCCTACCCTGCAACTGTCCAATGTATTAGTTTTCACTCTTTGGAACAGCTTTGCAATATATTTGCATGTAACACAGGCTGAACATTATGAATTAAGTTCCTTTCATGTGCCAAAATTTGGTGTGTATAACTTATACCATTGGCTGTGTATAGAAAATGTGAAAAATAGGTGTCTCAACTTCTCAACTAACCCTACCTTCCCATGATGTTGTCGTAATTAATAATGTTGTCTATGTATATGTCAAAGTCTATGTTGACATATGTCTGCCCCTACTAAAGATGAATATGAAGTAAATAGAATAATATAACACTGAATACCTGACGTGTAGATTGCCATTGCAGAAGCAGGATGTGTCTAGCCAGGATGTTGCACTGTATAAATAAAAAGATTTGTTAGCATATATAGACAAAAAATGTTAGCTGTTGTTGATGGAAGTTTTAATAAAATCAGGCAAAAGCTATGTACATTTTTCTCATTTCTTATATCGAATAACACATAAATGTATTGGGATCTACAAATTCTTTACCTGTTTCCCATGAAATTTTGTCAGCTAACGCTTGTTTTGTCAGTTTTGAACTAACCTTTCTAGAGTGGGTGCCCATTCAGATGTAGGTCATGGCCCAGTTTTCTAGAATCCAAGATAGCAGCTCATTTTGGAATATGGGTCTACAATCCTTGTAACAACCACTGATAGGGTCCACAGGAAGATCCAGGATCCGGAACTGGAGTTATTATGTAAATGTAATTTAAAGATATAATTAGACATTTGAAAAATGTTTTTTTCATTTTTAAATATCAATATATAAATATGTAAATGGCACAGCCATGAAATTCGCACAGCACTTATAAGTTTTTGTAGGACTTTTAGTGTTGCCATAACTTTCATATTTATCTCATATTCAATATATGAAAGGCAGTTATGTAACTGTTTCAAAAAAATTGAAAGACATATGTAAAGAAAGACAGAGAGACATGTAGCCAAGAAATATAAAATAGATCAAAAATATAATAGACAGATAAATAGATAGATAGATAGACTGATTGATAGAATGATAAAATGATAGATAGATAGATGGATAGATAGACAGATAGATATTAAATTGATAAATAGGATTATAGATAAATAAGATTGATAGATAATCAGCTAAATAGCAAAAAGGCAGACAACACTGAAAGCTGCCAAATTTAAGTCTATGTTAGATTGTTGATATTACATATAATAGCAATAAAAAACAATAACATGATTTGAATCGTGGATTAATTGCTCACTGTTACACAGTGTTGGAGTCGAGGCCAGGACATCCGAGACCGAGACCGAGGCATGAGCACCCGAGACCGAGACCGAGGCATTGACCTTCCGAGACCGAGACCGAGGCATGAGCATCTGAGACCGAGATCGAGACCGAGGCCGGCTTTACAATAGTTATGGTTCACTGCCAAACTGTTTTAACTTGGTATATTATCGGCATTTACCCATCGCTTATGATAAGGCTATAATAGTATAATTAAAGATTCACTCAATGATCAATGGCTCAAGTAAAACACTGAAGACAATAAGGGAGCAACCATTACGTTTCTAAAGAACAGGGCATGAAACTCATCTCACTGGGATTTTTTTTTTACAGAAACAGTGACAGATTAGACTTGTTTTGAGTGTCTGACAACCTCAATTATGTTTAATTATTTACTTCTAAATCAAAAATCGCAGACTGAGATAGGCAGATAGCCCATCCACTAGAAATTCATTTCAAGACTGCTGGGAAAGAATTAATTAATCTTTTTCACCATGACTGGAGAAAAATTGTTTAGTTTGAAAAAAAATTCTAAGGCAGCTTATCACTTTCATTACGGGCTTTACTATAACTCCTTAAACAAGAAAAGTACCCTTTAAAAAAGGATACTATAGCGACTTTGGCTGTAATTTTCTAAATTTTGAACAAAATGGCCTTTGAACACGGCAAGCGTGGTTTTTGATGTAAATCTTCAAGAAATTGTCAATAAAAGTGTCACTACATGTTAAATGAATCTTTTTCATTTTAAATAAAAAGGAGCATTTGTATCTCAGCATACCTAAATGTGAAATGTATGACAATTGACAATGTGTGTAATAAATTGTAGTTCTAAACTATAAGGTTTGGATCTGCACTGCCACAGCATCGAAATCATTTGATGCGTTTGACATAAGCAAACAAAGAATTTCATTATCTTGCACATTTTCATCACTAAGAAATATACAGCTATATATAGCATGACACAAATGAAAGCAGGGCTTTGGAGTCGGGTAATTATTGAACTGACTCAGACTCCCGACTCCTTTGGCTTTCTGGAAAGCGACTCCGACTCCCAACTCCTTGGGCCTCCTGAATTACGACTCCGACTCCCAACTGCCGACTCCGCTTATCGGCATTATAACACATAAATATTACTTGTTTAACATGGGGAGAAAAAGTAATTCTACAAAGTTTTCATAGGATTTTGTATATGAATACTTGTTTAGGAAGTTTTATTTAAAATTTGAGATACATTTAATATTTTGTAGCTGTGTTTTTGTAAATATATTAATTATTTTTAGGAGTCAGGAGTCACCAATTTAATTTTTGACTCTGACTCCGACTCCACCTGACAATTATAGTTATGATCAATGCCGTGGCATGGATTTTGGTGTCATACGGTATGATCAATGCCGTTGAATGGATTTTGGTGTCATACGATATGATCAATGCTGTGGAATGGATTTTGGTGTCATACGGTATGATCAATGCCGTGGCATGGATGTTGGTGTCATACGGTATGATCAATGCCATGGAATGGATTTTGGTGTCATACGGTATGATCAATGCCGCTGGTTGGATTTTGGTGTCATACGGTATGATAAATACCGCTGGTATCAATGCCGCTTGTATCAATGCCGCAAAAGTAGTCTGGAACAAGATGAGAATTCCGGATCAAGACGAGAATCTGTTACAAGCTGTAAAGCTTTGAAGCGACAATGTGAAATAACAAGATGAAAAATATACAGATGAGTTAATGAAATTTGAAAGAAAGTTTACAGACTTAAAGATGTACTTAAGTTGATATCACTACCCTTTACAGAGAGTATCTGAGACATAGTATACATGTTGTGCAATCACAAGTTTTTAAACAATTGCTATTTCTTAAAGCCGACTTAAATGAGCAAAATTCTTGAAAACATTTCAAGTTACTGGGGAGAGAATTCCACAATGAGGAACCTTGATATCTTATTGACTTTTTTCCAAACTGAATAGCGTTTAAAAAGGTTAGTAGAACTAGACTAGTCTATTACTGTCACGCATGTTGTAGGGAGACACCTTTTTTTCTAAAAAAGTTACTTTCCATGGGTGGTGCTAGGTTATTAAGTACTTTGAAAACAAATTCTGCTAAGTTATTTCTACGATTTACATACAGCATATTTTTGCCAGTTTTTATTAATAAGTCATCATAAGTGCTTTCATAATCATTACATACCAGCCTTCAGGCTCTTTTATTCAACTTTTCAATTTTTCGACACTGGCCAAGAGAGAAAGTATCACATGCTAAAGAACAGTATTCAAAATTGGAAGCAACAAAAGCTTCGTATACTCTTAGTTTTCCTTCATAATCATTATACTTGCTCATCCTTTGCAAAGCATTTATTTGTCTAGCTGCTTTTTTCGATATTACCGAAATGTGGCTATTAAAGTTTAGCTTTTGGTCAATGTGAATACCTAATAGCTTGACTACAGCCTCAGACTTGATGATGTTATTTTCCACCTTAATTTCGAAATCTTGTTTATCACGACTGAAACATATCGCCTGAAATTTGGATGGATTAGCTTTCATGTAATTTTCCTTAAACCAGTTTAACGCTTGTGCTGATGCTTCTTCAAGTTAACTTTTAACAACCGAGAGATCCCTATGGGAATATGACAAAGTGTTATCGTCTGCATAATTATATACTTCACAAGTTTTCTCTAAGTCCATCAAGAAATCATTCATAAAAATATTAAATTGGAGAGGGCCCATAAGCGATCCTTGAGGGACGCAAGTTTAGCCATTCACTCCGTATACTTCCTAATTTTACAGCTTGCTTTCTATTATTAAGATAATTCATGATATGTGTGCACGCCTCCAACGAAATACTATAGGCATATAGTTTGGCTATTAGAAGTCCGTGCGGTAAGCTATCAAACGCTTTAGAGAGATCAATCAAAATACATCCAACATTACAGTTACTGTCTATGGACTTTCTCAAACTTTCAATACATTTTACAAGTACATTGTTACAACTGAAGAGTTAACGATAAGCAGACAGATCATTTGACAATGACCTTGACATAAAATTCATAAGTTGATCACATAGGATTCCTTCAAAAATTTTTGAAGTGGAAGGAAGGACGCTAACTGGCCCATAGTTTTCTTTAGCCAGTTGATCAGATTTTTTGTAGAGAGGAGTTACTTCAGCCTTTTTATTATAGTCAGGAAACATATTGGTTTCTATGCCTCTATTAATAATTGGAGTGAGAGTTACACTGATATTGTTGCTGCCTTTGTTAAGAAGTTTTGGGAAAATGTGATCAAAGCCAGTTGCTTTGTTTGTTTGTAGAATTTAAAGTTTATTTAGAACTGTTGATGAATTAACTGGGGAGAAATTAAATTGTTGTTCATTGTTAGAGTGTTGTTTGATTAACTTTACACTTGGGTGATCTTTGTAGTGGTCAATGACCTGATCAGCTGTCATTTGCTTCAACTCACTTGGTTCACAAAAATCATTTGTTACATTTATAAAGAATTTGTTGAAGGTGTTACTTACATCTATTGGTTTGCTAATTATACAGTTGTTTTCATATAATGTAATATTTAGATTGCTGGATTCTACGTTATTGGTCATAAATGGTTTAACGACGTCCCAAAAGTGTTTTCCCTTACTTTTCTGAGTGTTACAATTTTCATCAAAATACTTTCGTAGGGAGTTTTTCTTTAGTTTATTGACAAGGTTTCTTTGTTTTTTAAACTTTTGCCAGGTTTCTTGGCATTTTCACTTTTGAAACTTTCTTCTTAAAGATGCTTTCACATTGATAGCTTTGCGCAAATTGTTATTCATGTACGGTAGCTGTCTATATTTTACAAGTTTTTGCTTTCTAGGTGCATTACTGTCAATAATGTTTAGCAATAAAGAATTATGAAACTATAGTTGGTCATCGACGTCATCAAATATTTGAGATACTTGGAAAGGCGCAGTTTCCAAGTCTTTATAGCAGTCTTCATCAAAATTTTTAAAGGATCTGTACTGTATTACCTTAGGCTCATCAGACGGGCAGAAAATTTTAGTTGCAGCACTGGTATAATTATGGCAGTCACTGATTCCTAAAGATATATTTATGGTTTGTCTAATAGATCTTGGACTATTTGTCAGAATAATGTCTAACAAAGTTGGCTGATTGACACTTTTAAAACAGGTGGGATCTTTTATCAACTGTTTAAGGGCATATGTATCGCAGATTTCTGAAAGCTGGTTATTTGCCTTGGCAAAGTTTATGTTTAAATTTCCAATTATGTAAACAATTTTACTTTCAGACAGGCACTTGTTTAGTATAGTTTCTAAGGCATCATTCAAAAAGCTAATGTGAATATTTGGAGGTCTATATACATGTAAGAAGAACATAATTTTTATTTGAAGTTTTGATTTGAATTGTTGCGCAGGCGAGTGGGGGTTTGTACGTCCGAGATGATTGCGAGGGGGCTGATTCGTAGGATAAGGGGTGAAACTGTTGGCAGAGATTTCAGCGCGTAGAGTCATTAGTAATCTGCCCAACATATTCAGTACGTTTCCCCCAGATCCTCATCCCCAGAAAGGGTTCGGAGTGTCCATGATTAGGGGGCGGCCATTGGAGTTCATAAGGGCACGCACAAACTGGGGGCATTGACGGGCCTTAGCTTTCAGGATCTCACTCATGATGCCCGTTGAGTGTCCTGCCAGTTCTGTGAGGTACCCACACCATCTCCTATCTTCTTAGCCTGAGCAGCGATTTCGGCTTTCAGTACATCTCTTGCTGAAGCATTTTCTCCCATAAAAACACATTTTCGGTACTAAAAGGCGTGCTCGGAACTATGGAAATTCATATTCCAGATCTGTAAGCTGCATGGGAAAAAGTTACTAAGTGGAGATCTAGCACCGTGGAAGAGGACGGTGTTGACCGGGTTGACTGGAGTAGACGTTGGAGGTGCTGACGTTGAGATCTGCATAAGTGGGGCAACAGGGGATCTGCTCTGGTTTGTCGATGGAGCAGGACGATTTAGTTGGGCAGTTGGGCGATTGCCCACACAGACCTTGGCCTTTCCAGACAAGCCAAGATTCTGGAGAAGATTGTTGACTCCAGCTGCTGACAGATGGAGCTTGTCAGCCAACAGGAAGTTAGAGTCAACAGAATTGTCTCTATATAGAAAGTTAATGTCATGGTTAACAAAACGTAGGCCAACTTCTCCACACAGGGGGACGAGAAGCTGATTCAGGTTATCGATCTTGCCAGGTTCAACTTTGGCATCGTCTCTTGGGGGAACACTTGACAGTACGACATTCGTGGCTATGGACTTGGCGACAGAGAGTAGACTTTTAAAATCAGAACAAATCTTCTCACTGGGTCTCTTCGTAGAGGCATCATTTGTCCCGATCACAAGGAAAACAGTTTCGTACTTCTGTTTTCTTGGGTTGACTGAGCGAAGCTTCCGGCGAATGTTGCTAATGTGAGTGCCTCCAGTGCAATCAACAGTCAGGGAGTCATCAGTGGCCGACACGTCACGCAGGAGAGAGTCACCGATCAGCAGGGTACCGGATGGTTCAACCTCAGGATCATCGTCATCTTCATCTTCACTGTCATCAGCATCTGGAAACATTTTACAGTGCGCGGCAGTTAATCGGTTCTCAATAGTTTGTAATGGTTTTAAAGAATTTTGAAGCTGAGTTACCGTCTCTGTCAGTGCTTCATCCTTGGAGATGAGAACTGAAAGCAAACTTTTGAGTTCGTAAACAACAGCTGGTAGAAGCCTACACTGTTGGCATGTCCAACTGGCAGGTTTGTCAGTTAGGCCGACACAATTACAATGAAATTCATGCGAACAAAGTGAACATGTTACGTAACTTGTTGTTCTTGTTTCTTTTCCAATCTGGCATATCTCCTGGCATACTCCTGGATGGTCATTTTTCTTTGGAATGGTACTGAGTGGGCCATGATCTGTCTGTATTGGTTGGATTTCCCCTTGAGCAAGTGATGCTTCAGCTGCTATGTCTGAGACTCAAAAATCGACTTTTGTAGATGGGCAATTCCGTAAAGTCCGATTTGCAGATTTGACACTTTGGCAGCTTGTGTAGCCCCAGCATTACACCTCAGCTATTTTATTGTTAAACAGGGATGAGGCCAGGTAATAGGGGTATCAGATAAGCCATCAACCAAAGCCACAAGTACAACAGGAGCTGAGTTACAAGGCAAAATGTCACTGTGTCGGACGTATTCACATGATGTACGTCCGACACGATGAAATTTTGATGTAGCTCAGCTCCTGTTACTCTTGTAGCTTTGGTTGATGGCTCGTCTGATACCCCTACTACCTGGCCTCATCCCTGTTTAACACTGAAATATCTGAGGCGTAGTCGTAGGGCTACACAAGCTGCTGAAATGTCAAAGCTGTGAATCAGACTTTACGGAATTGCCCAGATTTAAAAAATTACTATAATAAATATGAGACCTATTTCTGCTTTGTGACAAAGATTATTGAGAAAACAATTATTTAGTGGATTAGCAATAGTTTGCTTGTTTTACAACGCAATTAGTCCGCAAAATGAAAAAAAAGTTTGGCAAAACGTTAACTCTGTGCCAATTCACCCAAACAGGGGCAACCCAAAGGAGGCTTCATAGGAAGCAAAAATTAGTTTTCTTCGATAAATTAAGTTTTTTCAATATTTTCTATTTGTTTACTCATGGAATTTGGTAATGCATGAGATATGTCAATTTAACCTAACTTCAGCCCCCATGGTCTCAACTTCAGCCCCACAAAACCTAACTTCAGCCCGTGTTACCGTAAATTCCAGACAGTCAATTTCACATGAGAAGTTGGTTTCATCATCCCTGAATATCTATCTATCTAAAAATGTAACTTTTGAAGCATTTTTAGGTCTGGCATAATGGGGGAGACTAGTTACCTGAATTGGGGTTTAAAAACATTTTTTATCGTCTTTCCGTGAAAATGATGCATTTTTTCCCAGATGTTTTGAACTACTTTTTTGGAGGATTGGGTTTTGCGGACTGTAATGTTTTATATAGAGGTAAGTAATTAAGGACACATTAAGTCAGTTAGCTGTTTCTATGACAATAGGATCAAGTGATTGAAGCCAGGTACTGGTGGCTGAAGTTGGGTACATCCCAGGCTGAAGTTAGGTACTACGCGGCTGAAGTTAGGTACATGTCCCACTTTTGTCTTTAGATCACAGTTGCACTGCCTTATAAGGCATACGGCTGTTTTTTTCACAATGTAGTCAAGAAGATGAGTGGAGGCTGGGGTTAGGTCCATAACTACATGTTATTCCCATGAATAGCCAGCCAGTGACAAGCAATCAAAAACCAAAGTAGGCTGTAGTTGTTTCAACTTGCCCTATTACACAAAGATAAAAGTAAAATTAAGTAACAGCAAGATAAAATACATCTTTTCCGAAAAACCACAAACTGCCAGAAATAAAATCATTCATAAGCCAGTTAACACCATTCGGTCAACACAAGTCAAACACAAGGACCAGACAAACCAACTTGACATGTGCAGTGCCATCTATGAAATCAAGTGTCCTGTATGCAAAAAACGCTCATGGGAGAAACAGCAAGGAACATCAAGACCAGGTTCAAAGAGCATGCTCATCTGGTAGACCCCCTCATTGCTGTTGAAGAACATTGCTAAAGCATCAATGAAGCTAACATCAAAGTTCATAGGAAGAGGAACATCACGGTGGAAAGATCAGATGCAATTGAAATCACACAGAGGCAGCCCGCTCTCAACCGCGACAATAGATACTATCTGACACGCATCTACAACACACTGTTCAAACTCCCCCGCTCTGCCAGGGGGAGCATTGACTTAAGAGGCCCCACCCAGTTCAGTTAGCAGAAGAAGTCTGTGTGATGCAAATAAAAGCTCCTGAAGCTAACATTTCAGACTCCAACTAGATTTCATATCGCAAAGCGGAATGAAAGGAGGTGGACCTGCAACTTGGATGGCACTTCTTGTCTTTATGCTCCATCATCTGGCTGCGAGGGTGTTTAGGGCGCCTCTTGAGTCATGAATGCAGCAAAAACATCCTGGACAAGAAATGGTGCCTACAATAGCCTATATTTTTCATAATTTTTCAAATATATTAAGTGACATTTATAACGCATTTTGTGTCATAATTGATAATTTCGCTTTCAGTGTCAAATGAGCTATCTGTCCATAATAAATTATCACTTGAAAGTTGCCTTGTTGCTCTAGAAATTTGGAAAAAGTGAGAGACTTTGAGAGATGTTCACTCTTGAGGGGGGGGGGGGTTAGATTCAGATTAGCATCTTGATGGCTGTCTCTCCTTTTATAGTCGCAGTTGGATTATTTCCTCATAAACATGAGAGTACATATAACACAGAGAATACAATTGAATAATTAAAGTCCAACTACAATACATAACTTCTGTAATGAAAAAGCTAATTCAGCAATTGGCACTTCAGCAATTTTCTGGTGGTAATTGGCATCAGAGTATATAATTGGCTAAATTGCGTGTCAAGTGTCACAAACCAAAGGGCAGTTATTGAACAGATAACATAAGACATAAGAATTTATTATTTATTTCATTTTATTTTTAACATTTGAAGTTCAATTGATTTCATTTCATTTAATAATGTGTGGCAGGGTGCTGTAATTAATAGACTACAGAGAGTGTCATTCATTGATGGTGGGTTAAATGCAATCAACAACTACACCTTCAATTGGATGACATTCTAGATTACAGTCCACTTTTACAGTGCATTATTTTGCTTATTAGGCCTAATTGTGTTGGTCAAGAAAGCTAACAGTAAAAAAAAATTAAATATTCCTTTTTGAATGCTGTTTCAACTTGCCGCATTGTCAAAGTCAAAAAAATAAAATATTACTGTGGTTGAGCCATTTCAGCTACAAGGATGAAGCTTGGGTTTCCTCTGAGAATTTTCATGAAGTAACTTGTTGGCAGATTGCTAAATAAACATGCAAAAAAATAGAATTGTATAAAATCAATTCGTAGTTCTTTTAAAAAACTGTAAATCATTGTTAGACGCTAGTGTACATTTCCATTATACTGGCCCACGTATGGCTAATCAAAGCTACAGTGCAAAGTGCAATCAGCTTTGACACCTGCCAGATTCACTCCATGCACTATTTCCTCAATAGCAATTAAGGGAACTGAGAGTGAACAAAGCTTCAGAACCTCAAGAATTCTGAATTGCAATTTAACACTTGTTTTCAAAGCAAGTAGGAAAATGTAAACCCATTCATAACTCTTCCCTCTGTTTTTAAAAAACAACTCCACAATAAAGATAACTTTCACACATATGGATTACAATGGAGT
Source organism: Platynereis dumerilii (assembly GCA_026936325.1). NCBI lineage: Eukaryota > Metazoa > Annelida > Polychaeta > Phyllodocida > Nereididae > Platynereis > Platynereis dumerilii. The sequence goes on from JAPTHN010000029.1 coordinate 3,156,787, forward strand.
CAAGTAACAACATTGCATCAAAAGTTGCATTCTTACACATCTTCCAAAAGAGTATGTTATGAAATTCTAGAGTTGACAACATATCCAAATACTTACCTGGCAAATAATAAATGATTCTGTTTCCTTGCAGGTTATTGCTTGGGTTTGTACGTCAGGCACAGGACCTGTTTTGTGATGGCTATTTCACAACTATTTCCTGTTGCAATGTTGCATAAATTCTGTTTTGTAGCTGAAATAAAGGATGGTTAAGATGTTTTGCTCGGCATTCTTTTATTTTATGAACTTGATTTTCTCATTAAAAAAAAATTCATACAGGCCTATGTTAGAAAGAAGAAGAGAACAGCAAAACACCAGCTGGGCTTGCTTTTACTAAAATGGATTAGTTTAAACTTAGTTTAAGAGTTAAACTCTGGTTAGCTAATCTTGGAGTTTAACCATATTTTATCAAAATAGTTTAACCACAGATTAACTAATTGTGACGTCTTAATCTGTAGCCTCAAAAAACAGCTAAAGAAATAAGTGCCTTTCATCTATATTTAGGAGAAGGAGACAAGATGTAAGTTGAGAAAATATTTTTTACACTTCAACAAAGCCTTTCCCTTGTCTTGTTTCATCTGTAATTCTGTAAATTCTCAAGAAAAATGCCATGAAAGTTTTGAACTGAGGACATAAACAAAACTGAGATTGAGGCTGAGTTTAACCTGAATGGTTAACTGGTGGATTAGGCCTATAGAGATCAATAATGTTCAAGAATTTGGATTGCAATGAGTTTAACAGGATCATCCAGAGAGGGAATCATTATAATATTTATATGAATAAATTTGAATAATTCAACAATAGAAATGCTGCCATTCTATTTTACACCCACACATCGACACATGCGACACATGCATAATACAAACTGGAATTGATGAACCTTTTTGTTGGCCTTTACGTAATTATCATTTATCAGGCTAAAAGAAGTGTATTGAATTGAACGAAAATCAAGCAAACAATGTATGCATTGCAGCAAGTTTGGTTAAAAAAATTAAAAATAAGAAAGTTTTCACATTTTTTTACATTATTTTCAGGATATTTTTTTCTTAAAATTGGCCTTTTCCAAATATGTCAGTGACAAAATAGGATTAGGGATTTGAGTGATATTAATTCACACAACAGCTCGTGATATTGTTACTCAGTGACCCTGACTTGGGTTGTTTTGTTATAATGTAGAGCTCTATCCATTCATAATTAGAATGAGGATATTAGAGGAGGAGATAGAAGGAGCAGATAAAAGGAGGAGATAGAAGGAGGAGAGAAAAGGAGGAGATAGAAGGAAGAGAGAGAACGAGGAGATAGATGGAGAAGATAGAAGATATTCATAGAAGGAGGAGATGGGAAGTGGAGGATTTAGCAGAGGAGGCAATAGGAGGAGATAGAAGTACTAGTAGGAAATGGGAATTAGGAGGAAGAGGTTGGAGAAGACGGGAGAAAGAGATATGAGATATAAGATATAAGAAGATAATATGAGGGGAAATGGAGATAGGAGGTGGAGAGAGGGGGTGGGGAGAAGAGGTGACAGATAGGAGAAGGAGTTAGGATAATGAGATTGAGGCGATTGGAGGAGGAGGTGAAAAGGGCAGAAAAGGGGAGATTGGAAAAAAAATAGGAACAGAGGAAGAGGTAAGATGAGAAACAAAAAAAAAAAATAAAATTCAAAGTAATTTATTTCTATCATTCTTATTTAATGGGTAATTACTATAATAAACAGAAATAAAAAAGTAAAATAGAGAGTGAGAGAAAAAAAAGAATTTACATACCAACTGGCATTTTCACGAAGTGACCAGAGATAGGATGAAATAATATGAGGAGATTGGAGGACAGAGGTGGAGAGAGGAGGAGGTTGGAAGAAAAGATAGGAGGAGGTAGGAAGACTCCGGAAGAGGTAAGATGAGAAAGATAGGAGATGATAAGAGGAGGGGATATTGGGCCATAACCACCCCTCCCACGCCCTGGCCCAAAATTGACATGGGGAAGATAGGAAAAGCCGGAAAGAGCCGGCATATGAACCCCATGCTATTGTGACAGCAGGTGGAGCTGTTGTGCAGTCAAGCGCACAGCACTCTGTCTCAGACGCTACCAAGACTTCACACAATTCAGACGCATCAAGGATTGCTCCAAGAACATCACTGATAAATATCGTTACAGTGGTGACAGCGGTAAACCAAGGTGCCTCCTATGACTGTAGGTTATTGGCAGTATTTCTGCTGCTTTTCGGCAGCTTTTTGAGCCTATTTTTACCGTTATTTTCGACGAAAATTGCCGTTTTCGAGTCCATTTGCCGATTTTTGCACGGTCAATTAGCCACATAATTTTACTGGTAACTTCAGGACTTGATATCGGCCTATTTGCTGGATTATTTTACCTTTTATTGTACATAATTTCTTGCATTTTGGGTTTTGATGCTGCTCGGCATCCACTCATGTTTATTTTGACAATTTTCTACTGGGAAAATAGCAGAGGTATAAGTTGTGGATTGCACCAGCCAGTGCTTTGATCACGTTGAATCCAACCGGGCGTCTGGCGACTGAGAGCAGACGTGTGTTACCGAGTTCGGGACTAAATCAGCGAATTTATTGCTTTTAGACAAGTGTATAGCGACTAAAAGGTGATATAACTACAAATAAGAGTGAGGAGATCGAACGACAACCAAAAACCAGACAAAAAACCGAAGAAAGGAGCGGAAAATAGGGCGGAAAAAAAATAGAAGAAAACCAATAGTAACCACCAAGATGGCGGATAAGGCAGAGAAGGATGATACAGGGGAGCCAGGCGCGGGAAAAGAAAGAAAACAAGAGCCAGCAAAAATAGAAACCCACCGAGAGACCAACAATAACACAATTGCAGAGGACAACAATAACAGCCAACCCACTGAGAAAACAGCAAACGACCATCCAGAAAATGACAGCCCAAGAACCAGCCAACCCCCAGCACCAAGGGACTATAGGGACCCGGCCAAAACAACCAACCAAGAGGAGGAAGACACAGAAGGAGAGGCCCAACCACCAAAGGACTCCAATACGCTCTCTGACAGTGAAATCAACGAGGAGGATCTACTAGGCACCAGCTCTGAGTCACTAGCAATAGTGACCACATCCCTAAGCAACCTGGATACCCAAGAAAAAATGGAGGTAAGGCAAAATACTTGTAATTTAAACACCCGTAAAGTAATAACTCAAGAGATAAGTCCCAGTAAAACGGAAGCAAGAAACACCACTAAACTAGATGAATTCAATATGAACATGAGCGCAACACCAATTACCTCGAAATCAAATGAAAAAATAAAAACCAAATATTATGTGAAAATGAACCTAAGACAGTACAATCCCAGTAAACTCCCTACTATAACTGAACAGGAGGACAACAGTAAACATGAACCTAGTAATGAAGAAACAAAGCCCGAGAACACAGAGAGCGCACATGCAAAACCCCCTTGTACAGGTGATGACAAAGCATATATAACTGAAAGAGATGAAGAAACCATAACAAATCTAACAAATATATTTTTTTTGCAGACTGACGCAGGCCAAGAAGGGACCAACAAGAGAAGATACCGAACAAGAATAGGAAGGAGCATCGATTATAGCATTCTAGCCAAGGGCCAAGACCAGAGACCATCCCCACAAGACCAGAGACCATCACCACAGGAAGCAAAACCAAAGATGGAAAAGAAAAAACAAAGCAAAAAGACAACGAAATTTGTAGCGCCATCGGCCGAAGATCGAATAAGCGAATTAAGAAAGCAACTGAAACTGAAGGACAGGGAAATTGATGAGCTGAAAGAGCAACTACAAGAGAACGAAGAAAAGGAAACCAGGGAAGAGGCACATATAAATAAGGTCCACGAATATGAAAGCAAGCTCCAAGAATATGAAAAAAGACTCGCGACATATGAAAAAAGACTGGAAGAAAACAATAACGTCAGAGCGCTCGACCATGCCCAGAGACTAAACACCCAGCTGGAAAATGAAAGACTGAAAAAACACATAGGCGAACAACAACAGAAACTGAAAGAAAGCGACACACGAATCGAAGCCTTAAAGGGAGAGAATAGAAACCTGAAAGCAACAAATAGCGACCTCATCAAGGAGAATAGCGACCTAAAGGAGAAAGCTGCAGAAGTAACAGATCAAGAAGAACTAAAGAAACTCAGAAAAGACATCAAAAAACAAGAGGACAGGCACACTAAAGAAACTAAGGAAATAGAATACCAGCTGGAGGAAGCCCATCAGGAAAATGTGTAAACCGTGGACATGTAGTGAACTTTTAAATTCTGGTGCAAGTGGCAAATTCACCACCTGGTGTCAGCCAGCCAAATGTAATTTTTAATATTCTTTGGTCCAAATAAATTGAATTGAATTGAATTGAATTGAATTGAAGAACTCCGTAAAGCAGTTGACGCCTACCAAGACTACACCGAGGACCTAATAGAAAGAAATAACGCCCAAGAAACCAGAATGAACAAACTAGAAGAAAGAGAATCGAGAAGAAAGGAGAAAGAAAAACAGACGACGAGAACCAACCCAAGCCGAACAACAAAAGAACCGAGCCTGATGGAAACAGCAACCAAGCAGATAAACACCCAAGCCAGAGAAATAGCGACCCACATAGCAACACAGATGTCAATAGAGCAAGCCAACACCCTGACTCACCAAGGGAAGGCCTTCGACAAAGAAATCACAACCCTCGAACTAGCCACCCAAATAGCCACCCAATTGAACAACCAGCAACCAACAAAGGAACCCTCAATAACAACGAGCAAAGAAACAATATCAAAAAGAGGCAACGGGAAACGGACAAAGACCACGACAAAACCATATGGAGCAGACTAGGACCAGCCGCCACATCATCACCACCACCACCAAAAAAGCTAGACAGAAAAATAGAGACAACCACATCCTATAAGTCGAAGATCGCATTCATCGGCGACTCTAACGGCCCAGCAATAGCAACCAACCTGAAACGACTAACAAAGGAAAGAAAATTCACCGAGATCAAAGGCATCCGCATCATCGAGGACCTAGAAGACATCATAATAGACCCCGATTTCGACGAAACCATCATGCATAGCGACCAGACCGTCATAATATTAGGCACAAACAACATCAAAAGGGGAGACGAAGGAAAAAACGCAGCCGAAGCATTAATAGCGACCGCAAGAAAGATCACCAGAAAAACAGGAACAGGTATAAAGATCTGCGAAATCCCCCCAATAGTGAAAGCCCGCCCAGACATAGAACGAGAACGAGAAGAATTCAACAGGACGCTAAGAACACAAGGAAAACATACCATCAAATTAGACAGACTAAGGTTTACGAAAGATCAAGAAATAGTGACCGAAGACGGAATCCACCTGACTGAAAGAGGAGCAGAAAAAATAGCCAAAGACATAATAGAACACACCATCCCACCAATAGTAGCCATCACCACCACCAAGATGATATCATACATGGACCCAGCACTCGTAGGAAGATTCATAGGAGCGGGAGGGAGGAGAAAAATAAAATTCGAAGACGAACACAACGTACACGTAGTAGCCTGAGAAGATAGGATCATAATAAAGGGAACAAAAGAAGCAGCAACTAGAGCCCAACAATATGTAGACATATTCCGCCAAGAACAAGAAGAACAAGCAACAAGATATCCAAGAAGTAGAGACCAGACCCCACCACGCTATGGAGACCGCTCCCCAAATAGAAACCGATCACCGGCCAGGAATAGAACCCCATCCAGAAACAGAAACCGCCTTGATTAAAGAAAGAAAAAGGTAAAGTAAGACAGAACAAAAACAAATAACAATAACTATGATTATATGCAATAACGTATCTTGTATGGAATGTATTAACCGCAAAACTTATTTTTTTCCTCGAACAGGGACCAATAGCGACCACGGAAAGCAAGACAATAGCCGACGCCCAAACCACCGAAAACTAAGCACCAGATCTGCGAAGCTGATGAGCCAAATAGAAACCCCAGGGATCAACAACAACCCCCTCACCAGAGGAATAGTAACCACAATAGTGACCAGAAACAAAGATGCCAGCAACAATAACACCGAGAAACAAACGAAAACACAACGAAGGAGTAATGTAAGTATCGCCAAAAGCAACCGTAATATCAATAGTAAAATTAGCATTAACAATATTTCTAATAACAATATACGTCTCCCCCCCTCAACAGGCCAAAGAATAAGCAGGAAAAGAAGCGGAAAACAAAACACTGAACCAACAACCGCGATGGAGGAACACAGAAAAGACAGGAGAAAAGGACCAGCCCCCAACAGGACAACACAAACGATCGAACAACAACAACAGAACAGGCATGGAAGATCTACAAATGTGAGTATAAATAGGATAAGAACTAAGAGGTATAAGGGTAAACTAACAAAACAACTCAAAATCTGGTATAGCAATATCAACGGGCTAAACTCAAAAAAACTAAGTCTAGAAACACTAATGAAAGAGGACCAACCCCATATAATAGCCCTAACGGAAACTAAAACAATAAAACCCCCCCCAATTAATGGCTATAGGTGGATAGTAGCAAAAAAACCAAACAATGCGGGTGGAATAGCAATAGCAGCAAGAAACGACATAGCCACCAATCTTCAAGAAGGAAATGGCATAGAAATAGAAAATATGGAAATTATATGGACATCACTCAAAACGGGAAGAGAAAACCTACACATAGGCGTATATTACGGAAAACAAGAAGGCGAGAATAGGGACATAGTCAAAGAAGAGTACTCAACCCTTACCACCGACATAATGAGGAAGAAAGAAACAGGGAATGTGATATTAATAGGAGACTTCAACGCCAAACTAGAAATCCCCCATAAACAAAAAGAAAGCCCAAATGGAAAAATACTTAAAAATACTTCTAACCATGCTGAAACACACTGGAATGACCCCGATATCAACCAACCCAAAAGAAGGCCTATGGACCAGAGTAACAGAAATAAAACACAGGAAAGATCTATAATAGACTATGTACTAGTGACACCCGAACTTGCAGCCCAAAAACACATAGTCACAATAGATGAAAAGGGAGACAGGAGACCCAAGGGAAAAAACGAAACAGACCACAACACAATAGTATACAAAACAGACATCATGATAGAAAAGAAAACAATAAAGAAAACCATTTGGAACATAAATGAGAACACCGATTGGCACCAATATAACGACATGATTATGAAGCAGGAGCAACCACATGACTATGCCGATTTGGAAAGAATGATAAAGGACGCTATGATGGAAACAATAGGCAAAAAAACTATAACAATAGGGAAAAAATGGTGCCCCCCCAAGGACCTAAGAGAAAAGAAATCTAAAGTAAAAGACCTAAGAAAACGATTCGAAGAAGAGTGCCGGAAAAATGGAACAAACAAACAGCTCTACTACGAAGAACTAATCAAAGAGAGAGAGAAGCTCCGCAACAGCATAATACATGAAACAAAAAAAAGGACTACAAGAACAATTGAACAACTACTAAAAGAAGGAGGAGTCAAATCAAATATGTTCTGGAAAATAAGAAGGAATCTCATAAAGAACACAAAAAGTGAATATGACCTAGTGACTGAGGAGGATGAAAGACCAACAAACCCAGAAGAATGCAAAGAATACATTGCGAAATACTTCGAAAACCTATACCAAGCCAGAGAAGGCAAAGAAGATTACAAAGAATGGACCGATAAGATTGAAACAGAATACAACAAACAAAGAGGAACCAAACCAACGACAAACCTGGTAATAACAAGAAAAGAGATCAAAGAAGCCACCAAACATATGAAAAACAGGAAATCAGAAGGACCGGACCTAATACCCAATGAAGCCATAAAAGAATTGAACGATGAAAATATTGATAGGATTAATAACATATTTAACACGATAACCAGTGAGGAAGAAATACCTGAAATCTGGCGAACCAGCAATATCATAAGATTATACAAAGGCAAAGGCACAAAAGGTAAATGCTCAGCAGAAAGAGGGATAACACTAAGCAGCAACATAGGAAAACTGTATGAAAGAATTATAAACAACAGATGCCAAACCCAGATCAACATGTCCGACAACCAAGCAGGAGGAAGAAAGGGAAGATCAACAACGGACCACCTAGCAGTACTAAACTCGATAATACACCACAACAAGAAGAAGAAGAAACCCACATACATTGCATTTTTAGACGTAGAAAAAGCATACGATAAGGCATGGATAAAGGCAATAATGTACGTAATGCACAAACAAGGAGTAGGTGATAAGGAATGGAAAATAATAGATGACCTAAACGAAAACCTAACAGCAACAATAATGACTAAGTATGGGGAGACAAGAAAGATCAAGATTAAAGACAGCATAAGACAAGGAGGGGTTCTATCAGTGATCCAATACGCTCTACTAATGGACGAAATAAGCAAAGAAATAAAGAACAACAAAACCGAACCAGAAAGCAACATAACGACTATAGACACCCTTTTATGGATGGACGACGTAGCACTCATTAGTCATAACAGACAACCCGGAAAAAATGACCAAACTACTAGATACCACCAACGACATTGCGAACAAATACCACATAGCCTTTGGAAAAAGCAAGTCTAACATCCTACAAATAGCAGGGAAAAAAGATGCAAATATAAAAACACCACTAAAACTAGGGGATACTGAACTAGAATATGTTGAGACCTATAAATACTTAGGCATGACCTACAATAATAAATTCAACTTAAAAGATCACATAACTAAAGTAAAGTCAAAAACGGAAGCTGCATATCAAACAATAATAAGCCTACTGGGTAACGAGGAATTCCAAAAAATAGAAATGAGCACAATCTGGAAACTAGTAGAAACCTGTATAACCCCGATAATCACATACGGATGCGAAGCCTGGACAATAAACAAAACAGACGAAAAAACACTAAACCAGATCCTGGACGCTATCATAAAAAGAATCCTTAGAGTACCTCTAGGCACCCCGAGAGAAGCGCTGTACATAGAGACCAACCTTCTACCGGTATCGGCAATAATAGAAAAGAAGAAACTGAACATGTACTACAGGATCGCAAAAAACCAAAACCTCATGACCCGATGGCTAGTAAATGAGCCAGAGACAGAATGGAAAAAAGACATCAAAAAAATACTAAAGAAATATCATATACAAGACGACATGCTACTACGAATGACACCCGACGCAGCTAAAAGATATATCAGAAAACAAATACAGAAAGTAAACCGCAGAGAAATGTTCAAAAGAACTGAAAAATCCAAAATCCAGTACCTGATAGACGGATACATAGGAAACCAAAAAGCTACCTATACCAACAACCTAAATAGACAACAAACCAACACCCTATTTAAAGCTAGAACAAGAATGCTGAACATAAAAGGCAATTACAAAAATAAATATGTGAATCAAACATGCCGACTATGCAAAACCTGCCCAGAGACCAAAACTCATATCCTAGAAGAATGCATAGAAACCAGAAGAAAAAATCTGACCATATGCAAGAATCTATTATTCACCAACAATAAGACCATCCAACTAGAAATCATACGGAAAATAGAAGAAATCCTAGAACTATTGATAAAAGAATAAACAACACACTAACCACAATTAAACTGGAGAAATAAAGAGACCACCAAAAACAAATCATCAAATAAAGACTATGACATAATAAATGACCACTGAAAGAGACGGAAACCGCCAAACGAAACGGTCATAATTGACCAAACAGGGAGGTAGAGCTAAGTGGTAGAGCTAGCCCGGCGACCCGGGAACATGCACACCGGAAGAAGAAGAAGAAGAAGTTGAATCTGCTTGTCTGCTGCAGTGTCCTCGCACTGTCCAAGTCAACAAGTTATTAACTTCGTTTTATTGTGTATATAGATTTCATAAATCCATTGAATGTATATTTTTCGTGCCACTGTATACACGAAATCAGTTGCATAAAGGTTGACAGCCACCACAAACAGCAGTTTGATTTGCGCGATTTGAGAGAGACTGCTAATTTTTAGGCCTGTTTGGATCTACATTTCGAAATTATTTCAGCACTGTTTGACTTTACTGGGAATTTCTGTTCCCCTTTTCAAATTTTCACTTTGCTGAACTTTAGACACTCATTGTCACCTATCTATTCAGTGGATTAAGAAGCTGTCAAAACTGACAAGCATTCGTTGTTGTTCTGCTGATTCTGCTAACTGTCAAACTGTAAATATTATAGAGTGAATTTGACAGTGGTTGACATTCTGATTCATATTTTGTAGTTTCGTTTACATACACCCACTCACGAAAAAAAAGAAGAAAAAAAAAGAAAAAGAAAAAGAGGGAGTGACTCCGAGTGAGGTTGTATAATTAGGCCTTTGTAAATATATTGTGCCGGCCTTTCAAAATTTCAAAATTGACATTCTGTAAATATTCATTCTGATTATGCATACTTAGTCTGCAAAAATTGTATGCCAATGTATTATATATACTCTCGTCATTGTTGAGGCCAATTGGACTGTTCACCATGTATCCTGTGAATTTGAACACCGCCTCCTTTGAAGACATCTGTTCCCTGCCTGGCCTTAAGAAGACAACAGCAAAGATCATCATGATGAGTCGCCCAGTTTATTTACTTGACCGTGATGTCATGCCATTTATAACTGGGATTGGACATTGGTATTGGGATCACATGATAAAGTATGGTTGCATATCATTTGAAGACCATCCAAGGTTAATTATGAATTATGGAGCAACTCAGCTGGACTTCTCTTCAGTGACGTCTCCATCCTTTGACAGCGGCCTGCATCTTGATGATGACTCAGTGATTTCGTATGGGTGTTCAAGTGGCATCTTCGGAAAAGACCATCCCCTGGCGGAGGAACTGACCAAAGTGATTGGATCTGATGAAAAGAAGACTGATGGCCCAGCTGCAAAGAAGCAACCTTTCCCACCACCTCCGTTGCAGTCGATTGAAGAAATTGAAGCTGAGTGCCAAGTTGCCAGAGAAATTGTGGTTGAGTTGGAGTCCTGCATCTTGAGGCAGCGTGGGCAACTCCCTTATTTTGATGACAACCTCTTTTTGGGAGACCTTCATGAGTTTTTGTGTGATGAACTGAAAGCTTGGTCTGGTCGGCTCATGTCACTGGAAAGTCTACGGCATAATGCATTGTTAGCAGAAGTGGCCAAAAGTTATGTGAAGACATTCCAACGAAGTGTCTCTCTGATCAACATCCACCAACAAGTGAATCTCATGAATTGAAAAATGCTTTTGACTGTGAACATGTGTGTATTGAAAATGTGTCCTTTGATCATTTTCTGATTCCAGATCACAAACATCTTCATCACTGCCACAGAATAAGATCCCAAGGTCGTCTTCCAGTGAACACGGTGGGACTTCACTTTCCTCAGCACCAATTCGTCAACAAGTTGCATCTGTTGGGGATGTGCGTCCCCCTTTCCTTCAGCCAACTACATCTGCAGTGAAGAAGAAATTACCTTCCAAAGAAGTGGAACATTGGGATATGGAATACCCAAGGCCCTCAAGTTCGCCCCTTGAAGAAGACTACTGTCGTCCTCCGGACTTCAGCCGAATCCCTGGAGGCTTGGCCAATTATCGTTCTGTGTGTGACAAACAACGTGGTCAAGCAGCATCTCTTCATAATGATTTGTCACTTGCAAACGACCCAAGACAATGGATGCAGCAAGCTCCCGCTTATGATGTTACACCTGATGAGCGAAGTTTCTACTCTTCAAGATTCTCTGCCTACAGGACTGAGAACTTCGCAAAACACAGACAACCTAAGGGAGATTGTCATGGCACATCATTCTTTGCCAGCACTTCATCCACTTGTACTACAAGCGACTCGTCTGACTCCAACGACTCGTCTGACTCAAATGACTCATCTGACTCGATTGACTCATCTGACTCTAGCTCTGTTGATTCATCCGACTTCAGTTATTCATCCGACTTCAGTGATTCATCTGAATCCAGAAACCCACCCGACTTCAGCTCCTCAAGCTCCAACAGTTCCGCCACATTTGGAAGTGGCTCATTCAGTTCTTCAAAGGACCATGGATATGAGTCTGACAAGTCTACACAGAAGAGGAATTGGAAGAATGGAAATAACTTACTTATCACCCTTCTGCATCAAGGTGGTGCTGTTCGGCGCCTTTCTCCACAACAACATGGACCTGGACCTGTGGCTGATAATTCCGTGCTTCAAGGCAGCCTTCCCATTAAAGATCAGGGTCTGTTTCTTCATGATGACCATCAAATGTTCCAAAATGATGTGACTGCTCCTAATCTTCAAATTTACAATTGTAATAGCGACAGTAACAAGTCTTACAATTTTCAGGAGCATTCATGTTCCCCAGTTTGTGTAAGTTCTGCTCATTTGTCGGAGCTGTGTGGCTCCCCTGTTGTATTGCCATGTTTTGATTCTGTATTTCCAGATACCACTCCTGGAGGTGAAAAGGAAGGAATCGCAAGACACAAGTTGGGATATTCCAGGATGGATGGGAATTCAGATGGCGCTCCAGCAGAGTCACCCAGGGATTATCTGCCAGGACCAAGATTGAGCTCACTTCCGAAGCATGTGCTTCCACCTGAGTTTCAAGTGAGGCAGAACCCCGAAGTTTTCTGGCCAGATGAGAATCCTAGGAACTCCTTGCCGTGGCCCCAGTTTGATGAAGGGGGAGGGGGCCAGTACAGTTCACCTGATTTCACCTCGGACCAACAAGGACAGATCCCAACTGATGGCTTCATGACTGATCCAGGTTACTTCTCTACACACGCGTCCCGGAAGGAGTGGCTCAGTTGGATCAAGGACGCTGGAATGAACAACCCAGATGACTTTTCATTACAAGCTACCAGGAAGGAGTGGCTCAGCTGGACCAAGGATGTCGAAATTCTTTAAATGTTGATTGTTCATTATATATGTTGTGTTTGTTATGTTTTATGTGGACATGTTTGTTACACTTTGTGTAAATTATTATTCTATTGTTTCAAATTGTGTTGTCATTGATTCAAATTGTGTTGTCATGTCTCTAAAATTGCAGCATGGACTGCATCATTCAATTCTATGTGGACTCTTTTGATTGTCACTAGATGTTTTAACCCTGTGATAACTGTCAGTTCCAATATTATGCCTGTTGCTTTACGGTACCCGAGCCTGTGTATGGTCATCAAGGACATCGCAAAGCTGTATTCCCCTTGTGGAAAAGGACCAATGGACAACAAAGATCAAGTTCTACTCTTAAGAAGACTGCCAGAGTTCATCAACGCCAAGCTACAGCCATTGTCAAGTCACCAATCTTCATCCTCCAAAGTCACCAGAGAAATTAACAGCAAACAGGACTTCTAAACATCAAAAGAGGGGAGAGTGTGACAGCAGGTGGAGCTGTTGTGCAGTCAAGCGCACAGCACTCTGTCTCAGACGCTAACAAGACTTCACACAGTTCAGACGCATCAAGGATTGCTCCAAGAACATCACTGATAAATATCGTTACGCTATTATACCCCCCCCCCCCAGACCATTTTAGTTAAGCCTCTGATGAGGATATTTAGGAAAGGAGGGGATATTACTAGGAGATAGGAGGAGGGAGGAGAAGATAGGATAAAGTAGAATGAGATAGGATGAGGCAATTGGAAGAGGAGCAAGGAAGAGATAGAAGGAGAAAGAAGGAGATAGGAGGGGCGAAAAAGAGAGAGAGGATGAGTGTGTTCAGGAGGGTGAGAAGTTAGTGACATAAGAGACAGAAAGAGGAGGAAATTGGAGAAAACAAGAAAAGTACCCTTAAAAAAGGGTACTGTATCGATCTTCCCATGAACCTGAGGGCATAAGGCATGTAATAAAAAGTTTTGATATCTCAAAGTAGGCATTTCTATGAATAGTTGGCCACAGAAAAAAATTCCAAGACCCCTCCCTTTGTTTTATGAAAATCTGACACAACTATAAGGATTTGTGAAATAAAAGTACACTTAAGTTATTTCTGTAACCTATAAAAAAGTAAACTCCATTTCATTAAAAAAAGAAAGTCTCCCCTCCAAAAATAATCATTTGCAAATAAAAGCAGAAAGTTTGTTGCTCTCACTGGTTTTAGAAATTTTTTGATCCTCACATCGTTATGCGGCGAAACGCATTTTGCGAGCTTAATATTACAAATAGAGCAAAATGAATGACTGCATTGAATGCGGGGAGTTTATTTGATATAAGCAGGTTTTTAAATTTTGAAAAGCGGACGTTTATTAAGGTTTTTATGGCAAGTTTTGCATTGAAAATGAAGTACACAATCTTTGATGACGTTTCACACGGAAAAAATATCGCCAGAGAGATTTCCTAACCTTGATGAATCGATGTACTGTAAAGTATTCTTACATGTAAGTTTTTTTACAGGTTAAGACATCAATACAAAAAGAGGAAGACAAGATGGGATAGAGGATGAGGAGATAGCAGAAAATATATCCTATCTTCTCATTGTCATATTTTATCATATATCCTCTTTACTCCTCATCCTATCGCCTCCTCCCCCATCACTCTATCCTCTCCTCGTATCTCCCCCTTCTATCTCCTCCTACTCCTTCCTTCTCACATTCCTACCTCTTTCTATCTCTTATATCCCAACTCCTCCTTCTCCTGCTCCAATCTCCTCCAGTCTCCCACCCTCCCAACTCCTGCTCCGATTGCCTCATCCCCCTACAGCTTCCTTCCCCCTTCTACCCACTGCTATCTTCTACATATATATCCTTTTCCCCTCTCCTCAATTCTCAACCTCGTATATCATACTCCTAACTCCCATCCTATATCCATCTCCTCCTATCTCATTCTACCTCCTCTCATATGCCACCTCATCATCCCATTTCCTCCTCCGATATCCTTGTCCTATTAACTTCCTGCATGTATCTTCCAACTTCTCACCCTACCTCTTTCTCCTCTTCCTCCTTCTTCTATCTCCTCCTTCCATCTCCTCCTCCTATCTCTTCCTCCTTTCTCCTCCTAATATCTCCCCTATCTTCTCATCCTGTATCCTCCTCTTGCTATATCTCCTCATCCTATCTCCTCCTACTATCTTGTCCGCGCCCCTTATCTCCTCCTCCTTCTATCCCTTTTATACTATCTCCCGTCTCTTCATTCTGACTCCTCATTCTAACTCCTCCTTCTGCACTGCCCTCTGCACCTACTCCTCCTATAATTGCCTCTTATCTTCTCCTCCCTCTATCCCTTTTATTCTATCTCCACCTACTCCTCCAACATTCCTTTCTCATCCCACACTGTAAACCCAGCTGCCGGCAGTTAGTTAAAACAATAGTACAAGCAAACAACGGTTTTCTACCGTCAAGTGGCTCTTTTTTCATTAGGGTAGCTGCCGTTAAAGCAACACAGCAGATTTACAGTGCATCTCCTCATCCTATCTCTTAATTCCTATCTCGTCCTATTCCAGTTTCCGCGTCCTATATCCACCTCTTCTTGTCTCCTATCTATTATATCATCATCCTTCCTTCACAAATTCAAGAAATTGACTTAGTACTGCACTATTTTTACAGGCAATTAATTGCATGGTTGCAGGAGAACACCCAGAGCTCAAGAATTAAGTTATTGCGGCCTACAACGGGGACAGCCCCATTGAAACGGGGTACTCCTAAGGGAGAGATTGGGACATGCCCCAATTTTGTGATACTGTATTTGGAGTGGGGACAAGAACGAGAACCACCCCAGTACTGAGACATGCCCCGATAGCTTTGTGAAACCGGGCCCTGGCTTTTAGAAACCAAGATAACTTTGTAATATCTTCTTAAACCAGCCATATGTGATGGTGGAGCTAATCTCAGTTTAACCTTGGTTTAAACTAGGATTAACATATGATAGAATCAAGATTAGTTTAACCAGTCAGGTTAACCAGTGAACCTAGATTAACCACCAGTTTAACTTTTAGTAGAATGAAACAAGATTAAACCCCCAGTTTAACCCTGGATTAAGTCTGGATTAGTTTAACCTCCAGTTAAACCATCTTAGTAGAAGCAAGCCCAGGTGCTACATTAAAATTTTGTACCTCAGTTATAGAACTAGGTTATGTTATTGTAAAGACATTGTGAGTGTGGATTTGACCCATAAATTGTTGTGCAGGAATGAAAATCCCTTTTGTGACAATTTAATCAAATTCATGAGAATAAAAAGTTTGACAATGACTAGAACAAATTCTGAAATGATGAATTCTATTTTACTATGAATAAATGACCAGTATCTTTTTGAGAAGGTAGCTCTACAAGTTGTGCAAGTCCATGCTATTTTCTATCACCATGCTATGACATGCCATTAAAATACTGATCCGTAACAGGTATTCATGATTTACAGACTAGATACTCACAACAATACATCTTCACACCAAAAACAGTGATTAATGCCATAATAAGTTCTCCAAAATGATTAAAATTATTGTAGCAACATTGCGCACCCTGTCAAGACATTGTGTCATAACCTTCTCTTCAAGACTTGCTAATAATATATAAAAAAAAAAAAGAAAAAAAAAAAAGGAAGCTAGGTTCATACTTCACAAGAATACAGAACTGTCCTCTGAGTCAGGCTTTGACCAAGAAAACTGAACTGAGACTGTGAGAGACTGAGCGAGAGGTTGACACTCCTAGGTCTGACTTCACCGATTTCGGTATAATATGATTCCCTGGGCTAGCCCCAAAATGAGAACCCCTCCATAGCCTTTAGGTTATTTGCTCACTATAGTTGCCCTACAATTGCTGCATCACAAGTCAAGTAATCTTTTTTGTTTCCCGAGGGTAATTAGGTTGCCATACATACTCATAAAATACAAGAAATCAATATCATCGTTTTAAATGTATTATTTTGGTGCCTCATTGCATGCTTGTTGCACAAATGAAAGTTTATCTTTGTATTATTCTTTATCAGAGGCAGTCTCATCCATCCACTTTGTTCACTGACAGCATTGTCCAACACGCTGCTAAGAGGGTGGGAGGGGTCATATATCACTTGTGTCAGTTTACTTTGAAGAACTTCCTGGTATACTGAGTCAACGGACTTCAGTGTGCTTCCAATTTGATGACCAGCCCACTTTATCCTTGATGTGATATGCTTGGCATCGCATCCTCTTGTGTTCCCTCCCCAAGCACAAAGGCCACACCTCTGCACACTGGCAACAATTGAGTTATAAAGAAGTTCAAGAATTTTAGCATCAATCTCAAACTTGTGCATTTTTACTGAGGCAAAAGAGTCTTGAATAGAGCTTTTTGCACAAGAAGTATTCATTGTCTTGCCATTGCAAGCGGTTGTCCGTCACCAGACGAAGAATTTGTAGCTACTGGCTTGGTCCACATCAGATCCATCTATATTGACAGGCTGCTGTTTCCCGTCCTTTCTCCTAAAGTCTACAATAAGTTCTTTGGTTTTTTTTCAACACCTGATGGTTATCCTGGCAATAAGCTACAAACGTGTTAATATTTTCTTTGTAAGATGCTGTTATATCTCTGTTTATGACGCCAATAAGTGCAGTGTCATCTGCAAACGTAACCAGAGAGCACTCTTCGGTTGCACTTCTAGTATCTGAGGTGTAAACCCTGAACAAAAGAGGAGTTAGTGCAGTTCCATTAGGTGCACCATGTTTTATCTTAAAATTCCATATCTACATTGAGCTTATTTAAAAAAGACAAATTTCTTTTTGTTGGTAAGATAATTAATTTAGTTATCAATGTTATTACTAGCACATTTGTCAGCTTCCTTTTACCAAGGTATTAGATACTGACATCATCATAATAATGCAAAAACAAGAATTAAATTATGTAAATTATTCTTCAATGATTGATTGCTTGATTGTTTGATTTATTAAGATACTTTTCCAGTCAATACATACAAGTTTACATGAAGACAAGACATAATGTAAATGGCACTGCCATGAAATTCGCGCAGCATTGTAATAAAACAACTGCATTAACTTTTCCATGCAGAAGGCCAATGTATCTTTTTAAAGGGCCAGGCGAATGGGCAGATAGATAAGATCAGATCTATAGATATGATTACGTGTACATAGATAGATTAGATTGATAGATAGATAGATAGATAGATAGATAGATAGATAGATTGCGCTAAATTGTTATTAGCTATTCAGAGATGACTGTTTACTATTAGACTGTTACATAATTTGTTGATAGTTAATTAAGATTATGTAACCTTAAGTGTTGTGAATATGATTTCTTACTTGGTAATCTATTTAAGTCATTAACATTTGTATTGACTTTTAATTTTTATTCACTTCTTGCAATCAGGTGGTATGGAAATAATTATTTCCAACAGTGATACACATGTTGATTTAAATCCCTGAAATATGTCATTGGAGGTTGTTATGGGACAAGACCGAAATTTTAAATCTATTTTGGAATTTATTTAACATATTTTAATTATTTACCAAACTAAACTATGACTACTAGCTCCACTTTTATGGCAACTACAGGCACTTCCTGTTCAGGCAGTCACTGCAGGCAGGAGCACCACACAGAATGAGCTGTCCTTGTGCTAAGTGAGCTTCGTTTATGGCTGCCTTCGGCAGCCATGAGCTGCGCTCATATTAAGTGAATGATAATGACAAATCCTAATTTCAGAGCATCAAAATCTTTCAAAGAGCGGAACACGATAAGCAGAAATGTCCTGGAAATACAAAGCTTAACTGCTCATATGGACAATTCGCTGAGTGAAGAGAATCCAGTAGATGGTGTTGAAAGTGATGAAGACAATGGGGAAGACGATCCTGGCGAAATGGTCCACATTGTCTGACGTCCAGCGATGCTTTTGTGAGTGTAAGTATCTGGATGAAATGTCTGATGTGCTCCTGACGTTTTTATGGCCGTTTTCATGAGGTTGATGCTGGATGTCCAGAATGTCCTGGATGCCCTGTAAAAAAACCATATTTGTGGTTGAGGAGGACGCCCCTAGTCACTTCTGAAATCTACACTCTCTCAAGCTCTATGCAGCTATTAGAGCTTTTTTTCTGAGGTGATTATGAGCTGTAATCTCTCAAAATTGCGACTGTGGCTACCAAAGGTATTACTGACCACTTAGAAAAACAGTGTTAAACAAGCAAACACTGCCAACAGTTTGATTTTAAGTAACTGTGAAGATTCATTATGGAATGAATTGTCTTCATCAAGACTCTCCTTCCTTCACCCATGCTTGTGAAAAACAATCAAGTCATTTACTGAGGATAATCAATGAATCCAAACTGTGACTTGTAGACATACTCTCAGTCACTTGTGTAATCTCAGTCTCGCCTTGTGTGGTGATTATGACTTTCTTAATCAAGTGTATGGGACTGGCAAAAACACACTGTTAGTCGCCAATGATGATTATACAAGTTTTAATCACTTGGGTGTCTTAGAGGCGACTATGGGAATGATTATGAAGAATACAGGTGACATAATATTATTGTGGCACAATGTTCACTGTCCATTTTATTGTGTATTTTTTTTATAAGGATGGATGGATGATTGGGGCTTTATGTCCTGTATGTATGCAATTGATAGGCTGCTTCAGATAGGGAGATGACACAGCAATGAAGCAAAGGATGATAGTGTAATGAATACTAATGATTGAACTAGGGTCCAGCAAAAGCTAGATTCAGAGCTAGGTCTCTGAAACATTGTTTCAGTTTGGCTCACATTGAAGTGGTTGTCACTTGTATGATGGTTATATTATCATCATAAAAATGACAATCACTTCAGCTTAATCACTTCAGTCTACACCGCATTGAGGAAAGTGCTTCTGTCATTCTTGCAATCTCACCTCAGTCGCCTGGTTACTTGACAAATTAGTCAATTGCTTCATTAGTATCAATTCCGCAGTCGCCAACAGGTGTCATGAGTTATAATCACTCACAATTGGACACTTAGGGGATCATTGGCCACTGAGGAAAAACTGTCTTATACAAGCAAACAGTGCCACAACAATCTCAGTCTCTGTGTTGCCTAAGTGCTGTGATTATAGATTTCTTACTCAAGTGTGTAGGACTGGCTCAAACATACTTCAAGTCGCCAATGGGGAGATTATACATGTAAAAATCACTACGGGGCCTTTAAGGTGACTACAGTGATTATGAGTACAGGTGACAAAAACATAATCACTCCACAGTCGCCTCTGAGACACCCAAGTGATTGACTGCCTATATAAACACACAAGCTAATGTTCAGTTTGTTATTTTTTGTCACTGTTTTACATGGATGAATGGATGATTGGGGCTTTACATCCTGTGTTTATGCACTTGGTAGGCTAATTAGGACGGGGAGGACACGGCAATGATTGAAACAGCCGTCCAACATAGGCCCAGGTGACCCAGCAAGAGCTAGATTCGAACCCCTGACCCAGCGATTGGCAACCCAGCACGCTACCACTGGACCAACCCTCCCCCGTCACTGTTTTATATGATTTTGCATTAAAAGCAGGCTTTCTCAATTCAAGATTAATACAGAGAATAATCAATGAATTCAAAACTGAGTTGTGGACATAACCTCAATCAACTTAGTGATATCAGTCTCCATAGCGGCTGAGTGCTGTGATTATATAAAAAATTGTGGCATTATGTTCACTATCCAGATTTTTTCTGTAAACTTTGCTCTCAAAATGTAAGGATCTTTAATGCAAGTCATAGCCACCTGCCAGTGACTTGCTTAATCTTAATCTCAGTCGCTCATAGGCAGTATGAGCTCTAATCACCCAAAATTGTGATATGGAAACTTGGGAGATCTTTATGACAGGCCACTTTAAAACATAGGCTGCGCAGCAGCAAACCTTCAGCGAATAACACCTTTTGAAGATTACAATAATATCATAAAATTGGTGCGTTTACGAAATTGCTTATAGGTATGCAATAGCGGTCAAGTAGTAGTGGCCTTCCATTAACTCTATTTTCCAATGATTCATAAAGTGTTATACGCATCAAAAAGCACTGCTAAATTAATTGCATAGGTGATTTGTTTAGAAAAATGCATTACTGTATATGCAATAGTGGGGAAGTTTTGGCTCCGATATAAAAAAAATTCTTTTAAATATTTTTTCTCAATATTACAAAAACTATAGAATAGCCATCTGTCAGACCATGAAAAGGCACAAGTGGACCATACAAGCCATATGTGTACCAAACTTCATCCATGTATATGGAATAGTGACCGGATGTTGGGCCAGAAACAAAAATAATAATTTATATGTTTTTTTCAATATTTGAAAAAGTGTATAATATTTTCCATCAGACCTTTCAAAAGGCACAACTAGACCATAATGACCATATGTGTACCAAAGTTTATCCATGTACATGCAATAGTGAGCGAGTCTTAGCCCAAAAAACAAAAAAAAAAAGTTTTTTATCTTTTCTCATTTTTTCAGAAAGTATAGAATATCTGTCAATGAGACCATCAAAAGGCACAACTAGACCATATAGGCCACGTGTGTACCAAATTTCATCCATGCACATGCAATAGTGACCGAGCCTTGGCCCGGAAACGAAAAAAAAATTATTTTTATATTTTGTTAATTATTTCAAAAAGTATTTAAGATCTATTCATCAGACCATCAAAAGGCACAACTAGACCATACAGGCTAGATGTGCACCAAATTTCATCCCCATACATTCAATAGAGGCCGAGTGCCGGGCCGGAAACGATCTATCCGCCCGCCGCCCGACCGCCCGCCCACCCGCCCGCCCGCCCACCCGCCCGCCCGCCCGCCCGGTGGACGGACAGCATTTTTACCCAAGTGATTACAATACCTTCTTCGAACTTCGTTCGCTGAAGATAAAAAGTGTATACAAGCAAACAGTGGCACAGTTTAATTTCTAATAAGTGTGAAGACTTAGAATTCAATGGACCCCAAAACCAGCCATGACATTGTTTTAAAATTGCAGTTTTTTTTTTAGATAATGAGCAGATCAGAAAAATTCCACATCCGTATATTGTTTGCTGGCAACATAATATGATTGTAGGCCTCAAATCATGAAAGCTATTTACATAAATATTAGTCACTTGCTTTATCTCAGTCTCAGTTCCATAGTCGCCTTTTATGTGTTGAGATGATGATTGATAAATTCTCCCCCTCTCCTGCGTGTTTTTCATTGTTTCCCTTCGTTTTGCATTGGTACCAGGCTTTTTCAATACAAAATTATCCATGAGTAACTGTATGAAACAGAACTAGCGGCTTAAAAACTGTCATAAACTATGGTTTGGGCTACTTCAGTCATTCTGTAGATTACAGAGATTACAGTTTATAATCACCTCAGAAAAAAAGCTCTAGTGTGACGCCTTTTTGGAGGGGTTTACAGACTCAAGAAAACATATCGGGTATCTAAAGTACAATATGATGAACACAACTTGAGCAAATATCATTGGCTGGGATTTTTCTCACACTATATTGCTTGGTCTTGCAAATTGCATAACCAAGCGTCATGAATCAGTCAGACGAGTGCTGACTATCAGTAGGAGTAATGTTGGAATTACTGAAGGGTAAATATCCATGATGAGTATTTTCACTGGACAGTGGCCTCAAACATGCACAAGAGAATAAGGGAACTCTTATATTGAGCAAATTCATCATGAATGCTAGGACATCATTTTAATTTTTTAATTGCACTGCATTTTTTCACATATTATAAAAAAACAGGCAACAGAAATCCTGTTTCATCAATCAGTCAGTCTTATGCGTGCACTCATATATCACTTTCTTGTTGTGCTATTCATCATGGAAATAACATTTTCAGTGGGATGGAGAATTAAGCAGCACAAGGTACACAATGAAACAACTTACGACAATAGTGCAGTCCATGACGGAATTTTTTCTCTTCTTACTGTCTTGTTTCTCTCGTTTTGACTCTATACGCATTAGTGAGTTAACAATGGCATACTCAACAAGAGCACTGAACACAAGAATCATGCAGGAGGCATACCAGATGTCAATGGCTTTGGCATAAGAGACGGTAATCGCTTGGCTGTCCGAGCTGGTAAGCTGGGTGGTCATTGTGAGCACTGTTGTCACTCCTGAAAATTAATCATTTGAAGGAATCATAGACTAACAAATAGTACACTTCGCTGTTTGGTAACTTCACTGGATAGATGTACAATGACCACCTTCAATGCAGAAAATAATAAAGGATACAAAAAGCTTGTGGTAGTGGAGTATTTAACTATCGACTTATTTCCTTTCACGTCCTGATTAGGAAAATAAATACTATTTACTCTAAAGCTATGCAGGGGTTAAAAAAAGCTGTTATCAATGCAGTGCATTGGTGGGCAAATTAGGCTCATCGCATATTTATTGAAACAGAAATTGAGAGAGGGACAGTCTGGGGCAGATAAGCAATGGCATGCACAGGGTGGCAGGGGAAGACAGATACAATAGTGTTTGATTCATCTGCAGTCACGATAACTACATGTCGGATAAAAGAATACTTAGGCGACCAATATACTACCATTTTGTGACTCCTGTTTTAGTGTATGCAATTATGATTGGGCATAAATTAAGGCATAAATACAGACACAGACGTCCCTCTGTCTCTGAAGTCCTTGCTATTTTGGAAGGAACAATGAGGCAAAGTATATCTAAAGACACAAATAATTTACTATTTCAATGCTCCATTTGTCAAGGAGGTTGCGAGTGATGCCACGTAGGCACATACGTAGGCCTAAACCACATTTTGTAAGTTATGTTTCCATGTAAACATACTAAGGTAAATTTAATTTAGTGTCATTTTCAATCATACACAAGATATACAGTGGTACACGGGGAATAAGCCAATGCTTCTGCACAACAAATTTTACAGTAGACGAAATAATAATGCTTACATTCCCTGCTCCTTCAGGTTGTCATTCCCTATACCTGCCATGTTAATGCCAATGCTTTCTATTACTCACAAATGTGTCAGTGACTGAGAGCCTTTACATACCATGTAATTGCATGTGAGTAATAGTCTCAACATGACCTCACTGAATTCTCTCTGAGTTTGAGCCTGCAAGTGCTTTAGGGGACAAAACTTTCAGTTTTATGGAGCTGTAATAATGAGTAAAACAGGCAGGATCAGAATGATTGTTGCTGATCTTACACAAAAGAGACATTATCAAGATTGATTGCATAGTTACCAAAACTGCTAATAGAAAAAAGAATATATATATATATAGAATTTTATTCGACATCTGAATATCATCATGATACATGTGTCATACAAGTAAACAAAAAGAAACATAAAATAAGATAAGATGTATATGTACAAAAGTGGGATAGTAACTAACTACAACTAGGAAGGAGCAGTCATACATTATATGGTACAATGAAATTTATAAACATAACATGGATTACTATATATTAATACAAAATTCATAGAAGTGTCCATTTCATACTGTAATTGTGTAATACTGTAATTGTGTAAAGCACCATAATTAATAATTTAGAAATAACTTATATCACATTTTAAGGCTAATTAATAAAGCACCACATTTGCTATTCTAGAATCTGGAGATAACTGATTCCTATTCAAATAGCAGTAAATCAAGCAGTTAGTCTAGGCAATATCTACAGCACACAAAATGGTATTAAAAACAGTTAACCTAGGTAATATCTACAGCACACAAAATTGTATAAAAGCAGAAGATATAGATTTATGTACAGATAGAATTAAACATCACATCATCAATAACTGGAAGCACCAATAATACAATGTATATGTACAAAAGATACATTTTAATTATATACAATAGTGACAGCAACAACAACAGCAAACACAAGCAAGCAACACATCAACATGCCACTGACCACTCAGTCACCAGGAGCAACCAACCTAGCGCATAAATTATAATAATAGCTTCAACTCTCAATTTTCAATGCTGTGTAAAGAAATTTGCCAAGAGCAAAATTCAGGTATACATTTTTTGAGATTAAAATTTCATGAAACTGTTCAGCTTGGCTTAAAACCAGAAAATCATTAATTGAAGTACAAGCTACGTCATGCAATTCAGTTCTTGGGTTGGTCCAGTTCGGGCAAACCATTAAACAATGGAATTCATCTTCTACAACATTTAAGTTACATTTATTGCAAATACGATCTTCAGCAGGTACATAAGGACGTTTATGTCTACCAATTTCAATATTAAGATTGTGAGAACTTAGCCTGAAACGGGCGATACTGGTATAAACAGATTTAGGGAGATTGAAGTTAAGATACGGTTCTAAGCGCATATCAGATTTGAAAGTTTTGTACGTTCGTAGTTTTTGGTATTTAGTGTTATCATTTATTTCACTAATCATCTTATCCTTAGCCTGGTCATACAGGCATGTTATGGTTTTATTCAAATTGCATTGCATAAGATCTATGTTTAACCTGTCAGTGATTTTGCTAAGTCTTGTGAGCCAACAAGGCACACCTTTCTCCTGAAGTTTAATTTGAATTTCTAGACACTTCTGAAGAAGTATAGGACAAGTTTCACTTTTTAGTCTATCAAAGTATTTCAGGGCGGAAGACTGTTGCCTTATAAGTAAAGGAAATCTGCCTGTATCTGCAAGGATTGCAGTGGTGGGTGTTTGACATCTAACACTAAGCATATTTTTGAGAAAGTTCAATTGAATTTTTTCAATAGCATTATTTTCCTTCTCGGAGAACCACAATTCGCTGTTGTATTCCAGTATCGGAAGTATGTGGGTATCAAACATTTTAAGACTTAATTTTGGCGGAAGATAACCAACAGTAGACCTTGTGTTTTCTTTGAGAGCATACATAGCTTTCTGCGCTTGTGTCGCCAGATGTGTATACATTTCTTTATGTACGTCCTTTGAGTCACAAAGCACATGGCCCAGATATTTATATGAGCTGACCAATTCCAGTTCTTTGTTGTCAATAGTAAATTGGAATTTATTCTTACTTTTACTCTGTGTTTTGTGAATATACATAACTTTACTTTTTTGGGAATTAATTATCAGATGCCATTTCCTACAGTAAGACTCAACATTATTCAACAGAGTTTGCATTCCATTCTCAGTTTCAGAGACTAAAACTAGATCATCGGCATAAAGTAAATGTGTAAAAGTAGTTCCATCTATAGAGACACCACAGCTTTGGTCCAAAAATTCAACCATATCTGAAAGATACAGATTGAATAGCTTAGGACTGACTATACCACCCTGTAGAACACCATGGGTACTGTCAATGCTTGAGCCTTACTCACCATGCCATCTAACTCTAGCTTGTGATTTAGAGAACATACTACGAATGATTTTAACCAGTTTACCGCCGTATCCTTTTTTAATCATTTTATAATAGAGAAAGCTACGATTAACAAAGTCAAAAGCTTTAGAAAAGTCAATAAAAGTTATGAATAAGTTCTGGCGCATCGATTTTTGATATGATATGATAGAGTCTATTATGAAGACATTGTCACTGGTCCTACACCCTTGGGTGAAACCAAATTGGTATGGGTCTACTTTATTAGCAGCTTCACTTTGAAAAACTAGTCTTTTATTCACAATTGATTCAAATATTTTCCCCATACAAGCCATCAATGTAAGCTTCCGATAATTATCAGGTTCATTGTAATCACCCTTTTTGTGCAATGGTTGTATTACTCCCTCAGCCCACTTATCGGGATAATCTCCTTTTAACCACACGTAATTGAACAGTGTTGTGAGAGGATCTAGTAGGTATTCAGATAAGTACTTATAGAATTCATTACAAATACCATTAATACCAGGAGCTTTACCTTTCTTTAGACTTTTTAATTCTACCTGTACTTCATAGACAGTTATTGGATGATCAGTCATATTACCATCAGAATCACCTATTAACTTATCCAACTCTTGTTCTACCGATTCTAGAAACCTAAAGTCAAATTTAGAAGCTGAGTCAACAGGTGGTGATTGCATGCTTTTAAAATAAACTTCGAAGTCATTGAGATTTACAGTGCCAATAGCTGTAATTTTGTTATTCTTCTTAAGTTTATCCCAATATTTCCAGTAATCGACTGGGTTTTTGCATTCTAAATTATTCAGTTCATTTCTGATAGAGTTCTGATACTCTCTTTTCTTTCTCTGTACAGTTGACTTATATGATTTCTTTAGAGACATATACTGAATAAGATTATCTTCTATATTAGGGTAGGTTGAATTCAGAACTTCACCATTGGACAAATTGGGATAGGGAGATTTTCATATCAAAAGGCTATATCTAAAATTTGAGGTCTCTAACTTGAAAACTTTTTTGAGGAAATGACATTGAATTTTTGACATTTTGAACATTTTTCGGTTGTTTCGCAAAGTCGCGGTTTCGTATAACTTTGTCATTTCTCATAATACAGTAATACAACTTACATATTTGAAAAGATCTCAAAAAGACCTACAATTTGAATACAAACATGAAGGGTTTCTGATAATTTTTGATATGCACTTCTTATAAAATGCACAATTTTGAGAAAGAAAGTCAGATCTGATGATTCAAAGCAGTAATAAACAGGAAATGTCTTGAAAAAAGTGTTTTTACTAGTCCGTGGTTATATTCTACCCTATGTCAGTCGACTGGATTACACTTTCACAAGCATTTGAGGTCTTAAAATGAGCCATATCGGAGGTATGGGGGAGTAACAGTTTCATTTGGCAAACATATGAAACTTTGCCGAGTTTTCCAGCTGCACAACTTAATTTTTTAATGAATCGAATGTCAGAAGTAAAATTTCAATGTGGTATTGATGCAAACAAGTTCTCAGCCAACATCAAGCATAAAGGTCGGTTAAAATTTGAGATGTAGACCTTTGTATGACATTGCACACAAAAAAAGCAAATCATATTTTTTTCTCTCTCTTTCTGAGCATTGATATTATTTTGGAAATGTAATATTCCCAATCCAAAAGGCATGATGTGTTCCGTGAGGCTCCAGTGATGACATAAAGAGCTGTCTAATATTTATCAAGACCTCCCTTTAACACCTTAGTTCCATTATGAAACTGTTAAAAACTGTAAAGAAGTGCTTTAATAATTTGTATAGTACCTTAAATGTCAAAGCAGGGAAACTTCATGTTACAACTTCCGCACACCAGTACAGAAATATATTTCCAATCAGGTGGTTGTTCTATTTGAACTTCTTTCTTGGCTAGAATGATGCCATGGATTCCATTTCTTTTTCTTTTTTTTGGACATTATGATACTGAACCTGATTCTGATTCCAGTCCCCCCCCCCCAAATCTTTTACAAGTTCTTAATTTCTGTGATTCGATATGGGATACCTGTGACAATCATTGAATTGACAAAGGTAACTATATTATAGGTCTGGGTGCTTTACCTAAGATCACTAATATTGCCAGATATCTTAACTGCCAATTGAATTAAATTTACACCTATAGTCATACTTTGATTGGCAAGTGAAGCAAAAAAATTAAAATTTATCAGATTGTGAAGTTACTTGCGCCTTCAAATTTGGCCTAGACCATTGATGTTGGTATTCAAAATGAAGGTCTAATTGAGCCCTGTCCAACCATACCAGTTTCATTGTCTTATCTCTTAAATTGCATAAGTTATTTAAGACCGCGAATCGGCAAACCTCGCGAAAAATGTCTAAAAACTCAAAACTTTAAATAGATTTCCTCAAAAAAGTATTAGAGTTAGAGACCTGAAATTTTGGATATGGCCTTTTGACATGAAAATGTCACTATCCTAATTTGTCCAAAATTGAAATTCCAAAATTTTTTGCAAAATCAACCTACCCTATTCTATATCAAGGTTTTGCTTTTTTGCATAATCATTTGCTAATCGTTTAAGTGTTTTACATTCATCATCAAACCATTTGTTACATGGAAAGCTGTTTTTCATTGATTTCTGATATTTTTTGGGGCAGTTCTCAGAAATCGCAGTTTCTAGGAGGGTGTAGACACTGTCCGCTGCCTCGTTTACCCCACCATCACTGATAATAGAATTAATAAATGCATCATGTAGCGCAGCGCCATTAACATTAGTTAGAGATTCAACTAAGCTAGCTAGAGCATTGGCGTCATACATATATTTGTAATATCTAACACCAGCTTCATTACGTGAAGGATGTATTGGAGGCAAATTATTTGAATCATTAGACAGTTTTAGTGAAAACACCAAAGGTCTGTGATCAGAATTGGTGCACAAGGGTTCTATATCAAAACGAAGAAGATTTTGATAAAACGATGTGTCACATATCAAGTAATCAATTAAACTTTTACCACGAGGGGTATAACAAGTAAATGCACCAGTGGCCATATCATTTTGAAAGTATCCATTCATTATTCTCATATTACTTGACTTACATAGCTCAATGAGTTCCTTACCATATTTATTTGATTTAGGATCATCTGAGTAACGATTGTACATTGGAAAATTATGATTGGGAGTGAATTGGATTAAATCTAAACATCATATAGGCCTATATATAATATTCATGTATATATATTTTAAACTCAAAGCTGTTATTTGACAATTGTTATAAATTGGTTGGAAGCAGATGTACAAGATCTCAAACAAACATTGTCAGGTGTGCACAATATATGAAACATCAACACCTCTACTTCTGACTCACATGCTACCTCTCCTATGTTCAGCATAGCAGTGATACACATCACTGGTAACATATATATGTCACTAAGTTCCCTATGAGTCTGTGAAAAAAACACCTGTTTCAATGGTGAAGATTGGAGTAAGTAAGTATTTATTTATTGACCATATTCAAAACATATGTACAATGATATTTAGTCTGCACTTACCATATCTATCTATCTATCTATCTAGTCCCATTACAATTGTGCTATATACACATGGCAGGCTGATGCCAATGCAGGCGTATGTGCCTATTTATCAATTTCCCAACTTAACACATCACAGTAAGTAAAAGTACACAGCGAAGCATTATCCATTTGGTAAGAAGTCAATTATAATCTTATATGTGAACAAAATACATTCAAGCAAGTGCATTAATTTAGTTACGTATATATTAGGGTGTGGCTGGTGCCCCAAAGTTGTCAGATCCCACTGTACCTTTTTGTGGTACTGTGTCTTGGTCCAGAAAACATTTCTGGAAAGTTTCATGGAAATCAGAAAATGCTTAACTTGAGCACAATCCAGTTGAAAATTCCTAATCAATCTTTAAAAGCTCAAACCGCGGTATTGTATAACTTTGTCAATATGAGACATACATTAAAATAAAATGTATGGTTGAACTGTCCTCAATTAGAGCTTCATTTTGAATACCAACTTCAATGGTCTTGGAAAATTTTACGCGGTGAAACAAATCTATAATTCAGGTTTGTTTGAGAAATAATTTGCACATTACATAAAGACGAAGATTTGATGTTAATCCGCTTAATATTGCATGGCAGGAAGTGCCAAAGGCACTATTTTAACATTTTGAAGGAATTTGATTATATTTGGATATTTTGGTGCACAGTTGTAAGAAGTTTTACTGTTATTTGTAAAATCTAAAACTGTTAGGCAAGCAAATTCAGAGTGGCTAAAACCGGCCTATGCCTATCCAACACAATATCTTTATTCATAAACAGTGGCATTGGGCCTATGTGAACATAAAACAACAGAAAAATGAAACCAATTTAACCTGAAAAAAAAATTAAATCATTAAGTTGGCACCAGGTGGGTGAGACCTTAGTAGTCCATACGTAATGTGTCTTAGCAATTCGCAAGAACGTTGTATATTATCATAAGGTCAGGGAAAATCCTTTGTCAATCAACTCATAAATTAATGATCTAGCACATATTTCAAGCACACAATGTCTAATAAAATCGAAATTTTTGACTATATGGGGATGAAAAGTGGCCTATATAGCTTGCCACATTTTAAAAATTTGAGTTGAATAATGAATTAAATGACACATGGGCAATTCCGTAAAGTACAATTTACAGATTTGACACTTTAGCAGCTTGTGTAGTCCTACAACCATACCATAGCTATTTCATTGTTATCCAGGCATAGGGCCAGGTAATAGGGGTATCAGGCAAGCCATCAACCAAAGCTCCAAGTGCAAAAGGAGCTGAGCTAAAAGGCAAAATGTCGTCGTTTCGGACGTACTCACACGATGTACGTCCGAAACACTGACATTTTGATGTAGCTCAGCGCCTGTTGCACTTATAATACAGCTTTGATTGGTGGCTTATCTGATACCCCTATGACCTGGCCTCATCCCTACTTAACAATGAAATAGCCTAGATATAATGGTAAGGCTACATAAGCTGCTAGAATGCCAAATCTGTAAATCAGATTTTACGGAATTGCCCACATGCTGAATGTGATGCTTAATAATAACAAAGGTTTCTGATTTTCTCTCTAGTTACATTTTTAGGAAGCAATGATCATGACAATGTGTGACATCTGAAACATGTTTATCCTCCACAAAGCATTCTAAACTTCATAAATCAGGTTTCTGAAGTCTAATGCTATTTTTGAAGGAACTAATATTATGTTATTTAAAGAGATTATTAACACACCGCATACAGTTGTGTCTTTACTCAGATGTGACCAAATAACTGAATTCTCAAAGGTATTGGCAAAAGTATTGCTTAATCATCCTTTTTTATCAATTTTACCTAGCTTACCTCAGTTAGTACTGATTTCACATCTCACCTCACTTTTGAAAAAAGACAAAATGGTTAGCTGGTGTCAATGTAAATTCTTATGACATAATTAGACCAAGTTACGCCTACCTTTTACTTTTCTTGGACCAAACTACTCTTAGAATTGATAAGATTGACAATTAGCTATTTCACATATTTAACAGTATGCCTGGAACTGAAATGTTTTTGTATTTTAGCACCACTCATCAGCCACCAACTATAGCTTGCAGCATACACTGTCTCTATTTATCAACCACACACGTGTTCTCATGTATAAGTTTATAGCATTGTCAATATTAGACTGATACTAACTTTTTTAAAAATTAAAGTCTATCAAGACATTGTCATTGCTTCATTAAATAGGATAATTTTGGGTGATAAAGGCCTGTTGTGTATGCCTAAAGTTCATATAGTCACTCACAAATATCCACAAAAGCTTTCAAAAGACTTTGTTGGATATTGGCATAGTCTTTTTCACTCTGCCCAAAGACCCAATAATTCCATTAACCTGATTGGTCAATGTCTCTCAACAAGCAAACTGATTGGCTATAGAAATAGTTTCATGAACTTTCAATAGCCAATCGAAGCTGAGGAACCAAGTTCAAGGTCAGCTCTTTGTTTCCTCAGCTTTCATTGGCTACTGGAGCTGACCCTGAAACTTTGGTATCTCGATTCTGATTCGTCAGCTCATGAGCTATTTTTAGAATTGACTGACCTGCCCCCATTTAGCAGGTCATGTGACCTCCTGGATCACCTGACATGTCCAAAATGGCTTCATCCACTTTCTGGAAGAATGTTACTAACTTTACAACCTGATTTTAACGATTT
Organism: Platynereis dumerilii; assembly: GCA_026936325.1. NCBI lineage: Eukaryota > Metazoa > Annelida > Polychaeta > Phyllodocida > Nereididae > Platynereis > Platynereis dumerilii. The sequence goes on from JAPTHN010000029.1 coordinate 3,189,249, forward strand.
CATGGGCATTTGCAGTGTCATTTCATGGTGTGCTGATGAACATGAACGAGCTGGTGAGTATACATACTATCAAATTGCTTAAAGTTTGAGACTTTCTTCTGGACAAAATGACTTCGCCGCGTTATTTTGAATCACGCTACAGCACTGAAGGTTACAGAAACTGAAAGACAAGCTCAAGACGATTCTGTTGCACTTTAAATCAGTTTTCTGTGATGATTTTTGGCTGAGAAATTAACAGAGAAGCATATTATTTACAATGTGAATGGCCCAGAAGGGTCTCTATTTCAGAAGAATGTCGTACCTGACATTGTCACCAGCAAATCTAATCTTCAATCTAGTGTTGTGCTAGTCTTCAATGTTGTGCTGTTGGCCTATTATATATGTTAATATAGGTTTTTAAAAAAATTTCAATGGCTGAAGGGCCGATCTTAGGGCAGGGCAAGTAGACCCCGGAGTCAATCAAGTCATGTTGAGATGACTGACTTGATGGTCAGTGACTTCACTTGACTGACTTAGTCATCATCTCTGACTTGACTTAGTATGAAGTTGGCTGACTAAGTCGACTTAGGCAATTGAATGAATAAGAAAACATTGTAAAACCCGAAAATAACTTTTTGATGATACTACAATTTGCATGTGTGACCAATTTTTGAAAAAAATGCTTTGATAAAAAGCTACACACAAATGTCTGATAATGGAATTCGGTACAGCATCATCCAATTTTGATGATTTTGGCACCATTGGAATCGTCTCTTAAAGGCGAATCAAACGATACCAATATAATTGGGTGTAAAGTCGGCGGCGGCTGGCTTGAATCACAACTGACAACTCAGATTATCATTGACTTGACTTGACTTCGAACAGCAGTGACTGACTGGTGGCGGCGGTTTTTGTCGACGGCTCCGGGGTCTAAGGGCAAGCAAGGCAGCTGAGTTGGGCCCCACACCCTGAAGGGTCCCGCACCCCAAGAGCCCTTAAAGCCATTTTCAGAAATGTTGACACTTTACATAAGTTGATCACTATAATGCCAATCAAGTGCAGTTGTGTATAACCATTGTGTAATTTATTAGACTTCGTTGTGAGATTTCAAATGCACAAATTTCAATAGGGGTGAAATTATAAGTAATAACTAAACTTTTTAAAATTTTAAAATGCATTAATTTGTGCACATTTTTTAAGTTACTCTTTTGTTTTCTTGTTTACAGGAGAGACAACCAAGAAATACAAGAACCTACATGCAGAATATTTGGTCGATGCTCACAGGAGGCACGAAAAATGCACCTGGAAAGGTACATAAATCATCTTAATCTTAGGCTAATTCACAATTAATGGATTTATGAATGGCGAGTCAGGACTTTTCGTAATGAAATACAATGCTGCTTTGGAGTTTAAACAAGCAAATGCGATGATCTCGAGCGAACCCAAGGAAATGTGAATAATCTTTCAAAAGATCATGAGGGATTCTGAGAGATCGCAAAGGAATGCGAAAAGATCAGGTCGGAATACGAATGATTGAGAGCGAGTGTGAATGATCGAGAGCGAAAGTATGTGAGAGAATGCGATGATATATATGTTTTCATTCCATGCCCTCCGTGGCCCAGTTTGGGGCTTCATAAGTTTTAGCTCTGCGGGACAATCAATTTTATGTGAAAACAGAGTAAAAGTCAGTGACCAAAGTTTAACACATACACGGATGACCTAGTTGTGCTTGTTTGTTGTGCATGTTTGTTATTACGTTTTAAATATTTGTCAACATGCATGAAAGCAGAAACAAACAGAACATGAAACAAATTTGGAATATAGACAATGAAGTTTTAGACTGAAAATGCTAAAATGCTATCATTCATGGTTCAATCACATTTTCATTCTCAAAAGAAATAGACAGGCTAAAATATTATACCTAAATCATAAATTTGTTTTGAGGGAACTTCATGATTTACTAAGTTCTCAACCGCTGCTTTTTCAGATTGTAAATACATTAAATTGAAATATTTTGAGAAAATTATGGAATTTGACGAGGTGTTGAACTGCATCTTTTTATTTTCAGTTGAATCTGATGGACAAGAATGATGAAATCCAGCTGAAGGTCCACTATATGCCGCAAGTTTGTTGTAAAGCTTCCAGGTAATTCTAAAGTCTGCAATATCAAAATCTATTTATAGTCAATGTGCAAAGAACAAATCTGCCTGTTGATTTGCATCGACTTGTCATTCGTTTATGCCTAAAATGTGAGATGCACAGTCCTAGTATATATGTATAGTAGTAGTGGTAGTGGCTTTATTGGTTAAATGCATGGCATGGATTTGATCAGTCGTCGCTACAATTTAAGTCTTTCAAATCTTTTTAAAGTTTCAAAACAAAATATAGACATAAAGGTAATAATGTTATTATTCGTTGATAACAATTTCATTGTTGTGTCAAAATATAACTTTTGAAGGTGAAATTAAAAAATAAGACACAAACATCCGCATTTTATTTTACTGAATAGGAAAAGAATGAAGAAGCAACAGCACACGTATGATTTTTCATCTTCACTGTTCTTCTAAATATTTCCAGAACTTTATTGAAAAGTTATTTAACATTTTTATATATATAAAATAGGTTTTTATCCCTTGCATTATTGTATAAATTGTGTTTCTTGTCACTTCAGGTTTGAGAAGAGGACGGTGACTTGGTGAAGAGGGCCGGGCGGCCTGACATTTCAAAGAGTGAGTGAGTTTGTGTTTTACGTATGATCAGTGGCTTAAATGTAATTTCTCAAATCGCGTTGAAGTAATAATTGACATTTCAAAGGAAAACAAGGAACTTTTTAGGGCTATTCCATTTAAAAACCTGGGGGGGGGGGTGGTCGGGCTACGATTTTGACCCCCCCATGCATCTAAAACGATTTTTTTTTACCCCCCCCCATGCATTAACTTCGATTTTTTCACCCCCCGTACATACGTCAAATTAAATTTTCGTTATTACATTGCGTATGCCTGAATAGAACGGCAGTCCCCCCCCCCCCATACATCTAAAGTGAATTCTGCGAGTGCCCCCAAGCATCTACTTCGTATTATCGCTCACCCGTACATACATCATACGAAAAATTAATCAACCCGACCACCCCCCCCAGATTTTTAAATGGAATAGCCCTTAGATATAAAGTGCTAGCTTATGATATTTAGCTTCTATCCTACCATACAAAAGTCAGGTTCGACCAGGGTTGCCGGAATAATAACCTTGAATATATACTTTTTACATATCTAATTTGTGCCTAAAAGTAGTAAAATAAGATCTAATAATGCGGTTTTATTATCATCAAAAGGGCACACCTTGCCCCCCCTCTGCCCCCTGGGCAAGAGCAGGAGAGGCAATTGCCCATCTGCCCCCCCCTGTTCCAGCACCCCTGGGTTCAACCATTTTGTTGTGCTCAATTCTGCATTAATTATTGTTTCCTTACAATTGTTTCTCTCTTTCCTCGCCTTCTCAGTGGTGGCACGCTTTATATTCAGTGCCAATACATATAACTTGTTTTCTAAATTTCAATTTGTTAACTTTAAATTATCATTTGTATTCTTATATTTCCGCCTGGTTTGATGAAAACTGTTAAACTGAATGGCTCTCTGATATGAGTTGGAAAACTGATTGGACGGTAAAAGAAAATGGACTTTGTTTTAAATATGTTCAATATAATTAAATCTGGCAATAGACAAATTATGTTTAAAATCTGTTGACAGCCTCGTTCAAGATCCAGAAATAAATTAACATTTTATCTTGAACTAAACGGATTTCTTGAAGCATTACATAAATTAATCTCAATGCTTTTGAAAATGATATTTGAAATAAAACCATACACAGTAGATTAAACATAAAGTCACTTAACATTATATAGTGACATTTAAATAAATAAGTTTTTAACTTGCTCTTAAATTGTTTGTAAACTTGAATTGTCCTCAACTCAACCAGTAGATCATTCCAGAGTGCTGGCGCTCTTATCGTAAAAGTGTAACTACTGTACATAAGTTTTTGGTGGTGATGGTCTTTTGAGAGTTAGTGCTGCATTGCTACGTAGTGAAATATAATTTCTCCAATTGACAAAAATAAGATCATAATGCCCAATTTTGGAATCTTTTCAGAATTGTATGGATTTGAAACGTGGAGCTGTGAAGAAACTTTAAAGTGAAAATATAATCAAGACTCATTTCGGAAATCAATCCATGCAAGGTAAAATGCCGTGTCACCAATGAATAAGTCTACAAATTAACTCAGTGAAGCATTGGAAAATTTTTTTTGGGACAATCCAGCTTGCCAGGTGGTTCGTGTCATTTATGGGATAACATTTGAAAGAGAAATTGTACCATTTGTGGCAATTAATTTAAGTTTCGCAGAATGACTGAGTCAGTGGCCTTCTTCCATTATTTATGATTGATTTATGTCTTCCACCAGATCAGTGACTTTGAGGTTGTTCGGAACAAAATAATCCATCAGCAGGAATGCTTTGTAAAACGAACGGTTCAAAAGGTGTGTCAAACTAGAACATTTACAATTTTCTATTCGCTAATGCTTTGATGGATGTAATTGTCTTGAACAATATGTAAAATCTGTGAACCTGACAACAGTTGCAGTAAATTGCATAATATATAATTGTTATTAGATATCACAAAAGCACTATCCAAATGAGTTCTTTGATTCACTGTGCACCAGATCCCACATGTATAGAAAGTTCAGTTCAATCTTTTTATTGTGTATAGATCTCTATATATTTTATTACTTTATTTCAGAGCATTGGAGCCAAAGAGCAATGAACCTACTTTGACTGTGGACTCTTTCAGCTTTCTTTAGGCTTTCTTAGAGGCAACTGTAACCAAAATCCTCAAATCTCCTTAATCATGACTAGCGCTGATGACTCGGGCTAAGTGCGCACAAATATCGGACGGTAAGCAAAAGCAAAAGCCGATCTGTTTCAACAGGATTTTCATGAGGAAATATAGTGTGAAATTTTAAGTACATTTCAAATTGTTGCAACTTCGTTTTGTGTAAAAAGTATAAATTATCTTCAGCAGTCAGGATTCACAAATTAATTTGAGACTCCAACTTCACTTTTGGCACCAACTCCGACTCCAGTAAAAAAAACTCAGAGTCTCTGACTCTGTCCAAGATTTATTAGGTATGGAGGCAATGACAGGTGTTGTGTATTTTATGAGATGAAAGCAAAGCTAAAGCTTTACTTAAGATTTATAATTATTATGCAAATGATGGCTTTATTCTGAACTAGGACTGTGAAAAAGATTCATAAATCTATGCTATTTGAGATTGTTCTGCCAGTCACTTAATGCTTATTTTTTTATTTTGAAATGCTATATAGATGTGTGATTGTTCAAACGACATGATATTGTAATTTGTGTAATTTATTTGCTTCCAGGAAACCAAGCTATGGTCTCCTGAGGACGCTCGATTGTCCAGCTTGAAGAGTACAATCTCAGAAGTGAAAGGTAAAAGATGTTGTCCACATTTTGCAGCTGTATACACACCAAAATAAAAATAATTATTTTACTTTTTCCCATACTTATTGCATGATATGTTGGTCAGTGTTTATCAAAGCTCCTGCCTGAAAAAAAAATAGATTATTTTTGGCATCTATAGACCTTCATTATAAATAACAGATGATATTAGAAATTGTACAGAGAAAATGGTTTAGCTGTTTGATATACTTCTACAATATAAACAAATTATTAACAACTACCTGTAACAATGACTTCGATTATATCACTGAAAAATTTGCATTTCACCTTCATGTGAGAAGTGAGCAGGGTGTCTTTTTCTTTTGAAACTCCCCTGGTTTGTTCTGAGACTTTGGATGTGACACACCGCCCCTCCCCCATAATGGTGATATTAAGCCAAAAATGTCTGTCCATCATTTAGGGTTAGGACGAATAGGGATAAATACAATGAACGGCGATATTGAAATCATACCGTATCGATACCGTCATCAAATTTCAATACCAAAATACTGTCTTAAATACATGCAAACCAGGATGAGAATATTGGTTTTAATAATGAAGTTGGCCAAGACTCATGAGGGCCTTCAAACAAGATATGCATGTCTGCAAACAATTCATGACCCTTCTCACGCATTGTTACATTGTAAAAATACTGTTTTTGCAGGCTTTTGGTTCGGATTTTCATGTAAATTGCAGTTCACATGGAACAAATGTATCGTGATATCAAACTTATTGTTATGCAAACTACTATAAATTGGCACAAAGTATTTCTTCATTGTATCATCCCAGCGTAGCATCATTTCCCCTTCCCCCTAATCCTGACATTTTTCCACAAACTTGTGGAAATATTAATATTTAGTTTTTTGCTCAGCCTCCGACCACAAGCAAAACATTTGTATGAATTCTCATCATGCGGTTTCCATCATTCTACTGAACGTTTCATTACAAACAGAACATTCATATGGCTTCTCCAGTGTGAATTCTCATCATGCTGTTTCCATCTATTTACTGAACATTTCACCACAAACAGAACATCCATATGGCTTCTCTCCAGTGTGAATTCTCCTGACTTTTTTTCCATCTATTTACTGAACATTTCACCACAAACAGAACATCTGTATGGCTTCTCTCTACTCAGATTTATGACATTGTTTCCATCTTTTTTACTGAACATTGTGATTTGACCACAAACAGAAGTAACAAAACATCCATATGGCTTCTCTCCAGTCTAAATTCTCGTGACATTTTTTTTCATCTTTTTACTGAACATTTGACCACAAACAGAACATCCATATGGCTTCTCTCCAGTGTGACTTCTCCTGACATTACTTTTCCCCAGCACTTTAGTCCTGGACTTCTGAAAATTGTGTACATGTAAATGTTATTTGATGATTTTTGCAGGTGCTCTTTATTTTGTGATCATGTTTATGTGATCAATAAAACGGCATTTTGTTGATGGACAGTCACACTCCATTGATATTGACGGGCAATGGTCTGCTGACTGATATGGGAATGTCCTGTCTTAGGCAAAAAATTCTTGAATAACTACATCATTGCCCAATATCTCCCTGTTCTGGAAACTTTGATCAAATAAAATAAAGTTGAAGTTATCAAACAAAATATTGTAGAGTAGGGCTGCACGATATTGGCAAAATGGTCGATATCGATATTAGGGGTTAAATTGTCGATAACGATATCATTTTCGATATTTGGTAAAATTAAAAAAACTGCTCCCTCAACTGACTGCTCCCTGTGCCCACCTGTGCATTTAGTAGCAAGCCAGTGGGGCCACGCACCTCAGTGGGTCAGATGATATCAGTAAGGACTGCATGCAGCAGCATGCTTCGGATTTTCTACAATTTCTTGCTAATTTTGTCAATTCTGGTTGAATTTTCTTCTAATAAACGTTGAAATGTTTCTAATTTAGTGTTCTGGCACCTTTCGCCACCTTCTACGGACGTTTAGTGTAGGTTCTATTTTGTCAATTTGTGAAAATAAGAATATCGTGAATATCGTGTTTTGCACGATATCAATATCGTGTCATGTGATATCGCAATATCAATATCATTTCGATATATCGTGCAGCCCTATTGTAGAGGAGACTATGCTGATTGCATCGAAAGAGACTTTCAGTGATACAGTTACTGTATTAAATGTTAAATTTTTCCAAGGAAGAGGAGCTTATTTTGTGTAAATTTTTTATCGACACATCATGGGATAGTCAGTTGATGGTCTGTTAAATTTTCTGATTCAGCAGATTACTGTATGGATTTGTTTAATATATTTCAGAAGTAAGTTACAGAATGACGGATGCAACCAGCCTCTGGGACATATAACAAGAAGGCTCAACAACAGGGTCACATTTTATTGCCGGTGGTAAGTTTCATGCATTTGTCATGTGTTAGTAACAATTTGTCAGAGCATACACGTTATCCCTAATGAACTGCCAAGTGTGATTCAATTTAACCATACCAAATGTCTTTAGATTCCAAAGTATTCAACAAAAGCAGCAAGTCTCTCAGAAAATAAACTCTAATATTTCAAAAGGCTGTTATCCAATTTTTAAACCGACCTCGTACGAGGTGGGTTTCTTCCAGTTCGATGATCGTGTATGGGCCTCAGATGACGATAATTAACGAATTTAGTTGTATTATCGCTCATTTTCACTATCATTGTTTCCTCTGAATTTCCGCCATTCACTGAAGGAATGCGTGCATGAGAAAAAACCAATACATATCAGACAAAAGGAAAGCTCCGCCGTAGCTGTGACAGCTGGATTGATCGTTATTTAATCGTTTTCCATGATTTTCGCTGATATGTGGACAGGAACGAGTCAGATGCCAGGTGGCAGCACGTGCAAGTTGCGACCTCTTGTGAGAAACTCACAAAATGGCCGCCGCCGTATGGACATGCTGCATGCTGTTTGTTTGGCTGCAAGTTCATTGCTTGATTATGGACGTTTCTGGGGATGCAGGAACTGTCTACTAGACTTCAGTTTCACATATAAATGACAAAGTAAAATGTGACATTTTAACAGACTGTGGCATTTCGTTAGTGCTGTGAAATTGAGTCATTGCAATGCATGCCAACAACTTGAACAAGTGAACAACACTGTCAACAGCTGAGTTGTGAGTTGGCAACAGAGATTTTTGCAAGTGTGGATTGTGAGTGTGATGAAACCAAATGGCCTGGTTCTGCAATGCCCGAAAAATGGACTACTGACAGGTTGGTGAATCAAACATATTGGATTAATGACAGGCCTCCTAGACCTCCTGTATTTCTTATAAATTCTGTGAACTGAACCAAAATGTCCATTTCAAACCAGCATTGGGGTTTGTAAGCGACATGAATTGGATTGTTTTGCTTAACTGATTTTTCCAACTATGTACTCAAACCTCCTGTTAATTCCCTATGATTGACCAAAGCTCCCGATGTCTGATGTTCAGTACAAAACTTCACTAATTTAGGTTCATGTGAATCATGTCTGAAAATACAAAATGTATACATTTATACAAATATATATTTTATTCATTTGATCCTGCTTGATAAGCCATTCTAATATTCTTTCTTGTTTTTATTCTTTCAGGGTTACCAGTATGAACTGACCAGTAAAAGTTGCAATTGGACTGATTCAAGTCAAGGGCTGTATATTGAGTACTAGATGTTCCGACCGAAAGTAGAAGGAAATACTAGGAATGGACTGTGCCGCATAATTGACACATAACACTGACTGCACAAGAAGATTATCAACTGAAATTTTAATTTTCAATCAAAATTTATGAAGAAAATTTGTTTAATTACTAAGAGACCAGTCTGACAGCCAGACAGGGTCTGCCATCCAAATAAAAATTACTGTTGCAATGCTTTTATTTGAGAGGCCTATTAATATTAATATCATCAATAATCAATATGACTTAATTTGCTCCAGGAAGTTACACCTGGTAACACCTACAGACATGATTTCATTCGAAATTTAAAAAAATAATAAATAACTAAAAATCTACAAAAGTTTGCGTTTTAATACAGTCTAAATAAATAAACTGCAGATTTCAAGCTAAGCTTCCCCCTATTTAGAACTATCCTTTCAACAGGTTTTCCAAGCATATGGGCAGGCAGACTAAGGCAGATGGGTAGTTACAATGCATGAATTCAGTCAATAAAGTTTTGGTTGACAATTTAATTTCTACATATATTATCTAACATTAATTTAAGGAATTCTGCAAGTCTTTCGAAGAAACTAAATCATGTATCATTACAGGACTTTGTTACACCATGGTTAGTGTACCAGCATTGTTTGGGCGTCTTTGCTGTCATTGTGTGCTTTGGTATGAGTTAGATATAATAATAATATAGTATGATTTTATATAGCGCCCATTCCAGATAACTCTGCTCACCGGCGATTCTTCTAGTTATCTGTAATGGCACTAAACTAGTCAGTCCTGCTGTTTCCATCACCTCGATTCAAGATGAAACATGGCAACTCAGCCACCCACTCTAAGGTCTATCATTTATTTCTTCATTCAATCAACATACTCGTCAGTTGCTCACAGGTTAGGGCAATCGTGTCTTCAATGCAATTACATTACACTAGGTCGGTTTTTGAATCCCCGGATTCTTGTCATGACACCTGGCCAGTTGATTGACCATTTTAGTGATTTTGAATTTGTATTTGTAGTCTCCTTCACATATAAATGTACATAGATCTGCTTAAGCTGACCCCAAGGGGTCAAATAATACCTGGAGGGACTAGGGATTTTTGATGAAAAGTTTATTTGCCACTTGACAGAAAAAAAAACATAGATGTATGAAAGTATGTCACTCCTTTATTATTTTGTGCACAAAAAAAAAACCAGTTTGTTGCCAGGTAAAGCCAACCCTTGTTGCCCACACTCCTGGCAAATCTTAACTTGGGTCTTCCGGATCCAGATGATAACATGACTCCAGTAATTTAACATGAGCCCAGTCAATGAAGACTCTGACTCAAATATAATTTTTTTCTGAATGAAGACAATTTCTAACATAAAAATTGTGAATATTAATAAGGTCCCTGTCAATTAACACGAGTCCATTCAAGCAATTGTCTTGGCCGAACTGATATTCCATTTTGAAACAATAAATTGTTATCAGTAAGAGATTTTTTGCTGATATGACAACATTTTTGGAATTCATTAGCAACCATAATAAAGGGTGAAACCGTAATTTTATTCAAGCCCTTACATTTTCTAAAAAAAAGAATTATTATATTTTTAAATACTCTCTCTGTTATAGAGTGCAAAAATTTTGTAAGCCATTCATATTTTGGTGTGGCTGTGGCTGGAATTTCTTCCTCATCTGTTCAAATGCTTTTCGTCATTTTGCAGTTGCAGTAAAAGGTGTCATCAGGCTGTTTCTGAACTCCATACATGTCCATTGATGAAAATGTTGACATGACTGCCTTTTATAACTACTGGGCCTTAGAGATACAACCGTGAATGAAGGCAAGTATCTGCAATTACAGATATTACAATGAAGTCAGGTTTTTATTTGAAAGACTGATGTGCTTGAGCCCAAAAATATGTCTTGACAAGGTCAAATTTGCATGGCAAAATATTACATAAATTTTTGCCATTTCCCATAATTCTGGGCCCCATTTTATTGCTACTTGTGATACTAGCCTATGATAGTGTGAAAGAGGCATGAGATGATGAGAATCTGACTTGTAGTCTGTAGATAAATCATTTAATGGCAATGATCTAGATTTATTGTATTTTACTAGGATAGGTAAAAAGAACAAGTAGCCAGTAATGTATCTCGGTGATGATTTAAAATTTCTCAATTTTCATAGTCTTACTTTTCGTTTTACTTTTGCTTTTCAGAGATTCAGCTATGCCATGGATCAGAACTGTACCTAAGTCACTTGCCATTCCGACATCTGATATGAATTTGAAGCTGTGAAGCAGTAGCGGATACAGGGGGGGGCCTAGGGGGCCCAGGCCCCCCCTAGACCACCAAGATTAATAGTAATATTTTGAAGAAAAATTGCGATAACGCGGGCCCGCGAATGTCGAAACCCGTCCGGGCCCCCCCTAGACTGTCGTGTCTGGATCCGCCACTGTGAAGATAGCAGAAGCACCAGTATGAAGAATAATGGATTCAAAAGAAGATTTGTGTTGTATACAGATGCAAGACTAGGAGTTTCAGCTTCGCTGGTTTATGAGACATGATGTCACCAAAGTGCTGTGATCTAATGACCTTTGCAAGGCTACTGAACACAATCAGATAACCTCCAGGCTGCTGAAGATTGGCACTCCAGCACTAGTGCATACTATAGCGAAAATCCTCAGTAAGATACTGATAAACTATTTCCTGCGGATTTCGAAAAGACTGAATTCTCTTCTATTTATAAATGTAATATTAAACTTGATAAATCTAACTTTAGACCAATGATTATATTACCCTGTATGTCAATTAATACTGACAGAGTGTTGAACACTGAGCAATGTAAATATTTTGATGAAATGTACAATGAAAATATTTCTTATTATTGGAAGTGGCATAATACAGTGTTGTACTGTTGCTGAAGAACTAGATGTTTTGTTTGGACAACGGCGACAATGTTGCTGCAGTCAGTACTGACTTCACTATTATCTTAGTAATATAGTCCATTGAGTATGTATTGATGATATTAGTGGTAAATGGACTCCTATTATAATGGGCATACTGAAAGAGTTGGTCCTTGGCCCGGTGTTATTTAATATATTTATCAACTATATATTATATTTCGTCCGAACTGTACTATTTTAAATTATATTTACGAGGACTGCTACAGATATTAGATTTCACATTTCTTGGTGCTAAAACATGGAATGCTTAGCTTGACCATGTTAAAAAATATTGAAGCTCAGTGGCGGATCCAGACACGACAGTCTAGGGGGGGCCCGGACGGGTTTCGACATTCGCGGGCCCGCGTTATCGCAATTTTTCTTCAAAATATTACTATTAATCTTGGTGGTCTAGGGGGGGCCTGGGCCCCCTAGGCCCCCCCCCCTGTATCCGCTACTGAAGCTCTTGAGATTTTTAAACAGAATGTCAATGATCTTGAATTTACCTGAAAATGTAATACTATGATCATATCCCTCACTTTGGAATTATTAGTTATTTTATGTTTATATGTTTGATTCTTTTTCACTTAACCCTTAACGGACTGAACGGACATTTATGTGCATCCCTAGCTAGCTACCTAATGGGCCATTTATGTCTGTTGGTAACAGCTTATGACGTCACAAATGTCCTGGGTGTTTTGTTTGAACAGCCCAGTCTGGTAAGGGTTAAGATATTTTAATTATCGGTTTTTATGTTGTTGCCATCACACGTAATAGCTTATAGATAGTTTTTATTTTCTGACTTTTAAAAAATAAATAAACGTTATTCTAAGACAATTTGAGAACATTTTAAATGGTATTATGGCTCTTTAAATTTCATAAACTCTGTACTAGTCCGTCAAGTAATAATTTTTTTAATTATTTAATGTTCTTGTGAACAATATAAATATTCTGATAATTTGAATGTGTGTATTTTTAAAACTATTATATTCAAAGAAGGTGTTTTTTTTTCACATTGGATTTATATTGTAATAACTGACTAACATATGTCCTTTTCATTTTGAATAGTTTCTTTTGCTTGCAAATTAATATTAATATTTTGCATTTTAAAATTCTTTATGATTCTGGAATTATGGTCAGATCAGTCAAAGCTTCCTATGTTGTTCAACCCCAGCTTCATTATATAAGTTCCTGTAGGTCTTGTATCATTGTAAAATCACAAGTAAACAATTTAATATAAATTTTGTAATATAATCCAAGAAATTCTGAGATAACAAAATTATTCCAAAGGTGATCAACAGTTGTGATCATAATAACATAACAATTTTCACAATTTTAGCAAAAGATTACAATTTTCAGGTGAATCCTATAATGAAGGTTTTATGACAGCCTTTGAATGAGGTACAATTTACCTGGACAAAGTAAACAGATTAACACTATTTTATGGCTCATGCAGTAATTGTTCATGTTGTGTTGTGTATAAATAAAACTTATTCATCATATTTTTTACATATTCAGTTGTTATTCCTTTACTTTGTCACTAAATATGGTTGCAGTTGGTGATGTAAATTCTGCTTGAAGACTCCTTCAGCAGTGGTGTTTGTGTGGAGTTGACAAATATTGAACTGAATAATAGGCCAGTTTGGCCTGATTATTAAGTCATCTGCCTTTATGCATAGGGCCATGTTGCTGAGTAGGCCAAGGAAGACAGGTTCCCCAAAAACAAATTTAGGATGGTACTTTTGGACTTCTTATCTTATTTGTTTTAATGCTAAGAGGCCACATATTTGGCCTATGCAAGCATGGAGACCGCCGTAGGATGGATGAGATGATACGCCTAGGAGTCTGCTACATACCCTAATAGTTCAGGGATGTGCAGGGTCTTTCAGTTGCCCCAGCATAGAACACTGGATACCATAGGCGTATGGGAGGGGGGGGGGGCGGTCGCCCACCCAAAAAGTTTGGGACACTGCAAGATTCGGGCAAAAAGGCTAAAAAATTTGGGCAGATGATTAGGTAAAAACTATTTAAAATTAGTGATTTCCAGGCTATTTCATTTGAAATGGTATTAAATTTAGATCTCGAAATTCGGGCAAATGTCGCTCCCCCCCCCCCAAAAATCGCGCGTCCCGTACGCCTATGCTGGATACAATATGAATGGCGCTGGGTTGAGTTTGGGTCGTTGCAAAACTTCAAGAAGTTTAATGTGTCAAAAATCTGGCTCTCTGATTGGTCAGATCACAGGAAGTCAGCCGTTTCACTGTGTTGGTGTCGACTGTCAATATTTTAACTTATACCAAATATTTGCAAAAAAAAAGTAGAAAAATGTAGATGTCAGTCATAATCGTGAAATTCATCGGCACCTTACTATCATATGCATAGTGCCCACGCAGGCAGAGCACTTTTCAAGGGAGCCTGACGCCCTAACCAACTGAGCTAGTCCCCCTGACTTCATTAAGTTAGTAATTCAGTAGTTGAGGCCAGAGGCGGCGGAGCTGGGGGGGCACTGGGGGCAGGTGCCCCCCCACCTTTTCTCCTTTAATTTACCGTAGCCCAGCTGCCCTGGGACGAGGTGCCCCCCACTTTTCGATGCGTTTCGCCACCTCTGGTTGAGGCCGAAACATCCAAGACCGATCAAGTCATGGGCCTCCGAGGCTGAGACCGAAATAAATAAAATATATAAAAGTTTCATCAGTCAATCCATTTTAATTTTGAAGATCCACGTCATATCTGCCGTTGTATCACATGTGTTCTGCAAGCCCTATTAAACCCAGGTTAAGGTAGACCTGCGCAGTGCTCACGTATGGACCACCAGGGTCTTAGGCTAAGCTGAATCCAGAGGGGGGGGGGAAGTTTTTGGTTAAATTCTGGGGGGGGGGGGGGTGCTGATCTGTCAAGTTGAACGCCAAGTTGCCAGCTGGTAACCCAACCAACTGGTAATCAAACACTCTATCAACTGGTAGCCATTTAATTTTTGCGTGTTACCACATCATAACCATGCAATAAAATTGATTTCATGACCCTACTTTGTCATAACAATCAAATTTTGCCAAAAACGAACGTAACCGCGCGCTGTCAATATGAGGCGCATCAACTTCTGACTGGCACCATCATTTCAGAAATTTAATTTCCTTCATTTTGATATAAATTTTGACCCTGTAGGACCATTATTTGTATGTGAAATATGCTGAGCAGCATGAAAAATTCCTCAAAATCACAATGAGCGATAATATGGCATTTAGGCACAAAATATCCTTTGCCCACTTCACTCATTATCACTCAATAGGCTAAAAATAGCTAATATCCAACAGATTGATCTTTGCCAATATCCACTATAGTTTAAGTGAATGATAATGAATGATTTGGGCATATTCCCAAAGGACAGGATCTTTGTCAAAATCCACTATAATTCGAGTGAGTGATAATGTGTGGTTTAGGCATGCGCCAAAAGCACCTATATTTTGCCAAAATGCCCCGCGGATATTTTAGAGGATGCCAAAAGGCACTATAGTTTGCCAAAAGACCCAATAATTTGCCAAAAGACCCAATAATTTGCCAAAAGACCCTATTTTTTGCCAAAAGGCAAAATAGCCTTGCCCAATAGGCCTATTAGGCGCAATAGTGGATATTGGCTGCAACACCTGTTGACATTTAAAATTAAGGTAATCAGTACTAATCACACAAATTACGAAACTGCAGTCAAATTATGAATTGATACACTGCTTAAAATCATCTGATACCATTGAAGTTGGTATTCAAAATGAAGGTCTTATTGACACCTGACCAACTGCACATATTATATTGTTGTTTAATGAATATTGACAAAGTTACGGGAAACCGCGACTTTGGGTTTTAATAAAAATGAGACAAAACTTCAACTGCATTGTGCTCAAGTTAAACGTTTTTCAATTTTCTTGAAACTTCACAGAAATGTCTCTCAGAACAAACCACAACACCAAAAAAAGGTACAGGGGGCTCCTCCAAAATTTTCCATTTTGATGGGCAACAGCCACACCCTAGTATATATATATATATTTTATAGCCAATGGGCTGACCGTAAAACTACGCATCAAAGTTCAACATTGATATATTGAAGGAAGACTGTTGATGTGATCCCAATGATCTGTCACTTGCAATTACAGTCTAATCTGACTAAATGGCAGCTTCATGGGCAATCACAGTAGACACCTTTTATAATCCCTACGGAGTTGTTTGATTAATCTGCGGATTAGCAACTTCACAACTTTAAACTTCAATGGACCTTGCTATAAACAAAAGGCTTTATTACAGATCTCGCATAAGTGTGCCATGTTCCATGTGAATATATGCTCAGGTGATGTCAGTATGGCAATACTGACATCACTATTGGTACTCCAAGCTTGAGTGTTGATTCCAACTGCTACCAACAAGTCAGGCTTATGGGCTGTCTAAGTGTGAATAACAATTTATTAATCTGCATTCATTGGTATGGTTGTTTGATTCAGTTGGAGCAGGTGAAACTGATATGTTTTAGCCACTTGCTTGATCCATCATGGACATTTATGGTGTCCTGTTGTGAAATTTCTCCTTGAGGGCAGCACCTTGTGGCTTTTCAGCCTTTTAAGTGAGATCTGCGCCAAAGAAACTGTTAAGAATTGATGACTGGAATGGGGATGATAGGGAGATTTTTTGGAAGTGAATGTGGCGGTGTTGCATGGGCATACCAGAGGACGAGAGATGGGGGGGGGTAGTTACTCCCCAAAAATTTGGAAAAAGGCCAGACAAGGAGGCTAAGAATTCGATCATCAAATAAACATTATTGGAAATCAGTGATAAGGATGCCCCCAAGCAAACCCCCCCCCCTTAGGTCTTAAATTCTGAATGTTTCCTGAGAATATTATTTTTGCAAAGACAAAGCAGCACATGATAACCTCTCAGACCAACAAATGAATGTGAGAGTGAATGAATTTGTTTTGTTGTAAAAGTGCTAAAACTGATAGAGGTTATACACAAAATCCATGCATTATATATAGCTGGATATTGTAACTTCTGGATTTATTCAAACATCAAACTGAATAATCAATGTTGAGCAACAATCCAACAGCTTATTGTGGATTTGCAATGGTGTGATCAGTATGGGTTCCAAGTGACATACCTGAAACTGCAAAATATACCAACTGTGAAATCATTATGCTGATACTGATATCACAAGAGCACTGTGGCAGTTGAAAAGAACATGGCACACCTATATGAAATCTGTAATAACAATTTTTGTAAGCACATGGATTATGTGATGTATAGTTCTTCTGGCAGCCCATTGGCTGACACGCTGTGATTTTGAACTTGTATGGGTTTTCCAGACCCAATTTTAACTCTGACACTATGTTGAAACTGTGATGCTTAGCTTTGGTGGATTCACATTGGCTAGAAACCGGAGAACCCGACCCAGTTTAAAAAGACATCACAGCTTGAAGTAATTTTACATATATTGCAATTCTAGAGAATAGTCATCTCTGAAATCACACTTCAACAGCACAGACATGAACTAGAGATTCCGCGTTAATATAACGAGGACTGTAACAAATATATGATGAAACTAAAACTACAGGATCTTCACAATCTGTCACTTCTTTGAATCAGAAAAAGATTAAATATGAACGGACACCAGAGACAATCTCCAAAGCAAGTACACGTGGTCACATCTCCTTCTTTGACACTAAATCTGTAGATTACTGGTATCACATCTCAAAGTAACCAAGTTTCATACTTTACCTAAAGTGATCCTAGCGGGTACGGCCTCCTTGTGGACCCAGAAGCTGACCCAGGAGAGAATTACGATGAGCAGGGAGGGCACATACGCCTGGAGGAGGTAGTAGCCAAACTGGCGCTTCAGGTGGAATATCACTTTGAGGCATGGGAATGAACCTGCAATGGAGAAAGATAGAGATAGATAGAAGCTGACCCAGGAGAGGATGACGATGAGCAGGGAGGGCACATACGCCTGGAGGAGGTAGTAGCCAAACTGGCGCTTCAGGTGGAATATTACTTTGAGACATGGGAATGAACCTGCAATGGAGAAAGATAGAGATATATAGAAGTTGACCCAGGAGAGGATGATGAGCAGGGAGGGCACATATGCCTGGAGGAGGTAGTAGCCAAACTGGCGCTTCAGGTGGAATATCACTTTGAGACATGGGAATGAACCTGCAATAGAGATTGTTTAAGATCATGCTGTTTCAGGAAACAAAATAGGTATAAGCTGACCCCGGGGAGAATTTGGCTGGTCTGTTGAGCTTACTTTAGGCTTAATTGTTGTTGCAGAAGATTTATTATGCTTTAAAATCCCATTCACATTCATGTTGTTCTCAGAAGCCCCACTAAGAACTTGCTCAGCACTAAACCAAAGCAATGAAAAGGGAAAGTGAGACTGCACGAGTTAACGGCTAGGAGCAATAAAATCAAGAGGAGATTCTTTTTACACTATGACACAAAAACGATTTCTAAGAGGTGGCTTCTGCAGGTTGCAAAAAGAAGTGGAACATCGGTTCCTATACTAGGCCATTTTGATGTGATGGCTTTCCATGGTTTACAGATGTGTCACTAATGGTTCACAAATGAGCAGCAATAACTCTACATGTAACTGCCTCTAGTATGATCAAAGTACGTTCCAAGAACTTAATCGATAGCATATGCGTGAAAAAGTTCCTTTGTGTAGTGGTCACTAACCTGTAGATAATTTATCGTCACAAGACACCGCCTCCGTGGTCAGCAACTCAAACTGTGGAATTTGATAACCTTCCCGGTTGAGCTCCACTGGATCTGCCTTGCCCCATTCCATGGTCACATCGTTGGTTGTGTAGGAGTCTGCAATGCAATAGCTGGTTGGTTGAGAAGGGAAAACAAATAGCATTGTTTGTCACATATGAAAGAACTTGAACTCGAATTTGCTGTCTCTTTGAAAAGAATTCAGTAAACTTTACATTTCAGCCTGCCTGTTTAATAGTGTTTATGTGTTATACGTAAAACATAATCATAAAAAAGTGTGTATTTTACGGAAACTTTGGTCTTACAATCTAGTCTCTTCTCTTAATGTAAATGTTACTTGTATTTGTGTACAGAACATTGAAATGGTATTTCTTTATATGTGGTGAAATAGCAAATTAATAAATAATAATATAATATGAGTTCATATAATTAAAATGAGTGTTCAGTTACTGACAGCTGCTGAATCGCATGTGGCAGTCCTGATAATCCAGTGGGAAATTTCTCAATATCATTGGGCATGACAGTTTTAAAGTCATTCTGGAAAAAGTAGAACCATTGGCATATGAAAATATGAAGACATCAAACGAAGAGCACAAAGGCAGAAGTATTCTTAGACATTCGATATACGATTAATAGATTGCTTGGTAACATAGTTACAGTAGATAAACTTCGAGTGCTTACAAGTGACTGGTTTCAGAGTATCAATGAGGTCACTAAAGCTGTTGCTTCAATCTTTACCATTGAAACTGGTGGCTCTTTCACTGACTCATAGGACTTCTAATGACATGTATAGATGCAGCAGTGACCAACATCTGGCTCAGTGACAAGTATCAGAGCAATGCTAAGTGAATGGGCAGTAGAACAGTTGTCATATGAAGTACAGTCACTGAGTCATAAATCTGACCCATTTGACAATAATCATTGCTCTCTTCATGAAAGATGTGGTGTTGACACAGTCAGTCAACATGAAAGCTTATCCATCCGAATTGCGATAGTGAGTTATAAATCATGGCAGAAGTGCGACGGAATTATATGCATGCTTGTGTCTAAGCAGGGTTTTTGTGTATATAAAATGTAGCAACCTGTTTGATGAACAAGGGAGCTACACAAGAAAGCCAGGGCATCCCTGCATTGCATAGCTCGTTTACACTTGCCCTGCCAACAAGTTCAATAAAATTCTGAAGTATTCTAATCCTTCACAGCTTTTTCTGGCCTGAAATATCTATAATTTAGATAATTGTTTGTGTTTTTACTCAAAGAAATATTTGGAACAACAAACAGACAACAATTAAACATTCAAACATAGATACAATTGCTTTGAATATCTCAAACTGTGAATTCTGTTTGTCACACCAGAGGAAGATTAATCTGTTTGTTATAACTTCACTAAAATGAAGCACTTGTGGTCAGGATGGCCAGGAGCAGCAGACGCCAAGATCAGCTGGGGATCAGTAGCATTGACATTGGTCAAGCTCTGTTGATTGCAGGCCTATTACTCAGAGAGACAGGAGTGAGGTCACTGGTGAATGCTATGACACCTATCACACAACATGGTATGTATGGGCTATGAGTCAGTCACACGTTTATGAGGTATCAAAGTTATGGTCACTTAACATGGCAGGGATAGGGCTGTGATGTCAGTAACAGCCCAGAAGTGTATTGCATGTAAACACTCGAAGTTCGTCTACTGTAAAGATCATTCAGAAGTTTCCCCCCATTATGTTGTAAATTATATGTACACCAATTCTTCAAATGATAAAAATTATACCCAGAAACCAGGTTATCATTCTCGTCATGTTCTGCGTCATGTTATTCATTGCAATTTGTTACTTATAGACCAAGAGTGTTCTCTTTCATTAAGGGATGGATAAACTGGTGGAATATTGATTGAATACATTAATTGGTTTCTTTGATTCCTGATTTTCCTTATCCACCCCTTGAGTAAGATGAGACAAGCGGATGACATACAGTGAGGAAAACAAGTATTTGACCCCCTACCATATTTTCTTGTTTGGGCACTTGCGCTTGCTCTAAAAATCTGAAATTTCTCAGGTAGATCTGGTCTAACATTAGAAGACAGGTAATGCCTACAAATTAAGTGAAAGAAGCATTATGTAATATATTGGCATAGGAATCCCAATAGTCTTCGGAAATAAGTATTTGACCCCTTTGTTTGCAAAGGGTTTATCACCAGACTTTTACAAAACAAACTCTTGATAAAATATTATAACTTAAATATATTGCAATCAAAACCTATTTCAATTGTTTTCCCCAATTTCATTTAGCTTTTAAGCCCTGAATTGCACCTCGTAATTTTTTTTTTTGCAATTTCTTCATTTTGAAGATGAGGAGTTGAAAAAAAAATCCCAAGACACAAGAGACTTGATTTTTGACTGTCACTCGTCTGGTCTTGGTACATCTGGGATCAGCATCTCAATAATTGATGCCATTGTGTGCAAGTAAATAAAGAAAAAAATAAGCACTGGAACATGCTGGTCTGCAGTGCCAAGCCAATCTCACCTGCACAGTTGTCTGTGAGATTGAAAATCATCTTAGAATGTCCTAGACTGCCCAACGATGATTTAGCAAAGGCTGTGAAAGCAGTTTGAAACTCTGCCAGCAAGAGGTAATGACCAGTACAATATGTCGCAGTAGGCCGAGGTGATGCAGTGCTGTCATAGTGCTGTCGTAGTGCCTCTTTTGCAGAAGAATCATGCCAAAGCTGGTTTTGATTGAATTTTGAATTGATAGGTAAATACAACACAGATTAGTGAAGTGCTGCAATTAGGAATTCTCCTAAACTTCACGTTTTGCTGATGGAAAGTAACAGCCTACAAATATGAGCCACATATCTTTTGTTTATGCGCCTCTTTAACTCTTCTGAAGTTCTGAGCCTGACCTTACAATTGTTGAAGTTTCACACAAGATGGCTCTTGTGCTTATTTTCTCCCTCTGTTGCAGATATTTCTTACCTTTCACCCTGGTGAGCAGAAGCACAACCAGTAGGTTCTTAGTAGACCCTTGTGTGGCAGATAAATTGGGCTTTTTGGGTTGAGAAATGTTTCTATTGGAGAAATATCTCTTGCCCTTCCTGTATAAACACTGTCTTGGCTTTTCTGTGTATTCATCAAGTTCACTCTATTAAAGTATTCAAGGAAAACCGCGCCTCTCAACAGTCTTGTGTGTCTGGTAATTTCTCTTACAAAACCCACGTGTCTGTAAATGATTCCACAATTTCCCAGAAGGCATACATTTAGTCTCATTTGTTCACATTCATTCCCAGGTTTGGCACAATATCATGACATTGTAATACTAAGAACTGTGAGTAAACATTCTTCTCACCTGGTACTGAGGCGAATTAATCCGCTTGGGAATATCTTGATGACTTGGTTTGGCACTGTGATGTCATGAACATATCCAGACTTCTCATTAGTGAAAAAAATGTCCGGGACCCAGAAGCGAGAGACCATCTGCGAGGGAATTATGACTGGGTCTTCCTGCTCCGTGAAAGCAAATCGCTCGTCTTTCCATTTCTGCCTGAAGAAGACATCCACTTGGAAGTCCTGCGGAAGAAAATGCAGGAAAAAGATGCAGGAGGGTGGTCAACTCAAAACATGAAAGAGTGGTTGGTGGGGTCTTATTTGAGAAGTAGAACAAGCTGCAAATGCAAGCAGAATGGATAAGAGCATTTCAGCATGTTTGTTTGTGCAGTATTTAAGTAATTTTATTTTATGTTCTTTCTGTCATGTAACATTGTCAACCACAATATGGCACTGTTTAATTTATTTTTTGTAAATGTTAATTATTTTATAGAACAGTACACAGTACACAGAGAGTTTCACCAAACATTGCATACTCGGCTACAGACACAACAAATCAATTGATAATTGTGAATACAGCCTGTAGCTCAGTACCCATTTACACCTAGGCGGAGCAAGGAAAAATGTATAAAATGGGGGATCTGATCAGTTCCCCGGCCCATGCTATAACTGGGATTCGAACCAGCAACGTCTCAGTCAGCAGACATGGACATTAACCACTAGACCACTCTTCTAAATACGACATTTTAAAGCAACTTACAACGCTTTTTCAGGTGCTTTGGTTAACCAGTGCGTAATTTTAGAGTGCAATGAAGTAAATTATCACAATATGTTTTCCAAATTGGCCTGTAAACGAAATTGAGCAACCATGTCGACTATTGGGCCTTCTCCTTGAATAGGAATGGTGAGTTAAACTGCACCTAATTGACCTGCCAGCTACTGATGGTGACAATCGCACCCTGAATTGGGTACCCATGATTCATGGCTCCATTAAGGTCACTGGCCTTTACTTAACACCAGGATATATTGTCTGTGTTTTGTCATTTGCTGCAAGACCATCAAAAACCTGTCTTGGCCGAGGAACCCATTGTATCATTTTCAAATCCAATGAATCGATCCAGAAAGCGTGGATGTTGCAGATATTTGTGGGGAGCCCATTGCATGTATTGAGAAGTTTGGCACCTAATCTGAGTGGATTGGTTATTCATATTGAGCAATGGAATAGATGCATTTGTTATAGTATAAGTGTACATGTAAGTGTTGTTTTATCTGAAGACAAAAGCTTCACGCTGTGATGCACCCACAGCCTTGGTGCCTCCAGTTGGCAGATTACACAGACTGTGATTGGATTTGTGAATGACGCTATTCTTTTTTAAAAACAATAAAATCCCTTTCTAAGCCGCTAAATACTCGATGCTTACCACCAACCCAACATCTGTGTTACGGGTCAGCAGCAATGAACAACAAACACAGATAGTTAAAGTTTACAATTTTAATAAAACAACAAAAATATTTACAGTTACAATATTTACAACTTTTAAATTTACTCAAAATTAACTAATTGTGACCCAGAGTAATTTTAACCACTTATCTGTGTTATCCTATGGCTGAATGTCCAAAGAGAATGTTCCGGAAGCCAGAGGTCCGTTGGTGTTTCGAAGTGTCCAATAAAGTCCGTGTGAACTATAATCCACTGAAAATTTAGTCCGTGTAAAAATAATCCAGACTCCTGAGTCCTTGTATGGTGTAATCCAGTAAATCCAGTATAATATCCAGTGTAATAATGTCCAACAGTGTGATCCTCAATGTCCAGTCTATGATGTGCACCATTCAGCGATTTGGTAGAAAGTGACTGACTGGCAGATGTTAGGGGGGTATATATACAGGAGACAAGTTTCTAGACCATTCTCAAACATTCTTGACTATTCTACAATGACCTAGTCTCATTAGTCGCAAATAGATCTTTCTAGAACCAAATAAACAACTTAACTGGGTCACAATGTCAACACAATTGTTTATCAACTGATTATGTAATCATAATAGAATAGCAATTAAGTGCTAATTGGTGTTGCATAACAACCATGCAATGTTAATGTAAACAATCATACACAATAGCAAATCATTGTAAACAATGATAATATACAGAAATACATGAAATATACAGTATGATTGACATGAAATACACATACCATTATAATAGTAATATTTATATGATAATAACCATTTACAGTAGGAATGGTACAAAATATCCATACTGCATTTACAATGCTATATACAAAATTTGTCATACATCACATCTGTAATAACAGGTTATCTGAAAATGTGTGTAAGATTCCATTCATATGAAGCCAAGGAACCTAAAATACTACCTTTGTGTAGTTGTCGAATAGGGGATGAATTCCTCTTGAACACAATTTGTATGATGTGACCAATAACGAGGTATGAGTTTCATTCTTTATTATCCATTTTAGCCACGTATTCTTTAATAGGCAATTTTTAGACAAGAAAGAAAACAGAAACAGAATGAGTGCAGAAAGAAAAAGAATGAGTGCAGAAAGAAACAGAATGAGTGCAGAAAGAGAATGAGTGCAGAAAGAGACAGAGTGCAGAAAGAAAAAGGATGAGTGCAGAAAGAAACAGAAAGAGTGCAGAAAGGAGCTGAATAAAAGCAACAGAAAAAACCCATCAAATTGCGCAATGAGCTGCTGTTGTTACAGATCTCATATTTAAGTGTGCCATGTCCCATGTGAATGTATGGACAGATGATGTCATTATTGAGATACTGGCATCACTATCTGGGCACTTCCCGTGAGCTTTTGATACCACAGCTCAAGTATTGATTCCAACTGCTAATAACAAATTAGACTTATTGGCTAAGTGTTAATAACAACTGATTGGTCTGTTTTCATATGTGTAATAGACTGTCCATAATGGTTTATTCAGGTAGAGCAGTTGAAATTGATATTTGGTTCAACAGGGGAAAGGCCTACTCATCTGATCTGAGATGGCGGATGATTTTCAAGTACCGTCTGGAGGATGGTCAGGGCAAAATACATCAATTTATAATTTCAACTGCTCTAATGAAACTTGTCTGTGGTTTGGAAAGAATTTCTTCATGCCATCCATCAAGGTGTCGCATGACGTAAAATCCTACCCCTCCGTACATGTGGTTTTTCAGCCTTTTTTGTGAGTTCCAAATATATTCTTGTCATAATTGGGCAGGTCGTGATTATTTTTCAGAGGAACAAGTGACTCCGAATAAGAATTATTTTTTCTTGGACAACTTTTGCAGTCATGCATTAAATCCATAGGTTAGCAGGGATCAGAAACTTTTGTGTGTTTTCAAAACATCAAACAGAATGATCAGTGCTGACCAACATTCGGGGATTTTTAATATATATATAGGTTTTTATTGACTATAAGGGGTCACATTTGACCAAAAAGTCAGTTACATCGAAATAAAAACATAATCAATAAAACAGACAAAAATAAATAAAATCTCTAGTACTAAAGGAACTACTGCTACACGCTCATCATTCTAACTCTACAAATACTGATAATGGAATTATTCTGTATATATCACAATTTACACTTCAACAAATATATATACAAACTATGTCAATAGATCACAGTAATAGAATAGGAAATAAGTACAGCACATATGCGGTTCAGAACCATGGTACATAGCACCAATAAGCCAGAAAATACAGCTAGAGTGGATAGTAATTCAGACTAACTATTTACAACATATATGATTAACTAAATATTTACACAATCATTGAAAAAATAAATCATTTCAACTTGGTGATAAAACTTCTCTGGTTCAAAGATGAACAGCAGAGCTTAGTGTTTCACAAACAATTGACACATAGCAATAAGTGAAATATTAGAGTAATATATGCAAGGAGTAATTAAATGAAATGCTATTTACAACATATTTGTATACAATAACAATAACAGTTCTGAGCAGTGTATGGTATATTTACAAATTGGCCAACCACATGCAAAACAATGTGTTAGTGCCATTAGCCAACCTTGTCTTAGGTACATATAATAATTATCACCGGCTTTTTAATTTTATGTATTGTTATCCATTTTAAGAATGACATTTAAAAATTTACCTAAAGCAAAGATCATGTCAGATGATTTATTAGTTACTATTTCATGAAATTGGGTTCTTGGACTAAGTACTGAAAAGTTATCAATTAATTTATCCGCCATATCAAATAATTGAGATCTATTATCTTTCCAAAAAGTACAAGTCATCAGACAGTGATATTCATCTTCTACTAGTCCTGATGTGCATCTTTTACAAAATCTTTCCTCAGCGGGGATGTATGGGCGCTTGTGTCTCCCCAGCTCTATCTTTAAGTTGTGGGAACTCAATCTAAACCTGGCTATACTGCGGTAAATATACTTTGGAAAATTCAAATTCAAATATGGTTCAAGGCGTAATTCTGTCTTGAATAGTTTGTATGTTCTGAGTTTGGGGTTTTTATTACTGTCATTTATCTCCGTCATCATATTGTGACCAGCTTTTTTAAATATAAGCATTGTAATTTGGCTTGAATTTAAATCAAAGTTGGTTATTTCAAGACTGTTGAGAACCTGGTGTATTCTAGACAGCCAACAATATCGGATCAGAAAAGGTCCCAAGTGACACAGCTGGAACTGTGAAATATACCAACGTGACATCATTATGCTCATACTGACATCACATGAGCACTATGGCAATTGAAAAGAATATGGCACACTGATATGAGATCTGTAATAAAAGGTCGCAGGCATCACAGTAACAATGGAGATGTTCCAAGGAAGAACCGACCTAGCTATAAGTTCTGTTGGATAAGTAAAGGTTATTCACCACGGGAGAGGGAATATGTGATTTATCACCCGAGGCCTTTAGGCCGAGGTGTGATAAACACATATTCCTGATCCCATGGTGAATAACTGGCTTATACCATGAGACAAACACTCAAACAGTCAAACATGAGAGGATAACTGGACAACAAAGAATATGGGAATTATTTCCCTGAAATACTGGCCTGTGATTGGCTGACAGAGGTGTCGAATGGTATAAGACCAGATATGCATATACAGTACAATTGTTGATATGCAACAATTTTGTGCAAATTGATTTCACAGCTTCTGAAGCCTGTGACAGCCTGTGATGTGCCATTTGGGTTGCTGCTCTGTTGTTATATTCTGTGATTACACATTCTGTGATTACGCATTCCCTGTGATCTGTTTTGATTAAGGACAGGAGGGATCACAGTTCAGTGTGTACACTGTGCAATGCCCTTTCAACAACAAACATGGACAACATTGACAGCCATCAGTGAGAGCGTATATGTTAACCTGTGAAGGGGCAACAGGATGCTAATGACACAAACATAAAACAGTCAGAGACAACAGGCAGCTAACAGGAAAAACATACTGCAATTGGGCAGCTGACCCTGCCAAGGAGATAGTTTGGAGCGCAGCTCTCTGATTCTTCTCACCAGCGGTTCCTAACTCATCACCATTTCATTTCCTGATATATGCCATTCATTGTGACTTTTCACAGATTCCAAAGAGAACAAGATCTACCATCATCAGAAAGACAAAAGCGCCCTGCGCCTACTCCGGTAACAAAGATGGATCAGCCAAAAGAAGCCTGGAATCTGATAAGCTGATCGTCAAGGTCTGGAGACACTCTCTTCCGGGAGGCAGGCTTAAGGGAGGACTTCAAATGAAGACTACTTCATTGTTGATTTGATTTCATCAGACAATAAGAGAATTCTACTAGAAGAAAGATGCTTGTAAAATCTGAGATTCCACATCATACAGTGTAGCTATTAGAAAAACTTACCATACCATAAGTAAGAGCGAAACCTTGAATGATGTATTAACCTCTGTATGTGTGCAAGTGACATACACTTCAACTTAAAGAGCCTATAGAGACATGTTGTTGTTATTGTCGTTGTTTATTGCATGGGTTTTAAGCCCACACGGGCTTATCTGCATTGAGTTACAAACAGGTATGTACTATATAATATAATTACATGAATTACTTCAAAACGGATTACAGCTTTTTAGCTGAACAGAAAGTTGTTTTGTTTTTCCATACAAGTAAGAATGAATCTAGCCATCTCTTTAAAGAAATTTTCTGACATTTATATTTTTAATTTTCAAGATGCTCCAGATTTCTAAAATTACGAGTATGGTTTTGAGCTTTTTCAAATACTGAACTTCGTTATTCATTAAAAAAGTTATAAACTTTGTCATCTATACTGCTGCAAGTAGATATTGCACGGCTGGAGAAATTAAAATACATCCAATTACAACTGAATGTCTGCAAATGACAATAAACCATTATTTAAATGCCGCTTTATAAAAAAATATTGCATAGGTATTGGGTGACCAAAACAGTACTTACCATATGTACGGCATCAATGGACCCAATATTCTGGACGTAGAAGTCGCACATGACATTGAGTGGGGCTCCTGGAGAAAGACAACCAGAAATAACGCTTACCATTATTCGCTCAGTCTGCAAACTGGGTCAAGTGCTGTAACCAAGCTTAGACAATAAAATAGTATATACAACAGGTAATATAGTGTACAATAAAACAAATGTACAATTTTTATAACCGGTCATGAAATTTGAGGTCCCAATGAGAACCATGTATCAGTGATGCAACAGTATACTTGCATCCATAACACCAGCAGCATATTCAGTTAAATGTTAAGTACCACAATGTTTCATTCTAGTTTGGAAACTAATTCAACAACATGGCATTGCCACATTTGCTCAATATTTCTTCTGACTCTGAAAATAATTGCAACTAACATTCTGTAAGTGGGAATTCTGCTGCATTGTGGCTTCCTGAAATCATTTCGCTGATCAACCCAAGCAGGAGAACGGGTCAGAGGGTTAATGCTAGCCTCAGTTGTAAAACTACTTGTCCAGAAGAATAAGTAAATAAAAACACAATGTCTCAGCTTTGACAGACTAAAGATTAATCATTTCACTCACCATATACATTGGGTCTGACCCTGTAGTCCGTCTGGTTGATCAGTCGCTCCACCAGTCGGATAGCCCGCGTCTCATTAGCTGATCTGCAATAGTATCACTTGACCTGAACAACTTATATTGGAATTAAGCCTACCAAAACGTCTTAATTACTGGAGTCAATTGACAATTCACATGAAGTTATTCATCTGAAATTAGTAATGCTATGTTTAATCTCAAAAAAACTTATTAACACAGTCATGGATCAATTACCTGTATTGGATTGCACTATTTTTGAGGATCTTCATGGCATATTCCTTTAGAGCAAATTTTCAATTTATCCTTTCAGACAGATATGGTAAGCGCAACACTGCACGAATAGTGAAGACAAAAGAAAGTTAAAATGGGAGTTTCCCAACTCTCGAAATTCAGTGTCTCAGCCAAGCACATTACAGTCCTTGTCATACTAACGTGGAATCTCAAGTTTTTTTTCTGTGCTGATGAACTGTGATGTCAGAGATGACTCTATTCTAGCATTGCAATATATGTAAATTAACTACAGCATGGAAAAGAACTTGTGATTCCACGTAAATATGACAAGGACTATAAGTACATTTGCCACGTTTAACTGGGCTATTGGAGAAACCCATACTTATTGAAATTGCAGTAAAGGTTGCATAGGCGTATCGGAGGGGGGCAGGGGGGGCGAACGCCCCCCCAAAAGTTTGGGAAACAGTAAGATTCGGGCAAAAAGGCTAAAAAATTCGGGCAGATGATTAGATAAAAACTATTGAAAATTAATGATTTCCAGGCAATTAAATTTGAAATGTTTATAAATTTAGATCGTGAATTTCGGGCAAATGTCGATCGCCCCCCAAAAATCGCGCGCGCCGTATGCCTATGAAAGGTTGGTTATATCTGCACATACTTGAAAATTATTCGTATAACATAAACATTTTTTCAGTGTAACTTTACAGCTCCAGCAATGGCTCTGAAGAAGTCACATATTTCTCAGTGTGGGCCTATGATGTCATAATAAGAGACTCCAATGCCTATCATTGGATCATATGTAAATTTGCAGCAAGCTATGGTGTCATGGCTCAAACTAGCCAATAGCATTCCTTGTGGACAACTTCATCATAGCCATGCAATTATGCCATGGCTAGACTGGCCAATAACACCATCACAACAACTCAGGCACTCAGTTGAACAGGGAAGGGTGCTGTTTATTTGTTGATACTTAACCAAGCGCAGTTAATATGATAACTGACAATTAATGACAGTAACAGTTGTAAACATGCTTCTGGTCTGAATTGGATTTGATATGGTTGGATACCAAAAGAAAATTTGAAACTATGGCTTATATTGCTGGTATGTTATTTTCCAGGGGAATGTAGGGCAAGAAGGGGTCATTAGGAAAAATTGGTTTTTGTCTTTTTTTAAAAAGCTAATACACTTCTTCAATAATAAATATATGGTTATTCAGTTAAAAAAAAAGTTTGCATTAGCATCTTTTCTTGTAAGGTTCAGAGACCAGCAGATATCATAGTGGCATATTTCAAAATTAAGCCTGTAATTACAAAAACGTTTGTCATCTTAGAAAATGTTGTGCCTTCAAAAACTCAAGCAGCTGAATTTTCAGTCGATGAGAGTATGTCTCTGGAGAACAATCTGACCTGATTATCAACAAGTTTCCATCTAAGTATCAAACTTTTCAAATGTAGGCTTTTGTTACAGAACTTATAATATTTGAGCAAAATAGGGTCCCAGAAAATAGGACTGCAGAATTTTCTCTTTGGTATGATTTTCAATGAAATGTCAATGAAGTAGGGCTGAAACGATTACTCGGTTAACCGAGCACGGTTAGGTTAAAGCACTATTCGAGTAGATATTTTAATAACCGATTAATTGTCACCCATATGTTTTCTTCTAAAAGGAGTGTTTTAAGTGTGACCCAAGCTGTCATCATGTGTCACCAGACATAAATTGCAAGACTTGGTCCTTCTTGATGTAGACCTCCATCTGGAATTTATCAAATCCTGTTCTTTTTTTCCTTTTCTGCACTTTCCCTTTATCTGGAGAATGGAGAGGAGGGGGTGTACCATGTGAAGCCTTGGGAATATGAGGGGGAGTGGTATGTAGGCTGCTGGAGGGTTTATGGTGGCTCTGTACCCCGAACTGGATTAGGCAATATATACCCAACGATTAACCGGTTACGGTTCGGTTAAAGGGAGTCGAGTCACACTTAAAACACTCCTTTTTTCATTGACATTTAAAGGGAGTCGAGTAATCTGTAACCCTTTCAGCCCTACAATGAAGCATTTACATCACTTGTAGTAAGAAAATCCTTCTTTTATGAGTCAAGGAAATACCTCTCCTTTATTCAGGAATTTGTTGAGTACTGTTATTTGTCATACATGTTCCAATACATACGGGTATGGCTACTGATAACTAGTACTATTGGAACTTGTGCTCTTTAATGGAAGATCAACTGATTTTTAACTGCAGAAATTGATACAGTCAGTAGAATTGTGCCGCATGATTGTGATGTCACTACATCTGCTTATTAAGCCACCACCTGTGAGAAATTCCAGTTTCAGGACTTCATGATGCCCTTGTTAGTAATATGCAAAAAACATCAACCAGCAAATCTGCCATTTTCACACTATTCAGAAGTCAGAAGTCAGAATTATTTTATTTGCCAATGAATAAAGAATAAGTAATGAGCAAATTAGCAATTTATTGGAATTTGCACTATATAAGTACTTAATATTATTATTATTATTATAAGTAAATGGTAGTAATGGTAATCAATGCATTTAAATATGTAAGAGAAGAAGAAGAAAGAAGAAAAAAAACAGGAGAAATAAGAAAGGGGAAAAAAAAGAAAAAAAAGATAGCTGGCAGAAAACCTTCCTAAGGCATGAAAAATTTCCGCTACTAGTGGGCCGCCTATCCAGTGACACCTGTAGGAGACATCACGAACATATATGGAAAAATCAGCTTACCTGATAACATAGGGCCAGTTGTCATAGCTTAAAAGAGGACAAAAGGTGTTTGTGTTGTCATTATTTGTCATTCATTTGTGATATAGAGGCATGCAACATTCAACAAGTCAGAACATCTCATGCATTGAGACATGAGGCTAACTTCGCTTTGCATTACAACAATTGGAGCAGCTGATCAATATTAATTTGGCTTTGGTATTACAACTCTGAGGCTGAACTGAAGATTAAGTTTAAGGAAGGTTTTTCCATAGTCGGAAATTCTCGTAATTTGGTAAACTAAATAAAAATTACACTTCATTGCTGGATGTATTGCCTTGTAATAGTGACGTATTTGGGAGGGGGGCATTGGGCTATGGCCTCCCCCCCCCCCCTCAGGCCAAAAATTAACATGGATGGAAGAGATAAGAACACCGTGGAGCACCGCGTAATGGCCTCCCTCAGACCATTTCTAGATACGCCCCTGCCTTGTAATGCACTTTCTCAAGTTCCCAGCAACATGGTTATGTACAGTTGTACATTATATCAATTGTTTCATATCATTTCGTGGAAGTGGCAGCTGAATAAAGAAATAATTAATTATTAAAGAGCCTGATCATGTATTCTGAATTTCTGAATACCATAATTTCAATGTACATTCCTAAATGACTTGATTCCATGCGTATCATCAATAAATGTTTCTAGTTGTCCAATACTTTGATTACAGTGTGTGAGTGAATGACATCAGTACAGATGAGAATGCATACCTGTTGCTGTGGGCCTGGGTGAAGAGGACCAGCAATATCAACAGACCCAGCAAGCCTCCGTGGGGTACTCTTCTTGCCATGCTGCTATTGTGTTTCCTGGCTGCCTGGCTGCAAACAAATGGGCAACAAGTGGATCATCTGCATCTTGCATGCCCAAGATAGACCATAAAAAACAATAATTTAGTTATGGCAATCCCAGTTAAGCTTATTATTCTAAAATCCTCAGACTGTAATCTCTTTCTCCTTCATACATGTAACGTGTAATGGAGGAGGACAATCCACATCGTTGCAGAATGAGGACATCTCTCATTTTCCAATTCTAGCTGCCAAGGGCCAATTCAATCAAGAACTTTTTTTTTTTTTCACTATAATAATCATAATAACTAACTGTTTATGCCAGCGGAATCTGTGATGAGCACTGAGTAGCTGGCGGCTAGCCCTCTGCTGCTGGGTGCACTGCTTCATGCAAGTTTAGAATGTTCACCACTGATTCATACTGTTTGGTTTGTTGACAAGCACTTTTTTTAATATCTTTTGATTACACAGTGTATAACAGATGATTTCATTGAGACTAAATGTGAATTTTTTTTCTAGGACCTTCTATTTGGAAAAGTGATGTCATACCTTTTTTGATGTCACTTTTCCCTACAGAATACATGTCCTAGAAAATAATTCACATTCAGTCCTAGTGTCCACAAATACGAAATCATCTGTAATATCTTTTTGGACAATATTTGACATTTTTGGGCACATCACACTCTAAAGAAAACCACATAATTGTATGACATCAGAAACTACAAAATCTCAGTACTTATTCCTAAATGCATCTGGCATCCCATCATTGCAGTTAATTCTTACAGCTGTCTTCTTAAATGCAAATGCCAAAAGATTGTTCACTGATGGAAGATCTCAAGTTCTTATTCATGTAGGTTGTTTGATTGACACATTGTTCTTCACACACCTTTTAGCCAAACAATTAACGGGAGAAGCTGTTCTCTCTGAGGACATGTGCTGGGAGCTGCGCTGCCATTTAGAGAGTTCCATGTACATCATATCCACATTAACGTATCAAGTTAGCTGACAAATTAAAAGGGACTGTCATTCTGCAAAAAGCCCTTCATGGTGCTTATTTGGCTGGCTTCTTATTTCTGAAATATGTTTTTGCCTGACACACATATATTTGCTATAACAAAATATTAGTATTGTGATTTTGATGCAGGTTTTTCACCGTGAAACTATTCTTAAGCACAGTTTGATGGCTCATTCAACCACATTAGCTACTATACAAGTTTTTGATGAAGTCTGATACTTTACAGCTGGTAACTTCTCTGTCAAAAATGCACTTTGTGACTCATGATAGCTGATGAAGTGTCATCATCTCTACATTCAACATGGGAAACACAGAGGCTGTTTGATCAGTCATGATCCAGAGAAGGCAATTTGATTTGTCACACCAGATTTTAGAGAACATTAGATGCATAGGCCTAATCCTTTTCTTTGTCTGTCACCAACAAGCGGGATTAGTTTCCTAGGTTAAATCAAATGAACATTGAAAGCATTGGGTATGATCATGAAAACTCACCTGTATGATGACCCACAAAGTGCCATTTTCAGTGCAACAGTCCGCTCTTTTCCTATCAAAGTTACAGACTGTATTATGTTTGAAGTCACCACACAAGAAATTTCATGAGTCTAGTTCATCAAACGTGTCTTATTATTATATCTCCTGCACCTGGTATCTTTGATGGTCGGGTTGAGGCTCTTGGTGAGAAAGAATAGAATGACCTCTATCTTTGCACAAAACCTATTTTCTTAAAAGTTTATAAAAGCCTGATACTTCAAAAATAACTACCTTAATAGAAAGTCTTCTTTTTTCAGTTCTTTATAATGCCAGAAACCACCAACCTTCTGATAATATTTTACTTCAGTTTCTCGAACAGACATCGATAATTCTTGACTGAGCAAGAATTCCAGTGGTCAACTATTGCTTGCTCTCTGGTTTTGACCGACGTAAAATTCACTGCTAATAATCTACAACAAGTAATGGTGAAATAATCATAGCAACGATGTATGCCCATTTGAAAGTCCAAGCGATCATTTCGGTTGATTAATTAATCTTACTGAAATAATATTGTATAAATATATTGGATCTTATTGGCAGAGTAACATATCTCATGAAACGTTGGGATTATCTGCAGATCAACATGCAAAAGCGTCAATATCATATATTATATGCGAATGTCCTGCACGCTCCACTTGGCCAGAACCACAATCTCAAGCAACAAGTGCAATGTCCTTTAGGAATTCAAGATTAAATGTAAGAGACACAGAAGGCATTTTGAATATCAAACCAAAATCATCCCCAAATATATTGAATATTGAGAAATAATTCCAATTCCGAAAAAAATCATCATCTGTGTTGATCTCTTTCTTCAATGTCATACCCACAATAGATTATCAAAGTTAATCTAGATTTTTCTTTAGAAGTTAATCTAACATGTTTTTAACTTGTTACTTCTCTGGATATTTAACAAAAAGCTATCTAATTTTCTTTGCCCACAGGCTTCATGCAAATTTCTGTGTGAGAAATATAGTATAGATCTGTAAAAATAAATGTGTTATGGTTCACGGAACCAGATATGGAATTCATAATATCAAGGGTTGTTCATAAAACTGCAAAGTGTAATGACCTTGTAAATACATAGAAAAAAACTTCCCTACCTAAAGCAGGAAATGTTGCTTCCTCAAATTATTAAACACAAATTGTGTCAGTTCTTAATCTAAATAAAGGTGTCCTGTTGTTTATACAAGCCAAAACTAAGGAATTAATATTTACTGAAAAATTACCGTGTAATCAACTCTCTAAAAGGTTGTATGTCATGTTATTACAGATCGCATATCAGTGTGCCATGTTCTTTTCAACTGCCAAAGTGCTCATGTGATGTCAGTATGAGCATAATGATGTCACGGTGGTATATTAACAGTTTCAGCTGTGTCACTCGGGACCTTTTCTAATCAGATCGTTATGAATCCCCAACAAACTGCCAAAATGTTGGTCAGCACTGATCATTCTGTTTGATGTTTTGAAAACACTCTTAAGTTTATAATCCTTGCTAACATGTAGATTTAGTGAGTGATTCCAAACTTGTACTTGATTTATTTTTTTTGTGAGTCACTTTTTCCTCTGAAAAATAATCATGACCAGCCCAATTATGAAAAGAATATATTTGGAACGTACAAAAAAGTCTGAAAAACCATATGCCCTCATGGATGAACCATATGCCCTCATGGATGAGTAGGATTTTACATCATATGACACCTTGATGGATGGCATGAAGCAATTCTTTGCAACCCACATAACAGACAAGTTTCACCAGAGCAGTTGAAATCATGAATTGATATATTTTGCCCTGACCCTGCACATGGTACTTGAAAATCACTCGTCATCTCAGACCAGATGAGTCGGCCTTTGCCCTGATGTACAGAGCCATACTTCCAAATGGCCAAAATATCAATTTCAACTGCTCAACCTGAATAAACCATCATCTGCAATTACACATATGATAACGGAAAAATCAGTTGGAATCAATACTTGAGCTGCAGTCTCAAAAGCTTGCAGGAAGTGCCCAGATAGTGATGTCAGTATCTCAATGTCAGTACTGAGATACTGACATCATCTCTTCATGTATTCACATGGAACATGGCACACTTATATGAGATCTGTAATAATAAAAATGTGTGTATAAATTGCATATTCAACAATTAAATGTAACTGAGACAATTTTTTAGATTTGACATTTCCTAACAAATTGCATAATATTATGTATACTTTCTACCAATTTCAATATTATGCGCACATTCTAAAATCAGATTTTTTAATAGACATGATTGAGCCAAAAATTTAAGTCTGTCATTGAAAATATAACCTCAAGCATACGTTTCTACGAAATTTTGATATTCAAACTAGGGGGCAGTTAATTCCCTGGAGCATTTGGAAAGAAAAAGGGCATTTGATACACCCTAGTGTCTACATAACAGCTTATATAGCCTAAGCAGTGTGGTTGAAGCATGTGCAGTATTGTGCATGCCAGTCATACAACTGATACAGGCATAGTCTGGCATGCACACACAATTAGACAAAACAAAAATTGAAATGCTAATTTTAGGAATATCGGACATTTAACATGATACAGTTAATCTTAACATCAATACATCTAAATGTAGATTGCTTATTATTAATATATTTATATAAATGTTTCTATAGATAAGTGAAATGTAATATTCTGCCAGATGCACACATCAATAGTCATTAAATTTCAATTCGCTTACACCTTTTATGAAATACCCTACTGATGTTTTGTTTTTTAATCTATCTGGAAGATTTATTGAGAGACCAGATGCCTTTCCCAGGATGCCTTGACTGCATTGGAAGAGATTGTGATGAGGTGTCCTTGCAGCTGAAGTAAAAAGGACTGACTTGCTTTCAAAGTTATGTGTGCAAAAATGAGTAGGGGGAACGGGGGCACATTGGGACGCGGGGCACTGTGGGACGGTGGGGTTTTCTTGGATCCTGGCGAGGTATATGATATGATAGTGCCATCATATCTTGTAATTTCACATCCTGATGTTTCCATGGTTTTATAGACAAATTACAGCCACATGCATAAGTATGGCAAGCAAAAGTTTGTTTTCCAACTACTAAAGTAAATATGGACGGGTTCCATTCGAACCATTCTGTGGACAAACCATGAACAATGAGGCCTTCTCAGTGCTTGTATGAATTTTGTATATCGTAACGAACAGTTATGATTTGCCATCATGATAAACACACTCACTGGTGTCCGAGAAATTAGCATTTTGGTGTAAAAGTCATATCGGGGCTCGTTGGGTCAGTGAATTCGGGGCACATTGGGACAAACTTAATATGGCAGAATTTAAGTGTCCAAGGCAACTGAATGACCTGGGACAGCACACAACAGGTGTTCAGGCCACAGTGAATAGAGGTAGAGTGGATTACCATGCTCTGTGAACAAATTTGTCGCAAAGCACTTACATAAAGGTAAAAGGTAAAGGGACTTTTATTTAAGTCAGTGACTTGTTTCCAGTTGGGCCCACGGCGCCTCCAATTTACGTCTGATGCGAACGACCATGTCGTGGAATGACATGATGGCCAGCCTGGGGATTGAACCCGGGTCCCTCGCTTGTGAGGCAAACGCTCTACTGACTGAGCTATTTGGGCTGACATAGATGTCTGCACCCAGGACAGTTTATGTTAAAATGTTTAAAACTATTTAAAGTTATGAACTATTGGCACTACAAGGTTTTAATGCACTGTATATTGTCTTACGCACTACTTATATGTGATATCTATTGCACATGGAGTGTTAAAATGATTTTTTAATTGATGTCCCAATGTGCCCCGGCTGTGCCACGCCGGGGCACATTGGGACAGTCATTTTTACGACTCTCTGGCTGCAAAAGGGTAGGTGCAGTCTAGTTTATTATGCCTTGCATTTAAGCTCAATATTATTGGTGATATTCATGCAAACTTCTGAGTTCTTCAGTGCTTTCAGCATTGAGCAAAATTAGTAGACGTTAAAAGCGTCCCAATGTGCCCCCGTTCCCCGTACTGTTATTGGTTGAGGGACCCTGTGTACGTGGCTATAAGCTTTAGCATGACATAGTTAATTTCACAGCCAATTAGAAATGTATGTGGGGCTGTTATAATCCAATTTTAAAACAGCTCGAAACTGTGACAACATCAGGCTCCTTATCCACTCAAGTCATCTGCTTCACAGTGAAACACTTTGATATAGAATTAAAGTGGACTGTAGCACTGTGAAAATGTCACTTCGTGACTCATGATAGCCGATGAAGTGTCATCTTCTCTACTTTCAACATGGGAAACATAGAGGCTGTTTGATTAGTCATGATAAAGAGTAAGCCATTTGACTTCTCATAACAAAATTTAGAGTGAAAATCAGATGCATAATCCTTTCGTTTGGCTGTCACCAACAAGTGGGATAAGTCTCCTTCAATCAAATTAACATTGAAAGTATTGGGTTTGATCATGACAAATCATTAGCATGATGACACACGAAGTGCCATTTTCACAGTGCCACAGTCCATTTTAATTCTATATCAAAGTGTTTCGCTGTAAACTATTCCTATTTGTTGTCAGTTAAAATTATCAACATGTGTTGATAGTTTATCGTGAGATATCTAAATGAAATGTTCCATATCCATAGACTATCTTGATCTTTAATTGTTAAAATCTGTGCTCCTTTGTAAAACTGACTTAAATTCAATATTCTCCCTACTTTAAAAAATATTTTTATCCAGTTTGTCTTTGCACTATACTTTCTTCACCTCACTCAATATGACCACTCGTCCCCCGACACTCGTGTAATTAATATGACTTTGCACATTGGCATGGTATTTCAGAAGTTTTGACTTCATTGACCACATATTTCTGACCTTTTTTTTCAGACTATGGTTCAAATATAAGAGTCATTTGAAAGCTTTTCTTATGATTCACCCGTGATTCCCAATTTAATCAACCACCCTGTGTGCTACTATGACTACTGTGTATCAATTTAAATAAATGACTTCCTCTTTTTTCGATGTTTTAATCAATTTTTTTAGATCAACACACAAAAGCACATACAGTGGGCTATGTGCATCACAAACCAAACCAATGAATCCATGGAGTTCTGAATATCCTACAATATGAATTGCCACAAGTAGTACCACCCAGTGAACTGCCAGCTCCTCACAGATTCTGCTGGCATAAATAGAGCACAGGGGTCATCCTGACCTTAATTGCACTGCCACAAATTGGGTTAAGTCTGCTCCGGTGCCCATTATGAGGCGATTCATGGTGAAGTGGGTCATGTCAGCCTTCGGGATGGGAAATTCTGCATAAGTTATAACGATACTATTAACTGCTCTTCGAATATTTATGAGTTTGTATGTTTAAGGAAACATGCAGCACACAGTTAATGCCGGATTTTGGTAATACGTATTCTAAATTTCGATAAGGTAGCCATCTTATTCCAATGAGAAAACTCGAAACAATTATTGTAATGTTAACCTGGGCTGACCACGATTCAAAGGCCATAAATGGAGAAGAGGTTCCAAGCGTTTTCTACAAACGAGAAAGAATGAGTAATTCTTGATTTTTTTTTTCATTCACATACAGCAGTGGCAACAGCAGTTTAAATAACCTAAGGATCAGGTCGTTGGGGACTTGGTTGGGAGCAAATGGGAAGTTCAGGAAATCAAGGGAGATATACAACACCTGGGAACCCCGCTGAGCAAATGCCCTTCCAAAACTGAACACTCAACAGGTGCGTCGAGATGCACTGGCACTCAGAGACCACTTTGCAGCAGGCTAGCAGCTCTGGATTTCCTGTTGATTTGCTGCTGGATTTCTGTTATTAAATATAAACAAATCTTAATCAGCCAAATTTATTCAATCATAACAAAATATTTTCATTTAAAATGTTCTCACATAGACAATTTATCGATTCGGATGTGCAACATAGTGTATGGAGTTGTAAAAGATCAAGGTGAACAAATGAACATCTTATATAAATACATGGTTTCAAGAGAGAGGAGTGGCAGGCATTAGGCCCGCAGGCAAGGGCCAACTGTACATCACCTCTCAAGACTGGAGTTACAGGACCCTGACTGTGCCACGCTAGGCTTACTACAGACCAAGCAGGAAGCAGGGTCTCTCCTCTTAATGCATATGGCAAGATTTTGCATGAACGCGTTTCTTCTGAGTTGTGCAGAGCACGCAGTAGAGATGACCTTTCTGACCTTGAATGTACGTCACAACTTTCATTGCGCCACAAGTAACTGAACAGGAAGTGCATCTGGGCCTCTAGAGCTCCC
This sequence comes from Platynereis dumerilii, assembly GCA_026936325.1. Lineage (NCBI taxonomy): Eukaryota > Metazoa > Annelida > Polychaeta > Phyllodocida > Nereididae > Platynereis > Platynereis dumerilii. The sequence continues at coordinate 3,230,021 of JAPTHN010000029.1, forward strand.
CACTTCCGCCTTGCAATCCCTGGGGCTTACATGACCTCAGAACTTCTTCATCGGATTGTGGGAAGTGACATTGCGCTGACAGCCAAGATTAAGCAAATCCTTCATGTAAAAGAGCATTCGTAAGATGTGCTCTTGCGGAGATTTGATCGACCAGCAAAGGAAATGGCACAATCAAATTAAATGTCACAAGATCTTGTTGGAAGTAGAAGGTTTTCAGTTTTATTCAATCTCAACCACATCCAATCAAGTAAAACAAATCTCTTTGGACGTCTCCAGTTCAGGAGGTCAATTGCCCTGCTGCATCCAGAAACTCTTGTATTAAAGGTTTGGATTCTCCATGTTGCTGAGAGGTGGGAAGGCCTCTAAACAAAGTGCGTGAAACAGAATTATAGAACTTGGTTCTGCCAGAAAACATTGCCTTCGTGTTTATCAAACTAAAGGAAGAAGAATATGTTTCATTTTACTTAAGATACAACTGTAACCTGTTACCATTGAAAACGGACGACGTGGTTGCACAACATTTTTTCATTTGTAAATCCAGACAATGATTCAGCTTGTTTGCAAGACTACCAGTCTTTAAAATTCATCAGCTAATCCCCAATAGAATCGCAGCGTTGCACTAATAAGACACCCAGACCATTACTCCCCAACCCCTTCCCTCTGGGATGATCCATTTCCATGGTTTTGCATTTTGAGTATATCCCGGGTCAGGCACAGATGGGCTCAAATGTGACTAACAAGCACAGGCTGACTAACTGGCTGTGGAAAATGACTTACTGGTCTTAGGAAGTGGCAAACAACTCAGTTAATGAGATCACAAGGGTATTGGTGCCTGAAAGCCTGCATCTAAAATAATGAGAGCCTTTGAGAATGATTTGGGATTTCAGTTTAAAAAAAAAACAGAATGATAATATCAAAGTGGAGTTGGTCTATACTCAGAAACCAAAAATGATAATTTTTAAACACAAACAAATTGCTCTGATAAAGAAACTTTGATTTGTTTATTTACTCATTCCAACCATAAAGTTTCGGAAGTCGGAAGAGCATATCTGCCCATATCTGCACAAGAACTAACAAATGCTCCTCACTAAATCCATGCCTATAATTCATTTGCAGTTTGAGAAACAACAATTTGGTACATACTCAATCATTGAAACGTCTCAGTGACTGAATGAATGTAGACCCCTGTATAGATTATGAAGATGTCATGGACGTATCATCGTTGAGCGCAGTTGTTCATGTAGACTCCTCTTCAAAGCCATGGAGAGAGAAAGGAGACGGGAGTGTTCACAATAAATTGCCTTCTGGGATTATGATTTAATAAGGACTTGAACAAGGAGGCATTTGATTAAATTTCCAAACTGCTGCTCAAATAAAGACGATGGAAAACTACATTCATAAAAAAAGGTTTGCAGTCTGATCCATTATTCAAATAGATTATCCCAGAAAGAATCTCACTTTTTATCAGACAGCCAACATTTGCCATGAAATCTATTAAGAAAACATAACAAACTTAAGGAGGTTTTTTCATGGCCATTTTGAACATGTCTATACATTTTAATTCTGGTGACAATGAATGTGAAATTGACGCAACCATGCTTGAATATGTGGCAGCCGACTGTATTTTGAGAACAATTGTAAAAGCAGCAATCATCCATTTTAGTTAAAAGTACATCAATTACATGACTTGCTAAATGGTTTGCAGAATACATGAATATCAATTTCCTATGCAAATGGGGCAATTTCCTTGTGCATCATCTACTGCATTTTCTCCCAGCAACAGCCTTGGCGCCTCAGAGCTGGCTCATAAAAGGCAGAGCATTGACAACCAAGCCAGTCCTCAGCAGGCAGACAAGGGGGCAGGTTGCAGTGTGCTCTGAGGGATGGTCCACTTTTGCCATTGACACTTGGGATATACTCAAGGATTTGGGATTACGAGCAAGGGATCCTGGTAATTAGTACCTCACTATTGGATATACCATTTAATAGGACGTGTTTCATTTCAACTTCAAGGGAAATGGTTAGTGTTTCTTTTATCATTGTTTTTGTTTGGTTGTGAATCTGTCTTTGCTGCCAGAATTACCATTTGTAAGATATTTTAATGAAATTTTCATTGATAAGCACTTACTTCTAAAAAAAATCAGGCTCAGTCTCAGTCTTTTTCTAAATGTTCAACGTGAGCCACTTTTTTCAATTCAATTCCAAATTGGTCCCAATATTTGAGAGGCCAAAGCAGCTGGTGTTGTCATGTGGTCAAGTTTTGACAAGTGTTGATAAACAGAATGAGTCACAACATTCGAAATTGATACAGCTGTTATTAGACCTATACAGGTTATTTTCAGTTCTATTCAATGCAGTGAAACTTCAATGCTTCGATCCCCACAGCTCAATAGTATGAATACAGCCGAGGCTTTGAGATGAGAATAAGTACACGCTTTGAGAAGAAGTTATGTTTCTTCAGAACTGACAGACCTGCACTGTGGCCTGTTATAGCAGTTTATTCAATGCATTGTTGAGGTTGCCAAGTATCTTAAACAGTATGTTACAATGTAAAATAAGGATATGATTATGAAAATAAGTCTGTAAACAAAAAAGACAAATCGTCTGAGAAAAGATATTTATGAACATAAATGAAAAATTCCCTGTGAGTAAAAATCGATTGAAGACCAATGTACTTCTCAATTTGGCTGCTTTCTATTATTCCCATTGAGAACGGTTAATGGGCTCGCTTTCACGTGAAGAATGCTTCTTTTTGTGATTGACCCTGAACCAACAGCTGTGAATTGTAGGACCATCCAATTGGCTGGCAATGTCGAACATGAATGTTGGTACAAACTGAGGAAATCATACTTAGCAAAAAGAAAAAATGGTTTACTAAACAACAGTGTCAATTCAGTCAATATGCTCGTTTTCCTGCATAAACATTTCTTGCATCTGGCTCTTGGCAGTTAGAATGGGAAAAAGAAAAAGAGCCTGACTCTGCAACAATGTCTAGTGTACTCTTCCTTCTTCAAAGGAGGACATAGTTTGGTCATCTCTGTTTCGGAATTTCAGGATATAGGCCTACAATGTGTTCCATTCTTATAAATCTTTACTGGGATTTCCATAATTGAATGCATGGTATGGACAATCTGTTTGTGAAGCTGTGATCTCAACAGAAGCTCCTTTAATAAGAAAACCTGTTTGTATATTCACATTGTATAGAGATGCAGATGATCCACTTGTTGTCCATTTGTTTGCAGCCAGGCAGCCAGGAAACACAATAGCAGCATGGCAAGAGGAGTACCCCGGGGAGGCATGCTGGGTCTGTTGATATCGCTGTTCCTCTTCACCCAGGCCCACAGCAACAGGTAAGAGATCTCATCTGTACTGATGTCATTCACTCACACACTGTAATCAAAGTATTGGACAACTATGAAACATTTATTGATGATACACATGGAATCAAGTCGTTTGGGTTTAATGGAAATGAAATTATCATATTGAGAATAATTGATCGCGCTCTTTAATAATTAAGTATTTCTTTATTCAGTTGCTACTTCCATGAAACGATACAATACAATTGATACAATGTACATATACCCTTGTTGCCAGGCTAACATTTGTGAGGAAGTAAGTGGAACTTGAATTAGTGCACTGAAAAGCTTTGGCTAATACGCCTATAGATTTTTATCTTCAGTAATGTAATAATTCCTTTGCTTTTTTCCATACTTTTCCTATCTACTGATTTACTTCCAAGTACATGGCTAATGCTGAGGCTTGCATGGCTCTAGGAATGGCTTGTGATTGCTGCTATCAGTTCTGTGAAATCAGTTCAATGGATCAGTTCATTATGGGTGGAGAATGGCTTCCCCGATAGAACAAGGCAGGGTTGTAATATTGAATGGTGGGCCAGCCTCAATCTGCCTGTAGGTATTTCACTGGAGCCTAGTTTTAGATTAGAGCTAAGGCATGTAGCTGTCAAATGAGATTTTTTTTTAACATAGCTGGTTTAAGCAGTGGTTTTTTAATGACAGGATAGTGTGATTCTATAGATCTGTAGTTTTCTTCATAGTCTTTGATATAATCATTTGGGCATTTTACTAGACTTTCTAAGAAGAAAAAGGATTTAACATATATCATTGTCCATCAGGCGTGTTCTAAAGTTGACTTGGAATTATCAAATTGATTTGGAATAGAACATTGATGAGTCTAGAGGATATGCGTCCCATTTGCAGAAGTGCATCAGTTTGTCAGCATCACTGGGTTTTATATTTTTTTAATTGCCTGAAATTTTGTGCCTTTTTAATATTACAGCCAAACACTTTGATATAGAATTAGAGTGGACTTTGGCACAGCGAAAGTGGCACTTTGTGATTCATGATAGCCGATGAAGTGTCATTTTCTCTACTTTCAACATGGGAAACATAGAGGCTGTTTGGTTAGTAATGATCAAGAGAAGGCCATTTGACTTGTCTTAACTGATTTTAGAGTGAAAATCAGATGCATAATCCTTTCGTTTGGCTGTCAGCAACAAGCGGGATAAGTCTCCTTCAATCAAATTAACATTGAAAGTATTGGGTTTGATCATGACAAATCATCAGCATGATGACACATGAAGTGCCGTTTTCACCATGCCGCAGTCCACTCTAACTCTATATCAAAGTGTTTGGCTGTAAAAGAATCACTTATTAACTAAATGATAAGCGTAATTATGGTAAACACTAACTGTATTTACCTTAATTTCACAATTTCAGCTATTTTGTTGATTTCATTCAAACTTGCTTTATTATTATGGCAGTTCTGGCATGGCAAATGATCAATACTGACTGAGAAAGCCATTTGTCTGAGGGATAGTTTCATATGGATGACTTTTGTGATGGCATCTGATCTGGAATATTTCCCCGGCAATAGCAGGTCTTCTATCAGACCATCAGCCGACTCACAACATTCAGTGCATTGCTCGGAGGTTGGAATTGAGAGGCAAGTGGTGCAGAGAGAAGAACTGCCCATAATGATAGTGTATTGGACTTTAGGTGTTAGTAAATATAATCATTGCAGTAATAAATACCAAATTTACAGGCTGGTAATTATGGAACAGCCACCAGGCAATAGTTGCCCCCAGCAGGACCCCGGTAGTCCTGGTTAGCCCCGCAGAGCAAGAAGGATAGATCAGCGTCAGTGGGAGGGTCATGCTGGGACTGTGTTGGGGGCCAGGAGTTGGCCGTTGAATGCTCTTGCTGGTGGGGAAATCCGAAGAGATAATTCAGTCCTAAATGCTTTGCTTGTTTAAAACAGGACAGAGGGAGCATTGAGTCAGGCTGAGAGTGAATATGATGACTAAGATTATTCACACATTAGAATCGGGTCAGATATTTTCTTTAAACCCACAAATGCTGCTTTTAGGCTTCAACGATGCTTTGACTTCCAGTCGAGCGGATGCAATTTCGTGGCATTAGGTCTTTTCATTGCAAGTTGTGAGCCATAAAAAAGCTTAAAAGGCAATTGCGTGGTTGCAATGAAACATCAGACCATGGACACATATATATGCATTCATAACAGAGGACCTGCCTTGGAAAAAATGCTTTTGACACATCCTGTTTTTGCTGCTGAACCCATTTTTGGAAAGTTGCTTCAGGGCAATTTAAACATTTATCACTTTACAATATATTTGTAAGTAAAATTAACTGTCCACTGCTAGCTATGGATGGATAGAGACAAACCTTACTTATATTCAGAAAGAGACCTTTGCACTTATGCAAGCAGGAGGTCCTTTTGAAATGCTTGACCGAAACCTCCAATGAGCCGTAAATGTCACGTCTATGGCAAGTAAGTGTGAAGTGTCCATGTGTAAATTTATTAATAACATTAATGGATTGTGCAACGAACAGCTGTGTGGACAGGTGAAGGGAAGGTCAGAAGGGACAAGACCTCTCACCAGAACATTGCTGTGGAGAGGTGGACAATGAAATTCAATACTTGAGGAAGATAATATTATGCATCAGTACTTCACTGTTTGCTTTTGAACCTTTATTAAGTTAAAGCCTTCTTAATTAAACGTTATTACAGAATGGATGTACTCTTTTGTACACTTTTAAGTGAACATCAATTGCAGCATTTAAGAAACACCTCCCTCTTTTTTTTAATCTGAATAGATTTATACTCATGAGAGTACGTCTGGAATGCATTGTTAAACAAATGCTGTTTTTGAAATCCCGACCCATGCAGTTAGATCACAAGATTGTTCCACAGAATAAAGTCTCTTCACTACTTCATTAGTTGTCTTCTTTTTTTTTCATGCGTTACAATTAACTGTAATACCCACACCTTATACTATCGCTGCTGGGCTATTGCATTGTATCTACAGATAGTATTCAATAAGAAAACCTCTGTTATTGCTAATTATTGCTTATAGGCCATACAGACCTAACTAACAGATGTTTGCTTTGAAAATGACTTGTGGCTTTTTGTGTCATTAGTTTTGGATACATTTTTATTTTGCTATTATCTAAAAAGACACAACTTAGAGTAGCGCCGGGCATGCAGCCCCCCTTAACTTCGAGATGAGATTTGACCTACTTTTTTTGGTCGATTAATTGAATGCTTATGCTGTCAGGAAGGGATCACTTGACTCTGCTAATAACTAGTGAAACAAATGTCTACCAATTTTAATAAAGGAGTTACGGCCCTTTTCGTAAAAAAATTATAATGGCCTTCTTACCCCACCCATCAGGCAAGAAGCCCCCCTATTATAATCCTATGGCAATTTTTTTTGCGAGCGCATTCAGCTTGAAAGTTATTTCTTGGGGTTCTTCTATCATTTTTAAGGCATTCTATTCACTTTTTCTGAATTTTAGAATTTTTCTGTTCATGCATTTATTTTTTAATATTTTTTGCCCTTTTTCAATTTCGGCCAAAATTTTTTCTATTTCAATTAGCTATTCTATCAAGATTTAAGGTAATGTAAACATTATGAAATGGTTCCGGAAGCAGCTTCGAGGCCTCAGTGAAGGGGGCCCCATGCCCCATACCATGTGGGGCCTCTCGCCTCAAACCCACATATTTTAATTTGAACTCTATATTTTGAGCCAAAATGCAAAAAACATGATCCAAATCATATCTATGTGATGGTCATAAAGTGAAGCAATGCAGATATCCATTATACTTTTAAAAATTTCCAAAGTTATTTCTTACAACCACTTTCAAAGAATTAATCAAAGTTACAAAAACCATGCACCTTTTTTTTGTTTCTTTAATTACGACTATGGTTTGGTGCTGAATGCCTTGAAAATTTGTGACGTCACCTAAACAGGTTCTAGCTTCAATCCTATCAATAAGAAAAAGCACCAAAAATGTAAGTTTAGATATAACCCTGGGGGGGCTTCTCACCTAACCCGGGCTTCTTGCCCCGACCCACTCTACCCAGATTTGTCTTTGTGAGCACAAAGGACCGCCCAATGTATTACTATTTTGCCTTCATATTTGTTGATGAATTGGGTTGAAATTACATAATAAGCAAAGTAAAGGTAAAGGTAGACGTTATTTAATTACAGCTGGGCCCATGGCACCTCCAATTTCTGTAATGTCTGATGCGAACGACTATACAGTGGAATGACATGATGGCCAGCCTGGGGAATGAACCCGGGTCCCTTGTTTGTGAGCGGAGTGCTCTACTGACTGAGCTAACTGGGCTGACACGGCAAATAAATGATTAGGCCTATAATTCGTGACATATCATACTCAGGGGACGTATGGTGCATGTCAATGAGAGACAGAGGTTCAATATCAAGTCAAATTGAAACATCTGAAATGAAACACTCTCAGAAACAATGGAAACCATGAAATAACTGTTGCTACCATTCATAAATAAATTTTCTACCAAATCAGATTTTTGTTGTATTTGAGTAGATATCTATCACGCAGGGCCAAAAACGCTGTGTCCTATTTAATTCCAATAATTCGTGAATGATAGTTAAAAACGTTCATAAAAACCTTTAAAAAGCATCATAAACTCCAGAAATATTATGTATCCGTAATCTAGATATTTATGGTAACAAGATCCTGTAAGTGGTTCTTTGGTGAAAAAGTGTATTCCGAGTAAAAACCAGAAAATTGACAGAGCTCATGAACATGCTGCCAGTGGTAATGCTGTTCACAGGATATATATAATTCGGGACTTGTGCTGTTTTATCATTTAGAAGAATTTCTGATTGAAGCATTGGTGATGAATTCAAGCATATGCCCCCAAGCCAGGGCAAAGGGATTTGAAGCTGTTTGTCATCCTTTAACCTAGGCTCAGACCAACCATTATAGGTTTTGCATCCAAAATCATTTGGAAGTTTAATGAAAACTTGTGAAGTCTTAGAGGTAAATTGTAAGATTTTTTTTATGGCGATGACGTAAATTCTATGATGTAGAGAATATATACAGACTTTTTTCAACTAAAGAACAGCATAGGAGGCATTGTGCTTACAAGTGTGAGTCCAAGTGCAACCCAAGAGACTTGCACAGTTGCATGCATTGAGGCATTAGATTAGACGTCGTTCTATCGCTGTCCACTGAATGGAGTACGCTGCCACCTCTGCAGTCTGGTCAGGACGGGGTCCCGTGATATATCGACTTTTGGTCCAGCAGGTCGTGAGAGCAGAGGCATCAGAGGAAAAAGGCAGTTCCGTTCATGTTGTAAAACAGTGTAACAAATGATGGAAAGATATAGCTGATCAATATAAATGACAATGCAGGATTGCAGGGATTAAGCAGCCAATAACTTGATGTGATCATTTCTCGATTACCACATGAAAGCATGTCTACCGCCAGCTACATACATCAGAGAAGGTAATATTTACTTTAAAGGCACCATTAAACGAAACAGATACAACAAAAATCTTGGCAAGCAGCAAGGCATCAGCAAAACAAGCTCTTTTCTCATTGCACATGCATAAGTCCACAACATGATCACCAGGTCAGTTCGGCTAAAGTCAAAATACGGCAGCGCTGCCGTTTGAGGCATCCCCCGATGCCATTTTCGGCAACCGTTGCCTTATACGGCATCGCAGAGATGCCTAATTCGGCATCCCCGTAGTTCCGATGTATCTCGGCAGGTGGCGAAAATGATCGGGTATGACGTATGTGCTTCCACCTTGAGTTAATATATATTTCTTGAAATCTATCCAAGGAAAATGTGAATCTATCCCAGCATTTTTGATTTGTTGATGTTTTTTAAGTGAAACTTAGCAAATTTTGGTATCTGACCACTAATTTTGGGTGTTTGACATTGTTCATTGTGGGAAATGCCAGGAATTTCAATCATATGATCACTGAAAATGCAGAACAAAATCATAGTGAATGACCAGAACAATTAGCAGGGCTGTGAACTTGCCATGGATTTTTAACAAGGGAGGCACAATGAGGTAGGGAGACTGGAGACACGTTTGTCTGTCAGAAATTCAGAATCCAATCATATCCAGATTGCCTTCAATGCATTCTAAGCAGTGTGCTTTTTCACCTGCATCCAAGCTCTTGCCTCCCCCATAAGCAATGTTATAATATATATTTTGTTATTTATTAATGATCATGCCTCTTCTTAATACCTTTCATAGACTTCATCTCCGCTTCCTTCCTCTCTGGGCCTATACTGTTCTGGTCACCTCTCTCTCCATGCCTATACAGCGTCTCTGCTCAGAATTCTCCCATTTTCCCTTGAAGGAGACAATCTCAATGACGACTATGGAGAGAATATAGTCTCCTCCCTTTCTGTATTTTTGCCTTTTGTCTCTCATTTTCACATTGTCCTGATGGATTTTGCTTCTCAAGTCTCTGCCTCTCCCTGTCTGTTCCTCCCCTGGCCATTCAGAGCTTGTTAGGCCCTTTTCCACTGGACACATTTATATAGCCATGTTTTACATTGTATTGCATAATGGTAAATATCTCAAAACGTTTCCAATAGCATTAGGTTTAATGTGTGAATTTCATGTTGTTCTCCCTCACACAGTGACTTGAATCTCAGCATATTTGAGGTACAGTAATATGGGGTGAATTGGGACAGAATTGGCCGTTTTTCTGTCATAGCATGGACAAAAATCAATCTAGAAATACAGATTTTGTGTCAAATTGTGTCAAATTGTGAGTACAAGGTCTCAGTGTCCCGTGGAGCTTGATATGATATCTTAAAATCCCAATGCTCAAGGCCCAGAAAACCACTGTCCCAATTCATCCCTCACTTAGGGGTGAATTGTGAGAGAGACTTATCTAAATAAGTTGTACTCCCTACCCTGTTTAATTGATTTATACTTATGAATATATATTAGAAAACATGTTTAGCCGCCCAAAAAGTCACACTTAGTCAAATTCAAAGTCCATTGTGTACAGAATATTCAGTTTTTTAACAAAATTTAATAAATTACTGAAAATTGACAAAAATGCAGTTATCTGCTAATTTTACAAGGTACATGAAGAATAATCTTGGACTTAATCCACAGCAACTGATGACAATTTCAACAATTTAAACCCAAAATCCATGAAAATAAGCTGGATTGAAAATTAGTAAGGCTTTTTGGGCAAGCTCTGTAACTCTGCCATTCACTTGGATCCGAACCTATGACTTAGCAGACAAAAAATCACATCTCTGCAGCTCGTTTGGTCTCTTAAAACAGCTCGATTTGGACAATAAAATCGTTATTTTCCTGCCTTTATTTGATGTTTATGTCACGTCATTTTTGATCAGGTCCCGAAAGTGCATATTTATCACACTTTTGGCAGAGTTTGACACTCCTATAGCATTTCTTCAAGATAAAAATAATTTTGCAGGATGGTAGTAGCCCATCGAACACTACTTTCATGACATTACATCACTGATTTCATTTTTTGAGTTATTAGTGGGGCCTAAAAATTACACTAAAATAACTCTGAAACTGAAAGTGAATATAGTCAGTGCTAATGTACCTAAGTTTATGATTTTTTCTGTAATTGGCCACAACTATATACTTGAAGTCTTGTGAGAATTTTGTGTCTGTAGCTTCTATAGCTTTTATGGTACAAGCAAAGTTTTGACAAGTTTGTGAAAACGTAAATTCTGCAGGGCAATGTTTTAGGTGCTGCAGCTCCTTGTAGCCTGCAGGTAAAATCGTGAAAATCCATATGAATCATTATTGGAATATATACTAAAAACCTGCACAATATGAAGTCCCTGTAACGAGTAGAAGTTGTTCCTTTTTTGAAGATAATAATTATTTCCTGGCATGTCCCGATTCACCCCTGTGTCCCTATTCACCCCATATTACGGTACCCGAGCCACAAACTGAAGTTTTCAGATTATGCAACAAAATTTAATTTATATCTTGGCCAGACGCTAGAAAAGTTGATTTATCACCTTGAATTTCCATCACCTCAACATGATTGATTTTTCTTTGATGACATTTTGGAACAGCTCAGACCTATATCCATCTCATGTACCTCAAATGCCATAAGAATTCATTTTTGTAGCATTTGTGAAAAAGTACATTGGCTTCTATTGTTCAAATATTTCCAAAACCTGCTGTTTTTTAGTTGTGGTGTGTAGAAAAGACAATTTCGGAATTTATACAGATGTCATCCATAATTATTGGTCGGAGCAATTCCATTTTCAATGGTTTTTTTTTAAACTCTTGCCTCAAATACAATAATGATTGATCCAAAATGCTTACAGATAGTTAGGTGAGTCCTGTAACATGACCCATGCCGTCAGATTATGTTATTTAATTGTGATACCTCATATAGCTTGGACATTCATCATCTGCATGCTGATGGTGTAATAATGCATCTATCAAATTGATAGATGAATGTGATTGATGGTATCAATATGACATAAATACTAGTAAAATTTACTATTCACAAAGTGGCATAATTTTGTGCCCTCAAACTCCAGTACAATTATTTTTCCTCCGCAAGAATAAATTTGGTAATTCTGCAGGAATTCTGCACTTTGTACTTTCTTGCAGATTTCTCCTATACCACAAAGTATCTTCAGGAAATTATAGAGCTCTTTGACTATGCTCTTGTACTTATCAAGGTTTCTTGCCAATATTAGATTCTGAAGTCCTGCAGACGGACAGATCTCCCAACAGGAACTCGCAGAACTACTACAGAAGTGCAGGATTCCCACAAAACTGCAGGAACTTGAAAATTTCTCTGATTTCTTTTTTCAGAATTGCAGCTGCTTATGCTTGTTCATAATTGCAGAATACAGGAAGAAATATTTATAGGCCTACTAACACCTCTCCTGACACAATGACACATGGGTAAAAATTCCATATAGTTTATTTCAGATAGTAGGTATATATAGGCCTCCCAAATTCGCGTGTTGATCAATGAATAGGCCTCAAGTCTTGTGTGTCAGACTGTTTCCCCTTCAACACATAGGGCCTATTAAATCAGGTTCTTCTCACCTTCCCCGACAGTAACAACAGCAAAGATAAATCCAACAGTATTTGTTTTGGTATTATTCTGCTGTTTTATCACTAAAAAGGTCACAATACGGCAACCGTTGCCTTTAACAGCAGCGGGGATGCCTCAAACAGCAGCGGGGATGCCTTAAACGGCAGCGCTGCCGTATTTTGACTTTAGCCGAACTGAGGTGATGAGGGGGTGCAAGTGAGTGATGCCCCCGCAGTGACAGATGGAATCAGAATGGCTCAGGGAGAGGCTCATGGAGAGAATTGCATGTCCCATGTGTGAAACAGAGAGACACATGCATGCTCTGTTCTATTCAGTGAGGCCACTCTGGGGAGGGGAGGTCTCTTTCTGTTTCAGTTGAATTGATGGGCATAAAATTTGTTCAAAGAGTTGCCTGAATTGAACACCATGTCCAATCAATTCAAGGGTGTCGTCTTTATTTGGGAATTTCGACCACACTGATGAGTTCAGTTTTTTCCTGCCCATCATTGTTAAAGCAGCTGAATGCCTGTAATATACACTGTATGAACTAGCAGTTTATCTACCATTTACCGGCTTGAGAGCTCTTGAGTGCAATGGTCGACAGATATGCATTACAAAGAATGGCCAGCATATGTACTAATAGGCTCCTCTTCCTCAGTCAGCAAATCAGAATTCCAGTTGTGTTTGTTTTGTAAGTAATGGACAGCATACCCTGACCCGTTGGCCCCTGGCACCTTTGGCACTGAAGCCATTACTGAGTGTTATGTACTCATGATGTACTGACAAATGTCACCTACATTTGCTCTTTAAAATTTTCATGCTCATCAAGATTAGTGTGTGCAATGCAACATTACAGTCCTTGTCATACTTACGTGGAATCTCAAGTTTTTTTTTCTATACTGTTGAACTGTGATGTCAGAGATGACTCTATTCTAGCATTGCAATATATGTAAATTAACTACAAGCTGTGATGTCATTTCAAACTGGGTCAGATTCCCCAGCTTCTAACCAATGCGAATCCACCAAACTGAGCATCACAGTTTCAACTCAGTGTCAGAGTTAAAATTGGTTCTTGGAAAACCCATGCAAGTTTTACATCACAGCCTATCAGCCAATGGGCTGCCAGAACAAATATACATAACATAAGCCATGTGTTTACAAACAAATTGTCAAAGCCTTCTGTTTTTACCAACTTCCATCAAAGTTTAAAGTTGTAAGTTAGCAAGTTTGTAGATTTATCAAACAACTCTGTGGGGATTATAACAGTTGTCTACTGTGAATGCTCACAAAGCTGCCATTTGGTAGGATTAGACTGGTGATTGCTGTGATAAATAAATCATTGGGATCAAAAATGTAATGCTTCCTTCAATATATCAATGTTTGAACTGTGATGAAGTAGTTTACGGTCAGCCCATTGGCTATCAAGCTGTGATGACGTAGTTGTAGGGGCTATCCCTGATAAAAATCTTACTCTGACACTGTGTTGAAACTGTGACGCTCAGTTCAGGAGGATCAACATTGGCTAGAAGCTGGGGAATCTGACCCAGTTTGAAATGACATCACAGCTTGTAGTTAATTTACATATATTGCAATGCTAGAATAGAGTCATCTCTGACATCACAGTTCAACAGCATAGAAAAAAAAACTGGAGATTCCACGTAAGTATGACAAGGACTGTAAAGAATGTTGTGAATGTATAACTATGAGTTTTCAACAACAAATTGTCATGGGAAGGATGAACTGCAAGTTAAAGTCAGAACTGCAAGCTGGCCAAATCAGAATGTCTGAAGTAATAAGTATTTATTTCCAGAAAATTTCACCCTCAAATCGACACAAATGTCTCTCAATGCTCCTGTTCCAGCCCTTAAACCTCCTCTTTCACTTGGAGAATAGGTTCCACTCAAGATTATAGAGCCAGGCCATGGTGCTTCAATTGCCGGATTAGGCTGAAACAGCATCAGTAGTCTCGTCAGGGCAGGTCTCTTGATGCATAGACTGTGGATAGTGGGACCGAAACAGAATTAGCAGAGAAAGTGATGGACTCAGACTGGTGGAAACTGCAAGGTTAGAGACAAAGTATAGTGTAATAGACCTCCAATCTATAGTACTCATTGCATGCTTCACTCGCTTCCAATTTATGTAACAGCATTTTGTCATCCAATATACCAGTACTTTCAGACCCACACGCCTGAAACCTTGATGTTTCTTGATCAAGGATGACCATTGCAAGACGGCGCCAGATGCCCTTCAACCCCCTATTGCCCGAATGGATCACTTTTGCAGGAGGTCCCTGATGACATCATCAGACTAAACACATTTGTCAGTTTGCGCGTGTTGCTTGTCAAGGTTTGACTTTTCCCTTATTACTGAGGCAGAACATGTCACTGACCTCTTGTCATTAGTAATACAAAGTAGGGTTGTCTCCCATTGAGTACAACAAGGCAGTCAAATTGGCAAAGCGCTGGTCAATGGTGTTGGTCTGTGTTGCTACCGGTGCCCAAGTTCTATTCCGGAAGAAGAACATAATTGGTAGCAACAGCCCAGCTCGATGTCTAAATAAGATGCATGAGTCTCAAGAAAATGGACTTCATCTTTCTGGGGATGTATTTATTTCCCTTAAGAAACTTGGTCTTTCTCTTGAATCAGACTTCAAAACAATATAATTAAGCATAATAAATGTTGAGCAATTTATAATTCATATTTCAAGTGAAATAATATTCATTTGAAAGTTGTTTTAATGCCACACCACACTGAATTTATGCACTGACAAAACCTAGGGATGTCAAATCTTAGCTTCTAACCTTCCCTATTGAGTGCTTACAATGTGACAATACAATAATGACATCACAATTGACTGCCATT
This sequence comes from Platynereis dumerilii, assembly GCA_026936325.1. NCBI lineage: Eukaryota > Metazoa > Annelida > Polychaeta > Phyllodocida > Nereididae > Platynereis > Platynereis dumerilii. The sequence goes on from JAPTHN010000029.1 coordinate 3,245,273, forward strand.
GGTCCATTTTAAGTTTATTGTGTTATTTTAAGGCGTTTTACTTCGACTGGTTTATTTGTAAAACACTTTTAACGGTCAATTGTTTACACCAGGCAAGTTACTGAAGTCCTCAGGAGGAATGAAATGCCACAGAATTCAGACTTCGAATTTGTCTTACAAGGAGAATGTTCCCTGACCTTCTTTCTGTCTAGGCCTTTGGTTGTTAAATTGCGTGACACAGGGCTTTTGGATTCGGGTTATAAGTGAACCTATTCGACTCCCCACTCCTTTGGCTTTCTGAAAAGCGACTCCGACTCCAACTCCGACTCCTTAGCTCTCCTGAATTACCACTCAAACTCCGACTCCTGACTCAGCTTATCAGCATTATGGAAGACTAATATTACATGGTTAACTGGGGAGAAAATTTATTCTAAAAAGTTTTCATAGGATTATGTGCATGAACACTTGTTTTCGAAGTTTGTGTAAATTTGGATTTTTGTAAATTATATCTTGAAATTATTTTTAGGTGTCAGGAGTCACTTATTTAATTTTCGACTCCGACTCCACCTGAAAGTCAAAGTTCAACTCCGACTGCGACTCCACTCAAAACCTCAGACTCCTGACTCCGACTCCAAAGCCCTGGACGCTGTGACGTACCTACTGTGTCCAACAAAGCAGTAAAATCCATTCCAATATCATGTTAGCTGAAAACTGCGGCTGCAAGCAGCATTGCCCTAACCTGACTCAGCTGAACCCTTCAGAGAAATTCTCGCTTCTCTCCAAGAGGATGCTCTCACCTCGTTGGCTCTCCTTTCTCTTGAGATTTTGCTTTCTGTGTATCAGAGTGAAATCCAAAAGGAAATCTGCATCTTGTGTCTTCTTGCAGACCTTGAGGCCATAAATGCAGATCCCATGAGGTTAAGTCATTCATAGACTTTCTCCACATTGCAACTTTCTTCAAGATTCTTATTGTAAAACACAAGCGAAAAGCCTCCACAATAGCACTCTTTGCTTTATTCACAATTGGCAATCTAACAAAGCAATAAAAAGCCACAGAACCGAACCAACATCTTCCATGATTCATACAATCACTTTCTTTCACGTGTCTTGTATTGCCAAGTACCTTCTGTACCCTGCAATAAAGCGCACACGCCAATAAAAGCAAGTAAGGGTTTGCCATAAAGCGAGCTGGTTACCTAAATAGGGCTACAATTGTGCATGTCAGGTGCTTGGGTGAGCTGTGCTAAATCACAGTTTGCTCTAACTGCCCATTGACCCTTCTTCTCTCCTCCCACAACCGGAAGGAATTAGTTTCGTCTGAATTCCAACCAACTTGAAACAATGGAACTGCCCACACTGGAACTGCTCACACTGGAACTGCGGTTTCAATAAAGAACCCAAGTTACGATACCCATACAATGGGACAGGTCTTATATAAATATATTGATATTTTTGACAAGATGACCTGTGGCATGTGTGTAATAGAACGCTGTTCCATTGCGAAATTTTACATGAAAGATCTCAAACAGCATGTTTTTATTCTTGAAACTGGTACTGGACAACATTTTAAACTAGCTTTTGTTTTATGACTATTCATAGTTGTTCAAATTATTACTGACAAAATTTATTCTAAATTGAGTTTTCATCTGTCAGCAAATTGACCGGGTTTTTTAAAAGTTATACATATAGTGCTTCTTGGCATGTTAAAAATGAAACAGGTGATGTTTTGCCAAATGGTCAATGCTAAACATCCTCAACTTCACTGCTTTTAGGTGCCTGAATTCTCATCAGATGAGATGAAAACATGTTGTGTCAGGAGGATATTTGAGGTAAATGGGACATGAATGGGTGCTAATTTACCTTGCTCTACAAATTGTTACATGTGAGTTAAAATCCTTGATGCATGTGACTTTGAGTATAGCGAAGAAAATTGACAGCCATTTGTGTCAATATTCGCCATTATAGCACAATAAGTTTTCACATGCTGCTTGGTTGGGGTTGTCTGGCATTCACCCAATGTTGAAAATCTTCCATTTCATTTACCAGGAGGACTGTATATGTTGAATAGGTTATATTTTGCTCAGGCAAAATGTCCTCTACCAGCAGATGTTTGTCATAGAAAGAGAACAACCAAGACTGATTTCCTGGTAAGGTAATCCCTCATTGAGTTGAGGAGGTGTAACTCAAACTTATCTTAAGCTGTAGGAAACTTGATGTGTAACGAGCCCTTAACACCCACAGACAACTCCTGTTCTTAGGCATTCTGTTTTGACAATTTGAAGCATCTCACTCTGCCAAGGGTCAGCCCCACCTTGTTTGTGGGCGTGAATTGTGGAAACAGGCTGAAAACTTAAGTGCTCCTCTTGTCCAAATTTATGCAAAAAATTTATTCTAAACCCCTGCTTATTATAATGCCTCTCATTCTAAAAATTGGGGTCAATATAAAGTTGCAAGATTAATCTTCTGAAGTACTTCGATCTATAAGTCCACATTGGCTCGAAAAAATGTGTAGCATGCATTTTATTCACTAAAGCTCTTAGGTGTTCAGTACATATAATTCAGAAGTATACAGTACAACTTAAAATAAAGTACGATTACCCCAGCAGGAAGGAAGAATCAGCCACTACTTTACCCTTTCACACCTTTTGGCTCCCTCCAAATCACGTCCTACCTTTACCTACTTTCAACTACCTTTATAGGTACATTAAATTTGCAATTAAACCAACTCAAATTCTCAAAACTCTACAAGCCCCATTGTGTTTGATTTCTGTGATATTGTACCCTTTCTTAATTGCAATTACATTGCTACTTGTCTTAATGGAGTTCTTAACAAGGAGTCAGGTTGTGGTAAGGAGTCAAAAGTAGTTGAAAGGAGATTCGGGGTGGAGAGGAGAAAGGAAGGCAAAACTTGTAAACAGAGGACTTCTGACAGAATAATATTTTCTACCTGAACCCTTTTTTGAACTAGCGCCTTTCCCTGTTCGCCTGTTTGTGCCAGGCCAGTCCCACTATTCTCCTGGGACTTTGCTTAAAGTGCTTTTCCATCCAAATGAGTCGGAAGATTCCACACAGCAGATGCACTCATGTAATGCAGATCCCTCGAGCGGACTCACCCAGACTCACTGTCTCGGCATTTAACACTCGACTGGTATAATGGGTAGCCTGAACAAAGTGGACTACCTTTTAAATCCAGCACAGTTAAAGTCCGGTTAAAAACTTGTATTAGAAAACATCACTTCAGTTATCCAAGCATGCTAATCCAGTTACTGTTTAAATGTACCACCAGGAATACCCATGGTCCACTTGTTGCACCAATAAGTGTGGCATATATCTGGGCCATTGAAGTGTGTACTACATTCTAAGAAATAATGCCACTGGCCACCTATAGTCTCTCAGCAGTCTGAAATCTGCCTGATCTATGCCCTCTGATTCCAGGCACTTATCTGTTTCTACGAGAACGCTCAGCGGGGTTCATGGGCAGTAAACCTGCTAGTACCTCTAGAGCAAGATAATGCATCAGCCATTGACCCAGTTGGTAATCAGTGGGGCAAATAGCTCTTATGTCAGTGCTCAGCGAGGCCATAAAATGCTCATAATTAGTAAGCAATGACACGGTATTGCATTCCAGAGTAAAATGGGCTGTGTGCTGTTGATCATCCTATCTATTCAGCTACATACATGACATGAGAATGTCTAAGAAGATCATGTAGACAAGGGACAGTTTCTCATAAGATATTGCTGATTGCAGTTCCAGTGGGACATCTCGTGTCCTGGAGAATTATTTATTAATGAGGTTAGAATGGAGCCATAATGCATCACAATTTTTGTTTCAGTATATTGCTTCAGTAGAACCGTACAGTTATCCATTTGATAGACACATTAGTCAATAAGTAAAAGGCATTATGCTTACCTACCTGCCTTTCATATTGTAAGATGCATATTTAGTATTGTAACAGAACCCAATGATTGAAGTATGGTATGTTTTGCAGCTCCAAAATATGGAGCTTTCTTGGTAAAGTGTCAGAACGGTAGGCCCTTCAGCCACGGCCAGCGGAGCATCGGCATTCTGGTCAGGCTTTGTACTGTGAGGTAGCTGATGCTAGGCCAGTTGGGAGACAATAAAGGTCCACTACACAATGCCGGCACCAGCTCTTTATATCTTGCACAACTGTCACTGCAGAATCTAGAACACACACAGGAAAACCTAACTATTGCCTATGTCCCTTCTAAACAGTAGTATATTGAGCCATGTGTATTGCCTTTTTTATTTTCCGAGGCACTTGGCTGTGGTCCGATCTGTAGATGCTTCTCTTGGTCAAATCTCCCTCATCATTTTGAGGCAACGTGTATTGTGGACTGTAGAGTCGGACTGGGCCATCTTGTCATTACTTCTGTTCCATACTAATATATACAGCCAAAAGCACAATACAGTCAAGTGGTCCTACAGCAGATCAACTCCCCAGTCCGGCCCTGCATTCCAGTGTTCTATTCTATTCCAAGCCTTGTCTATTCCCTGGTGGACAAATTGCTTTAAGAAGTCATCAGAAAGAATATGAAAAGAGCCCAGGGCCAGAGCAAGTCTCGTCTCGTGAGCTGACTCTTGAATAGAAGAAAAGCCCCCTACAACAATCCCCCCTCAACTCCACTATATGAAGTGTGTGTTGATGGTCACAGTATCCAGGGAACACAAGGCAAATTACAAACAAATAAATGAATCGATAATAGATATAAAGATGGACAGATATATGAATGATACATACCTGTAGACAGCTCAATAGAAGGATGCAATAATCATTGTTATGATATCCAACTCATTATCCTATTTTAGTGTCATAAGCAATGTCAAATAGTGTTATAGCAATTAATGGCAATTAAAATAAAATCAGTTCTCATGATTTTTGATGATTTAAAATTCACGAGACAAAAATTTTATGGTTTGTGTTATTAGTAATCTACACCTTTATATTGAAATCCATTGAGTGGGGATACAACGGGGATGTCTGCAATGGCCCAATAGCCAATAGCCAATACCCCCCCCCCAATACATGTCCAGGAAATGATGAGTGCAGGCCAGTGTTTTATTCAGTTGCCATGCCTCTGATCAGTACATCTTCTTTTATGCCTGGAAATGAAACAGCCTGTTTAACAATGTTTTTCAATATCATTAGCTTTTGGGTCCTTTTTATAACAAGGATAATATTTATAATAAACTAGCAAAGGAATCGTTGTGCTTACAAGTGCAAGTCCACAGGACTTGCACCATGGCATGCATCGAGGCATCGGATTAGACGCCATTCTATCGCTGTCCACTGAATGTAGTACGGCGCTGCCTCTGCAGTCTGGTCAGGATGGGGTCCCGTGATGTATCGACTTTCAGCCCAGCAGGTCGTGAGAGCAGAGGCGTCAGAGGAAAGAGGCAGTTCTGTTCCTATAGTAGAGCAGCTCAAAAAATGATGGAATGATATAGCACTCAATATAAATGACAATGCAAGCATTTTAGTAGCCACTTACTTCATGTGATCATGTCTCGATTACTACATGAAAGCAAGTCTACTGCCAACCGCATAAATCAAAGAAGCTAATATTTACATTAATGGCACCATAAAAGTAACCAGATATCACAAAAATCTTGGCAAATAGCTATGTGTCAGCAAAACAAGCTCATTTCTCACTGCATATGCATAAGTCCACGATATGTTCACCAAGGTGGTGAGGGAGTACCAGTGAGTGATGCCCCCGCAGTTGACAGATGGAATCAGAATGGCTTACGGAGAGGCTCAAGGACAGAGTTGCATGTCTGTTGATGGAACAGAGAGACACATACATGCTCTATTATATTCTGTGGGGCTGCCATGAGGAGGCAAGATCTCTGTCTGGTTAGGGAACCCACAATTTTCAGTGGACCTTCATTAGCATAATCTAAACTGGATGTCATTTGGATGAAACACCCGTTTGTAACAGTGTCTGTGCTGGACAAGTAAAAGATCCACATAGGGTAAATGTGTAACATATTGGGGTCTCTCTCACCCGCCTCATCAATCAACCCTCGTGAGTGCCCAGAACTGCGCTTATAGGATTGTACTCACCATATCTATCTATCTGTCTATCCATCTACCTTTCTATTTCAGTTGAATTCATGTGTGTAAATTGTTCACAAAGATATCTGATACAAACAACCTGTCCAACCAATTCAAGGGTATCATCTTCTGATGTGTATTTTGATCTTACAGATGAATTCTGGCTTTTCCTGCTCATCATTATTAAAGCAACTGAATGCCTGTAATATACACTGTATGAACTAGCACTGTATCTGTTATTTACTGACATGAGTGGTCGACAGATATTCATTACAAAGAATGTAGGCTCCTGTTCCTCTGACAGCAACTCTGAATTCCAATTGTGTTTGTTTTGTAAGTAATGGACAGCGTGCCCACTGCCCTGCACCCCTGGCCCCTGGCACCACTTGAATTGAAGCCATTCAATGGGCGTTTTGTGCTCCTGGTGTACTGTACTGATGAATACCAACTACAAATGTTATATATCCACTCTATGAAAAGTTCATACATAAAATATTTCACATCCAGGCAAGTGTGTGCTATTTGACGCAAAAGAATGGTGTGAATATATACAATTTTATACATACTTGATTGAAAGGTAATTATGAGTTTTTATTAACCCTGCTGGCATCTAATTGATGATGATTTGACAACAGAAGCTCGGAAGTAGCTTATTTCTGAAAAGAATCCTTATTTCTAAAAAACAAAGCCTCTCACAATATGTTCCATGTTGCAGAAAAGCTTATATGTGTGTAGGAGGAGCAAAACAAGCTTGTCTTAGAATCCAGGGAGACAAGAACAATACATCAACCTTCTACTAGTCTGCTGCCATCTCCGGAAGATCTTGCGTTTCCAAAGCAAAACCACATGGCCATGCTCTGTTTGTGACAAGAAACCGGAGAATGCATCGCCAGTTACAGTAGATGAAAAACAAGTGCTTAAAAAACAGTTGTTGGTGGCCATCAATGACCTCACAACAAGCCCTATCAATCACATTGAAATAAGCTGTCATCTTGTCATTGTGGAACTTGTGACCTCATTGATGCTCAGTTGGTTACTCGTTTTGATTGCATTGCAAGTATAGGCTATGAGCTCATAAATTGCTTATGACTCATAGAGAATAACATGGCATGAATAGGGCTATGACTGCACAAGGAACATTTCAGTCCAATTCTGTAAGGCTGCGTTCTTAGTCTACTGTAAAGTCAGAACTGCAAACTGGGCAAGTCACAATGAGTGCAAGAAAAAAAAACGTATTCCAGATAAAATATTTTAACGCAACAATGTACAAATGAAAACTCGTGCCATCGTCTAGTCTACACAACTGTCTCAGGATGCTCCTATCTTTTGCACTCAGACAATATGTTCTTCGCAAGATAACTGTAGGCCATTGTGCTTGAATTGCAGGACTGGGCTGAAACAGTTTCTGAAGTTCTTTAGTCTGGTAAGGACAGGTGTCTTGATGGACTCAGACTGGCGAAAACTGCAAGATTAGAGAGTATAGTGTTCAAGGCCTCCAAAGTATACTCTTTCCACGCTTCAGCTTTTTCTGATTATGTCACAGCTTGTTGTCACTCATTTTATCTTTACTTTTAGACACACGCCTGAAACATTCCTGTTGTTTTGATCAAGGATGGCCATCGCAAGATGGCACCTAATGCCCTTCAAACCTCTATTACCCAAAGGGGCAATTTTTCCATGAGATCCCCGATGACATCGTCGGACCAATCACATTTGTTAGTTCACGCGTGCTGCTTGTCAGACCATCCTCACAAGCAGATCACCCTGAAGGGACGGCTTGAGTGATATTCTGAGTGTTTAGTGCCGAAAGGTCTTGGTGAAAGGTCGGGTGAGGGTGGAACATTGTGTGGTTTTTCTCTTATTAACAAGTCAGAACATGTTTGTTGCTGTCCTCTTGTATTTTTTTTATATAGTTTGTTTTTTAAATGCCAATTATTTGTACATAACAGGTTACTGAAGTCTTCATGAGGAATGATATGCCACAGAATTGATCCTTCAAATTTGTCTTGCAAGAAAAATGAATATACTATCACACAATTCTTTACATGCATGGTTGATCTGAACTTGTTCAAGTGCATGACATACTGCATCTAATAAAGCAGTAAAAGCCATCGAGATATAATGTCAGCTGCAAAGGGAGCAGCAAGCAGCATTACCCTAAACTGACTCAGCTGAACCCTTCAGGGAAATTCTCGCTTCTCCCCAAGAAGATGTTCTCACTTCATTGCCTCTGCTTTCTCTTGAGGTTCGGCTTATGGTGCATCTGAGTGAAAACCAAAAGAAAATCGTTTGTCTTCTCATGGACACTGCGGCTATAAGAGCAGATCCCATGCGGACAAGTCAAGCAGACTTTAGCCAACGTATTCAAAGATACTTATCATAAAACACAAGCGATAAGCCTCCCCAATTGCACGCTTTGCTTTATTCACAATTGGCAATCTGACAAAGCAATAAAAAGCCACAGAACCCTTCCAAGATTCATACAATCACTTTCTTTCACTCATCTTGCATTGCCAAGTAAATTCTGTACCCTGCAATAAAGAGCACACGCCAATAAAAGCAAGTAAGGGTTTGCCATAAAACAAGCTGGTTCCCTAAATAAGCCGACAATTGTGCAAGGCATGTGCTTAGATAAGCTATGCTAAAATACAGTTCGCTCTAACTGCCAATTGACCGTTCTTCTCCCCTCCCACAGAGGAAGGCATCATCACTTTCTTCTGAATTCCAACCGACTTGAAACACTGGAACTGCTCACACTGGAACTGCCCCATTTCAATTTTAAATCATCTTTAAAACTGCTTTGGGTGCATGGATTCTCATACAATGAGATAAAAACCTGTTGTGTCATTAAGGAGAATATATATGAGGTAAATGGGAAATGAATTGCTGCAAATTCACCTGCTCTACATGCACACAGTCACATATGAGTTGAAAATATTTGATAACTGAGTGAACTCCCTTTCTATTGAAATAACATTGGCCTTTTTTTTCACTTATCAAGACTCTAACACATTTTTATTTTTTGTGTTACTAATTTTTTACAGTAGTTTACATAACACTTTGAGAATAGCGAAGAAAATTGACAGCCATTTGTGTCAGACATACCTATAATATCCGCCATTATGGCGCACTATGTTTCCATCTCATAAGTAGGGAATCACCCAATATCAACAATCTTCCATTTCACTTACTAGCAGCACTGTATATGTTGAATGGACTATATTTTGTTTAGGCAAAATGTCCTATACCTGCGGATGTTCATCATAGAATACCCTAGACTGATCTCCTGGTAAGGTCATCCCTCATTCAGTTGAGGTATTGCTCACACTTATCTTCAGCTGTAGGGAACTAGATGTGTATTACAAGCCCTTAACACCCACAGACAAGACAAATGCATCAACTTCTGTTCTTACAGATTCTGTTTTGGCAATTTGAAGCATCTCACTAAGCCAGTGGTCAGCTGCACTCTGTTTGTAGGCGTGAGTTGTCGAAACAAGCAGATAACGGAAATGTTCCATTTGTCCAAATTTCTGCAGAAAGGCCTCCTGAACTGCTGCTTATTATATTGCCTCTCATTTCAGACTATTTGGGAAAAAATCTCTAAGTTACCAGATTAATCTTCTGAATTTATTCAGTCTTTAAGTCTACAATTGAAGAAATATGTTCTTTCTTTAGACCACAGTGACAATTTAAGAAAAGTGAAAAGTTCTGGGTGTTTTGTAAATATTGTCACAGAGGTATTTATATATATTTTTTTCTGATGCTTTCATAAGTTCTACTGTTACATCACCTGCAAACTAAGTATTCCTGTTTATTAATAGTAATTTAGTTTCAACTTGTGGAGCACACTCTTGAAATTCAGTTGAGTAACAGAAGCCATTTCCACACCCTTGATGAAGTGAACGATAAGAAATCAACGGCGAAAGATTGAACTGATTTACCGGACAAGTAGCTTTATTCTGCAAACGTCTTCCTGCCTCTCAGGACCGTTGCTTGTGCTGTGAAGAGACAGCTAAGCAACCTCAAAAGCGTAAATTCACTTCAGACAAAACATATACTCTTTATATTCTGCCTTCTGAATCCATATATGAATTATTTCCTGTATGGTCGATGTCAGGCCACTGTCAGGGTAAAAGGCCAACTCCTGTGTACATCTCCCTTCTGAGGTCATATCTGAATGATTTGTCACCACTCAGGGCAGTTATTCACTTCCCTGTCACATTCCTCCAGCCCTGAATGCAATATTCATTTCTCGTAAGGTAAATGAGTCCAAGGGCAATGTGGTGGCATCATGCTTTCTCTATTAATGGCTTCCCTGGTGGAGGCTTCTGACCTTTGAGCAAATAGACAATCATGTATTTAATCAGTTTTCACATCCTGAAGATGGATTTCTGACCAATTCTGTGATGTAGTATAATAATCAGCGATAAAATATTTTACATACGAGGAAGAGTAATTTCTTGTTCCTTGACATTCTCCCTGAACCCTCTTTGGAACTCACACCTTTCCCTGTTCGCCTGTTTGTGTCAGGCCAGTCCCACTATTCTCCTGGGGCTTTGCTTAAAGTGCATTTCCATTCAAATCAGTCAGAAGATTCTGTACAACAGATGCACTCATGAAATGCAGGTCCCACAAGTGGACTCCCCCAGACTCACTGTCTCAGCATTTATCACGTATTGGGTGGCATGAACAAATTGGAGTACCTTTTGACTCCAGTACAACTAATTTCTAGTTAAAAAATAAGCACACCATTTGAAAGTCAAATGATTTGCAGTAAATATGTATGGAGATTGGTCCAATGCATGATTTCTTCTTTTTTTCACAGTAATATGAGGTAAAATTGATCTGAAATGTACAAGTTGTTTTACTATCCAAGCAAATAGGCAAAGGCCATCAGTAGTGGTGCTGTTCTCCACTGTGGGTAATCCACTTTATGATTGACAGGGCAGCACCTTTCATTTCAGTTGTCCAAGAATCCAGTTTCTGTTTAGCGCCAGGAAAATACTTGGTTGCCTTGGTGGAGAATATATCTGGACCATAGAGGTGCACTAATTTCTAAGAAATAACGTCACTAGCCACCTCTGGTCTCTCAACAAGCCTGAAATCTATCTGATCTATATGCCTCTGATTCCAGGCATTTGTCTGTTTCTCTGAGAACGTTCAGCAGAGTTCATGGGCAGTAAGTCTGTTAGTATGCCTAGAGCAAGATAATGCATCCGCCAATGATCCAGTCGGTAATCAGTGGAGCACGCCAGCTTTTATGTCAATGCTCAGTGAGGCCATAAAGTACTCATAATTAGTGAGTGAGTAATGGGGTATTACATTCTGGAGTGTAAAAGCCTTGTACGCTGAAGGACATCCCTTCTATTCAGCTTCATCCAATATCTAAGATGTTCATGCAGACAAGACGGGCCAGCTCATTGGATATTGCAGATTACTTTTCCAGCGGGACACATCTATGTCCACGTGGTTGATTTATTAATGAGGATAGAACTGAGCTAATACATCACAATTTATGTTTCAATGTACTGCTTAGAAAAATTGTACAATTATGTATTTAATAGAGACATCATTCATCAAATGAAAGGATGGATGGATGACTGGGCTTTACATCCTGTATTTATGCACTTGGTGGGGCTAATTAGAACAGGAGGAGGACAAGGCAATGAGACAAATGATGATTGAAACAGCCATCAAACATAAGACCCAGTTGACCCGGCAAGAGCTTGATTCGAACGCTGGACAATTGGCAGCCTAGCATGCTACCACTAGACGAACCCCAAATAAAAAGAATTCTACCTGCTTACATAGTATCACCTATACCGTTCATATTAGAAGGTGTTTAAGCGAGAACTTACTGAATTAAGTATGATACATTTTGCAACCTATAAAATGTATTGCTGTGTTGGATTATTAACATACCCCTGGCTGGTCCTTTAGCCACAGCCACTGAGCATCTGCATTCTTGTCAGGTTTTGTACGGTATACACTTTACAACAACAAGGTTTCTGCTTTGGCGGCATTAGCTGATACAAGGACAGTTAGGAGACAATAGATGTGCAGTACAACACAATGCTTGCACCAACCATACCAAGTTCCTGTTTTTCAAACCAAGCAACTCTAGTCTGAATTGATGATGTTTTTCTTGGTTAAATCTCCCTCCCAATTCTGAAAAATTTTCAGCATGGGCTGTGGAGTCAAACCAGACCATCTTGCAATTACTTTTGCTCCATGGATAAAAGAATGTTCTATTTTAAATATATGTAGCTCTATGTAGTACATAACTGTGAGCACAACATACTGGACACAGTCACGTGCTTCTTCTGCAGCCTGTCTGGCCCTGCATTCCAGTGTTCTATTCTATTCCAAGCCTTGTCTATATTCCCTGGTGGACAAATTGCTTTAAGAAGTCATCAGAAAGAATCTGAAAAGAGCCCAGGGCCAGGGCAAGTCTCGTCTCGTGAGCTGACTCCTGAAAAGCCACCTTCAAGCCATTTTGTGAAGAGTGTGTTGATGGTCATGGCAACACAAGGCAAATTACAAACAAGCAGATAAACAAATGAGCAAATAATAGATACATTGATGAATAAATAGACAGACAGGTATATTTATCAATAACAGATGATACACACACACATGTAGAATTGTAGATAACTTGATAGATATATACGATAATTGTTATAATGATGCCTATTTTAGTGTCATAAGCTACGCCAAATTGGTTATAGTAATCAAAATAAAATCTGCACACATATTGCAGATGATTTAAAATTCATGAGATGACAATTCTATGGTCTGAACCAATTTTTAATATGTACCTTTATTGTGAAATATATTGATTCAGAATATAATGAGGATGTCTTCTACAATAAACATAATACATATTTATGACCATGTAGTGCACCTCGTTCGGCATAAAATTCATGCATCTCAGCAAGAGCACATTTGTCATTTATATTCCTCTCACAAGATCCATTTTCACTGTATGCATAAATGCTAGCTTAAAAAATGATGGAATGATATAGCTGCTCAATATAAATTCATGCAAGGATTAAACAGTCACTAACTTGATGAGATCATGTTTCGATTATCACATAAAAGATAACTACAGAAACCAGAGAAGCTAATATCTAATATTTAATTTAATGACATCATAAAAGAAACCAGATATAACAGAAATTGTGGAAAATAGTTATGTATCAGCAAAAGAAGCTCATTTCACATTGCACAGGCATCAGCTCACGACCTGTTCACCATGGTGTCAGTGTAGTGCTCAAGTGAGTGATGCCTCCACAGTTCACAGATGGAATCAGAGAGAGAGTTGCATGTCTGTTATAAATGGGAACAGAGAGACACATATACTATATTCTATTCTGTGAGGCTGCTCTGAAGAGGGGAGGTATCTTTCTATTTCAGTTGAATTGATGCGTATAAAATTGTCCAAAGAGTTCTCTGATACAGATAAAATGTCCAATTAATATTTATTCATGTATTTCAGTCTAAATGATAAGTTCTGTCTTTTCCTGCTCATCATTGTCGAAACAACAGAATGCCTGTAATATGCACTGAACAAACTAGCAGTGTGTCTGTTATTTACTGACATGAGTGCAATGGTCGACAGATATGCATTATAAAGTATGGACTGCACATGTACTACTGGGCTCCTGTTCCTCAGTCAGCAACTCAGAGTTCCAGTTGTGTTTGTTTTGTAAGTAATGGACAGCATACCCTGACCCTCTGGCCCCTGGCACCTTTGGCACTGAAGCCATTCATGAGCTGCAGGAGTGATGTGCTCAGGTTGTGCTGACAAATTCAAACTATATCCACTCTTTGGAAGGCTTTGTATGCACATCTTGACAAGCTTTTGCAATTGGAAATAACAAAGAAAGTTCTGAATGTATTTTTTAAACATTTCATTTGCATACACACATTAATGATTCAAGGGTAGTTTTGAGTTTTCATCAACTCAACAAAACATCCAAGTGATATTTTCTCGAAAAAAGCCTCTTGCAATATGTATGTGAAAGAGGAGCGAAACAAGCTTGTCTTAAAATCCAGGGAGACAAGAACAATACATTCCACTCAAGATCAGGGCTATGCCATTGTGCTTCAATTGCAGGAGTGGGCTTAAACAGCGTCGGTAGTCTGGTCAGGACAGGTCTCTTGATGCATAGACTGTGGATAGTGGGACCGAAACAAAATTAGCAGAGAAAGTGATGGACTCAGGCTGGTGGAAACTGCAAGGTTAGAGACAAAGTCTATTGTAACAGACCTCCGATCGGTCGTATTCTTTCCATTATTCAGCCTTGACTTATGTCACAGCCTGTTGTCATCCAGTATACCAATACTTTTTGATACCACATATCTGAAACATTTATGTTGTTTGATCAAGGACAACCACTGCAGGATGGCGCCTGTTTACCTCCATACCTCTGTTGCCCAAAGGGGTAATTTTTCCGGGAGGTCCCTGATGACATCATTCGACCCAACACATTTGTCAGTTTGCGCATGCTGCTTGTCAGAACTACCTCATAACTTTCACTATCACAGCTCATGAGCCAGATCGCCCTGAGGGAACAACATGAGTTATGTTCTAGGCATTAAGTGCTGAAAGGTCCGGGTGGTAGGTCAGGCGAGGGTGGAAAAAGGTTTGATTTTTCACTTATTACTGAGTCAGAACATGTCACTGACCTCTTTTCATTAGTAATACAAAGTAGGGTTGTCTCCCATTGAGTACAACAAGGCAGTCAAATTGGTTAGGCGCTGGTCAATGGTGTTGGTCTGTGTTGCTACAAGTGCCCAAGTTCTATTCCAGAAGAAGGACATAATTGGTAGCAACATCCCAGCTGGATGTCTAAATAAGATGTCAGATCGGCAGCAATTTGCATGTGTCTCAAGAAAACGGACTTCATCTTTCTGGGGATATATTTATTTCCCTTAAGAAACTTGGTCTTTCTCTTGAATCCAAAAGACTTCAAAACAATGTAATTTTAAAAGCGTAATCAATGTTTAGCACCTCATAATTCTTAATTTAAGTGAAATAATATTCATTTGAAAGTTGTTTTAATACCACATCACACTGAATTCATACACTGAAAAACCCATGGATATAAAGTCTTAGCTTCTAAGCTTGCTAACCGTCCCTATTGAGTGCTTACAATGTGACAACACCACGATAACGTCAAAATTGACTGCGATGATGTCATTGGTCCATTTTAAGTTTATTGTGTCATTTTAAGGTATTTTTCTTGGATTTGTTCATTTGTAAAACACTTAACAATCAATTATATGCACTTGGTAACTTACAGAAATTTACGGGAGAGATAAAATGCCACAGAATTCAGACTTTGAATTTTCTTGCAAGGGGAATGTCCTTTTGCCTTTTTTAAGCCTATGGTGTTTAAGTGCATTACGTACCTACCAAATCTAACAAAGTAGTAAAAGCCATCGAGATATGAATAATCAGATGTCAGATAAAAACAACTGAAGCATCAGACAGCATTGCCCTTACGCTGACATGGCTGGAACCCTTCAGGGAAATTCGCTCTTCTCCCGAAGAAGATGTTAACCCCTCGTTGCCTCTGCTTTCTCTTGAGGTTTGGCTTTCAATGCATCCGAGTGAAAACCAAAAGGAATTTTGCATCTTGTGTCTTCTCTTGGACTTTGCGGTCATAAATGCAGATCCCATGAGTTCAAGTCAAGCGACTTTCTCCATACTGCAACTTCAGCCAACCATACACAAAGATACTTATCGTAAAACCCAAGTGATAACCCTCTGCAATTGCATGCTCTGCTTTATTCACAATTGGCAATCTGACAAAGTAAATAAAAAGACACAGAACACAATTGACATATTCAATAATTCCTGCAAACACTTTTTTCACTTCTCTTGCCTGCCAAGTATACACTGCCCAAAACAATGAAAGCAAGTAAGGGTTGCTATAGAGCAGGGAAGGCTCCCTGTAAGTCACTTTCTTCTGAATTCCAGCCAATTTAAAACACTGGAACTACCCAGAATGGAACTGGCCAGTTTCAGTGAGGAACTACACGGTTGTCATGGTATTGGATAATTCTTAAATGAATGTATGCGGGTTCACATTTTTGACAAGATGACGTGTGAAAGAGGTCTCTGTTCCAGTCCAAGATTATAGATGAATATAAAATTCTTGGATAATATTGAAATTTATTTTAAATTGAGTTTTTTGAAATCAGAAAACTCATTAATAAAGTTAAATATTTGATGAATCATCTATATTATAATGGGCAAAAGGTCCTTAACCTGCAGATGCCTAAAGAGAGAAAGCCCCAACTTTGAGTGAGAGGAGGTGTAACTCACATTTATCTTAAGCTGTAGGAAACTTGATGTGTAACGAGCCCTTAACACCCATAGACAAGACATATGCATCAACCTCTGGTCTTACGCATCTGTTTTGGCAATTTGAAGCATCTCACTCAGCTATCGGTCAGCCCCACTTTGTTTGTAGGCGTGGATTGTAGAAACAGGCTGATAACTGAAGTGTTCTACTTGCCCAAATGTTGCAGAAGGTATCCTATCAACCCATACATATTATGGTGTCTCTGAACTATGTGGGACAACATCTTCAAGTTGCAAGTGAATCAATGACAATTTAAGAAATGTGTTGCATGCGCTGTATTTACAAAAATTCTGAGGTGTTCAGTAAATATTGTTAGGCCTACCCTTCAATGTTTACCATTCAAAATTATTTTCCTTTCATTTATAATTTAGTCAAATCTTGTGGATCATTCTCATGGAAGCTATTTTCACACCCTTGATACTGTGGACAATAAGATGCAAAACCAAACATCTGTTGGCCAAGTTAAATTTTTGAAATTCACAGAATCGAAATTGTAAACTTTAATAATAAGTTGCTGCGGAAATGATAGGCCGCAAGTTCTTCCGACTCAACAACAGTGCTATTCTCTACAAACAAGAAATCAATGGATAATGATTGAAATGATTCTGTTTCTTTTGATCGAAGAGAAAACCGCTAAAAAGTAAATTCACTGCAGACAAAACATCCGCTCTTTATACATTGCCTTCAGAATCCATCTGAATTATTTCCTGTGTGGCCAATATTCAGAGCCCAGCCAGACCAAAGGGCAGCTTCTGTGTACATCTCCCTTCTAAGGTCATATCTGAATGATTTGTCGCCACTCAGAGCAGTTACTCACCTCCCAGATATATTTCTGACAGCTTCCATGTTTTAAAACGATGACATGCCATAAAATATTTTGTGAATACTAAAAGGGAAAGAGCTGCATGCAGACAGAGCAGAGTTGTACCATGCATCCTGCCCTACAACCTGCACACTAATAGTCATATGCAGCATTTCACTCGGTCAATTTGGGATAATTTCTGGTTCCTTGGCACTCACCATGAACCCTTTTTGGAACTCACATGTTCCCTTAGTGGGGCGGCTTATCGCAAAATCGTGCATTTTGTGATAGACCTACCAAATTTGACACAGAGGTAGAAATCAACTAAAGAAGCAAAATTAGCTATGGTGTCATTCTTGATTTTGGCTTATGTCTCCATGGCAACGGTTTCCATAGCAACCATTATTTTTTTTGTAACTTTTTATAATAGAGCTTATATCTCAGAAAATATGGCATCAGTGTTAAATTTGATGATGGATATGTGTTGCTCAGAAGTATGAGCTGTCTTACTGTGGTTGCCATGGTTACCAATTTGTTTATTTTCAATTAATCAAGAATGTTTCATGACAACTTGACTGTATTTGTAATTTTACACTTAGTGAAATCAACTGCACAAAATACCTTCACAATGAACAAGCAACTTATATATCATATTGTTTGCTATGGTCTTGCTATGCAATGGTACCTGTTTTACCCCCATTACCTTATAGTTACCCTAAAGCAGCCATTTTATGGCAATGAAGACTCAAACTTTGGTGGGCGTTAAATGCCGTTAATGTCATACCAATTGACGATGGTGCTTGATTCAGACAATTATACTATACATGACATGAAGTTTTTTTCCCAAATTCAGCACAGGGGTAAAGATAAACCAAAGAAACAAAACTGGCATTCTCAATATCCATAGCAACCATTCCCATAGCAACCAGTAAGTTCATCATAAAACTTAATAAGAGAGCATAATTATCTCAGAAAAAAAGGCATCAATGTTAAATTTGATTATGGATATGTGTGGCTGAAAAGTATGTGATATATTAGTATTGTTGCCATGGTTACCAATTTGTTTATTCTCAAGGAATCATGGATATTTCAAGATAAATTTGTCCGAATTTGTAAGTTTCACGCCACTTGAATTCTTCAACTGCCCTCCAATACTTTCATAATGAGCAGGCAAGTCATATGTCAATTTGTTGGCCTTATTTGCCTCTTAGTCTGGGCAATATATTAGTATTTTGCTTCACCCCAACACCCCAAATGAATCCTACACAGTCATCTCTTAACTAAAAAATGCAATTTTAAGGTATGTCTTCAACACGCAAAAACGGAATAGAGGTACATGTACAATCCTGGTTGAGATGTGAAATGGCTCAAAATGTATTCCTTTTGGATCCTCAATGGATGAAACAAAAATCATACATCAAGTATGAGAAGATTCAAGACCAGCAATTAAGTTTTTTGGTTGCCTCACAGATTTGATTGAGATATTTGAATACACCATATATATTGAGAACTATAAAAGATTGAGACATGGGAATGGTATCAAAATATCTATAACACCCAATTTGTCCCGAGTTTATATTCATGTTTCATAAAAATATGGGGCCTAAACCTACTAGTTTCCAAGTTATTTGCAGAAAAAATGATTTTTAATGCTGCCATCTTGGATCAAACCCAATTAGTTGTTGTATTGTCCCAATGCTCAGTTTTATGGGGAACCTTCAGGAAAGTATTTTTATGATAACTAATTTGGTGCCCATGGTCCAGTCGGTATGATGCCAGACTCACACGCGCAAGATTGTGGGTTCAAACCTGGCAAGGGCATGGAGGAAAAGCGTAGATCCTCCTTGAATCACTGTACATACCTAGATGGGAAGGTAGGCTATGGGCAGAGAAGGTACAAGATTGATCAGTGATGGCACCATGTGAGGCTGCAAGTTGCATGTCCCCCAGGAGAGTGAGACTGATAAAAGAGTGATCAGTGAGCATGTCGGCCGAAGGAATTGTGTAAAAGTCGGCTACGCATGAATTTGCAATTGTCAACGTTGAAGCAGACTACAAACCCCTACCTTTGCTTTTACCTTTGACTCTACAATCATTATGATACAACTTGTGGTTGAGTTCATCAGCAGAATGACT
Organism: Platynereis dumerilii; assembly: GCA_026936325.1. Classification (NCBI taxonomy): domain Eukaryota; kingdom Metazoa; phylum Annelida; class Polychaeta; order Phyllodocida; family Nereididae; genus Platynereis; species Platynereis dumerilii. Next base: position 3,264,643 of record JAPTHN010000029.1, read on the forward strand.
GGACTATAATCACTGTCCAAGACATAGCAAAATCAATGGACGACAAGAAACAAATAAAACAGATGTTATCCTACTTGACTTTTCTTAGACATTTGATAAAGGTTCAAATCAGTGTTGGAGTCCTCGAGGCCAGCCTCGGGGGCCCATTTTGATGGCCTCAGCCTTGGTCTTGGTCTTAGAGAAACAATCGTTGGCCTTGGATTGGTCTCGTAGCCTTTGTGCCTCGGATATGTGTTAAGGCACGTCTGAGGCCAGCCAAACATATAAAGTACAACTTTGCTCGAACAGTTAAACAAAATTTTGCCATCAGTTTAGTATATTATCTTTCAGTTTCTCTGATATAAGTTCCAAGTGATTGATTGATTGATTGATTGATATTATTTTCAAAAAGCAAAAAACGTACAATCACATATAAAATTTTCAGCGTTATTGGCAAATTGCAATTTGATGGAGCGTGATTTGTGATACATATGAAATGATGAATGGACCAAACGTATATGAATATTTTTTATTTTCCTTCACTATTTCAGTCGATCTGACGTTGAATATTGTTTCATGTAAATTTCGACAATAATGATTTGAAGTTTTAATGATTTTTCTTCATTTAATATAAGATACCTAAGTAAATGATCATTGCTTCACACGCCAAAGTGTCACTTAAAAACATAACTCAACAAAATGAAATGGAGCAACATTTCTGAAAAATCTCATCTCTATCTAAAAAAATATTCTGAATAGCTTTGATATAACACAAATATGCCACTGCCTAATAAATTGGCCCCCTGCAACGCAGAGTATCTATCTGCAGCTTGGTAGTATAATTTTCAAACATTCATATGCAGGGAAGCCAGTAATGAAAGAGATTTGATTTTATTTTTGACAAATTTTTTTTCCAGTCACAAGAAAAAGATTAGTTCTTTCCCGGCAGTCTTGAAATGAATTTCTGCCGGATGGATGATCTCAGTCTACAATGTTTGATTTCGAAGTAAATAACTGAGGTTGTCAGACACTCAACACAAATATAATTAGTCGCTGTTTTCTTTAAAAAACGTATAATTTATTCCGAGTGAGACAAATTCCATGCCCCATCTGCTGAAAATGAAATGATTACCCCCTTATTGTCTTCATTTCAGTGTTTTTTTTTACCAGAGTCGTGCAATGAGTGAATCTTTAATTGCACTGTTATAGCCAGCTGCCTTATTCTAAGCGATGGCCAAAAGTCGATAATATACTAAGCTAAGATAGTTTGGCAGTCAAGCAGATTTTTTATTCTGCCAGCCTCGGTCTCGATAGCTGATGACTCGTTCTCGGAGGGTCAATGCCTCGGTCTCAGGTCTCCGATGCTTATGCCTTGGTCTCGGTCTCTGATGTCCTGGTTTCGATTCCAACACTAGTTCAAATGAAAAATTACACTAGATAGCTAATTTTGCTTATTTTGTTGATTTTTCAGCTGTGCTGAATTTGTACAGTAAAAACTTTCCTTTCATGTATGGCATTGTCAGAATCATACACCATAACTACTTGATATATATATGACATTTTACGTTCACTCAATTTTGAGTTTCCATTGCCTTGAAAAAGCTGCTTTTAGGTTCTCCTGGGGTTTCTAGGGTAAGGCCATGTACCAATATATAACTATAGATAGTGCAAACAATTTGGTATATACCTTGCCAGTTCATTATGAAAGTATTTTGCGGCATTTAGGTTGTGTGAAACTTACAATTACAGTCAAAATATCTTGAAATTTCCTTGATTCCTTGAAAATAAACAAGTCGGTAACTATGGCAACACAGTAAAACAGCACATATGCTTCTGAGCCACACATATCCATAATACAATTGAGCACAGATGCCATAATTTTCCCAAATATATGCTTCATTATAAAGATTTAGGAAACTTTAATGGTTGCTATGAAAATGGTTGCTATGGAGATATCTAATGCAAAAACAAATATGACAATATAACTATTTTTGCTTCTTTTGTTGATTTCTACCCCTGTGATGAATTTGGTACAGTAATAACTTTCCTATTATGTATAGTAATGTCTGAATCATACACCATGGTAAGTTGATATGACATTTACGTCCACCCAAGTTTGAGACTTCATTAACATGAATTGGTTACTTTATGGTATCTATTGAGCATTGGGGGTAAAACCATGTATCAATACACATAAAAGACCATGGCAAACAAATTGGTTATACTTTGCTTTTACCATTTTAAAAGGTATTTTTGTGCAGTTGATTTCACTAAGTTTAAAATTACAAATACAGTCAAGATGTCATGAGACATCAATGATTACCTAAAAATAAACAAATTGGTAACCATGGCAATCACAGTAAAACAGCTCGTACTTCTCAGCAACATATTTCCATCATCAAATTTGACACTGATGCCATATTTTCTGAGATATAAGCTCTATTATAAATATTTACAAAAAAATTAATGGTTGCTATGAAAACCGTTGCCATGGAGATATAAGCCAAAATCAAGAATGACACCATAGCTAATTTTGCCCCTTTAGTTGATTTCTACCTCTGTGCCAAATTTGGTAGGTCTATCATAAAATGCACGATTCTCCTAAAATATTACATTAAGCCGCCCCACTACCTGTTCGTCTGTTTGTGCCAGGCCAATCCCACTGTTCTCCTGGGCCTTAACTTAAAGTGCACTTTTAGAATAGAGTCAGAAGATTCCACAGGCAGATGCACTCATGAATGCAGGACCCTCAAGACGATCCCACAGACTCATTGTCTCGGCATTTCCAAACAGATAACATAACTGGTAGACTGGAGAAAGTGGACTACCGTTTAGCTCCAGTACAATTAAGTTCTGGTTAAAAGATTTAGCAAACATAAATGGGATCAAATGGTTTGTAGTATAAGTAAATGTGTATGGTGCTTCTTGAACAATTTTCCTTTTTGTAATGTACAGCAGAGTCTGCTATTTTTGTTTTGAATGTAATTTGATATGAGGCAGAATTTATTTACAATGTATAAGCTTGCGCTTACTAACCACACTAATGGGGCGGAGACCATCAGTAGTGGTGCTCTCAATTTATTTTATATGGTTAATACAATAATGTATACAAACATTGAAGTGAACTCAATAAAAACTAACTATTTTTACGTGTATACATGGTCCTTTCTAAGTGCAAACAAGTTAGGTGTAAATGGCCCTCCCTGTATCATCTCTCACTCAGCCGGGTGCTTCGAGGAAATGACTTCGTAAAGCAATCACAACTTTGCCTGAGAACTCATATCTCACAGTTTTAATCAACTGGCAACCCCGCAAATTGCATTTCAACAGGTTATTGTTTACAGATATGCATTCTTTATGTTGTCATGATTTCTAAAATATCGTTTCTGACCATGCATGTTGTGTTCAGTCAATCAGAGCAAGTTTAGTCGGACTTGGGGATGCAAAGACAAGACAACATGTTTCACCTCATTTGTCTATCCAGTAACTATATATAAGTGTCGAGAAACTCTTGGTTCACTTGATGCAGCATATTCTTGGACCATTGAGGTGTGCACAACATTCTGAGAAATAATGCCACTAGCCACCTATAGCACATTCCTCGGAGCCTATAGTCTGTCAGCAGCCTGAAATCTGCCTGATCTATGCCCTCTGATTCCAGGCACTCATCTGTTTCTATGAGAACGCTCAGTGGGGTTCTTTGGCAGTAAGCCTGTTAGTGCCTCTACAGCAAGATAATGCATCAGCCATTGACCCAGTCCGTAATCAGTGGGGCAAATAGCTCTTATGTCAGTGCTCAATGAGGCCATAAAATGCTCATAATTAGTGAGCAAATGACAGGGTCATGTCTAGAAGTGGAAAGGGCTGTGTAAAGAAGAGCGTCCCTTCTATTCAGCGATGTACATGATATGAGACTGTCTAAGATGATCATGCAGACAACCGACAGTAACTCATAGATATTGCACATTACAGTTCCTGTGGGACATGTCCAGGAGGTTGATTTATTGATGAGGATGGAACAGATTTAATACATCTCATCCATCCATTTTATGTACACGTATTAGTCTGCGAAAGAAAAGGAATTCCACCTACCTACCCAGTACCACCCCAGTACAATAATTTAATGAATAAAGTGTTCCATATTTGCAAACTACAAGCTGCAGTGCTTTATTGGTAAGGAGTCAGATTCCTTGCAGGTCCTTTTGCCACAGCCAGAATGACATCGGCATTCTGGTCAGGCTTTGTATACACTTTACGACAACCAAGCGTGTGCTTTGACTGCATTAGCCAATGCAAGGTTCGTTGGAAGACAATAAAGATCCAGTACATATCGCTGATGCCATATCTTTACTTACTGCACAGCTATCACCGTAGAATCTAGAATACACAATGGAAAACTATTGGTTGTCTTGTTTCTAAACATCAGTACACTGAGCAAAGTGTATTGCCTTATTTCAAGGTGCTTGTCTGTTGTCTGATCTGTCGATAAGCACTTATTTTCTTGGTCAAAACCCCCTCCTCATTCTGAAAGTGTGTTTGGTGTGGGCTGAGGAGTCAGAGTGGGCCATCTTGCTATTACTTCTGCTCCATACAAATGTATACAGCCCTGAGCACAATACAGTTCTACCACAGAGCAACTATCCATCCAGCCCTGCATTCCAATGTTCTATCCTATTCCAAGCCTTGTCTGTTTCCTGGTGGACAAATCGTTTTAAGAAGTCTGAAAAGATGCCGGGACCAGGGCAAGTGTTGTCTCATGAGCTGATTTCTCAATAGAAGAAAAGTCGCCGCCAAAAATCCTACCTCAACTCCACTATAAGAACTGCTTGTTGAATTCTAGATAGCTGGATAGATACTATAATTATTATAATCAGTGTCATAAGTTAGGCCAAATAGCATTATAGCAATTGAAGCAAAATCTGTACCCATTATTGCAGATGATTTAAAATTCATGAGACGACAAGTATATGGTTTCCATTATTAGCAATAGCTACCTTTTTTGTGAAATGTATTGATTCGGAATATAATGGGGATGTCTTCTACAGTGAACACTGAACATAATACGTAATGAGGATGAGATAAACCTGCATCCTTGCAGAACTAACAAATGCGGGAGATGGAATGACCATGTAGTGCAACGTGTTTGGCATAAAACTCATGCATCTGAACAAGAATACATTTGTCATATATATTCTTCTCATAATATCTATTTTCCTTGTATGCATAAATGCTATATTTGTATTTGTTTACATTGTATTGCATGTCGCGTCATGCAAGTCTCTGCATAGATTCCGTCTTGCCCCTGATTATGGAATATTCAACATAACGAATATTTCAAAAATGGTGATGTACCAAAAATAACAATTCAGTTGCTGAACACTTCTTTAACCAAATTTTGCAGCAATCTGCAACATGATAAAAAGAATCAGTAACCTCTTTGGTCTACAAATATTCCGTAATTATGGGCAAGATGAGGCGATGTCAGTTAACAAAATAATGTATATGACATAAGAGACCAGCTGAGGTGTCCTTTGTGTAATTACGACTGCTGGCAAAATCTACTGACAGAGGAATCTTCAAATTTCTGTTTGAAATCAAAAGCACGAAAGCCTAGCTACTGCCCAATCGTAATCACACAAAGCAATGCCAATTTCTGAGGTCTCAATGCATGAAATGTTCTGTCTTGTTGAATGCAGCAAGCTTCTATCATAAATAAATGACAACTTCACACAAACACCTTTTGTTCACAACACACCTTTTTTCCTATTTTAAGCTACGACAATTGGCCCTATGTAATCCGGTAAGCTGCTCGGCGTGCGAATGAAATTTTGCTGCATGATTTTTTTTTCTGTGAATGAAATAATTTTGCAAATTACAAACAAGGGCATCATGAAATCCTGGTGCAGCAATTGCTGACAAGTGATGGTTTGGTAGACGAATTTATGTCAGACGCACAGAAAATCTGACAGGAGTTGAATTATAAAAGAAAAACCCCATATAGATGAACCTGGTCAAGACCAGTTCCTCTCATGTTCAGTGCGCATGATGTTACCCGTACATCACAGTTGTACATCACAGTCGTGCCATCAATTCGTAGAATTGGAAACGCATAGTAATAGCTACCACCAGCCATGCACTTCAGCATTTGCATAATCGAGGATCTCATGATGCCCATTAAATATATATCACACAATGCATGATGTATTGCAATGGCAAAACAGCACAATCATTTCACTGTAAATATGCATGGTTGGCTCGTACATGTAGATTAAACTGTTCTTATTGACTGAGATAAGAATTCTGGAAATGCACCTGCTCTTTCACGTGATGTCTCTTCTCGGTGCCACGGGTGCTCACTGCTATATTTTAACAATTTGAACTAAATACTAAAGGGTGGGCGGCTCCCTGTTCCTCCTTCCTATGCCCAATTACCACAAAACTGGCCAAGGAAAGGAGGAGCAGGGAAGTGGCAGGGAGTAACCCACAGGGAGTTGGCCACCTTGTAGTGTTTTAAGAGGGGGCAGTGTGGGCCAGTGTTTTATGCAATTTCCATGCTGTTGATTTGGAGATGGGACTATTCCCAGAACTGGGTTGTAGTTTTTTTTAAATAAATAATTTTTTGCTTAGTTTTAGTGAAATAACTATTTTCTTGTTCAGTTTTAGTGAATTAAATCATTTCTGATGGGGGGTATTTCTGAACGAGATTTTCAAATGAATATTTGGGGAGCTCTTGAAATAAATAACTACTGCTGCTTTTAAAATGAAATAAATAATATCCATCGTGGAAAACTCCAACCCCCCCCCCCCCCATGTTTGCCCCTTAAAATTACTGACAACAAAATTTATTTGAAATTTTTATGAAAAGTGTCTTGTGAAAAACAGCACACTTTGTTTGGAAAACATTGAACATGTTGGGACTCTTCTGGTGAGGTACAACACTCGGCTTAGACAGAAGATGTTTGTTGCGGTTGTACAAAAAAATAACAGTGCCTGGCAGTTTTAGAATCCTTTGTCAAAACTGCGATGTCAAACTCTAAATTGAGTGTCAAAGGCTGAAGATCAGACCAATCAAATTCACCGATACCCTCTGATGTCACGGTTTAACTGCAAAACAAAGTTTTCAGAAAAACACACAGCTATGAAAACGATAATAACGAGTTCAACAGTCAGAAAGAAACATGTTAACCGTGATCAAGTAAAAATTGTGATGCCAATGAACGAAATATGATCACAGTTGAAAAAATTTTCCAAACCTTGCTTGGCAATCAAAACATTTTGATTCTTTTCTTTAAAATAATTTGAAAAAATTTTCCCTTCTGAACAATTATAACCTTGATTTATACATGACTAGTGACTACCAAACTTTTCAAGACATGCTCATTGCCCATAACTATCTCATTTGGGAAAATCTGCAATTGAGATGTGGTTTTCACCGCAGTTTCGGTCTGTAAACTTTTTTAGTAGATACATTGGGAATAAAATTGACTTTGTCTTGAGGCATTGGATGAATCGACTCTTTTAGCATCTCTTTCATGGACAGCACAAGTTGTACATATGGGTCATAAATGTTACACTCATCATTGATCTATACAGCCCTCTTTGGGCATCTTTCCTATTCTCAGAAACGAATATTAGCACTGTATGTCTTTTGAGTTTTAACAACCGAAATCCACATAGAATCTGTCTTATCTGATTATATTGTTTGCAATCATATTCTTTGTCTTGTGGGCCAATAAGTGTTTGGAAACAATATCATTGCACAGTAAGTTGTAACTTAGTAGTATTTCTCATTGCTCACAGTGTTTATGTGTTTACGTGTTGTGTGTGTGTAGTGTAATACAAATGCTAAACAGAAAATATAAACATTGTTGTCTGTATTTCATGTTGTTTGTGTTTTGTACATGTATACAAAAGCTCTGAGAGAATACAACATGGAAGATCCTAACTGAAGGACACATAATACAATGCAATACATGTAATTGTGTAGAAACAGATTCTAAAGAGGGCTAGCATTCAGATGTAGCATTTTTTATTCACTAAATGGCAAATTGCAAAAAATCAAGCTTTGTTTGACATTATTCCAGGTCAAGGTCACAGTCATAATTAGGTCAAATGATTCTGTTTCAGGACAGCAAATGAAACGCGGGCTATCCAACTGGTGGAGCGACTGATCAACCAGACAGACTACAGGGTCAGACCCAATATATACGGTAAGTGAAGAAATGGCAAGTTATACATCAATAATTGAGTAAGTTATACATCAATAATTGAGTCATGACAGTTTATTCTTCACCGGACATATACCCGCCTGATGTTATGAACCGTATTCTGTATGAAAAGCGTCACATTGCAGCATGTTTCACCCGTCAATCAATAACTCTGTGTCACAAAACTGGTTCCATCATTACATTACAACCACGTTCATTCATTACTTCTGGTTTATCTTTTTACAGGAGCACCCCTCAATGTCATGTGCGACTTTTATGTCCAGAATATTGGGTCCGTCAATGCCATTGATATGGTAAGTACCATGCGATCACCTCATTCAATATTCATATTTGTTTGGTATTTTGATTAAGGGATTTCCATTATTATCATTTGCAAACAACCAGTTGTAATTTGATATGTAGCATTAATGCTGTAGTCCTGCAATATCTGCAACACTGCAGCTGCTGGACTGACAGATCCAGTGTATCAATACTTTTATCGTGAAGTATATGTCACATGAACACAACACAGATTCCAGTGTTAAACCAATCCATATTTTATGCAGGCCAATTAAAAATAATTTTTCCTATATATATGCTAAAAAAAACAATCAATCGGCAAATGTGTCTTTACCTAAAGTTATATAATGAAATCATTGTCCAATGGCAGATAACATTGTGCCAATGAAACACTTCACTTGACTTCCTTTATGAAGTTTGCAGCTGCCCCAAGACAGCCTACATGATCGTTTGATATTGGCTCGTATGCATGACCAGATTATAACACATGTGTTGATGAAAGCCTCGTTCATGGATGAATCTTGTCTTTAGAAATCAAAAGCGCCCCCTGCCGTCTCCTGAGTCTCCTCTGGGAACGCAGTTTCTTTCAGGGCTCCTCTTTCATCTTCTGGAAATCTTCTATTGTCTGGTGAAATCAAATCCACAGTGAAGTAGTCTTCATTCAAAGGCCTCCCTTAACCCTGCCTCCCGGAAGAGAGTGTCTCCAGACCTTGACGAATCAGCTTATCAGATTTCCAGGCTTCTTCCGGCCGATCCATCTTTGTTACAGAAGCAGGGCGGGGATAGGGGACAAGGAGAGGGTCGGGTGCAGGGTGCTTTTGTCTTTTAGTGCATGGATGGTTAATCCAATTCTCTGTGGAATCTATGAAACTCCACAATCTATATATAAATATATATATATCTCTTGAGATGAAATGGTGATAGAGCTATGAATTGTTTGTGATAGAGCAACCATTTCAACACACTCACAGATATGCCTCAGTTCAGGTGGCTAATCGCAGCCTCCAGTACTTTTCCTGTAAGCCACCTGTTGTATGTGGCTGTGTTTATGTTTGCGCCATTAGCAAAGCAGCCAGATCCTGTTGTCCCTTCACAGGGGCATCTTGGCCCTTCACTGTGTGTTTGTGAGCTGTAGGGTTAACATTTGCACTCTCACTGATGGTTGTCTCGGTTGTCTCTGTTTGTTGTTGGAAAGGGCATTGCATAGTGTACACACTGAACTTTGATCCCTCCTGTCCTTAATCAAAAGAGATCACAGAGAATGCGTAATCACAGAATGTGTAATCACAGAATACAGCAACAGAGCAGCAACCCAAATGGCACATCACAGGCTTTAACAGGCTAACTGCGTCTAATTGTTTCTGGTGAGGGGAGCATGTTAGGCTATGGCAATATCGGATATGCAAGACAAGTGAGAAAATCAATTTGCAAAACATTTCATGATATACATCAACAACGGTTTTGTATATGTATCTGATCTAGTGTCACACAACCACAACCACCTATGTGTATCACTATCAACCATGGGCATGCAACCTACATTGAACGTTCCATACTAGGCAAACACACAGTTTCCGTTACAAGAAAGGCAACACATCAGGTTTGCCACACCACATACATCATGGCTATCTCACTAATCTGGGCTGATTCTTCCCTGGAATGCATCTGCTGTGAAGCTGCGATCTTCTTCTACTTCTTCTATATGGGTAATCTGCATCCGGAGACCATTACTGCAGATACGTGCATTGCGCCTGCGCCTGTAATCTGATAACAGCTGCTCATTAAGCAGTTTGATGGAGTTCACGTCACTTGCACTGCTTCTGCTGTTCTGTACTGATTCTGTATTTGGCAGATTTTCATAAACTTTCTCATGTAAGAGCATAATATTTATACTTTCTCCAAATTAGACACCCTTTGTTTGTTGCCATTCGTCTGCCTGCCTGTGTCTATTTGTCCGTCTGTCCGTTGTTTGCTTATTATCGTTTTCATAGCTACGTGTTTTTCTGAAAACTTCGTTTTGCAGCAAAACTGTGACCTCATCAGATATCTGCGAATGTGATTGGTCTATTCTTCAATTGGTGACACTCAGTTTAAAGTTTGACATCACGGTTAAACACAAAGGAATTCAAATCTGCCAGGCGATATTATTTTGGTACAACTGCAACAAACGACTTCTGTCCAAGCTGAGTATTACACCTTACCAGAAGAGTATCTGTTTCAATGTTTTCCAAACAAAGTCTGTTTTTATCGTTTTTCATAAGACACTAGTTATCACAAGTTCAAATCATTTGTTGTCAATGCACACTGCAGGCCAAAATGTTTGGAAATAGTATGTTTCTTGTCTTTAGATTAGTGTTACACAAATTTGCTTATGGGTGCAAGGTTTCTTATCTGATAACAAAATATGTCAAAATAGGAAGGGGGATTTTATGAGGTAGTTTCTACAGTCTATATGAATTGCATTCATTTCCTTTGATGTTTTCAAAAATGCTGATGGCTCCAAGCAAGTGGGCATGCATATTGACGAAATAGCAATTGCCAATGCTGACTCATTATGACACATCCCAATTTTTTGAGAGCAACCTTTGAAATATAACCTTTTTTCACAAATTTGTCTTCAATAATCCACATCAATTTCGATATACCATTTTGTGCTTGCAACACTAATGCTATGGTGAGCACCTTATCCTTTCCTAACTTTTGCCCAACAATGTAACTCTCCTTTGAGAATAAGTAGTCTATTTACTTCAGTTACAGTTCATTGAAGCATTCATCAACCAGTGTGGGTATCAAAGCCAAACAAGCTAAACGTAGAGAATCCATGTGTGAATGCATTTGGGCAGTTCCTTGAAATATGTGCTTGTAATATACAAAGTTATGCAACTAAATCTGTGACATCACAGTTTGGTATAAAGAGAAGCGCAAACTAGAAAAACATGTATCAATGGAAACGATAATAAATGGTACCTTACAATGACAATTTCATATCTTCAAATATTTTATGTATCTTTGGGCTTTCAATTTGCTTTCGTCACATGCGTTTTTCAAAAAGGCATAACATAAAGGAGTGCACATCAAAAACGTGAATAATGAATAATGTGATCTTGGCATTAATATCATATATCATGCGACTTTGCCTGATGCAGATTACGTATTAAGCTTTCGTTAGAGCACTCCTCAAATACAGAAGCAAGGCTCCCTTTTTGCTGGTGAGTCTGAGACAACAGACGAACCATTCAAGATCTACATCCCCTGATCGTGTTATTCAACTTAGTTTAGTTCAGAGACTCCGCTTCACAGAAATCGACTAATTTTGACCTAAGTTTATCAAAATGAGTTATTAGGCAATGATTTGCAGTCAAATGTCATGATGCAGCGGATTGGTTGTCCAATGTCTTTATGTCGCACCTTCATGCTCACATTGATGCCACTTGTGCCTCGTGTTCGTTTCCATAGAACAGCTGATGTAAGCGGCACCAGAGAACCATCTGAAGAGACACTCAGCATTCCCATTGCAGACCAATATCCATTAGCAAGCAAACAAACTCAATTTCTCTTCAGCTTGATCCAGTGAAGCCATGCCATCAGGATGGAACACGCCCTTCCATGCCTCAAAGTATCCTAATTTTTGCTTTTTGTAATGTAAACTGTAAAGTATCCACTGGTGAAGTCAAGAATGAAGTTCTTGGGAAAACAACACCACATCAACAATACATTGATGTTGGTAAATCCATTCAAATAGAAAAGTCACAAATAGTTAGCTCCATTAATTCAATGCCATTGTCCACGAGGCTGACTTATAAGCTTCTCCATCTTCAAAAATTGTCAAATTCTCTTGAGATACCAAGAAAATTCCTCACATCCACAAAGTCAGCCGCCAGTTTTGCTTATAATTCCTATATTTTTGGCTGTAGTTTTGTGGATTTATTTAGTGGAAGCAGGGTGCTCAATTGACAATGTTTGAAAGTGACCTTGGAAGACCCTTTCAAGGTTGTCTCCCCAAAACTTCTACAGCTAAATGCAGAACTATTTTCCAATGTGAGGAACATGGCACTTTTATTGGAATGGGTGTTCCTGCAACTGCTGTGGCCAGCTGTGGTTGTCACCCTGTCCTGTAAATTGCTTGGAAGACCTCGGCCCCTCCTCCCATTACTCTGCTCTTCCTCCCATTACTCCCATGTGTCATTGTCACTTACATGTCTCCTCTCTCGGAAATTACTTGTTTTAACCTGGAGCTAGAGATATGTAGTGGGCGGATGTACTTTACATTAATCTAGATAGCCCAGCCACTGAATCAGGAACAGAATATCTTTATTGCCCCATGCAGTAAAGTAGTATTATATATTATTATTCGAATTAAATTATCATAAGACAAAATCATATAGCAAATTTTATATCTGAATCTGATTCGTTTTGCAAAGGAAAAGAAACGATAATTTCTGAAGTGAAAAATCTATGTGAAAATTGTGAATTTTGCATGCCAGTAAATTGTATTTAAACAATTCTGATTGCTTGTCAACGTGGTAAGGGTAGATGTATGAACCCTTGAGTGCATTATGAAACACCAGCCACCAGTTGATATGATGTATTTACAACTTGCTTGCAATTAACATTCTGCGTTCAATGTAAGGTACACATTCTGCTCTTTTGCAGGAGAATGTCATACACCACGTTTGCCACAGCACATGCATCATTCTGTCTCACTAATCAGGGTTGATTCTTCCCTGGGACACATATACTGTGAAAGTGTCATGTTCTGAAGCCGTGTTCTGATGCCATCTGCCCACAATGCACTTTGATGGAGTGCGTGTCACTGCACTGCACCTGGGACATTCTGCTTCCCTCTTTTATATCCTCCTTTTTTATTATCGAGGTTGTTCTTTAAGATTTTTGCCAAAGAATACTTGCTTGGTCCCCTTGCCAGGCTTGCCTGCATTTCTTTATATTGATGTCTAGCTTTCCTCATGGTTATGTACCTTGCACGGATATGTCCATTATCAACATTTCTCCAGTTATTCCGGCTTTTAATCCACTTTCTAGATTTTCTTTCTCTGCACATTTTACAATGATTTTAAGTATTAAAGGCATATACACATCAATCAGAATACACCACACAACATTGCCTGGGTAAGAATATGCATGATTCTGCTTTCCAAGCACTCATTTACATATAAACGCAGCATGATGCCACTGCAGGCAATATTCCAATAATATAAGAAGCAATTTAGCTGCCTAACTATGGAGCTTGTCTGTATTATTAAAAATTTGACACTAATCTTATACAACAGATAATCCTCCACCTGAATATCCCTTGCCTGTCAAAATTACAGCTTTGGAAATGTGAGTGATTCACTTCGTTTTAGTGCCTCATATTCGGCAAGGCTCTGCAAACAGGGTGGAAATTATGTGTACCACCCATGCCTGAAAAATCATCATGCTATGCTCATATGTGTAGTCTTACTTTAGATAAATCTAATGACCATACCGGCTGGATTTGAAGTCAATTACAACAGCACCATACCAGCAGTGCTATGGGTATAGATGCTCATTGCAATCACGCATGTACACATTGTACAGAAACGCCATCTCTTGTGAAAATATTATCAGAATGGCTGATTCTTCCCAGGGGTGCTTCTAATGCAATGCCTGCATCTGATAGCATATGAGCTTGCCCGTAATGTGATTTGATGTATCACATGCTCTGCTTCTGTCACAACCTCTTAACTACTTTTATTTTTTGTCATCTTATTTTCCCTCCAAGTTCTTTCGCATAAGGTTACTCACATTCTTCCAATTATGATTCCGGGCTGGGATTACTTTTATCTTGATGTCTGTCTCTATTTGCATGTCTATCCAACAATATGCTATGTTTTAATCTGAATAAGCTTACATCAACATATATGGAATGATATACTAATATACATATCTAGTTTTCTGCTTCTATGGACTTTCAATCTCCTCTTTAAATGTCCCTTCATCATGTTTCAGCAATGCAATAATATTAAAAGCCTCCACGCCAAAAAATATGCGCATGAGTTCTTCACAGATCACATCATAAAACTTTGCCTTAGCACGAAAACGCTGCACATGTATCTATATCAAAGAAGCTGATTGTAATTCGACAAAACTGGAGATGTACACTCCTGCTCTTAAATATGGAATATTTTTTTGAAAAAAAAAAGTGTCAATAAATGTAAATTACCGAGTGTGAATGTAAGCAAGGTTAATTGTAAAGGTCAAGACATCTTCTCTCATCACTCTTTGAAAGCCTTGACTACATTTTTTGCAAAAATGTTAAATTTTTGGTTTTATGTACCTCACCCTAAAAAACCCCCTGAATTTCCATATTTTGTGCTGCTGTAACTTTTCCCGGGGTTAATGCTGCAGCAAGTGTTTTAAAATGCAGCATGTTCTTCCCTTTAGCAGTCACTGGAACTAGTTACCATTGAATCAGACCATCATGTGCTCCAGCAGAAATTTCTAAAGTTATCAATTTCAATGGAGAATGTTGAAGTATTCCATATTTATGAGCAACGGTGTATAAATGCAGCATGTTCTTCCCTTTAGCAGTCACTGGAACTAGTTACCATTGAATCAGACCATCATGTGCTCCAGCAGAAATTTCTAAAGTTATCAATTTCAATGGAGAATGTTGAAGTATTCCATATTTATGAGCAACGGTGTATAAATGCAGCATGTTCTTCCCTTTAGCAGTCACTGGAACTAGTTACCATTGAATCAGACCATCATGTGCTCCAGCAGAAATTTCTAAAGTTATCAATTTCAATGGAGAATGTTGAAGTATTCCATATTTATGAGCAACGGTGTATATAAGCATATCAATCCTATATCTTTGGAGCACTCCTTTCTGTAGAAGTAATGTGATGCAACCAGCAAGCAATATCAGAATGTTTTAAGTCCCAATCATGAAGCTCAGCTCCAACAGAAATTCTACGGGTATCACTTCAAATTTGCATTCATCACTCACTTTCCGCAGCTGAAGGAAGAGAACAGATGAACCAAGCAAGATAAAAAGTCTTGTCTCACGTTAGGAGTCTGACTGACACTAACAGATCATTTGCTCATTCTTCTCATAAGATGCTATATCCACTGTCATAAGCAGATCCAGGTTGATGGCAGAGCGGAAGATTAGGTTCCAGTAAATGCATGATGTTGCTTAGACATGAATTTGCTTGTAACAACCAGATAAATTATCAACTTAGTAATTTGTAATTTTTTATTGACTTTTAGGTTCATCTGAACCTGTCATTGTTTTAATTCTTTGTTATTTTCTTAAAGGGCATTACTGAAAAACAGCATCATTACTTTGCTGAGTGATCAACCCTTTTAAAATATATTCATAAATAAATAAAAATAAATAAATATGTGTAGAGCAAGTGAGAGTTAACTGCTTGTGTTTGTGTAAGTACAAACTCATTTTTCCATCAGCTCAATCCAAATGACTGTGTATACTATGATGGAATGTCATTGTGCTTATGCTCCCTTTACAACAACCCATATATCAGCTTCATGTTTCTACCCACTGCAATCAGTCCCAGAAACACCATCTTTTGTGAAAACTGCTTTCGAATATGATGGTTATTTGCATTTCCAGATGGCTGTTCCATCTGTCGCAACAAATTACATTGTATATCTCATTTCAACACAATTTTCATTTCATGCATTTGGGTTTGCCAGCCTCAATTCCAATAAAGCCATTGAAATTTGAGAGTAGAAGTCGTGAATGGTTGGTTTCACCACAGTTCACTCACATCAAGAGAATACTTTGAAGGCTATTTGACCACAAACGGGCAGAGTAAAGACACTATAAGCTTTCTTCCATGCAATGAGAGGAACATGGCACTTGCATTGGGGGGAGTGTTCCTGCAACTGCATTGGCCAGCTGTGGTTGTCACCTCGTCTTGTAAATTGCATGCTTGGAAGACCTCTGCTCCTCCTCCCATTACTCTGCTTCTCCTCCCATTACTCTGCTTCTCCTCCCATTACTTTGCTCCTCCTCCAATTGCTCCCATGTCATTGTCACTTGCATGGCTCATGCCTTCTCTGGAATATCTAAAATAGGTTGTATGGTATTATACAACTAACACAGTTAGTTCATGACAACGTAATGCTAGAATACACCCAGGCAATTTGCAAACAGGACACATGTCTACGACTGTGATATATAAGCCCATCCTGTTGTAACTACAAAACTGCTGATGAAATCGTGGGATTACAAGATTTTGCAACAGAAATTTTCCGCACTTCTTCCTCAAGACCTCTCTTCTCTTCCCTCGCAACAAACACTTCACATGATCCAAAGACCCATCTTGGCATTTCCTGTTTCTTGCGCTTTCCTTGGCCCATCTCAAATGATACTTCTTGCATGAGAAAATTTGTCCTCATTCTAATTTCATGAATCGTGACATGTCAGCCAAGATTTTAAGAGGAATGCAAACAACGAAATCTGATATAACTCTAATTTGCAGGGATAAGAGATGATCATTAAAGATTTATAGGCCAACCAAGGATAGACGGTTGTAATCAAGGATTCACATACACATGATCATCTATAATGAATTTAAATGCACAAAACATTTCATTTGCCTGCGTTACGTGTATAATCACCAACTTTTGTTTTTCTTGCTGACACTAAATCTACTTAACGTGACATGCGATGAGGCACAGACATGGTAGCTTCATTTGTTTTTCTAAAATGAGATCAATTCCATATCCTGGCTCTCTCCTCAATCCCATTTGAGCATAAACCAACAAAGATGGAAGCTTCTCTTTGCATTATACCAGAGTAGAGCTGAGCTGGTGCTGCTGATCTCAATCTATCATTAGAACCAAATTATCCTGGAGATTCTTCATCATCTGACTCTGGTCTGTCGTAATTTGTTTCTTCCGAAATTATATGTCACGTTAATGCTGTGATATTCTGCTTTATAGTAGTTATACAGATCACTACCCATGTATTAGTGCTCCTATGGCTTGTTAAGTTGCTTTTCTAAATTAGTCTTTTCACAGAAGGATTCCACTTTGTGAATCTGAAAAACAGAACAGCTCACTTTGTCGTTTTTCTCAGTCCCTAATATCCTGCAAGTTAATCTTGCTGATATTCTGCCAGCTCACTCAGCTTTGAATGCTCAGGATGTGGTAGGCATTGCGGATGCCACCTGCAAGTGATTGGTTGGCAAATGATTGGCCAGGAGGTGATTGACAGCCATTTGTATGTGCATGAAACATGAGTAAGTAAGGTGGCCCTGTTGCTGCACTTTCTGTTTGATCATAACTATGTCTTGAGAAAAGCACATATTTCAAAAAAAGCCAAATTACTATAAATCTAATTGTTGTCAGCAACATAACACCACACAGAGCTATGTTGTCATTGTTGGCCATGTCTATGCAAAAGTACACCTTCAGACTTCTTTGACACTGAATTAAATGGCTTCAAAATTGCCAGGTGAGTTGGCAGAAGTTTTCTGTGTTGACGCGGTTTTACCTTTTTGCATTTTGCCATCTAGAGGGCAATATGTTTAATTTGGCTTCTCCAGGTATAGCCCTTGCAATGAAGGTTTTGTAAATAGATAGCGCCATGTCGATAAATAGATGTTAAAATGTCCCAATCATGAAATCTTTGGCGAAAAGTCCATGGCTCTGCTCTAATATTTTCTGCTTTGACAGTGTTTACGAGTCTCTCTCAAGAAAGATTTGGCTGGATTTTAGTCTTGTTATGTTGTTTTACCCTGATTGCTGACTATAATCCCTGTCTTGAGCCTCAGGTCAATAGACTCTTAACTTGATGTGACTAGCATTAGATTATCATTCGAAGGGTTGTGCCATGATGAAACAAGGCTATGGCACTCGGAGTTGCCTGGTGCCTAAGCCCAGCTGCCAAGGAATGTTGAACCTTGCCAATGCTACCTATCATCTTTCAAGCATTAACCAGATTTGTAGAAAATGACTGATTCGAAATACACCAGATCACTTATGAGAATAGATGGTCCCATGCAAGGTATATTCTCCAGACACAAAGACACTATGTTACAATGCTATGTGTTGGCATCAGTGTTGTGGTCTCAACATTTCCAAAGCAGTGCAACACACAGCAAACAATACTAATTATCCCCCATGCATAGCATGGGGGATTTTAGTTTCAGTCTCCATTAAATTTTCATGAACTGTCATGGCATCCATCAAATATCTCAAACACCACACCATGCACAATATTCATAATTTCCACAAGTACTCCCAACTACTTTAACTTGTCAAATCGATACTTAAACCATATGAATGTGATAAGCAGTATTGTTTCCCAAGCATGCTTGTAAGTAAGGTTGCAGTGGCTGGGCTGCAGCCATTTTTAGAGATGCTTGCTTGCTTGCAAGCGGCATCTCTATTGTGGGAGGATGGCTCTGAAACTTATGACAACTGCCTTGGTCATGCTCTTTCATCTCTGTCATTAAAACTTTGCATACAGTCTCAATAGAATTTTATCTTGGGTTGATAAACTTTCGGTGTCTTTCTGAGATGAAAAAATTAATAAAGAAAACAAAGAGGCTGAGTTTCTGCAGGTCAAAGGTCAATCACCAAAAGTAGGTCACAGGTCAGATACCCTCCAGCAGGTCTCACATGCCAGATACCCTCTACAGGTCCCACATGCCAGATACCCTTGTGCAGGTGATAGGCGAAGGGGTAGATAGTTATCATGGGCAGTCTATCTACAAGCATCTCTTAAAGTGCTTGCACGTTATTTTAAAATCTGTCAGCCAAAGCCACTCATAGGATTCGCCACTTGCATACATGTATGCACAACTGTGCCCCTGGTGGTCATCTGTGGCATTACACACTCTTTGAAACACCATGGTAGGTTAGTGCTGTGATGGGTTAAGGGAGGCAGGGCGTGGGGATGTGGAGTCAGTTCCTGCTCTTGTTTGGTCTGTGCCATCCTCCATTTAGGATAAAACTCAGTGCCCAAGCACTTCTCTCTCCACAAACCAATCAGACGGCATTTTACCCGGACAGGTCCCACAAGCTGCTCATCATGGTTTCAGTGAATTTTGTTTGGGTTTATCAACCCAACTGGTTGTACTAATTATCCGAAAGGAGCTCACTGGCACAGTGCATGGAGGTTCCATCAATATTTCACATGTTTACCATCACTGAGTGGCTGGAAGATACTTTCTTTCCCCTTAGGATTCACATGAGTAGATCTTCTTGTGCAAATTTGGTTGGAAAGAGTAATGCAACATTGAAGTCGTCAGGGAAAGGATACCTTTCTAATGCACTTCGATAACTGTGATGGTGCATAATTGATCAACAAAAAACGAAGCAACTAGAGATGAAACAGTGCTTTGGCAAAGGAGTACAGAAGGAAGCTTGCAAGGGAAAATGTGACTGTTGTAATGTGTGAGACGGGCAGTTTGCCAAGATGCAAGGCCTACTATGGCCGCTTCAGTGTTATATGGTTGTATTGTATTGTATATACTATCAGTTATGCACTGCAACGCCGGCATGAAATTCGTGGTGAGCCTTCCACAATGATACAGCTCAGGACAGCCATAGTCCGGCGCCCAGGGGGCAGAGACAAGGGGAACATTGCCCAAGGTTTCCCATGCCATAGCACTCTCCAATGTTTGTGACCACCATGTGATGATAAGTGATGAGACGACTGTGAGTGTGGCACACCAGCTATCAATTCAGGGATGTCCAGGGTCTTTCAGTTGCCCAAGCACAGAACACTGGATACAACCAGCCTCCATTTTAATGTCCAATAAGCTCGAACCAAATTGGGTTCCAGGAGTGGGAGTCGAAACCCATGACCTCACAGCCAAACTGGTAGCACAAACAAGCACCTTTAACCATTAGGCCACTGGGAACTCTGTTGCATGATTACATGCCCTCATATAGTGTTCATTAGCTTTGCAAAACTACTAATTATAGCAGCAGAGGTTTTTCACAGGAGGCCTGTATGATAAATGCAATGTTCAACATTCAATAAATACAATGAGTTATATGATGTAGAATGCCACATAATGCAACGCATTTTTCACAGGGGTATCTTTCATATGTTGTTTGCAGCAGTTGCAGCGAATATGCCACTCATTTGTGCAATGACAATAAATGCCACACCAGGATGGATGCCACCGTGGCATTGCCACACATATGTGTGAGGCATAACTGGGCAAGCAATTTAGTGCCATACTGTGCCACAAGAACTTGGGCACAGACACCAGCAAAGCAAAGTTAATTACATTGCTCTGCATCACCATGAGAATGTAACTGAGCCAGCATCAGTCGATCAGTTGTGGCAATTCCTCTTCTATCTGTGTAGCTTGTGATGGGCCACTTGGCATTTGTCGGTGAACAAAGAACTGATTCAATCTGGGAGGTGTTTCTTATTCGTAATGTCGACAAAATTGGCAAATACGTTGTAACTGTGAGCTAAGAAGTCAATACAGAGACAGAAACATATAGTAGAAAATGAAAGGGCTGCATATAATCAAAAACAAAGTACACTGTAAAATTTGAAATTTTGAGTTAGCTCAAATGATTGAGTGAGATGGTTGCACAATTGTTTGAGCCATGATAGCTTGCCGTTTTGAGTTATGATAATCTTTATGTTGTTATAACTTGCAAACAACAAGCTATCTTGGCTCAAAGGAATTGTGCAACTATCTCACTCAATCAATTAAGCTAAGTCAAAATTCTAAATTTACAGTGAAGAGATATACTTTCAAAAAAAGGAAGAAAATGTAGACCTGCTAGCAGTAGTTTGTAGGGTGTGAGACACTTGCTTTCTCCATTAGAGCCCATTACATTCCCTCCCAGGTGCCTCACTTCTACCATTTTAGCTAAAATTGGCTTTTTTGTGCCATTTGTCCAGCCATAGGGGTCACCATGCAGTATATGTGAAATTTTCTAATGAAGAATCTCTCTGTCAGTGTTATTCATTTCTAGAATTTGGAGTTAGGTACTTTGCTGCTTTGCGGTTTGAGGAGGAAGATGCGGAATTTAGCAGAATTAACTGGTTTGGCAGAAAAAATAAAGAGGAGAAAAGAGAAGTGGCATATATCTGGAAAACAACGTGCTTCAGATTTGAACCTAACCAGGTAAAAGGCATGATTCAGGTTGTAGGAATCGCAGGCAGCTTTGCTGGTCTAAGTGTTAACATTGTTGACATATTTTTTTCCTTTAGAAGCAACTCACTTGATGGTAAATGATAAATAATTGGGGGTTTTACGTCTTCAATTTGGACTTAATCGAAATCAGCCGACATGAGTGTGATAATGAGGCGAGTAACACAGGGAATTTGCAGCCATTTCCGGGCGCATACATCACCCTGTTGTGTAGTGCCAGGAGCGGGAGTTGAACCCGGTCCCTGAGAGCCTAACTGGATTCAAGCACGGGCACTCTATACCATTAGGCCTCGACGGCACTATACTTCAATGCATTTTAAGAACATCACAGGTTGAACATCATATACACGTTGTCCCCAGGGATATTGCGAATCAACACTGAATTTGAAACACGAAAAATGATCATCAGCAGGTCCAGGGCCAGCCTTTGAGTCTTCAGTATCTGCACAACACATGACAATAATGCAGGCACACTCACTGCAGAAGGCTGTCATTGTGCATTGGCGAAGGCCAAGCAGTGCTTTGATGACCGTATACGGCAAAAAAAGAGTGATAATTACAGCTTTGGTATTCTCTATGAACTGTCTTTGCCAGATGTTGGTAAAAGCTAATAGGCAAAGATTTAAATGTTCATAGAACGCATCCAAAAGATTTAATAGGCAGTTTGGCTATCTTGGAAAACTTTGTGTGCTATTCTAATATTATTTTGACAGAGTACTTCTTGTTAACATGTATGTACACTCTTAAAATAATGTTGAATAAAGTCAATTAATCAATCTTGGCAGTGAACTTGTCCTGATCGTATGGTCTTCCTCACAGAGAGTCAGTACTCTTAACATGTTCTATTCGCTTCCTTTTCATCCTGGAATTTGGTAACCCGACATCACTAGGAGGCAACTCACATGTGCATCATCACTCAAATGTTTCAGAATTTGCAGACATGCGTCTTTTTTTTTTTCTTCAAAATATATCTTTTCGTCCCAGTTGTTTTTTGTTATTGGGGAAATGTCGGTTATACCACATGAGCTCCTCAGTTTGAAAAAAACATTTTAAATTGTAACAATTCCACAAACTCAACAGACGAACTGTCTGCCAACAACATAAATACTGCAGTCTTCCATAGGAGTGAGCCGGTCCTGTACATATGTAATTTTAAATGGTTTTAAAAGCTCAATGGTGTATTCAAAGCTTTCAGAAATACAAACAGCTATGTCATGCCAGTCCATATCTTCTACCTTTTCCCTTGGAAAAAAAGTTTATTCCTTATATAGAGCCTTTTTCATAGAAGGTCACAAATATGGAAAAGAAATTGTGTCAGTTTCTGTCAAAGACAAACTTCCTTGTGAATGCACTATGTACATTGTTTTAAAATAACGATTTTCTACTATATCTTGTTTGTGTCAAACTGAACATAATTTGCTTGTGTACTTTCTTTTCCTACATGGGAACTGCCTGACTTACACAAAAACAAACGAGAGTGAGATAGAAGGAAGCCACAAATCAAATGCATCATTTATGCTGCTCCACCAAAGACAAGGCCTCATTCTTCCCCAATGAGCAACCATAAATATGTTTCTGCATATTGATTCTCTAAACCAAATAATTGATCCACTAAATACCACAGGCAGGAAATAATACACTAGAGTTCTCACACAGATTGTTTTGTAACTTAATTGGAGAAGCGGTTATAGTCAGATTTACAACAGATGATTCCCTCCCCATCTTTAACATTTAAGTGAATACAAGAGACCTAATATAATTATGTTTTGCTGAATATCACTTGATGCACTGCCAGGTTCACTGGGGTGTCTTTTATATTGTGGTATGATGAGTAACATGCCACTTGTCTGTGCAACAGTAATATGGCATTTCACAGCGTAGCCTACCAGCATGCATCTGCATTATGTATGGCTCAGTGTACGGCACACCAGGCTCAGTGCATAACAATGTGAGGCTGTCACTGAATGGGCACCACAAGGGAACTTGCACATGCTCCACCTCCAACACAAACACCCAGCAAAGGGGCTAATCATGTTGCTCTGCACCACCATCAGAATTTATCTG
Source organism: Platynereis dumerilii (assembly GCA_026936325.1). Classification (NCBI taxonomy): domain Eukaryota; kingdom Metazoa; phylum Annelida; class Polychaeta; order Phyllodocida; family Nereididae; genus Platynereis; species Platynereis dumerilii. Next base: position 3,288,335 of record JAPTHN010000029.1, read on the forward strand.
ACCGGGTATCAGCCGATTGGTTGTGACAATTCTTCTTCTCTTTGTGGAGATGTGGCACAGACATGATCGGCCACTTGGTGTTTGCAGGTCAATGAAAACTGATTTAAAACAGAGCAACCATGGAATAATATTGCCATTTGAAAAAGACATAACCAAAGCAATGTGAATATATTAATGCCACAGCAACATTTTGAATTTCTCCAAATCCATAGACATCATATTGAAATTAACATTGATGTAGTTCTATAGAAGTATTATCTTCTGAGAGTGTCTGTGCTTATCTAAGTGGAAAAAATTTAGTCTATAGACCATCTATATATATTCATTTCCCTGACACAAAATTGTTGTTATACAAATTAGAGTAAGTGAGTTTGGATTCAACGCCCCATTTAAGAGGTTAGAGACATAATCAAATTTCAGGTGCAGATAGCAATCTGACAACCTGGGTAGAAAATTTACTAGAAATGACAGAAAATAAGGAGTACAGTAACTCTTTGATCAGTAAATAACTACATCATTGCATGACAGTCAGGCTTTGCTCTGCAAAATGTTTATGTGCAGGTTCATAATTACAAAGAGTCCTGTCACAATGAATCAAAACTTGTGAAGCAGTGCACTTCAAAGCATTTAAAATATTCAAGTGCAGATTACAAAGGATGAACACCAACTATTACAAAGTGCTGTCCTCCAGGCTGCATGGTGAGGACCAACAAATGTATTGGAAACACGAAAACAGACCATTGCCTTTGGCAGAATCAGCACAACATATGACAATAATGCTGGTCTTCAAACTGCAGGAGGCTGTCATTATGAGGAGTGGGAAGGTCAAGCAGTGCATGCGAAGGTGGAAGAGAAAAATGATGAGAACAAGATATTCAGTGTGAAGTTGTTTAGGAAGATGATTATGAAACCATCACCAGCCTAAAATCAGAAGCTACAGTTCCACATTTTCTGAACTATTTGGAATTTGGGTTTGTCTTTAGTGTACAAAGGATTTGTGGGACAGTGATTGTATTACTTAAGTCGCAGGTTAACACACACATGGCACAATGTACAACATTAAAAAAACTTGACTTAGACGAGACCTGAATGCCAACATAACACACTCGTCATGCAGCCTATCTAAATAAATGGTATACAAAACAGATCCTCAAGCTCATTGCAATTAACATTATCATGCTTTCAAATTTCAAGCTCCCTTTAACATGTTTAACAAGCTGCTGTTTGTAAGCAAATTGCAGATCACATATGTCAATTTCTTGCGATCACATCCTCCATTCCAAAGTGATGTGTTTAACTTCTGGCCAATATTATTCTGGAAAACATGTTGTGACATCAAAATTGATTCATTTCTAAAACTGTGTGTTTGCTTCTACCTTAAGGATCATACTTTTTATGTGGTCTCTTCAATCTCCTTCATGCTGAAACCAACAAAGATGAAAGCTTTCTCTTTGCAATCCACAAAAATCAAACTTGGCTCAGTCAACTTATTCTCTTTCAAACACACGCGGGACACCTATCTTCTAAAGATTTTTAGCTTCTCCTCTTTGCTTTGGGTCAACCGGCCAGTTTCATTGACATGTGTTCAGGTCATTGTCTTCTCGGACCCTTATGGTTAAGAGCCCTGGTTTGTGCTACCACTGGCTGTGAGGTTGTACGTTCAACTCTCACCCTGGAACTCAATTTGGTCCGAGCCCATGGGACATTGAATTGAGGTGGATAGTATCCAGTGTTCTGTGCAGGGGCAACTGAAAGACCCTGACATACCTGATGTGGTCACCAACACCGGAGAATGCTACAGCAGGGGAACCTTGGGCAATGTTCCCCTTGTCTGTGCCCATGGGTGCTGTTTATGGTTGCCCTGACTTGTATGAATCAAACTTGTGGAAGGCTCACCACAAATTTCGTGCCTGCATTACACAATACAGTACAATGAGGCTATTGTGACTAATTCAAGAGGGTGGACTTTGATTGTGGAAGGTTAATTTAGAAACAAGAGTAATCATGAAATCTGCCTTATACTCCATCCCTTTTCTCTCGGTCCCTGTTATTCTGCAAGTCAATCCCAAACTCATATTCTGTCAGCTTAAACAGCTTTGGCAGGTCAAGTCTGTGATTCCCATTGCATATGTAAAGTGAACGGTGTCGAAAAACTTGGTCAGGAGGGGATTGGCAGCCATTTGTATGTGTACAGAAGAAAGCAATTGGCCTTTGGTGTTAGCTCAAGCAGACCTCAGCTGTCAAGCACTGTTTTTCAACCTTGTCTGTGCAATCCATAATCCTTCAGGCAATCATATGAAGAGAATCAGGGTCAAGTGTAGCACATCAAAAATTGTAATAATAATCAAGGACCAATGTGAATATCACTGTCTTTAGCCACATTTTGAGAGACATTGCCAGAAATATTTCCCTCCAATGGTTATTTTACAATTGCCATGACATCACCAGCAGGTGCAGCTTCCTGATGTTGTCAAAACAATGGAGCAAAAAATGGAATTGTGGGAATTTGTGACATAATGAAGATTGTTGCTCGAAAAAACATAATTCAATTCTTGGTTTGTTGAACCATTTTTTCGGTTCGTATAAGAGCATGGGAAGATAGCAATTAATTTTTATTTAAGGGGCTCAATGGTGACTTGGATCATTGCTGTCTGATTTGATGACGTACATCCTCTAAACAAACACTTCGAAACGTTGCCATCGGGACGAGAATGAGGTCTGCTTGGGCCTTGACTAGTAGGCTGCTTCAGATTTTTGTGCCTCGTGCAATCCGTTTCTTCAATGAAAATCCTTGGAAAGACATGCAAAAATATTGTTTCAAATTTCATTGTCATGATGTAATTGTAGGCCCAATGTTACGCTGTTTTAACCAGGGACAAGACAATGTCCGATGTTTCTTCACACTGGTTCAATAATTCAATTCAAAATATTTTTTGGGGGCAATCCAATTCAATCGAGTCATCCGATGATGTCCTCATGCTTTGTAATCTTGGTATTCAATTTTCTAAGTTTTCAGGATGTGCACATATTGATCTCTCTATACTTGCACTAATTGTCATGAAGTATCCCACCAGACACATTGCCTGGGAGTTCCATCAATATTTAACATGTTTACTATCACTCTTGCTTGGCTTGAAATAATTTCTTTTGCCTCCTTTGCCTTGGAGATTCACATGTGAAAGAAAAAGCCTAGTCCAGAAGGAGTGCTTACTCAGTGCATTTTTATATATCCTCAATTTTTTATGAATACAAGTTAAGGACATCACAAAAACACACCACTTTGTAATTACAAAATTTTTCCGTAATGTGTATATACTTGCAAAATAATGTACAAGGCATGAAAAAATAAAAGAAATCTTATCTAATCTAAAAGTTTTAATTACATTAACTGCAGCTTTCAATAAATTTCAAAAACGGACAGTGTCATGCAAGAAGATCTATATTTTTTGCTTGTCTTCCCTCCAACGAGCTGACTCTGTAAATGTATTTTTCAAATCTAGTTGAAACCTTCCCAAATTTCATGAGATACTGAAAGCTTTCAAAAAGAACAAACAACCAGTTGTGGCAGATCCATGAATGTGCTTTGTCAGTGGGCTTTTTCATCCCTGAAATTCCTGTTTAGCAATGAGTCATTTTTGTTACAGATGATTTCATATTTGTAGACATTAGAGGTAGAAAATACATCATTTTTCTTGCAATTTTCATTGGTCGAGAGAAGGTATGACACCACTCTCTCCTGAAAAGTGACATAGCGTTTTACATGTGTGACCATGGCATTTTAAGCCATTGATCTCCTTACAGGGTCTGCCTTTAGCAGTTTCAAGTGAGAGTTTCAGTTTGTGTTTCACACATTTTCAGTACATACATTCTGCAAGTCCAATACTGTACATTCAGACGATTAGGATCAGGTGATCCATGCAATGACTGTTTATACAGAAAATAATCATGTATAATTGTGAATGCAACATTTTCTCAGAAGAGGGGCTCAGCTCAGGCAGCAGGACAATGGGCTACTAATCACAGGGTCCTTGATCTGATTCCCACTGCGATTTTCTTATGAATGTTGACCACATCACTGGGCCACCACCCTGTCCAGAGGGACCATTCAGAATTTATTATTGGGGGGGGGCCAGGAGTTTTGCTGGAACTTTCTGTCAAAAATGTATACCCCCTTTGGTTTCATGCTTATTTGTACCTCTCATACATTCCATGTGGATCTTTAGTATGTCCCCTTTTCACTTGAAGCATGTAGCACCCGCTCAGGTAAAACTCCCATCTGCCCCTCAATGCAGTCATAAATAGTAACTTACTGATGTTATGTCATAGACAATGCTCACAGCGTTTGGTCAATGCATGATAATTTAGTGTGAAGCCATTCAGTGTCAGCTTGAAACTGATTTAATATCTATTGAAACAATCAACAGTTGTACACGGGAGTGTGAAATACAACTGTTCATGAAGAAGTGAAATAGTTAATGTGGATTGCGGTTTGACTTGTGAACAACTGCCACAATACCAAGTTGGCCTTTGCTGTATACCATTGGTCAAAATTATGACATCATTTTTCCAACAAACATCACTTGCTTGAAGCAAGCTGAAAAAAGTGACATGCAATGGTCAACTTGACCAATCACCTGGCAGGATTTTCTGATGTCAGACCAGAAATTTTGCAAAATATTTTGTTATTTGAGAAAAGTCTACAAATATGAAATCATCTGTAATGCACAACAGACAACATCGAAAAGATGTATCAGTTTGTACATCAGACAAAGTTTCCTTTCCCATATATAGCCTCATTGATTTTGAAGCAGACAAGCAGCTCTTTTATACGTTAATGTTTGCGATGTACAATCTCTGTACATTTGGTGATGTGTCTTGGTAATTTCAGCCTCATTAGGCTCTGTGTTTTCTTTTCTGACCTAAGAAATGCTTAACCAGCATGAACATGAAGACAGACAAGACCAAGATGAGGGGAAGCCATAAATCCAATGCATCATTGATGTCGCTAGAACAAAGATGTGGCCTCGTTCTTCCCCAATGAACTTCCAGAACTATGTGGGTGCATAATTGATCCAGTAAAGTCAGTTACGCATGGAAGGGTAACTTAACAAAAGAGCTCAGAGGGACATTTGTATGGACAGAAGGAGAGATGTTGTGTATACAGCATCCGGTCAGGACGACTGTTTCCATGCATTAGTTTAAATTATTGTTTCATTCACTTGTGACAGTAATCACAAAAGAAATACATATTGAGAAAAATGCATCCATATAGATAGTCTTGTGTGCAGTCTTCTGTGAGCTTTACAATACATATATCACATTATGGACTACCTGGTTCACTGAGGTTACTTTTATGTCATGAGGGGAAGTAAGCTGCCAAGTATCTGTGCAGCATTTATATGGCATCCAACAGCAGGGAATACTACTATAGCATCCTCTTTGTTTACTGCTATCATTTGGTGGTAGTCTGGTCAACATCCACTGTTCTACATATATCTGTCTTGATTATCTTGTAAATAACAAAAAACCGTCAAAAACCGTCAAAATATATTAAAACTACTAAACATACTCTGAATGATCTTAATAATTTTAAACAGTATTTAGAGCAATCGCATATAACCCATCAACTTGAGAATTGTGATCAGGACATAAACGCTAAGTATCACGTATTTAATGAAATTTTATTGAAGGGAATAAATCTCCACATGCCAACAAAGAGGGTAAGATACAACAAATACAAACACAAAGAAAATAATTGGATTACAAAAGGGATAATGAACTCCTTGAAATTTAGAGATAAACTATTCCGCAAGCTAAAAAAGACGCCTCATGACTCCCCTCAATATGATGCACTGAAGATTAATCTGAACACGTATCGGAAAATATTAAAAAGAGCTATAAGGACCGCCAAAAGAATTTACTACTCAAACCAATTCTCCAAATACAAAAATGATCTTAAAAGTACCTGGATGACTATTAAAGATATTATAGACAAGAATAAGAATAAAAATGATTCGCCGGATCATTTTATAGTTAATGACACCAGAATAACAAATCACCATATTATTGCTGAATCTTTTAATAAATTTTTTACCGATATAGGACCGCAATTAGCCAATAGAATTGAAACACCTTCTGACAAAAACTTTACAGACTTTCTGAAGAACCCATCAACAGCTCACTTCACTTTTCAATCAGTAACAGAGGAAGATACAATAAAGGCCGTTAATGAACTACGTAATAAATCTAGCGTTGGTATTGATGGAATTTCAACTAATCTGCTGAAACAGCTCAAAACAGAATTATGTAAACCCATCACCTACCTCATCAACGAATCAATCAATGCAGGACTTTTTCCAAACAACTTAAAAACAGCTAAAGTTATTCCTATTTACAAAAAGAATGATAAAACGACCTTGGATAACTACCGACCAATCTCAATCCTTCCGGCAATATCAAAAGTCTTTGAAAAAATTATTCACAAACAGATAAATGAACACTTTATACTAAACGAACTCTACTACACTGGACAATATGGTTTCCGTGGGGACATTCAACAGAATTGGCAACAATTGAATTAGTAGATCGAATAGCTCTCAATATGGATCAAGGGAAAACGCCTATTAATATTTTTATGGATCTGAGTAAGGCTTTTGATACTATTGACCACCAAATACTCATACATAAATTGAAATACTATGGCTTCAGAGATAAATCATTGTCACTCTTGAATAGTTATCTTAGTAATCGAAAACAATATGTTGAATATAATGATAGTAAGTCGAGCTTTCTTCCGATAACCACAGGAGTTCCGCAAGGATCGATATTAGGTCCTCTTCTTTTTATAATTTACATAAATGATATTAGCTGTTCTTCCAAAACATTTAAATTTTTGACTTATGCAGATGACACAACCCTTTTTGTTACGCTAGACTCTGTCCGCCAACAAAATTATGATAATATTAACCCTGAAAATAAACTTAACTCTGAACTTACAAATGTAACAGAATGGTTGAACCTAAATAGATTATCCCTCAATGCAAGTAAGACTAAATGTATGACATTTCGAACCTGCAATAGAACTGTGCAGCCTCCTAAACTTCTGATAAACAATGAAATCATTGAATATGTTGACAACTTTAACTTTTTGGGCATAATTTTGGACAGTCAATTAAACTGGAAAGCTCACATAGAAACTATTGGAAAAAAGATATCTAAGACTACAGGCATCTTGAATAAACTCAAACATTTTCTACCAGTGTTTACTCTCAAAACAATCTATGATAGCCTTATTAACTCATATCTTAATTACGGAGTATTATGTTGGGGATTTAAGCAAAGTAAGCTTTTTAAATTGCAAAAAAAAGCAGTCCGAATTATCACTAATAGTAAATACAATGCACATACAGATCCCTTATTCAAAAAGCTAAATATTCTAAAAATCAGTGATGTTGTCACAAGAAAGCTCTACAAATTCTTTTATCGATATTCAAAAAATGCCTTACCATACTACTTCCTTAATAATGCATATCTAAATCAACCGACTCATTCTCATCTTACTCGTAATTCCAGATATATAATTCCAAGAGTCTTCCACAAATATGCTGAATTCAATGTTAGGTATCAGCTCCCCCTTCTCCTTAATCGGAATGAAATCAACATCACTGAAAAAGTTAATACTCATAGTGAATTTGGTTTTTCCTTCTACGTCAAAATGCATCTTATCAGCTTGTATGAAAATAATTGCTTTATTACTAATTGTTATGTTTGTAACAATTAGGCATTCTGTTGATATTGCATCTATGTTTTAATGTTATTTTCATTTATTGTCGTTTACTTGTACCATCTCTTATTGAGATTGAAAGATATTCCATTCTTTCAAATTTTCAAATTTTCATATCACTTCATCTACCCATCGTTCATTCATTCACACTTCCAAATTTCTACATCTTATTCATTTATTTATTTACTTTTTATTTTTTATTTTTTTTTATTCAAACTCCTACTCTATCTACTATCCTTAAATAAACATGTAAGAAATATCCAGAGATGATGAAGTGACCAGTTTCAAACATGCTAGCATGATGATATTAGATATAATGAATTACCAAAAGGGGGCAGTACCGACAGCGTTACGTAAGTGACTTAGTTGCTGCCTCCTTGACCACAATATTATACAATGTAAAATTAAATATCTGTCTGTAAAACTTGATTGGTCAAAAATAAAAAACATCTCTCTCTCTCTCTCTCTCTCTCTACAAATTGCTGTATACAGCAAAAGAAATATTGCTTGCAAAAGCAAGAAATACAATTGACTCAGCATTAGTCATTGGTTGCGAGAATTCCCTATATATGCCTCAGCCTCGGCTTCTACTGTCAAATTAAAGACCCAATCACTATCCATAAATTGAGATGAATCGTCTTTCTTTTGTGCAACGAAAATAAATTGCCAATGCTACACACGACTATAAATGGGCGTGGACGAGCTCTTAATTATAAATAAGTTACTCATTTTTGAGATGAAGGCCAGAATAACAATGAAGATGACATAATGAAGAAAAAAACAATTTTGCTGGAATACTGACATTCCAGAATTCAGTTCTTCTCCCATTCCCACCCTAATTTAGTTTCCATGCAAAAGGCTACAAGGGCCGCCAGTGCCACTTTTTGGCACCACCCACCAAAAGCAGGACAGTCTGGTAATGAGATACGGGCCCATAGAGTGGGCAGGAGGTAGAATTTGCCAGGGGATACTCTAAAACAAAAAAGATTAATGTGTGGAATGTTTATTATGTGACTGGGTGATCAGATACATATACAATCTACTGAAACTATTGATTACAAAACCCAAACAAATATTCCTTGAATAGCCCATAGTCATTGGCTGCTTTTTGCAAAAAGGTAATTTTACTTGTTTAAGTTCTAAAGTGTACTTTTCATTCAAAAATACATCAAAATGAGGTACTACACTTAATTCTGGGACAAATAGTTCATGATTTATAAATTTACAGGAAAATATCAAGATGGCCCTCAGCCACCATCTTGATGTGAGTTCAATGCATCATTTAGTATCATTTGTACATATATATATATTGTAATGGACTATAAATCAATTCAGTGAGGACAATCACATTACAGAGAGTCGATACTCGATAGTGATGCATTTCGTTGTAGCAATAAATAACTTTTATAACACACAAATCTCCGAAATCTCCGATGGCTGCTGGCAGCCATCTTGCAGCCATCTTGGGAAAAGGTGATCAAACATGTGTTTTGGGGTTAAACCTTTAAAATGAGTATTTATCCAATGAATTTCATTGCAAAGAGGACATTTGCATGATAACCTGAAGTCATCCTAAACTTTACCCATCTATTGTGGATCTTGGCCACACAAATTCAAAATGGCAGCCGGCGGCCATCTTGAAATTCATTATATCATAGTTATGACTATTTCAAAGGCCATGGTACCCTTCTTTTGGCTGAAATTGATGTGTCACACTTTAATTTTTGATCAAAATTAGCAAACTTGTGAGATTTGCGGCAAAATTCAAAATGGCCGCTGGCAGCCATCTTGAATTTGATATATAGCGTGTGTCTCAGGATAAAATCTTTTGTTTTGACCCAAAGAATATTCTCTGCCAAAGGGGACCTTTGCATCATGACTTGAAGTCAAAGGCCTATATTTTGCACTTAACCCGTCCACTAGTTTGACAATGCATTATTGTGAGGTGACGCTGCATGGCTACGTGGTCATGTGAAAATAAGGGAATATTTTAGGAACACATGGTGTTTAGAGTGATGTGCAGACGTTTAGAAAGTGGCTAATTGTTGACATGTTTGTGTAGATGGCAAGCAGATATTAGCTGGAGGGCTGTGTGAGACCTTACAGCCCGAGTTGTAGCAGGAGGAATTCGTTGTGGTAGGTGCCATGTACTAAAGAGAGTAGCAGAAGATTTGTTACAGCCAGGTTATGAGGCGAGCGGAGCAATGATAACATAGGGACAGCCTGCGTGTTGCGTAAGGTTGGGGCTGGCTCCAGGCAAAAACAGATGAATATAAGTGCTGCCATCTGTGGGAAAATGGTTATGAGAAGTGGCTCCCTCTGGGGAGGAGTAAAATATGAGAATATGCTGTTTCATGCACTCCTGGTGGGAGATTGGTGGCGGAGTTGGCAAACGGAAATAAGAGAGTCCTGAGTTAGATAGTTGTGGGCTCCCATCGGAAATATGAGTGCAAAAAAGTAGGATAGATGGATAGCTTGGGTGAGTGACATGCCTGTGACAGGCGTTTATAGCTGGCAACTGGGGTGGTCATGTGACCTGAGGTTTAACTCAAATGTTAGTGGGGATTAGTGCTCAGACAATAGTACCCCTGTATATGCCATGCATCATTGCTCACAATAATACAATACAGGCCTGTGTTTGGATAGCAATTAAGACAATAGCTGATGTCAGAGTAGCAGTTAATATTCAAAATGGGTGATAGCTATGTCATGAACGCATATTGAGCTATTTCTTATTATAGTATGACATAATATATATATCTGGATTTATTTGATTTTTTTTTTTTTTTTTGTCAAAAGAAACATAATAGTATCCCACTTTGATCCCACTTCAGTATTAAAAGAAGTTTGATCCCACTTCAGTATTAAAAGAAGTGAAACTAAAAATATATACAAAAGAGCAGAACAAAATTCTAAACGAACTCAATGACTCTGATAAACTTCCTAAACTTCGCACATATAAACTATTTAAGACAAGCTACTGCCTAGAACCATATCTAAATTTGAATCTCCCAAAGAAAACATACACTAATATAGCAAGATTCAGATTAAGCTCCCACAATCTAAAAATTGAGACAGGGAGACATAATATACCTAAGACCCCAGTAGAGCTAAGAAAATGTGAAAAGTGTGACACAGGTGACATTGAAGATGAAATACACTGCCTTCTGATATGCAATAGTAACGCAACCCAGAGGACAGAACTTTTAAATAAAGCTCGCTGCATAATCCCTAATTTTTGTGATCTTGATAACACGCAAAAGTTTAAGGTCCTCATGTCTAATAAAAGCCCCGAATTAATATATTCCTTAGGTGCTTTTCTTAATAAAATAATGTGATTAAAAAATAATAAATAAATAAATAAATTTAAAAAAAAAAAAAAAAAAAAACTAAAACTTAATATGCCTCCCCTCACTTTAACTCCACCGGTGCTGCTGTGTATGTCAAGATTTACCCCAACTTTGTTATGATTGGTTTTGATTGACTCTTATGTGATTTGTAATTATATGTATGAAACTGGGACCAGTATTACTATTTCATGAACAATGAAAATTGTATTCGATTTTATTTTGAAGAACAATGTACATGAACTGTGAACCTTAACTGCGAACATGAACTAGCATGAACTGTGAACATGAACTGTGAACATTAACTGTGAAATGAACTGTGAACATGAACTGTGAACCTTAACTGTGAACCTTAACTGGCATTTTTAGATTTAAAAAAAAAAAAAAAAAAAATGTTGGTATTGTAGAATACTGTAGCTGTAGATCTAGACTTATACATTTCTATTTTTCGATTGACACATGTATCTATATTTGATATTTCTGCTTGTCAATAAAAGTTTATATATATAGTATATAGGTAAGTGTGTAACGATAACGATAACGATAACAATATACTTTATTTAATCCATACTGAAATTCTTGCGGTACAGGCATGCTCATCACATTAAAACAATTACACACATACTTATTACTACAGTTTATTAAATTGATTAAAGACAAATTTTCGTTTCATTCCTGACTTCTCATACATAGCATATTTAATTAGAAAGACTTTAATTGCAACTTGGTTCTTTGAATCACTAATAAATTTTGGCTATCAAAGGTACTTTGTTGATGTATTAAAACCACATTTTCTAGAAAAAGAAATTTGCTAATTTCCACCACTCCAATTGCAGACAATGTTAAAACTGTTTTAAATAAATGAAATATTTGAAAGAAATGAAATCTACAAGTAAAATTAACTCATTAGAAATATCGATTTGAAAAAAACAACAACCGGAATGTTTTGCCTGTGTTGTGTTTGTTGTACAGATAACCCATAATATACCACGACTTGGTTTCACAAAGTTCTGAAATCTAGCAAGGCTAACATGAAAGTTTAAGGGATACTGACGGGACTGCAACAGGAGTGGCTCTTGACGGTCAGAACCACTCCCGTCCCGCTCCCGGGCCGAATGGATGAAGGGTATCCCAGTCCCGTCCCATCCTGCCTTCTTTGATCCCACTCCCGGCCCACTGTCTGCCCCAAACTAATTAGGGACTCCCATGGCCTCCATCATCTGGGATAGGCCACCATCATCTAGGACAGGCATTCTGGTGTTCTCTACCACCGAATATAGTGATATATTTGAATTTGTTTTTAAACCAGGTGCTATCCATTGTTAGTTGTATTTTCCACTGTTCAGGCAACCAGCAGGAGTATGGCAGAGGTTGTACTGCTTGTAATGCTCACACCATGAACAAAAGAGACCCATGCTACTCTCAGCCACAGTCCAAGCACCGTTTGCAAACTTTGGAAGTTGCCGCACAAAAATTCAGTTCATGCTATCGATGGAACGCTTCAATGGTCAACGCACACGGTGTAATGTTTGTTAATTGACTTCAACAAACAACTTGTTTGTGAAAACATAATGGATGTCCACTTGCTAGGTTGCGATGACCTAACGGCTATTTTGACATAATGAATCCATGGTAGACAAGGTCATTTATGAAGTTACATTATTATATACAACCCAACTTTCAATTCTGTTTAACAGAACTCCTTTCTGATAACCGACACTGCTGAACTTCATTGATGAATACGAATTCAATTTTGTAAATGCAGAGAATTTTCAATTCATACCAGAAGTACTGGATACTACTCTCTGTGCACGATTGTATGACATTAGTTACCACTTATCATACTAAAATGCATTTGTATAATTTATGCTAATGAAGTAGCTTGCTTTGTTTTTGACACCAATGTTCTGTCAATATTGGTATTATCAATATTGATATTAGAACATTATCTGAATGCATTCTGCAATTACCTCATCTAAACAAGCACCATCAGCACTGTGTTCCCATCAACAAACAGATTCACTTTGTTGTATAAATATATCAGTCCAATCAACACCTATTTTGTTCAGCATTTACACAAAAGAGCCAGACCACAACATCAGGCCATTCAGTTCTGTGGCTGAACTGGCCATGACAAAGAATATTGTCAATGTATAGCAAAATGAAAGATTTGGTCTGGTAAGAGTGACTTGCAAGATGGTGACCAACATACCAATGGAGTATCTTGCCCAACATCTACTAAAGCCACAACGGTTGAGTTAACCACTTTGGAAAATATGAAAAGCATAAGAATCCTGTTTGGTAAAAAGAAAATATATTCATATTTCGTGATAAAAACCACTTGCTGGTGACTGTCAGACTGCGCATCCAACATTATTGTCTTCTAAACACAGAACCACCTTGGCAGTTGTCATGAGAATATTGTTGTGCGCAGGTTCCAGATATGAATAAAAGATGGTGGAACTTGCCTATTGCCAAAAAAAAAAAAGTGATGCCGGTAGACGATAAATCACATAAAAATCATATACAAAATAAGACAGTTGAAGCTTTCTTTTGACACTAGAAACAATCTCAATTAAACCTAGTCCAGACTCAAACTTTTCTCCTTATTTCAAATTAAGCTGACAAGACAATATAACAACAAATGAAAAGAATTCAGCAAGGACGGTGGACAGCATCTGTAAATGGCTCAGAAGTAAGGGAAAGCATGCCTGTAATTCAAAAAATGATAATAACATGAAGTACTAAAGCCTTTTTATCTTCCTGGAAAAGCAATGGCAATCAGTAATAACGAGGAAAATATTGATGAATGCTTAGTTTGCCAATCAATGTCGATATACTCATCCATTGACAAACTACATTGTATGGTGCACCTTAACTTTGTCAAAAAAAGTGATAGAACTTCCAAAGCTCCAAAATCCATATGTTCCACTGAATAATTTCAAATAATAAAGTACAAAAGTGAGTCCGAATAGAGACATTGTTTGAGTACAATATTTCAACCTTTATTTGGTCATCTTCAGGTACATAATGAGAGGGAATATTGATAGAGGAAGGTTATCTTTAGTACCAGTGAATAGGGCTACTTCAGTGGTCTGCCAGAGAACCAAGCCTGTCAAATTTCAGTTTCTCTGGCAGACCACTAAAGTAGCCCTATTCACTGGTACTAAAGATGTTATTAGTAAAGATTACAAAAGTTCTGTTGTGTACAAATTTCAATGCCCATGTTGTCCAGCTAGCTATATTGGAAAAACTGACAGAAATCTTATAACTAGAATCAATGAACACTCCAAAGGTAACAGTGAAATATTTAACAATGTTCAAAACTGTTAATTTCAAACATGTACATGACCTCTTGGACCTTCCGGATAAACTTTGTGGTAACCAACCAATTGGTCTTACTGGCACTATCTTTGCAAACACAAAAATCATTGACAGTGCCAGACATTGGTCACTGCTCCTTTTTAAAGAAGCTCTGGCCATCAGAAGGCAGGCCCCACTCCTCAATCATGGAATAAAAGTCTCTAAAGAGTTTGTTTTGTTTAGGTAAATTTTCCTGACAATTTCTGTAAACCATCATTGTTTTCACAGTTTTTCATGTATGTTTGTTTTTGTTTTCTGTGTGATAACCTTCCTCTATCAATATTCCCTCTCATTATGTACGTGTACCTGAAGATGACCAAATAAAGGTTGAAATATTGTACTCAAACAATGTCTCTATTCGGACTCACTTTTGTACTTTATTATTCCAAAGCTCCATATGAGAAAGAAAGTAATACAAAGTTAACACTACAAGCCAAATCTACCAAACATCAACAACAGAGTTATAAGGGGTGCTGCCTCATTAAACCTCCATGAAAATGACACATTTAAAGTGCCACAACCCCCCCCCCCCCAGAAAACTTTGGTACACTTCAGGGTCCCAGTAATACTCTGGACATAATGAATCTCTGGCATTGCAGCTTCTTGTTTGACATCTGAACATCTCTCATCTTTGCAATCTGAGTTATCTGGTTCAGGGTGTCCAAAGAGAAGTCACGAGATCTGTCAGGAAAGAGAATTGATGTGTTCCTTATCTCATCATCGGCACTTGCTTCCATGTGGAGGCGCAAGACCACTTTCAGCTGTGTCAGTCAATTGTCTTGTGTTGGCAGTTTCCAGAAGATCTCTTGACCATTCATACGAACAAATAAAGTCCATATAGGGTAACATTATTGTTGAATGGTGAAAATGTGTGAAGGTGCACATATTTCCACACTGAGCCATTTGTTTTTCTGAAAGACATTGTGATTCATGATATTCATGATGTAAACAAAATCACCAAGCTTTGATGTAAATCTGGACAACCTTAAATGTACATTGCTTCCCCATGGCTGAACCCAACCATGTATCTTGAATTTAGCAAAATTAAAATCAATAGGTGAATATCAGACATCGGGTTGTAAAATCTGGGGTTAATTCATCGAGAAAATTGAGTGGAATGTTCACCCAGCACAATTTTTCTTTTTTTATAGCTTGAGGAGAAAGCACCTTTTGTAGCTAAAATTACCTGGGAAGCTTTTGGTACACAAAGCATGTTCTGCATTCTGTGTACCCCCATGCTATATGTATATTTACACTCTTGCTTGAGGGCGGGAAAAGTCAGCTTTGATTATTCGTAATATAGAAAATAACATGACAGAACCAGTATGTTGTGTAACCTGAAATGGATTTAAGATATTTGCAGTTACATTTATACATTTAGTTTTGTTCCATAATAAATTGTGTGTTGTATCATCCATTGTTGCATGATTAAGATCTGATTTCTTGTGTCACATGAACCTGTTTGGAATTCTTTGTGGCACTCTGGTTAATATAATAATCAGATGACATTCATCCAAATAGCATGATGTTACAATTTTCCATCGTATGTGTGTGAAACTGACCAGCTGTAGGTTTTTTTTTGTACTTTAATTGAGCACTGTCTGAAATGTTACATAATTTTTTCTCTGATCAGCCTGTAAAAACGATTGGACCTTCTCCAGGACTAGGAACGGCATGTTCAACTGCGCCTAATTGACCTTCTAGCCACTGACAGCCATAGTCGCTCCCTGAATTGGGCCCCTATGGTGTCTTGCCCCATCAAGGAGGTCATTGGCCCTTGACACCAAGATAGATCATTTCTTTGTTTTGCCATTTGCGGAGTAAGCATCAAATCTGTCTTTGCTAAGTAGCCGCTTGTGGCATTTTCCACTACATTGCTTCCATAAAGGTAATTCATTAGATTAATTGGGAAGTAAGCAGGTGTTGGCACCAGAGTTAGGGTGCAACTGTTATTCAACAATATAAAAATTGTTGGTAGTTATCTGAAGACACATGCCCAACATGGTCATGCTCCTCTTAGAACCTAAAGTTGGCAGACACAGCAGACTGTGATTGGATTGACAGATTCTGCTTTTCTTTCTTAAAACAAAGGGTGGCTGTTTGTATCAGGCTCATTGTTCAACTAGATGCATACCATTAATTAAACACAACAGTAACTTGATCTTAGTGTGCCCACAAAACCTTGTGTCTGATGGTGCAACGGAACCTGAATGTGATTGCAAAGTTGTTTAGAAAATATTCTATTAATCTCTCTCCAACACAATTGGCCATCATCCAATTGTAGTGGACCGATAAGAAGGTGTCATGTAATGTGGAGTCTCAAGTTTTGACTCGCCACAGAAAAAGCTCAATTTTATGTATACATGTAATGGTCTGGTGGGAATTAGGCAGTGTATGTTGCCTCTTGAGATGAATTCATCAGGGCAATGAGGCGCAAAGTTAGCAGAAAGCAAAAAAGTTCATGAAGTAGGCCTATAGGTATGGCATTTTTGCAGCTTTAGGGAGACGAGACAGTCTTTAGTATGCATGACATCTGGTGCATTAGGCAGGCTATGCATTTCATGAAGAACCTTTCATAACATGGATATGAACGATTATCTGGGAAGTCTATCTCATATTACTTCACAGTATATTCCCCAAGTGTGATCAGTTTCTCAAGTGCGAAGTTTTCCAATATTCCAAGGGTATTTCCAAAGGGATTTTGTACTGCATAAACTGCTCTGTGCAAGTCTACCATGCTAATACACTGTATATAGCCGTCGAATGCACTGCATACTGAAAGGGAAGGATACAATGGAGTACATAACATGTAATTTGAATTTGGTGCCATGGGAATAACGATGTCAACAGACATTGAGGCATTCCTGTTATGCTAATAGGACAACATCAATTTGTTGCATTAACTGGCATTCAGTGGCCCTCTATATCTTGCACCTTGCATTGTCTTATATAACATTGAAATGGCCAAGCATCTTTACTTGCTGCCTACATAATCTCTGGTAATTTCCATTGTGTGAAATCTGCATGTCTATAATTTAATTGATGTGCTTTTCAATCATGGAGAGGTGTCATTGTAACTGCCATTGTTGCAAAAGCAATTGCTTGGGGAGTTCAAGCACTGCAGCTGCATTGGTTGAAGATTGTGTCCTCATCTAAGTTTCTGAATGAGCTTTCTTTTCCACTTGATTTATGGTTTTCGGATGTGGCAACATTCTCAAACAATGTTTGATGTTGCCATTTATGACATTCATATACCACAACTGTCTACACCAGCTAAGTAAGCAGTGTTGTAGTCGAGGCTTGGACACCTGCGACCGAAAAAAACTGAAATTTTGGTTGGCTGATTCCATAGGACAAACACTTTATGCATTTTTTATCAGGAATTTTTGAATATGCTGGCAGCAATGCTTGCCGGGAAGTTTCAAATAAGTTGTGTACTTAGATGTAGCATCGACATGTCCTGTTTTTGCTGAATTCCTGTCACATCTTGTTAAATTGCCTTCTCAGATAAACTTGCAGTAATGAAAAAACTTTTTGAAAGCAACTTCCAGCAAGCAATGGTTCCTTTCCATAATCGACCAAGTGGCAATCGTGTGTCTCTGCACTGCATGTGGGACACATCTGAAGGAAATTTAATATTCATGCCTCAAATGGTGTTTTTATTCTACCTGCACTAACTGTATATTCTACTTCTGGTCCAGCATCTCCACGACTTCCTAAAGTGCCTTCATCCCATCATATTTGCCACATTAGACAGGTGTAAGGGACGCCACCATGACTAACAACAATCTAACATGGCTCTTCCTTTTGCTGGATCCCAGCAAGAAAAGTCCACTCATAAATATTAATGAAGGTCTAAGCCAGGCCACCATATTTCCCATATTAGACAGCTGTAAGCCTAATAAGGATGCCACCGTAACTAACATTAATCTAACATGGCTCTTCCTTTTGCAGAATCCTACCAAGAAAAAGTCCACTCATAAATATTAATGAATGTTTCATCTCCCACCGCTATTTTATATACTTTAAATTAACCACCTTCCTGCATTTTCTTCCACAGGACTTCCAAGTGGATGTCTTCTTCCGGCAGAAATGGAAAGACGAGCGATTTGCTTTCACGGAGCAGGTAGACCCTGTCATAATTCCCTCGCAGATGAT
This sequence comes from Platynereis dumerilii, assembly GCA_026936325.1. Lineage (NCBI taxonomy): Eukaryota > Metazoa > Annelida > Polychaeta > Phyllodocida > Nereididae > Platynereis > Platynereis dumerilii. Next base: position 3,306,986 of record JAPTHN010000029.1, read on the forward strand.
CTCTCGCTTCTGGGTCCCGGACATCTTCTTCACCAACGAGAAGTCTGCCTACGTTCACGACATTACCGTGCCAAATCAAGTCATCAAGATATTCCCCAGCGGACTAGTTCGCCTCAGCACCAGGTCAGAGCAAAGATTCTTGTTGCTTTTAAGTGTTATAGTAGTCCCAGCATTATAAGACCTTTGCCTTATTTATATGATGTTGGTATCACTATACATGCTTGTTTTTGATCGTATAAGGCTTCTCTTTACATCACTGCAACCTTGGCAATTGGAATATAGAACAAGAAACAATTTCTTCAAATATGTCCAGTCAACAAAGTTAATACTATTTACTGTTATAATCTGTCAGTCTTGAACAGGGTTGCCTGCACTCCCCCACAATTCCTCAGGCCAAGATGCCCATTTCCAATACTCTTGGCCACAGCAGCAGTTCAGACCAATCCAGGCCTGCCAGTGCTTACCCCAGCAGACAAGTAGCATATTCAAGGTGTTTGTGAAAAAGCTGAATGTTTGAAAAAAGAGATGAGGGAAAAAAAACCTGAATAAGAGGGATAAGTGGTTTGTTCTTTGTTGGTGGCCAAAAAGAACAATGTTAACTAGACAGAATTGTGTGGCATATTTATGGTTTTTTGTTAGTGTAGTTCACAGGCACAGTGTTGCATCTGTTTGAATGGGAAAAAGTCCAAAATACAAAGAAATATTGGAAAAAATCGTTTCGCATCCAGCATTTTATAAGCAGTTTGTTAATTTCAGCCATAAGCTCCAGGTGAAGCATGTATAACTGAAGAACATCCTTACTTTGGTATCAGCTGTCCAGTTTCAAAGTAAACAGGACAATTTACTTGCAGTAGGATTTTTTAATTACTCCAACATGTACATTGAAACAGTTCTTGACAGAATTGTGCCTAAATCTTCTTTTCAAAAATACCTTTGGCCTGCAAAACCAGCCAGACCTGGGAATAATAGTGAATGAATGTGGCAAAGGCTAAGCCTCCAGAGAGTCTCTGTGACCCCCGAATGAAGCAGATTATCTACCTAGGGTTTCTGATATGGGATCATTTGCAGATTCATGTGTTTTTCTCTGTGATTCACAGACACCCAGGAATGTCAAGTAGCTCACTTTGCCTTGAACACTTGAATAGAGTGAACTTAATGAATGCAAAGAAAACCCACAGTGTGTACATAGGAAGAGCATAGGAATGATAACCCCCACAAGAGATGATCCTCAAATAGGCACACCACTCAACCCAGGCAGCCCAGTTTGCCAACCATTCAAGAATCTGCTGAGAAACCTCTGATTGCTCTCATGCTTAAGACATTACTACAACTGAGGGGAAAAAAGTTCAAGAGTCTTGTTGTCTGGAGCTTAAACAATTGTAAGGTCAGGCTAAGGAGAGTTAAAGAGATGCAAAAACACAAGATGTGTGGCCCCTACTGTATACTGTTGCTTTCAACTGGTAAAAAGTGCAGTTTAAGAGAAGAACTTCTCACTGCAACATTCAGCTAATCTGTGTGTTTTGCATTGTCCGAATGTAAAGAGTGATACATCTTACATCATAATATTGATGTTTGCATACTAGAACAACATCATCGCAGGGAAGACATCTTTATGGAACGCAACATTCCAAATCATCAGTGAAGACCCTCATGGCATGCGTAATTGCGTATCAAATTATTGATATCAGGTCTTCGAGAATTGAGATGCTCTGCATTAAAGGAAACAGAGAGTTGATTATTGATTTACAAAAGGAGGAAACATAATGCTGCCTGCAGTTCTTCTTAGAAGGGCTGAGGTTCCAGCACTATACCAGTATTACTGATGTAGGATGCACACTAAATATATGCCTGGTGCAAGTTGCCTCTTATCCCAAGGTCCCTCCAGACCCACCTCAATTAAAGTGGCCGTCAGAGTGCCTTTCTGTGGATCTCTCCTCTAATTTGCTTACGATAGATTTTCTGTCCACTTCTCAATTGCAGTTTGACCTCAAGCCATCAGCAAATGTTTGGTCAAGCATCCCATTCCACTTCATGTCTCTTTTTTATTGAAAGTAGGTAATAAAATACAGGTACATGATATTCTGCAAAAGTATAAAACACAGATATCATAATTATAGTTCTGTGAGGACCAATCTAAAATAATATTTAAGATTGGTCCTTGTAGAACTGTGAAAGTCAAGAATAAAAGAGGTGTTATTTTCATCCTATTTTTGTGTTGGGTACTGTGTTGGTCCTCCTTGGTTATTCACTCTTGGTACATCTCCATGGTAACTGCATCTGTAGCCTGTCAAAATCTGTGAGCAAAATAAAATCTGGTAAGGCAGTGATGAGGAAAATTCTTCAAAGGGCAACTAACGTGCATAGCAATGCTGCGAATACCAAGGAAAAAGGCTTTTATTGCAAGTAAGCACCAACTTGATCTAAGTTTCTGAAAACTTAGCTTAGCTTAAATACATTACTTTCCACTAATACCTTTCACAGAAACAGCTCATGTCCGGCAGCACAAAAGACAGTAGTGGTGATTGATACAAAGCAGGACGCTCTCAGCATATTAGATCCCAGGGACTTCAAGTCATCCATTACAGACAATGCAATCAGTTCGCGATTCTAAAGTTCCTTGGTCACTAAATTCTACAAATACTAGAATTTGTAGTTAATCTTGGTTCAGAAACAATAGAACGTCAAGTAATATATTAAACATAGTAAGTACATGAAAAGCATTGATTCCTCATGGTCAACTGTGAATGACCAGAATCACGTGGTATTTAGATTGCCTGTAACTCAATACTCAATAGTAAGAGAATATCATCATTAGTCTCTCATCACTTTCCAAGTATCAAAAGATTTCATTCAAATTGATTAGCATGGTTATCGCAAATACAGCCTACAGCCATGAGCCTGTAAAGTACTTCCACAGGCCAAGGAAGTTATCTTAATTCATTTTAACTTAGGGAATCTTTGGCATGCGATCATTGTATCTTAAAGTGAACAATACAAGTTTGTCTTGTAATGACTACCAGTTTATACTTGCCAAAATAAAACAACAATACAATCATAAGGCTTGAGTGCTGTCACAGATAAATCATGTTTTATCATCTCGCAATAACTGCTTGTCATTTCACCAATCTCTCTTCTGCACAAATAAGGACCAACAAAGAGGAATACCACAACAAAAAGAGCCACAATAACAGCATTCTGCCTCAGCCTCAGTCTCCCTTGACCTTCTCCCTTTTATGCAGAGGTCCCAAGAGCTGAGTTTGGCAAGCACCTTTGACGCGTCCTTTCATCAATATTCAATTCAGGCTACAGGGCACCCACCTTGTATAATAGGAAATGTATAAGTCATTTGTTCAAATAAAGACCCAGGAAGCTCCAAACAGATACGTCAACTGACCTGGCTAATCTTACCCAAGGGGGCAATAAAATAAACAAGGAAACCAAAACAACCAATCAGATATTCAATCACATATTCCAATCAGCTTATCGACCATTCCATCAAAGAGATGATTTATAAGTAACTAACCATGATCAATAAATCAACCATGAACGCAACCAAAAAAGATGAACCTATCGCTTAATTGCTCTGGGTGTTTCAAGTTTAACAGAATTGCCTTGTTACAGGAAACATGTACATTAGGGTGTGGCTGGTGCCCCTCAAAACGGAAAATTTTGGAGGGGCCATCTATACCTTTTCATGGTATTGTTGTTTGACCCAAGGGACATACCTGAGAAATTTCATGAAAATTGGTAAACGTTTACCTTGAGCACAATTCAGTTGAAGTTTCCTCGCTTGTTGCTAGGAACGGAAGTCGCGGTATTGGATAACTTTGTCAATATACATTTTTTGAACATTAACAGTTGCATGGCTGGATAGGCCTCACTTAGACCTTCAATTTGAATACCAACTTTAATGGTTTTGGACAACTATATGCATTTTATAAATCTTTTATTTACTAGTTAAGGTGACGTTTTTTTCTTTCCTATCAGATATGTGCAAATCTCTGTCACTTATCAGGATATTTACATGGTAACTTATATCAGTTAAAAGACAGTCTTAACAGACTTAAAAAAACCTCTTTTTTAAGAACCTGGCATGACTTTAAGACTATACGTAGTACTACTCGTAGTGCATCAAATGTGGATGAACAAGATGGCATTTTAAACATTATACAGGGATCATTTTTGGCACATATCCATTTTTCTGGCTGACTTTGGCACACTAAGAACAATTATTAAACAGCAGTTATGTAAGCTACTGTTGTCACTAGTGATTATAGTTGTTTAATTGCTTAGTCAAACAGGAGTAAAGACTTCATAAAACATATGTTGCATGGCGTAGTAATACCGTTAGAATGCTATTTCCAATGTATCGTAAGATAAGTTGTCACTCATTGCTGTTTTCCACTATGATACCTCTGAAGAAAGCTTAGAAGTCTGACTTTTAAGCTCATAAAAGGAATGGTCAAGAAGAAATGTATTTCAGTAGGCCTAAAGTCAAGCATATTTTAAGTAAAGCCTTGATTGCCCATGCCTGTCACAGGATAGGGAATTAGAAAAAAAACACGTCTACTGCAATTGTCATAATGTGGATATATCATCACAACTTCAATTACAAGCCATAGGTAGATAACAAGATTTATTATTGATCCTGCTCACACAGTTAAGGAATTAATACCATGGTGTGTGAGAAAGTGTGCCAGGTTATCATTAATCGATAAGCGAACATTAATCGATAACTTCGGCTTTTGGTACACATCTTATAATTGCAGTCTACTTAAGACAAGAGTAATGAGCAATGAGATCAAGAATATTTGAAACTGCTGTCCAACAATTGTACAGTCAGATGATACTATGAGATAGGAGACTCAGAACACTGACTCCGCCTGAGTTAACCATGTAATGCTCTAGAGAATTAAAATCAAATATGTTTGATCTGACAAGACATTATCCTGCAACCTTAATGCATGAGCTCAGATCTCATCTTCTTGGTACCAACTTTATTATTTTAAAGTAAATGTGTTTTTAAATCAGCTGTTATTATTTGTATAAAATTTAATATATATATATGCTTGGGTGTGCAAGAAGATGACATTGAATTAAACACACAATCTCCATGAACTCTAAAATGTGTGATGATATAAGCGTATTATTAAAATTCATGATCTCAAAAATACAACCTTTTACACCGAATGCAATTGCACTTAAGAAATTAAAATATCATCAAAACATATTTGATCCAGCAAGACATTGTCCTTGGCATCCTGTGGTTAATATATATCCTGATCAGCAAGAAAAGTTTGCTTTTTTAAAATATGCAAGTTATTTCTCGAACAAGCACTGAATTACCGATATGACAGACGGTGTAGAATCATCGTAGACCATTGAAGTTCGTACTCAAAATGAAGCACTATAATTAAGACAAGTTCAACCATACAAGTGTTATCATTGTTTGACTAATATTGGCAAAGTTATACGATACCGCGGTTTGCATATATAAAATATTTCAATAAAAGTATATATTGTATTGTGCTCAAGGTAAGCATGTTCCATTAAACTTTCCAAACATGTTTTGTTGACCAAAACACAGTACCAAAACAAGGTACAGCTTGATCGGATAACCTTGGGGCACCAGCCACACCCTAATGTACATGTATGTGCCTTTCTCTCAACCGTGTCAGATACTAGAAGGTTATCATTGAAAAATCAAGATGACAGAATGAGAAAATAACTATTTGATACTCATTGGCAGTTTGTACTCGGTATTGCCAAACTATCTTTTAATGGTAAAGTCAAAAGTCCCGTAATAATGTTCACAACTTCGATGCATTCCATTTACATTGTTGTTGTATTGAATATGCTCCATTGAATAACTACCAATGTTTTTATCCTTTTCCAGAATGACTTTAAAACTCTCATGTCCGATGATATTGAAAAATTTCCCACTGGATTATCAAGACTGCAATATACGATTCAGCAGCTGTAAGTAAATCCACAATATAGATTGATGAAATAAATTATACATATATCAGCCCCTATGTCAAAGTAACTAAATTCTCACAACAAAGTAGCAAGCGCATAGTTCTGTAGGGTGAAACTTTTTTACTGTGACAAATCATTTACTTTTTCCTCAATTTGACCTTATTGCAGATTCCTACACGACCAATGACGTGACCATGGAGTGGGGCAAAGCAAACCCAGTGGAGCTTAACCGAGAAGGTCTCTACATGCCGCAGTTTGAGCTTTTATCCACAGAGGCCATGTCTTGCGCTGATAAGTTATCTACAGGTTAGTAACCTAACTCCTCTCCCTCCATAAAATGCACCAGGAGTCAAAAGTAAATTTGAGAACTCACTTGATACACAACCATTCAATGTAACATGAGTAAACTAGCAAGCCCGCGGTATGCCTGTTGAAACGACCTCCAAATTAACCCATATCTCTGCAATTGCTCTGCCACCAACATCAGCCACAGATGTGGGTGTTTGGCCAAATGGGACCCACTTGTCTGAGAAGCGATAAGAAAGCAAAGGATAGGGAGGCATCCAGAGAAGCAAGGTGAGAAAGAGGCCTCCTGGACCAGAGAGAGGCAACAATTGATGGTCCAGGAGGAACATAGCAAGGACATTCCATCCCCATTGGCTCCTTCTGCCTCCCAGTCCTCCTACTCAGTCTTCATGAAAATTATTTTTGCTCTCTATAAAAGTATTTAGGAAATACTGGAGGCAGCTGGAGTATTCACTGCTCATTGGTCCACCATTACTGACACACTTTGAGAGCTTTAGGAGATCAAGAAAGACTAATAGCAAAGCAATTCTACCCTGAATGGGAATGCGGTGAATCGTATGTGACTTCACTCTTGTCTTTCTTCTGTTTGACCCTCAGCAACCCATGCACTAACAAAAAAATGTTCTCACTTGGATAAAGATTTTAGCAAATATCCCAAAACAACCTTGAAAATGCTCCTTGAATTGGCATTCCATTTCATTGTACAGTTTCCCTGATATGGCCTTCCCATTTTATAGCACAAAACATTTCTCCACTTGATATAATTGCTATAGGCTATTAACTTATTTGCCTGGGGATGAAGCATGGTGTCACTTGCCCCTTTTCATTGCTTTGATTTAGAGCTGAGCAAGTTCTTAATGGGGCGTCAGACGGTTACATGAATGTGAATAGGGTTTTAAAGCACAATAAATTTGCTCCCGCAAAAATTAAGCCTCAAGTATGGGCAACTTTAGAACTGCCTGGTGAGTAACTGAACTTTAAATCGCCCGGGAAATGGACTGTAATAATTCAAAGAGTTGCCAGCATTCCATGAGGGGTTAATCAAGACATCTGTGTATTACATTCTACAGTTGGAGAAAGTGACTTTGGCATTGGTGCACCTAAAGGCGTATAGCAAATCAGAAAATGATTTGGGAAACAACCAAAATGGTTCTCAATCCCTTTGTTAATCCGAGATCTACCCGGGCAAAAGCAGAGCTTGATATATGAATCTACTGTTGTGAAAGAGACAACTAGGCATTCAGAGAACAATGCGGTATTCAGAGAACAATGCGGCATTCAGAGAACAATGCTCATGAGCAACATATGTCATTTGCGAAAATAACCAAAAAAATAATGACCTTTGCATTAAAGAACAACTGCTCGTGCAACAGCATAATGACAGACATAGTCGTTTGCCATTTGTGAGACGGAATAATCATAAACATGTTCAATGCTTCAACTTTGAGTATTTCCATGTAAAAAATGTATATTCATTTATTTCACGCACATAAATTGCAGTTCATTCCCATGCCTGAAAGTGATATTCCACTTGAAGCGCTAGTTCCCTCCCTGCTCATCATCCTCTCCTGGGTCAGCTTCTATATATCTCTATCTTTCCCAATTGCAGGTTCATTCCCATGCCTCAAAGTGATATTCCACCTGAAGCGCCAGTTTGGCTACTACCTCCTCCAGGCGTATGTGCCCTCCCTGCTCATCGTCATCCTCTCCTGGGTCAGCTTCTGGGTCCACAAGGAGGCTGTACCTGCCAGGATTACACTGGGTAAAGTATTAATTCATTACAGCAAAACCAGTGCTGCAATGTCCGAAATCCACTCAAAGAGACCTGACTACTTCTGCTCTTGACAACATGATCAGTGACGTTACTGTAGGTAAAATCGTTCGCCTTTAAGTGGGTCATTTTACAGAGAAATATGAAATCACTGGTGTACAAGTAAAGAAACTTATAAATTTGGCATTGTCTGTATCATCAGTCATTATCATCGCATGAGTCGCTGGCCAAGCAAGCATTGATTTAATGATATCCGTCATGTCAAAACAGATTACAAGGCAATTCTAGACAACCACTGAATAATTCATAAAATACAGAAATCTCAGGACACTCATATTAGTCCTTCACCTTTCTCTTTTGGCATTTGTGCCTCAATCACCTCATTGCTTCCTACCAAAATATCTACCTACAAAGATAGAGGGATATGCCTTAGTTTATGCCAAATCATGATTACATTTGCCAAAATATGATTCCGGAAAGCAATTTTATTTGGTGGACCAAGTATTTCTTTTATCCAAGTTATCTTGACTGCAGTTTAATTGAGCATTATTGTATCTTTGTTCCCCTGTCACCCTCTGCATGACATTTCTTATCTGCCCCAGACTGTCCCGCTCTCAATTTCTATTTCAATAAATATACGATGAGCCATTTTTGCCCACCAATGCTCTTTGTTGATAACAGTTTTTTTCTCCCCTGCCTTCAGATCCAATCATATTCATTTTCCTGAACAGGCCTGCAGAGGAAATAATTTGATTGTTAAATGCAGTTCTTTTGCATTCTTCCTTTTTAATTTGCAGGAGTTACGACTGTGCTGACAATGACCACCCAGTTAACCAACTCAGGCAGCAATGCAATTGCCGTCTCATACGCCAAGGCCATTGACATCTGGTATGCCTTTTGCATGATTCTCGTGTTCAGTGCTCTCATCGAGTATGCTGTTGTTAACTCACTAGTTCGCATGGAGACGAAGAGAGAGAGCAAGAAGAGAAAAAATACAGTCAAGGACAGCACTATTGTTGTAAGTATTTTGGTTAAAAATCTCTGCCTAATTCAAAATGCCTACCAATGAAGAAGAAGAAGAATATGATTTATTGCCAACCAAAATGTAGTTGGATTGTTGCAGCCTCACAACAATGACGTACAGCACTAGAGTCAGCGGATACATAAGACTGACAGTCTGACATATTGCAAATTTGGTTCCTGAGGCTAAATAAGGCTAATAATTTTGACAGGAATTCATGTTAACTGAGCTAACTTTATGTGGTACTCTTTGCTTGCTATTGAACAAAGAAAAAGCAGCTACAGCAATCCAGCCTCATCAACCATATTATGCAAAGAGTAGAGGACACCAAAAACACAAAAGCCATGAAAGACTGTCTCACTGTGAATATAACAAACGCATGAAACCATCGTCACATGGTCATTGCAAAATCTTATCAATCCTCTCAGTCACATCCCACTAATTTTGCCCCTTACATACCAGGATTGGCCCTCAGAAAAAAATCCATTATTCTGGGTATAGATACAGTAGCAGTAGTAGTAGTTGTAGTAAAATGTTATCAATAGCAATAATCAATCAGGAGCGTTAATTCAAATTCAAATTCAAATTTATTGACCAAGTGAAAAATATTCATGAACATATTGAAGCAGAAAATCAACGGAAGTTTGGTTGGTGGATAAAATGCGTATAACAATTTAAGGACAACCAGAGATATTTCAAAATCACACATTTTTAAAACATTTTATAACAACAAATAAGAAGCTATTTACAAAGTAATGTATACATGTACAACTGTACAATTTTAAAACACACCATAGTGTATTTATCTCAATTCATTTCTTGCTCAACAAGTAGCTAATTGTGTGGGTCATTCTTATAAATTACAAAACACTCGGACCAAGGCAAATGGTGTTGAAGTACCAAAGTCGCGAGCATTTTGGGAAGGAAGGAAGCTATTTTTGTAGCTACCAATATCAAAGTAGCAAATATCATCTGAATGAGGACATTATTCAAAGGCAAAAAGCAAACACTTGTTCCTGTCAACACCTGGCACAATTTGTTTGGCAGATACTCCACTCCTCTTGAACGATCACAGGCACACATAGCAATAAAGTAAAGATCAGGTGAAATACACACAAGTTTATTGCTCAAGGAAGAAAGGCAATGAGCTTGCCACGAGACATTTCTCCTGGCAGGGCATACCTGTAAGTTCAATGCCAGAATTATCGGCTATCATGAGCTATTCATGACACAGGTAAAAGTGGAAATACAAGTCCACTTCACTAAACTATTTCATTCAATCCTATAAGCAGATGACAAAGTAACTTCCGCTCACATTCAGGACATATGTGTTAGACCCAACTCTCATAACACCACAGTTTCATTATTATGCTATAGAAATGTCATTTGAGTGAGGTGGATGTGTAGTTTATCAATTCATTTTTGCTAAGCACTGGCATTGGCTAAACGAAAACCCAACAGCAATCTATGACGAAGAAATTTATTTTCAAAAAGGGAGAAATGATATAGATCTGTCTGATGTATAATACATTGCAGCAGCCACTTGGCATTCACCTCACCCATCAATAATCTGTTTGCTTGCAGGACATCCAACATCCGGCAGATGAAAATGGCCGCAAGAACGTCCAGCGCACAGCAAGTACTTCCTCAGGATACTTGCGCTTTCAAAATGGCCACTGGACATCAGAAGCTGTGGACCGCATTGCCAGGATCATCTTTCCCATTGTCTTCATTGCTTTTAACATTGTCTACTGGATTCTGTTCAGTCAGCACATTGTGCACACCCGTTAAACCATGTCTCTTTCTCTTCAAGACATTTCTGGCTGATGGCGTTTAGCTCTTCGAAACATTGTCATGAACTGATGCAATGATTTTAACATGACAGTAATGAATGGCAATAGTAACAGCTTCGCAGATGAATGGTGATTACAATTACTATTCAACTAAACATTGCATCGTAAGCAAATCAACTTACAGCTTGCATTCAGGATTATCTCACTGAATGTGCCACTTAATTTTTGAATCGCCCACATTCAAGAATTCTTGCACCCAAAGATATGGCCGTTGATTTTGAATCAGGTAATCCATAACATTTATTGTTGCTCAAACAGCTTTCAAGGCAAACATTAACAGAGGTTTGTGACATAGGCCTATATAAGGGACGCTTTATTGCTACTGAACTGTAGAGCTGATTTCTTTGTATGGAACACAGCCATCCAGGTATCTGCTGATGTTGTAAATATCTAACTGTGATTTGTATCATTGATATGTCATGTATCACCGGTATCATGTATCATTTGTAACACCCATGTCATGTATCCCATATTTGTCATGTATCACTATAGTGTCATGGATAAATGTTATGCATCATCGATATATATCACGTATCACTGACATGTGGTATAACACTAAAGTCACGTATCAATGTGCACATTTTACTGCTCTAGTCTAATCAATGCATCACATCACCTCATTTTTTATGTCATGATGTTAAACATTAATTCAAGCGAAATCAAAGGTCATCCTATGTTGATTTGAATAAGATTGTTTAACTGTTACTACTTAAAGGTTATAAACGCTCGTTTGCTGAAAATGTTGTTAAGGTGGCTCGATACTCGTGAACTTTCCAAGATAGGATTTCTTTAAAATAGTTTAAAATGATCCAAAATATAGTTTATAGCAAGGATATATAAACAAAAGTGGTCGCTACCAGCCTTTCTTTCAAAATATTTGAGATTATGTAAAAGAAAGTCAGTCCATGCAAACCTGAAAAACCCAATTTTTTTCTTAATTTTTTTACTGCGAAGTTTTCCCTGTCTTTCAGTGGCCATTCATCCTATGTTATCAAATGAAGCATGAAATTAAAGAGGACAGTTATATTGAAAAGCTGATTATAATTCCAGAGAGATATATTTATTTTAAAGAACTTTTCTAGGTGTTGGGAACAAAAGTTTTGATTTTGAAAATTTTTATCTTTTTATAAATCATTGCGCTAAAAAAAAAGACTAGATAGAATTTTCTATTTCTTTGTCATCTGTTTCCAAACTAAGTGAGGAACAATATTATGATAGTGAAAAGGCTTCCAATGGGCCTGGAAAATGATATAGAAATTTATTTATATAACAGAGTCATTTTTGCGGAATTAAACATGCTTGCCGAAAATCGCTTGTAGAAATTCCGCTGGTTTATAGTACTCTTCATAGCGCATCTAATGCTTTAAACGAGAAGTCTCTAACCCCAAGAGAAGTGGCACAAAGGCCAAATGAAGTAGCCGCCTCATAAAATTCTCAGAATTTAAAACGATGCTGCTGTGGTGACTTTACGACAGATAGGGCCTGCCTGGCTGCGCGTGAATGTGCGTTAACAACCATTTCACATGAGTAGCGAGCCACCTTAAGGAAAGGCCAACAGGCCACAATGTATCCACCTACGAACTGTACATGGATGTTTCCTTTATTAAAAGCCACTTGGTGACACATGTTTGACAAAAGGAGCTGTTGAAGGTCAAACAATTTATTTCATGTCAGCATTCATTTTTCATCAATCTCATCATCATATGTAAATTGCCATTATGAATTATGAATAAGTAATTGTAATAAATGTAATATCGATAATGACTCTATATGGAATCTCACCAGAGCCAACATTGCATGTTGTAAATATATAAATGACAAAACAGATGTAATGTCTTTGTAAGCTTAATTCTGACCTTTGGAGATCCATGTTTAGTTTCATAACACAAAGGTCTGCACTCAACAGGAGCTTTCACGCTTCTCCTAAATGCTTCCTCAGCTGTCTGAATTGGCTCAGTTAGTCACATTACTACCCAGAGTCAAGTCATGTAGCAGAAGGTATCAGTATATGATTCAGTGTATTGTACAGCACATAAATGGAGTCATTTTGAATGACGTGACAATGTGAGATGCTTTAATTATAAAGAACTGCCACAGGACTTGACTCTGAGCAGTCATGTGACCAACCAAGCCACTTCAGACAGCTGAGGAAGCCCTTGAGATAAGGGAGAAAGCTCCTGGTGAGTCAGTGTACAGTCCTGAGGGATGAATAATTGACTATGTTACTTCGGGTTTACATATTACGTATTGATGTACACAATTATCGAATCCCTTCTGCGAAGGCATGGACAGCGGTGAGGAGAATGTGACCACAGAAGACAATAGACATCATTGGTGCGAGGGATTGGAGCCAATTGTGAAAGCAAATCACGCAAGTTAATCGTGTAAGCCATTCGTGTAAGCAAGTCATAAAGACAAGTCTTCTGAGAGGCATTTCTCCCCACCCCTGTCCATGTCCCCCAATGTAGGGTAACTGCATGGCACTTATTCTGTCATGTTATTCAAATACACTCCATGTACTTTATATATCTCAATATAATAAATACTGCAATACATATCATGTAACTGCACGAGATCCTCTACTCATCTGAGCCTGCCATCCGCCTGAAAACGAGGTCGACTCCTTCTTTCAGAATAAACTTGGTAAGAGTACATCAACCTCGTTGCTTTTCAGTATAATATATCTCTTCATCTAACAAGGTTCGTTTAAGGAATCGTGAGCAGGTATAAATGCAGACCAAGCCCAAAGACTTCTATGTAATATTCTATTTGATATGGGCAAATACATTCTTGCTCCTAAATACTAAGTAAAAAACAATCCTCACTATTACTTCTGCAGCCATTAACAGTTTCATGTGCATATGAAATAACCTGACAGTAATTTAAAATATTTAATAATTTTTTTATATTATAAGTAATAAGACAAGCATGCATAACGCCATTTATTACCAATGTAATTGGGTCAAACAAATCAATAGACAATGTGAATGTTGGAAGAACAGAAATTCTAGGTGTACTCAATCCTGTTATCGTACACATTTCCCGCCTTTCCGGAGTCAGCAGTTTCTGTTCAACAGCTGCATCAACACTGAAGGGCAAGAAAATCAAAATGATCCGGAAGTTGAGAAACTGGGCTTTGATGTAACATTATTAACTGCATGTTTTTATATTCGTATACGCACTAAATCCATGTATACCAAAAAAATTCACATGTAGGTTTTGTGAAAAAATACTGACCTTTTCTCGAATCATGTCATTAACAGGATGGAGGATTTGAAGATATACCTAACTGTATAAAATTGATGTACAAACATTGAAAATGTACGATGTATAAATAAAAAAAACTGCTAATGCTAACAGACGATGTTATCATTTGTGAAGGAAAATAAGGGGAACTAACTTTAAAGCCAAAAATCGGTTCTGATCTTTGCAAAACCATTAAAGCAATCCCAATACAGGATGGGGCAAAAAGGGGTTGAAGCAATTTCCTGGTTTTTGCTCAATGGCAATAAAGCAGGATTCCACATTTATTTGAAAAATATGCTTTTATTCAATATTTCATTCTTTAAAACAAATATAATTTGTGACGCAATCAATGATAATTCAAAGTAAATATATTAGAATGGGATTGCTTTTTATAACATTTTCTTGAAATACACATTGCCCAACAAAAATGGATTGAATAATAATGAACTGAATGACTAACCCATCATTAAAACTCTTTATGAAGAACAAAAGAATAGGGTAATGTTCTTTTGAGTCTGACACTTTAGAAGTGTCTCCTTGAGTCAGACACTTTTTGTTGGGCTTTATTGGCCAATTGAGAGCTCCTGTACCTATATATTTGGTACAAATCTTTAGCTTAAGACCTTTATTATCTGTACCCAAAATATCAGCATAATACAGACAAGTATAGTGGGTTTTTCATGGCCCTACAGACGGGATAAAAAAACCCGTTTTTCTCTCAATTTTGTGTCAGAAATTTGAGAATTTTATATGAATATTGTCCTGTTTAAATTATCTGTTGCTAGCTTATGGCATTGATCTGACTTCTGTTTCTGTGTAATTTAGTTATGAGTAAGTTTATCCTATCCTGTGCTCTAATATGGGTTTTTTAAATTTAAAGTAAGACACTAAATTTGATGTGAGGAGAACACTTAACAGTTGCCTACTGTAAAAGGCCTTTTGTCCTCCCCGTGCCCTTCCAGTCTCACCTCAATTAATGTGCTCATCAGAGCACTTTTTTCGGGAACTTCTCCTTTAATTTGTTATTTCAATAACGCATCACTAAGGAATATGACTTCTAATATATATATATGAAAATCAACGTCGGTATAGTAGAACCAACAAGTCCATGTTTGGTAAAAATGTATTATCTTGGAAGAATACAAATTGAAACAATTCCGGTTTATTCATGCACAAAACATTTTTTTATATATAAATACAAGTTAGTGAGTTTGGGTTAAACTCCTCGAACATTAGAGGCAAGAGACATAATCAGATTTCTGGAGTAGTCAGCAATCTGATAACCTGGGTAGAAGATAAGGAGTCTGTAATCTGTAAATAACTACATCATTGCATGACAGACAGACTTTGCTAAGCAAAATGCTTAGATGCAGGCTCAAAATTTCGAAGACTCCTGTCATTATGAATCAACTTCTGAAGCAGCACACTTCAAAGCATTTGAAATATTCAAGTGCTGATTACAAGGGATGAATACCAAGTACTGTCAAAAAGGCTATTGCGAGCTAACAAATGCATACATGTCAGACACATGAAAGCAGCCCATTGCCCTTGGCTGCATCCGCACATTATATGACAATAAAGCTGGTCTTCAACTGCAGTAGGCTGTCATTATGAGGAGTGGGAAGATCAAGCAACGCACGGAAAGGTGGAAGAGAAAAATGATGAGCTTAAATAAGAGAACAAGACATTCAGTGCGATGTTGTTTAGCCGGCGGTTGATCACAAAACTGAACTGTTCAGAGTTTGTGGCTTGTCTTGAGTGCCACAAAAGTATTCGGTAAACTAAGTTGCAAGTTCACATATATATGTAGCAGAATGTACAACATAGACATGCATGACTGGACCTGAATGCCAATACAACATGTTTTTCATGGGTTAGGGTTAGGGTCTGATAAATGGTCTATAAAACAGGTCCCTAAACATGTTGAATTAAACATTACTATGTTTTGAATTCGCTACAACCCTTTCATTTTACATGTTCAACAAGCTACTGTTTGTAAGCAAATTTCAGGTCACAAATATCAACCTCTTGTGATCACATCCTTAACACAAAAGTGTTTTATTTTACTTTCGGGCAATGTTATTCTGGAAAACATGACTGTCCATCAATTCATTTCTCAAACTCTGTATGTGCTTCTACCTTCAGGATCATACTTTTTGTCTGGTCTCTTCAATCTCCTTTATGCTGAAACCAACAAAGATGAAAGCGTTCTCTTTGCAATCCACAAAAATCAAACTTGGCTGAGTCAGCTGATTCTCTTTTGAACACATGTTGGACACCTATTTTCTAAATATATTTAGCTTCTCCTCTTTGCTTTGGGTCAACCAGCCAGTTTCATGGACATGTGTTCAGGACATTGTCTTCCCTAAGTTCCCTGAGTTGTATAGATCAAACTTCTGAAACTTGTGGAAGGCTCACCGCAAATTTCGTGCCTGCATTACACAATACAGTACAATGAGGCCATTGTGACTAATTCAAGAGGGTGGACTTTGACTGTGCAAAGTTAATTTAGAAACAAAAGTAATCACTAAATCTACCTTATACTCCATCCCTTTTCTCTTGGTCCCTGTTATTCTGAAAGTCAATCCCATACTCATATTCTGTCAGCTTAAACAGCTTTGGCAGGTCAAGCCTGTGATTCCCATTGCATATGTAAAGTGAACGGTGTCCAAGGGCTTGGTCAGGAGGTGATTGGCAGCCATTTATATGTGTACAGAAGCAGGCTATTGGCCCTTGGTGTTAGCTGGAGCACACCTCAGATGTCAAGCTCTGTTGTTCAACCTTGTATGTGCAATCAGCAATCCTTCATGAAGAGAATCAGGGTCAAAATGTATCAGGTCAGAAATTGTGATAATTATCAAGGACCTATGTGAATTTTCACCTGATATATAGCCTGTGAATATCGCTGTCTTTAGCCACATTTTGAGGGCCTATGACATTGCTAGAAATATTTCCCTCCAATGGTGATATTGTTTTACAACTGTCATGACATCACCAGCATGTGCAGCTTCATGAAGTTGTCAAAAACAATGGAGCAAGAAATGGAATTGATGAGAAAAGTTCCTTTTTTTTTTTTGACAATGTATGTCCTCTGCTACAGTGTGCATTTACTTCATAAAGAGCAATAGAAGACATTCTCTAGTGACTCCTGTGTTCCTCTTACCACAAGCCAGTTTTCAGACAAAGACCATGAAGGATGACGTACATCCTCTGAATAAACACTTCGAAACGTTGCCATCTGGATGGAGATTGAGGTCTGCTTGGGCCTTGACAAGTAGGCTGCTCAAGATTTTTGTGCCAAGTGCAGTCCATTGCTGCAATGAAAATCCTAGAAAAGAAATGCGAAAATATTGTTTCAAATTTCATTGTCATGATTTAAATGTAAAACTACGCTTTTATAACCAAGGACAAGACAATGTCCGATGTTACTTCATATATATATAAAATAAGTGAATAATATTAATATTAAGAAATTAAAAACAGTAAAATGCAATAATTATTTTAGTTGATAGCACTGTTAAAAAAAGAAAGTCTTAAGGCCAGATTTAAAACCATTCAGAGTTGGAAAATGTCTGAGATCGCTGGGAAGAGCATTCCATAAAGTAGGAGCTGCC
Source organism: Platynereis dumerilii (assembly GCA_026936325.1). NCBI lineage: Eukaryota > Metazoa > Annelida > Polychaeta > Phyllodocida > Nereididae > Platynereis > Platynereis dumerilii. Next base: position 3,324,776 of record JAPTHN010000029.1, read on the forward strand.
ACATTGGTTCAATAATTCAATTCAAAGTACTAGTTGGGGGCAGACAAGTCATCTGATGATGTCCTTGTCCATTGTAATCTTGTTATTCCATTTTCTAACTTTTCAGGATCGGCACATATTGATCTCTCTCTACTTGCAATAATTCTCTTAAAATATCCCACCAGACACATAGCCTGGGAGTTCCATCAATATTTAACATGTTTACTATCACTCAGTGGCTTGAAATAATTTCTTTGCCTCCTTTGCCTTGGAGATTCACATGTGAAAGAAAAAGCCTTACCCCAAGGAGTGCTTATGCAGTGCATTTGCATATCCTCAAATGTTGATGTGTCTTGGTTATTTCTGCCTCATTGGGCTCTGTATTTTATTTTGTGACCTAAGAACAGCTTAACCAGCATGAACATGAGAAAGACGACACTGAGATAAGAGGAAGCCACAAATCAAATGAATCATTGATGTCCCTAGAACAAAGATGTGGATTCGTTCTTCCCCAATGAACTTCCAGAGCTACAGTACAACCATCATTAATGGCTCGCCGGTTTGGATCGACACTTATCTATAAATCTGTAGTGCGATCTTGGTTGCTATGGAGTGATCGACCTGGAGTGATCTGATGTGATCTGTATCTAGTAATCAAAATTAATATTAATAAATTTACTTTTCGGTACCAAATAACTTCTGGATATGTTTCCTTAATCAATATGTTCAATTGTTAGTTGGATTTTATCTGTTCTTTGACTTATAATCCTAAATAATTTACATGATTGATTTTCACTAAAAGTGGATTAGTAGATCACTACAGATAGAGTTATATCATCTCAGATCACTACAGATTAATCTTTATCAGGACGGCTTTGGATCATTACGGATCACTATGTTGAGCCATTTTAAGATGGTTGTACTGTATGTGGGTGCATAATTGATCCAGTAAAGTCGTTATGCATGGAAGGGTAACTTAACAAAAGAGCTCAGAGGGTCATTTGTATGGACAGAAGCAGAGATGTTGTGTATACCGCATCCGGTCAGGAAGACTGTTTCCATGCATTAGTTGAAATTATTGTTTCGTTCACTTATGACAGTTATCACAAAAGAAATACATATTGAGAAAAATGCATGTATAAAAGGTAGTCTTGTGTGCAGATGTTCTGTGAGCTTCACAATACATATATCACATTATCGACTGCCTGGTTCACAGAGGTGACTTTTATGTCATGAGGGGAAGTAAGCTGCCAAGTATCTGTGCAGCATTTATATGGCATCCAACAGCAGGGAATGCTACTATAGCATCCCCTTTGTTTACTGCTATTATTTGGTGGTGGTCCGGTCAACATCCACTGTTCTACAAATTGCTGTATACGTCAGAAGAAATATAGTGTGCAACAACAAGAAATACAATTGACTCAGCATTAGTCATTGGTTGCGAGAATTCCCTGCATATGCCTCAGCCTCGGCTTCTACTGTCAAATTAAAGACTCAATCACTATCCATAAATTGAGATGAATCATCTTTCTTTTGTGCCACTAAAATAAATTGCCAATAATACACACGACAATAACTGGGCGTGGACGAGCTCATAATTATGAATAAGTAACTCATTTGAGATGAAGGTCAGAGTAACAAAGAAAATGACATGCATGAAGAAAAAAGCAATGTTGTAGGAATACTGACATTCCAGAATTCAGTTTACGGGGTGTGGGAAAAACGCTTTTCCTCTATTACACTTAGAGTCATTAGACCACCTTCTTGTGATAGTTTTCTTAGGAGGTAGAATTCGCCAGGGGATACACGACAGACAAAAACTAGTGTGTGGAATGTTTATTATGTGACTGGGTGATCAGATGCAATTGAACGACTGTCAGGCCTTTTCTGATGGAGACAATTAGGTGCATAAAATTGTTAATTCTGAAGGATCCAACTTCAAACTTTCTGGTGAAGGTAATGCAAGAGGAGTTCCAAGCACTTACTGTCCCAAAGGCTATTCAGAACCAAAAAATGTATTGGAAACACGAAAACAGTCCATTGCCTTTGGCTGCATATACACAACATATGGCAATAATGCTGGTCTTCAAACTGCAGGAGGCTGTCATTATGAGGGGTAGGAAGGTCAACAAGTGCCCACAAAGTTAGAAGAGAAAAATAATGAGTTTAAATCAGAGGACAGTTACTTTTTTAACAAGGGCAATTAAGTTAACAGAAATAAGCAACTTACATTGTTCACTTTGTGGTCTGAAAAACCTTCATTCTCAGATAAATGTGTTTTCACACTTGACTGCTGATGTCATTATCATAAGTTTTTAAGAGAAGCCAAACATTTGAGATGTAGCACAGAATAATATAGATGGCTGTGATGAGTTACTAATAACACAGTTGCATGGCTGTCAGCCTTCACTGACGTGTGTAGGTGTATTTTTAGGTGTATTTTTGAGGATCAAATTCTGAATGATCTACCTTAAAAGCGTTTTTAAACTCTTCAAGTGCAGGTCACAAATACTGAACACCAAATATGACGACTATCAACAACAACAAAGGCTTGGAAACACGAAAAGTGTCAATCTGTCGCTCTATGGCCAGCCTTTGAGTCTTCGACCAGATTCTGCACAACATACGACAATAATGATGGTCCTCAAACTGCAGGAGGCTGTCATTAACAGTGAAATTAGAAGACCAAATCGGTGCAGTTGGTACACGTGTACGCTTAGAGAAATGCAAGTAAAGTGCAGACTATAAGATGATCAGTCCACACACGAATGTTAACCACTAGCTTCTTTTAAACAAGCAATTCTCCCAGCCAACCATTATGTGAATGCTTAATTGGCAATTGAAGTTTACTTTTGACCATAACCTACTTATGTTAATGCAGAGATGGAATAGGAAGATTTTGTCGGGGAAGCTCTTGGCTGGTGTTGTAGCATCGTGTCATTACAAATTTCAAAAAGGGGAAAAATTCCTGCCCCAGAGATATATAATTTGGCCTATAGTACCTGGAGAACTGCAAAAGTGAACATGAAATTGTATTTTCACCACTGATCATTGGGTGAGCTCCCCCAGTTTAGATCAAGGGAGCTCAGCTCCCCCAAGCTCCCGACCCCGTTTCCATAACTATACAGTTTACGCCCTCATTAAAATAGAACAATCTAGTTATCATATAGCACACTGATTGAAGTGAAAGGTTCCTCCCATTCCTTTTATCTTCCTTAAATATATGAAGCCATTAACTCCAGGATCAACTGTTAATTCCTTGGGCAATGGGTATGCTCCTTATCTATAACCGATTTCATTTAGAAATCCCCACAAACTTTCCTGAAAACGTTGACCTTGATAATGAAACTGAGTTCTTATCGAATATTAAAACAGGCATAAATAAGAGCATGAAAATTCCTCAAAGTAGTCTCGCCCTGTACCTTTCAAAAATATGTCAGGAAGCCTGTATGTTATTGTAAATTCAACTTGAGATTCCAGTTTTGTTCAGAGGCCTTATCCTCTGCCAATTTTTTACTGGGCTGAGAGTGTTTGATTTGATTTTTGATTTTGATTTGATTCATTTATTCAAAAGAACAACATGTGAACAATACAAAAACAATGGGAGTTTAAGTAAAAATGACAACGTAACTCCCACTAACTAGCAGAATTAAACATTTTCAAATTAGTTATAAAATTCTTGATAAACGCTGAATTAATAGTTCTTTCATCTAAATTATTCCATTTATTTACAATTCGATTGCTCCAAAAATATTTTCTTTCCAGATGGTCGATACAACAAGAACAGCATCTGTATATGGCGCAGGAGTAAAATGCCTGTAATAAAAAATATCAAATAAATCTGAAGTTCAAAAGCCTTTTTCTCTTCCTGGAAAAGCAATAGCAATCAATAATGAAGAGGAAAATATTGATGAATGCATAGTTTGCTAATCAATGTCAATATACTCTTCCATTGATAAACTACATTGTACGATGCACCTAAAATTTTTCAAAACAGTGATAAAACTTCCAATGTTCCATAAAATGATCTTTCTCTGGGATTGCGATAAAATAAAGGAATACAAAGTTAACATTATAAGCCAAGTCTGCCCAACATCAACAACAAAGTTATAAGGGTTGCTGCCTCATTAAACCTCCATGAAAATGACACATTTAAATTACCACAACCCCCCACCCCCCCATAAAAAACTCTGGTACACTTCAGGGTCCCAATAATACTCTACCCTGGCCATGATGATTCTCTGGCATTGCAGCTTCTCGTGTGAATCTGAAAGTCTCTCTCATCTTTGCTATCTGAGCTATCTAGTTCAGGGTGTCCAGGGAGAAGTCCCGAGATCTGTTAGAAGGAGAGTTGATGTGTCTCTTATCTCGTCATCTGCACTTGCTTCCATTTGGAGGTGCAAGACCACAGTCAGCTGAGTCATTCAATTGTCTTATGTGTTGGCCTTTCTGTAGCAAAACAAGTTTCCAGAAGATCTCCTTGTCATTCTTCCGAACAAGTCCATATAGGGTGACATTATTGTTGAATGGTGAAAATGTATGAAGTGCACATAATTCCACACTGAACCTTTTAGCTGTTCTCTTTGAAAAGGGTGCAGCATCCATTTCATTTTGTGAGAGACATCATGATTCGTGATATTCATGATGTAAATAACGTCACAAAGCTTTGATGTAAATCTGGACAGCCTTAAAAGTGCATTGCTTCCCATGGCTGAACCCAACCTTAAATTTAGCAACATTAAAATCAGTCGGTGAAAATCAGATATGCTGAATTGCTGATGTGATGGTCCGGTCGGGTTGTATGATCTGGGTTGAATTCGTCGGGAAAATTGAGAGGAATGTTCACTCAGTACAAGTTTTCTTTTTTATAGCTTGAGGAGAAAGAAGCACCTTTTTGGTTACTGTTACTGGCAAACTTCTTTACACAAATCAGGTCCTGAATTTTGTATACGGTCTAAAGCATAGCAACCTCTATGCTACATGTAGGTATATTTACGCTGTTGCTTGAGGTCAGCGAAAAATCAGCTTTGATAATTCACGATTTAGAAAATAACTCAACAGAACTAGTATGTAGTTGGATTCAGTGGTGTAGCCAGGCCTCTGCCACAGGTGGGGCAATGGGTGGGGCAGTACTTTTTGAGGGGGGGCAAGATAAATGATCAATTTTATCGACATTTATCGACATTTATGGATAAAATTCACATGACTCCCAAAATGGTCATTTTCGTCATCACTAAACATGTTAAATTGAACATGAAGTGCATGAAATGTAATTATATGTTGTATTTGCATATAATTTCAAGGCATTAGATATTTTGCTGCTAAACGTCAAGGTATTTATTATATCTCACTTAAATTTGCTTTACTGAAAGTCACTAAATATTGAATCTAGATGATTGGATCCTTAAACGGCGAAAAACTCAAGAAAACATTAGAAAAGTTACATTTTTATCAAACTGGAATTCAGTTATCACAATGAAAATCTTCTTTCAGTCTTGAATTAGAAACAGAAAAGTCAAATTCTCGTGATATAAAAATCATCATCTCAGCAATGTTATCACACAAGAACAGAAAAATTGCATTTTTCGTCAGACTAGGCCGAAAAGCTATTTTTAAATATAATTATATATATTGGAATCTTATTAGTGTCATATATAACAATAAAAAACTGTCTAGATCCTTCATTAGAACAGTGCTGTGTAAAAACAACAGAAACACTAAATTTCACATAGAATTATTGCTAAATGGAATGTGGCAACATCAGTCTCTAAAATGAGTTGATGAAGAAATCAAATATCAATCAAATCAAATCAAGAAGCATTATCCTTCTGTTGTTGTGACTGTTTGCAAATATGTCTCCAAACTCATCCAAATAAAATAAATTTGACGTTAGTCGTTCAATATGAGTTTGAGAGCCTCTTTATCTGCCATTGATTTTCTCACAAAGGTTTTTATTCTCTTCATGGCAGAAGAAGCACTGGACACTGGGATCGTCACTGCGATTTTACAGAGCTTGTAGGCCCATGGCTCATGGAGGCCCTCTCTGTATGCTTGAATAATTTGACAAATTCGGGAGAGTCCAGATGTTGTTTCGAGGCCCTGCATTTTTTCGGCTCCGCCAGTCGCTTGGCCCACTATTAATTAGGTTGGCGTTTGAAACACTATTTGGAAGAGGGCAATCTTAGCAGAATAGTAAAACTCGGTCATGCACTGGAAATTTCATGCTAATTATATTTTTTTACTCCAGAGCCAGAGGGGGGCAAGAGGGGGGGCAAGAGGGGGGGCAAGAGTAGCCACAGGTGGGACAATTGCCCCACCTTGCCCCCCCCCCCGGCTATGCCACTGGTTGGATTTGCAATGTGTTTGAGACATTTGCATTTACATATAGTATTGTATCATTTGGCACAACGACAACACCAGTCACTGATAGGGACAATTGCTCCCTGAATTGGACCCCTATGGTGCCTGAAAATTTTTAAAGAAAAGGAGGTTTTGACCCTTGACACCAAGATAGGTCTCTTAATTTTGCCATTTTTAGAGTGAGCATCAAAGATCTGTCCAGGCCAAGCAGCCCATTGTGTCAGTTTCTACTACAATGCATCGATGCAGGAAGTGTGGATTTTGTGGGTTAGCTATGTTGGTAACCTATCAGATGTATAAGGAAGTTTGCAGGCACCAGAGTATATCCATAATTCAACAATGCAAAAACTGGGTGATTTAAATGATATAGAAAAGAGTGTTGTTGTCATCAAACTTTTTGTTAAACACCGGTCAAGATCTAGCACACAAAAATGCATGTCATACATTGGTTACATTGGTATTATTGGTTAAATTCAGAGTAGGAAATACCTTATATAACTGGGGGCCTTTGTTAGTATTTACCAATAACCACAACAACATTTTGCAATTACTCCACTGCAGTTGGAGATACAATATGAAATTTAAAAAATGGTTTTAGCTCTTCCCGGCGGTTTCTGAAAATCTGCAAAACTGCAATTACTACCTGGTTCCTTAGCAGATATGTCATGGTCATTATTTCCAGTTTGACCTTCATTAATCAAAAGTGATTGTTGTGTTCTACTCATTTCTCACAGAATAGTGACTTCGTGTTTACAAAAAAGTTACGCTCCTGACACAATGTGCCATTAATCTCTATTCAACACAATTGGCCGCCCTACAATTGTAATTAACCTATAATTTGGTAAAATGTAGGGGGTATTTTCTTCATTCAGCTGGCACAATTACAAATATTCTTTGCACCTTGTTGTGCTAGTGCGTAATTATTAAATTAACAATGAGCTGACTCCCCTGTTGAAATCAATTACTTCTTCTTCATTCACACTATTAATCTTAATTTTTCTCTAAACCAAAATAACATTAACAATGTCAAGTCAATGGCTACATAATACCCCACGTGGCAGCACACCTCTCTGTGGTACTCCATAGCTGCCAAGGCATTCATGTGTTGCTGACCTTTGTGTACTGGGAAGTATTATTGCAAAGCAAATTGTCCGAAACATCTCTAAGGAAATACCAAGAACCAACAGGATATATTCCTTGCCACATTTTTAATGAAACCAGTTTCTTGGTGTCACAGTGTTTAGACCAACATTTTCACAATCACTGCGGTCACATGAGTTGGCTGTCCTTGTGTCTTACCATATCACCTTGGAAACTATCCCATCTCCTAGCAACAGAATAATCAATAGAGCCCAGTCTGATGTACACATGTAACGGTCTGGTGGGAATTAGGCTGCGTATGTTGCCTCCTGAGATGAATTAATTAGGGCAATGGGCAGGAAAGTTAGCAAAAGCCAATAAGTTCATCAAGTAAAAGTATGGCACTTTTGCAGCTTCAGGAAGACCTGGCAGTAGTTAGTATGCATGGCATCTTCTAGTACATTAAACAGGCTTTTGTGTTTCGTTATGCACTTTGCATAGATGTGACAGATTATCCAGGAAGTCTAAGGTATATTACTTCACATTATATTTCCCAAGTATGATGAATTTTTCAGGTGGGAAGTTTTCCAATATCCTCAAGGGTGTTTACTAAGGGGATTTTGTTTTTGCAGAATCCTGCTCTTTGCCGGTTTACTAGACTAATACACTGTATATAGCCCTCAAATGCATTGCACACTGAGAAGGAAGGACACAATGATGTACATATAACATATAGTTTGCTTCAGGTGCCATGTGAATGATGATGTCAACAGACATTTAGGCATTCATGTTATGCTGACAGAGCCGTATCAATTCATTTAGCATTATAACAGATCTGATATTAGTGTGCCATTTTCTTTTCAACTACCACAGTGTTCATGTGATAGCATGATGTTGTCACGGTGGTATATTCACAGTATTAGCAGTGTCACTCGGGACCTTCCTTGATCAGATCATTATAAATCCACAAGAAACTGCTAAAATGTTGATGATTCTGTTTGATGTTTTGAAAACACCCAAAAGTTTCTAATCCCTGCTAACATGCTCCAACTGAATAAACCGTTATGCATAATTAGACATATATGTAAACAGATCAATCAGTTCTTATTCACACTTAGCCAGTAAGCTTCTTGTTATTAGCAGTTTGAATCATTACTTGAGCTGTGGTCTCAAATGCTCACAGGGAGTGCCCAGATAGTGATGCCAGTATCTCAATACTGACGTCATCTCTGCATATAGTCACATGGGACATGGAACACTTATATGAGATCTGCAATAACTGCCATTCAGTGGCCTTCCAGATCTTGCATCTTGCCTCAGCTTATATAACACTCTAAGTGCCTTGCATTTTTGAGTTGCTGCTTGCAAAATATCAGGAAATTTCCATCGTATCAGATTTGTAGGTGTATAATTTAATCGATGTGCATTATGCAGGATGTACAGACATTGTCACCAAAGACAGAGTAATTTGTGTCTGGAATTGTTTTAATTGTTAGCGACATTTTGAAAGGTATCTGTGCAACAGTGCAACAGTGCAACTTACTTGTTATTCTCTCTCTGTCCATTTCCAATGTACCAACAAGAGGCAGCGTAAAACGGGGCTAGTCTAGCCAACCAAGTCATTTTGCTGAACTCAAGGTTGGAACTATATTGGCCCTTTCTTGGACTTACTCCTGCAAAGCAGTATTTCACTTCTGGCTGAGTGCCTTGGAGCAAGATAACTCAGACATCGAAGATGACAGAGATTAGTTTCAGATGTCAAGCACAATATAACATTCCCCAGATAAATCATGGAGAGGTGTCATTGTTACTGCCATTGTTGCAAAACGAATTGCTTGGGGAAGTTTGAACACTACAGCTTCATTATATGCAGAGGTTTTGGTTGAAGATTGTGTTCACGTCTAAGTTTCTGAATGAGCTATCTTTTCGAATTATGGTTTTCTGGATGTTGCAACATTCTCAAACAATGTTTGATCTTGCCATTTATGTTCCACAACTGTCTAAACTAGCTACGTAAGCAGTTTTGTAGTCAAGGCTTGGACATCCTTGACCGAGAGAGAGGCATGAGTCTCCAATACTTAGACTGAGGCTAAGGCTATAAAAACGTGGACTCAAGGCAGGCTTGGTCCTGAAGGCCAGTCTCGGGGCTCTCATCACTTGCTAAAGGCACCGAATCTGTGTCAAAGGCAAGGATAGGGCATTTCAGACTATTGCAATATCTAATGGGCGCCCCTGGAAAATATTTATCGGCTATTAATTCATCAAAATCTTCTTTCTGGCTGGGAGCAGATATTGACCTTGGTTTTGGATCTTAAAATGTGCAAGGCTATGGCAATATAAGGAATAAGTGCTTGATGGGTTGCACAACTGATTCTCCCACATATCTTCCTTGTATTATGTCAAAATAACAAGGGAGTCTGTTGCTTACTGGGAGTATTGGTTGTCTCGAGGCAGGCCACGTCCTCGAGGCCATATTTTGATGGTCATGGTGTTCTCAGAAACCCTATCCTTGCCTTGGACTCAGAATCTGGTGCTTTCAGCGAGTGATGAGGGACCACAAAACCCTCATTAGCCAAAAATATATTTTTGCAGAATAATTGATCGATAAATCTTTCTTTAGAGGTCCAATGGAAGTGATGTGAATATGTGAGGAGCAATATGACTATTTGCAATAGATATTGATAGACCAAGTGTTATGTTTAGGCTCAGTATAAGTGCTGAGTAAGGTTGAATGTCAGATGATGATTTTTGTCTACTATAGATGGCTCTAATGTTTTAAAGCCTGTAAAGGTAATGACGCAGATAAATCTCCATTTGTCACTTAAATGATCATGGACAGATTTTTGGTGATCTCACAGAATTTATTAGCCACAGATTGAAATCTGGTTATTTGTGTTCCTTGTGTATCTCTTGGCTGCCATTACACTTGGCATCATCGAGAAGGTTGCAAAACCCTGCTTGAAACAATCTGGTACAGTAGTTTTATATACTATTTAGATACAATTCGTGGATGAATGTTTTAGTCCTTCCCTCAGAACTAATTTTCAAACTTCAACATGCAGTTTGTTTTCTTGGTCTGGGTATCAATTATGATGAAACATCCAGTTTTGGAAGTGCTCCAGGGAGGTATGAGACAAGTTGTACACTGAGAGAAGTCCTGCCTCTGCTGAGTTCTTGTCACTTCTTGTTATTGTCTTGTCAGACTAATTTGCAGTAAGGAGGAAAGCTACCAAGCTGAAGAGTCTGTCAAGTTGTACCTAACTGGGCTGTGGTAACTAATGTACCTATGGGAGAAAGGCATAATGCTTCTGAAGTAAGGAAGGTGCTGGAATAACATCAGCCCCTGAGTTATAAGACCATTCCCTTATTTATTCAATGTTGGCACCACTAGACATGATGCTGGTTTTTGCTCGTAAAAAGATTGTCTTTACATAACTGCAACCATGGCAATTTGACTATAGAACAAAGAACAAGTTCCTATTTAAATTAACAAATACAAGAAGCTCACATAATCTGTGAGTCCTGGAACAGGATTTCCTTCCCCAACACAATTCCTCAGGACAAAGCAGTTCCAAGACTTTCGGCCCACAGCAGCAGCAGCAGTTAAGACCAATCCAGGCTTGTGGCACATAGGAGGTGTTTGTGTAAAAGTTGAGTGTTCGAAAAAAGAGATGAAAAAAAAAAGTCCTGAATGAGAGGGATAATGTGGTTTGTTCAAAAAGAACAATGTAAATAAGCAGAATTGTGTTTGGCTTTGCTGCAACAGAGATAAATTCAGAGATAAAAAAGAGACAGATAGACAGACCGATAAATGGATAAATAGATAAATACTTTTTTTTAATTGGTGTAGTTCCCAGACTTAGTGTTACATTAAATTATGTTGGACTGGGGAAAAGTCAAAAATACTAAGAAATATCACAGAAAGTCACTGACATTCATTGTCCAGCATTTTATAAGCAGTGTGTAAATTTCAACAGCATGCTACAGGTGAAGCATGTAACAGAAGAATATCTTTACTTCAGTTGCTCTACCAAATTTCTTTACGGAAAACATCAACTGTCCAGTTTTAAATTAAACAGGACAATTTACTTGCAGTAGGAATTTTTTCTGAAATTGCTCAAATGTGTAGATTGTGACTATTTTTGACAGAAGGGTACCTAAATCTTCCGTTCAAATGAACCTTTGACAAACAAAGCCAGACCCTGGAATGTAAGGCTAAGCCTCCAGAGAGTTATTGTGAACCCCTACTGAAGCAGATTATCTCTCTGGGGTGTCTGACATGAGATAACTTGCAGACTCTATGCGATTCAGACACCTGGGAATGCAAAGTAACTCACTTTGCCTTGAATACTTGAATAGAATGAACTTGGTGAATACAAAGAAAACCCACAGTGTGTACATAAGATAAGATAAGATAAAAAAAGATAAGATATTACTTTATTGTATCATCAATCAACATATGTACATGATGAAACTCGATTTGGTATAAACAGGAAGAGCACAGGAGTGATAACCCCCACAAGAGATGATCCTCAAACAGGAACACCACTCAACCCAGGCAGTCCAATTTTCCAGCCATTCTAGAATCTGCTGAGAAACCACTGATTGCTCTCATGCTTACCAGGATGAAAAGTAAGACATATCTACAACAGCAGAGGGAAAAAAGTTCAAGAGTCTTGTTGTCTGGAGCTAAAACAATTCTAAGGTCAGGCTAAGGAGACTTAAAGAGGTGCAAAAACACAAGATGTGTGGCCCCTATTGTATACTGTTGCTTTCAACTGGTAAAAATTGCAGTTTAAGAGAAGAACTTCTTACTGCAACATTCAAAAAATCTGTGTGTTTTTTATTGTTTGAATGTACAGAGTGATACATCTAACATCACAATATTGATGTTTGCACACAAGAACAGCATCATCGCAAGGAAGACATCTTTGTGGAACGCATCATTTCGCATCATCAGTGAAGACCCTCGTGACATGCGGATCAAATTAATGATATCAGGTCTTTGAGAATGATGTGCGTTAGAGGAAACAGAGAGTTTATTATTGATTTTAAAAAGGAGGAAACAATGCTGCCCGCAGTTCTTAGAATGACTGAGGTTCCAGCATTATACCAGTATACTCCTGCATTCTAATTTGATGAAGGATGCACACTGAACATATACCTGGCGAAAGTTGTCTCTTATCCTTCCCAAGTGCATCCAGACCCACCTAAATTAAAGTGGCCACCATAGTGCCTTTTCTGAAGATCTCTCCTCTAATTTGCTTACAATGGATTTTCTGTCCACTTCTCAATTGCAGTTTAAACTCAAGCCATCAGCAAATGTTTGGTCAAGCTTCCCATTTTACTTGATGTGTCTGTTTCTATTGAAAGTAGCCAATAACATACAGTTTCAGGACTTCGTGCAAAAGTAAAAAACACCAACGTTCCATATAGTTCTGCAAGGACCAAGCCAAAATATAAAAGTCAAGAATAAAAGATGTGTAATTTCCATCCTTGTGTTGGGTACTGTTTTGGTCCTCCTATAATATTCTCTCTTGGTGCTTCCATGCTTACTGCATCCGTAGCCTCTCAAAATCTGTGAGCAAAATAAAATCTAGTTTGGCGGTGATGAGGATAATTGTTCTTTAAAGGGCAACTAACGTGCATAGCAATGCTGCGAATACCAAGGAAAAAGGCTTTAATTGCAAGTAGGAAAGAACTTGATCTAATTTTCTGAAAATTTAGCTTAGCTTAAATAAATTACTTTCCACTAATGCCTTTCGCAGAAACAGCTCATGTCCGACACCACAAAAGAGAGCTGTGGTGATTGGTACAAAGCAGGACGCTCTCAGCAAATTAGATCCCGGGGACTTCTAGTCATCCATTACAGGCAATGCAATTAGTTCGCGATTCTAAAGTTCCTTGGTCACTAAATTCTACAAATACTAGAATTTGTGGCTAATCTTGGTTCAGCAACAATAGAACATCAGGTAATATATTAAACATAGAAAGTACATGAAAAGCATTGATTCCTCAGGGGCAACTGTGAATGACCAGAATCACGTGGTATTTAGATTGCCTGTAACTCAATACTCAATAGTAAGAGAATATGATCATTAGTCTTTCATCACTTTCCCAGTATCAAAAGATTTCACTCAAATTGATTAGCATGGTTATCGCAAATACAGCTATGAGCCTGTAAAGTACTTCCACAGGCCAAGGAAGTTATCTTAATTTATCTCAACAATGGGAATCTTTGGCATGCGATCATAGTTCATAATACAAGTTTGTCTTGTAATGACTACCAGTTTATATTTGCCAAACAAAAACAACAATGCAATCATAAGGCTTGAGTGATATCACAGATAAATGATGTTTTATCATCTCGCAATAACTGCTTGTCATTTCACCAATCTCTCTTCTGCACAAATAAGGAGCAACAAAGAGGAATACCACAACAAAAAGACCCACAATAATCGCATTCTGCCTCGGCCTCACTCTCCCTTGGCCCTCTCCCTTTTATGTTGAGGTCCCAAGAGCTGAGCGTGGTAAGCGCCTTTGTTGCGCCCTTTCATCAATATTCGATTTAGGCTAAAGGGCACCCAGTATGACCCTTTATAATAGAAATGTATAAGATATTTGATCAAACAAAGACCCAGGAAGCTCCAAACAGATACGTCAACTGACCTGGCTAATCTTACCCAAGGGGGCAATAAAACAAACAAGGAAACCAAAACAACCAATCAGATATTCAATCCGATATTCTATAACACATTCAATCACATATTCCAATCAGCTTATCGACCATTCCATCAAAGAGATGATTTATAAGTAACCAACTATGATCAATAAATCAACCATGAACACAACCAAAAAGATGAACCTATCGCTTAATTGCTCTGGGTGTTTCAAGTTTAACAGAATTGCCTTGTTATTGGAAACATGTACATGTATGTGCCTGTCTCTCAACCATGTCAGATACTAGAAGGTTATCATTGAAAAATCAAAATGACAGAATGAGAAAATAACTATTTCAAACTCATTGGCAGTTTGTACTCGGTATTGCCAAATTATCTTTTCTTGGTAAAGTCGAAAGTCCCATAATAATTTTCACAACTTCGATGCATTCCATTTACATTGTTTTTGTACAGAATATGCTCCATTGAATAACTACCAATGTTTTTATCCTTTTCCAGAATGACGAGGTATATATTTTTCAATATTTGGCATGTACACGAATTTGTATACCTGCAAAAACGAACATATACACAAATTTGGCATTCGTGTAAGTGTGAAATATTGCAATTCACAAATTTGTGTAGGTGCAAAAACGAACTTTGCAACCTTAAACTTGGCTAAAACTAACTCTAAACCTAATTTTAACACTAAACCCTAATGATATAGCACTTCCACGAATGTTAGTGCTAGCAGATACAGAATGAATAATAAAGCACATACACAAGTGTTAGTTATTACATGTACACGAGCACCTATGCTCGTTTTTTCATGTCCACAAATTCGTACATGCTCGTTTTTACACCTCCACAAATTCGTGAACATGCCAAATAATGAAAAATATATACATGGAATGACTTTAAAACTCTTATGTCCAATGATATTGAAAAATTTCCCAGTGGATTATCAAGACTGCAATATACGATTCAGCAGCTGTAAGTAAATCCACCATATAGATTACTGAAATCAACTATATAGCATAAGCCTCCCTCCATCTCAAAGAATTTTTCCCAGCAAAGTTGCAGGCATATAGTTCTATAGGATGCAACTTTTTCATTGTGACAAATCATGTACTTTTTCCTTACTTCATAGCATGTATGTCCCAATTACAGATTCCTACACAACCAATGATGTGACAATGGAGTGGGGCAAAGCAAACCCAGTGGAGCTTAACCGAGAAGGCCTCTACATGCCGCAGTTCGAGCTGTTATCCACAGAGACTGTGTCTTGTGTTGATAAGTTATCTACAGGTTAGTTCCATTCATTACTCTTCTGCATATAACGATAAGAAAGCAAAGGATTGGGTGGCATCTAGGGAAGCAAGGTGATAAAGAGGCCTCCTGGACCAGAGAGAGGCAGCCATTGATGGCCCAGGAGGAACATTGCAGGGCTAAACAATGACATTCCACTCCCATTGGCTCCCAGTCCTCCTTCTCTGTCTTCATGAGAACTATTTTCAAGTACTTGCTCTCTATAAAAGTATTTAGGAAGTACTAGAGGCAGCTGGAGTATTCACTGCTCATTGGTCGACCATTACTGACATCCTTTGAGAGCTTTAGGAGACCATCAAAAAAGACTGGTAGCCAAGCAATTCTGCCCTGAACTTGAAAGCTGCGAATCTTATGTGGCTTCACTGTTGTCTTTCGTCTGTTAAGCCTCAGCAACGCATGTACAAACAAAATAATTTTTTACTTGGATCAAGATTTCAGAAAATGTCCACATCAACCTTGAAAATGCTCCTGGAATTGACATTCTATTTCTTTTTTTTTTCCTGAAAGAGCCTTCCCATTTTATATGCACGAAACATTTCTCTGCTTGATATAGTTGCTCTCTAGGCTATTAACTCATATTTTGCCTGGGGATGAAGCATTTTCCCCTTTTCATTGCTTTGATTTAGAGCTAAGCAAGTTCTTAATGGGGCTTACATGAATGTGATGGGATTTTAAAGCACAATAAATTTGCTCCTGCAAAAATTAAGCCTTTTAAGTACGTGCATCTTTAGAACAGCGTGATGGGTAACGTGAATTGCACGAAAAATGCACAGTAATAATTCAGATAATTTCCAGCATTCCATGAGGAGTCAATCAAGACATCAGTGTATTACATCCTACAGTTGAAGGAAGTGACTTTGGCATTGGTGCACCTGAAGGCTATAGCAAATCACAAAATGATTCGGGAAACAACCAAAATGCGTCTCAATCTTGTTGTTAATCCGAGAGAATAACGTTTTTGAGCAACATATGTCATTTGCCAAAATAACCACAAAAAAAAGACCTTTCCATAAAAGAACAACTGCTTGTGCAACAGTATACCGACAAACATATTTCTATCCTGTTTGTCAGACGGAATAATCATAAAAATGTTCAATGCTTTAACTTTGAGTGTTTCCATGCAAAAAATACATATATATTTATTTCACGCACATAAATTGCAGTTCATTCCCATGCCTGAAAGTGATATTCCCCTTGAAGCACCAGTTTGGCTACTACCTCCTCCAGGCATATGTTCCCTCCCTGCTCATCATCCTCGCCTGGGTCAGCTTCTATCTATCTCTATCTTTCTCCATTGCAGGTTCATTCCCATGCCTCAAACTGATATTCCACCAGAAGTGCCACTTTGGCTACTACCTCCTCCAGGCATATGTTCCCTCCCTGCTCATCATCCTCTCCTGGGTCAGCTTCTATCTATCTCTATCTTTCTCCATTGCAGGTTCATTCCCATGCCTCAAAGTGATATTCCACCTGAAGCGCCAGTTTGGCTACTACCTCCTCCAGGCATACGTTCCCACCCTGCTCATCATCCTCTTCCGGGTCGGCTTCTATCTGTCTATCTTTCTCCATTGCAGGTTCATTTCCATGCCTCAAAGTGATATTCCGCCTGAAGCACCAGTTTGGCTACTACCTCCTCCAGGCATATGTTCCCTCCCTGCTCATCATCCTCTCCTGGGTCAACTTCTGTCTATCTCTATCTTTCTCCATTGCAGGTTCATTCCCATGCCTCAAAGTGATATTCCACCTGAAGCGCCAGTTTGGCTACTACCTCCTCCAGGCATATGTTCCCTCCCTGCTCATCATCCTCTCCTGGGTCAACTTCTGTCTATCTCTATCTTTCTCCATTGCAGGTTCATTCCCATGCCTCAAAGTGATATTCCACCTGAAGCGCCAGTTTGGCTACTACCTCCTCCAGGCGTATGTGCCCTCCCTGCTCATCATCCTCTCCTGGGTCAACTTCTGTCTATCTCTATCTTTCTCCATTGCAGGTTCATTCCCATGCCTCAAAGTGATATTCCACCTGAAGCGCCAGTTTGGCTACTACCTCCTCCAGGCATATGTGCCCTCCCTGCTCATCATCCTCTCCTGGGTCAGCTTCTGTCTATCTCTATCTTTCTCCATTGCAGGTTCATTCCCATGCCTCAAAGTGATATTCCACCTGAAGCGCCAGTTTGGCTACTACCTCCTCCAGGCATATGTGCCCTCCCTGCTCATCATCCTCTCCTGGGTCAACTTCTGTCTATCTCTATCTTTCTCCATTGCAGGTTCATTCCAATGCCTCAAAGTGATATTCCACCTGAAGCGCCAGTTTGGCTACTACCTCCTCCAGGCATATGTGCCCTCCCTGCTCATCATCCTCTCCTGGGTCAGCTTCTGTCTATCTCTATCTTTCTCCATTGCAGGTTCATTCCCATGCCTCAAAGTGATATGTGCCCTCCCTGCTCATCGTAATTCTCTCCTGGGTCAGCTTCTGGGTCCACAAGGAGGCCGTACCGGCCAGGATCACACTTGGTAAAGTATTACCTTCGGTTAATTCAATACAACAAAACCAGCAGTGTCCAAAATCCAGTCAAAGAGAGCTGACTAGTTCTGCTCTTGACAACATCAGTGAAGTTACTGTCCGTAAAATCTTTCATCATTAAGTGGGTTAATTTACAGAGAAATACAATATTACTGGTGTACAAATAAAGATTACTCGTAAATGTGTGCATTGTCTGTGTAATTGGTCATTATCTTCACAACCTAAACAAGCATTGAATTAATCATATCCATAATATGTTAAAACTGATTACAAGGCAATTCTAGACAACCACTGTATAATTCATAATTATACAGAAATCTCAGGACACTCATTATTGGTCTTTCACCTTTCTCTCTGAGCATTTGTGCCTCAATCGCCTCTTTGCTTCTCACCAAAATATCTATATGCAATACATATACACTCCATGTACTTTTATTTCAATAAAGTAAATACTGCAATAAATATAATGTAGATGCACGAGATCCTCTACTCATCTAAGCCTGCATCTGCCCGAAAATGAAGTTGACTGCTTCTTTCAAAATATAATTGGTAAGAGTACATCAGCCTTGTTGCTTTTTTCAGTATGATACATCTCTTCATCAAACAAGGTTTGTTAGGGATCGTGAGCAGGTATGAATGGAGACCCAAGCCACAAGACCTCTATGTCATATGGGCAAATACATTCCTGCTCCTAAAGACTAAGTAAAAAACCAATCCTCACTACTGTTTGAGCAGCCATTAACAGTTTCATATGCATTTGTAATAACCTGATAGTAATTTAAAATATTTCATTTTAAGTAATGAGACAAGGCATGCACGATATCATATATTACAAATGTAATTGGGTCAAACAGAACAATAGACAATGTTAATTTTGGAAGGACAGAACTTCATGAATGTGCTCAAATTCTGTGACTGGACACATGTCCCATCATTTCTGAGTCAGCAGTTTCTATTCAACAGCTGCACCAACACTGAGGATTCAGAAAATCAAAGTGACCTGGAAGTCGAGAAACTGGGCTTGGATGTAACATTATTAACTGCATGTTTTTATATTCATATACGCACAAAATCCACGTATACCTAAACAATTCGCATGTAGGTTTTGTGACAAATTACTGACCTTTTCTCAAATCATGTCATTGATTGGAAGGGAGAATCTAAAGATATATGTAACTGTATAAAATTGACGTACAAACATTACCAATGTATGATGTATAAATAAATAAAACTGCCAATACTGATGATGTTGTCATTTGTGAGGGAAAATAAGGGGAACCGACTTTAAAACCAGAAATTGGTTCTGATTTAGATGCAACACCATTAAAAGGACTGAAACAATGAACCCTGCATCCCATACAGGATGGCCTGGAAGGGCTAAAGGGGTTGTTGATCAAACCTGGTTTTTCGCTCAACGGCAACACATGTAAATCAGGATTCCATAGATACCAGCATTTGAAATCTGTGCTTTATTCAGTATTTCATTTTTTTAAACAAATATCATTTGTGACACACTCAATTAGAGTTTGAAGGTAATATACTAAAATGGCTCAAATGGGTGAGGTTTCTATAACATTTTCTTGAATACACCTTACCCAGCAAAGATGTAATGATGAACCCCTCATTAAAACTCTTTACCAAGCACAAAAGAATACAGGCAAAAAAAAAAGAGCATGTTAGGCAGCTTTAAGTAAACTGATTCCGAACTCTCAAAGTTACAAGAGATGTGTGTGGCTTCGATGAAGCTGAAGTTATATGCTACATAATATTGATGTTTGCACACAGGAACAGCAGCGTAGCAGAGGAGCATCTTTATGGAAATGCAACATTCCAGATCATCAGGGAAGGCCTTCGTGACAGGTGATATCATGTTCTTGAGATGCAGTGCATTAGAGGTAATAAATAGTCACTGATGACATCATGTTACATCTCTGTATCTGGAACATGGCCAATGGATGGAAACAGATACAGTCAGTTAAAACTTTTGTCAAGTATAGCGGCCCATTGAAACTTCGATCGATGCTTTCAAAACAAAACACAGAACATTTTCAGTAAAAGATTTACAAATGGAGGGAACAGAATGCTATTTGCAGTTGTGCTCAGAGCTTAGAGGGGCTGAGGTTCAATAATTCAGCATTATACCGATACAACTCCTATCCCTCCACCCAGGGGTGCTGGAAGGAAATGCGGGTGGCAGGGGTGGTCCGACGAAAAAGGGCAAATCATATTCGTGCCAATTTCGAGCGACAAAATTCAATAATAATTTTGAATTTATAATTACTAATTTGTGCCTAAAATCACTAAATAGGGCATAGTAATGTGTCTAATATTAATAAAATAAGGCAGAATTACATTTTTTTATTTAGATCAAAAGGGCACACCTTGCAGCCCCCCACCCCCCTTGGACTAGGGCAGGAAGGGCAATTGTCCCCCCTGCCCCCCTTTTCCGGCACCCCTGCCCCCACCCCAATTCCATGTGATGTGAACACTTACCACCTGCTGGCTGAAAGAGGCCTGTTGTCCTCCCCATGTCCTTCCAGTCTCACCTCAATTAATGTGCTCATCAGAGTGTTTTTTCCGCGAATCTGTCCTTTAATTTGTCATTTCAAAAACGCATCACTAAGGAATATGAATTTAAATATTGTACAAGAAAATCTTACAATTATCCTGATCTATAGACAACATATGAAAATCAACGTGGGTAAAGTAGAACCAACAAGTCCATGTTTGGTACAAATGTACTATCTTCTAAGAATACCCAGGTGAAAGAATTCTGGTTTATTCATGCACCGAAATGTTTTTATACCATTTAGAGTTAGTGAGTTTGGGTTCAACTCCCCGAACATTAGAGGAAAGTAAGTAAGTAAGTAAATGTTATTTAAAGTCTGAGGTGATAATATCAAACAACAACATAAGCCACCAGAAACAATTAAATGATTATTACGTACAGACGAAAGATTACATTTTGCTTATCACATTTGATTGTAAACTTACAGGTTATCTTTCAGGCATATAATACAGGATCCACATTGACATTCCATGAGGTTTAAATTCTTACGAACAATTTGCTTGAATAATTTGAGAGATTCACAATGTTTCACATAGCAAGGGATTTCATTCCATAAAACAACACCCTATTATTATCGTTTTCATAGCTACGTGTTTTCTCAAAAACTTCGTTTTGCAGTTAAACCGTGACATCATCGGGTATCTGTCAATGTGATTGGTCTAATCTTCAATCTGTGACATATCAGTTCAGAGTTTGACATCACAGTTAATTACAAAGGAATTTAAAACTGTCAGGCAATGTTACTATTTGTGTACAACCACAACAAACAACGCATGTCTAAGCTGAGTGTTGCACCTTATTAATTGTTTTCCATACAAAATGTGTTACAGTTTTTCACAGGACACCAGTCATCACAATTTCAAACAACATATTTTGTCAGTAATTGCAACTCTCCTTTGAGGCTAAGTAGTCTGTTTGGTTCAGTTACAGCGCATAGTAAGACATACATCATCCATCTGTCACTCCCTTTTGTCAGTTTGTTGAAATCTGTGCTTGTAATAAACAAAATTATTTAACTTAATCTCTGACATCACAGTTTTGGAATAAAGCAAATTGCAAACTTGAAAAACACGTAGCTATGAAAACGATAATAAGCTATTGATCTGAGTTCATACGTGAAGGTAAGAGACATGATCAGATTTCTGGAGTAGGGAGCAATATGACAAACTTGGTAGAAGATTAGAAGTCTGTAATCAGTAAATAACTACATCATTGCATGACAGTCAGGCTTTGCTAAGCAAAATGTTTAGGTGCAGGCTCATAATTACAGAGAGTCAAACCTCTGAAACCTCACACTTCAAAGCATTTAAAATATTCAAGTGCAGATTACAAAGGATGAATACCAAGTAGTGTCCCCAAAGGCTATTGCGAGCCAACAAATGCACACACGTCAGACACATGAAAGCTGCCCATTGCCTTTGGCAGCATCCGCACAACATCGACAATTACGCTGGTCTTCAACCGCAGTGGGCTGTCATTATGAGGAGTAGGAAGGTGAAGCAGTGCACGAAAAGGTGAAAGAGAAAAATGAAGAGTTTAAATAAGAGAAAAAGACATTCCGTGTGAGGTTGTTTAGATGGAAGTTGATCTTGAAACCATCACCAACCTAACATCAGAAGCTGCAGTTCTACATATTCTGAACTTGTTGAAATTTGTGGCTTGTCTTAAGTGCCATAAAGAATTTGTGGGGCGGTGTTTGTTGTACTAAGTTGCAGATTTTATGACACATATGGCACAACATTTAAAAAATTTGACTTGGATGAGACCTGAATGCCAACATAACAGCTCGTCATGCAGTCTATCTGAATAAATGGTCGTCAAAGCAGGTCCCCATAGATGTTGCATTTAACATTACCCTGCTTTCAATTAACAATCCATCCTCCTTTAACATGTTCAACAAGTTGATATTTGTGAGCAAATTGCAGATAACAAAAATTAAAATATTTTGATCATATCCTAAGTACAACAGTGCTGTGTTTAACTTCTGGCCAATGTTATTTGGGAAACATGACTATCCCTCAATGCATTTCTCAAACTGTGTGTGTGTGCTTTACCTCGTGGATGCTTTCCATCCTGTCTCTTCAATTTCATTTATGCTGAAACCAACAAAGATGAAAGCTTTCTTGTTATAACCCAACAAAATAAAACCTGAGTCAGCTGATTCTATTTGAATATTCGGATCGGCTGGACGCCTATTTTCTAAATGCTTTTTGATTTTCTACTCTTTGCTTTAGGTCAACAAAACAATATTGTGGACGTGTATCCATGACATTGTCTTCCCAAATTGTATTCCATCCAGTCAGGATGACAGTTTCCATGCATCAACTTAAACGATTGTGTATTTCACTTGTTACAGAAATCACAGAAGAGCAGATTGAGAAAATACATACAACACAACCTTGTTGTCTTGTGTGCAGTTGTGAGGGGAAGTGAGATGCCAAGTATCTGTAAAACACTAATATGGCATCTAGCAGCAGAAAATGCCACCATGGCATCCGCTTTGTGTACTGCTGCTATTTGGTGGTAGTCTGGTCAACATCCACTGTTCTACCAGTTGCTGTATACAGCTGTGGTACCGCCGCCAGAGGGCTACGCATCATCTCGGGCGAGACGGGACGTAACGAGAGGAGACGAGAAGCTAACAGATCGATACTGAGACGAATTAGGACAACACGACGAAATACATATCTACGCATATAACCTTTGGTAGGTACCATATTGGCGCAGTCGACGAACCAATATCTTGTGCGGGCATTGCCAAGAATATTATCTACGGATTGTACCCAAAATTTGGTTAGGTTAGACCATTTTTGGTGTTATTTTGTGACTTTAAAGTGGCCGCGAAGAGAGCCGCCATCTTGATAGTTGGAGCAGTCAAAAATTTGGAGTGAAAGAAAACCGTTCAGTTTTCGATAATTACGCTCAGTATAGAGCATACGGCGATCAATTTAGAACGCCGTGAATTTCAGTTTGTGGATTGGAATATTGCCTCCGCTTGTCAAGGAAGTTTAGGCATTATTTTTGACATTTGCAAAGTGAAAATTTGCCGTCCGTCGGTCGCCATTTTTGTCAATTTTACACACGTGGAAATACGACGTAGTGTTGTCAAAATTGAAATCTGAACTTGAAAGCAAAAGTATGCTTACAAACATAATACAAACTTAGTGGGAAGCAATTTCACTACCTTTATCTCCAGGCGACAGGAGTTGTCACTTATCTTACTTGTTATTTGATGACTTGGAACAAGTTATCAATTCATTTTCTTGTTTGAAAGTTGCCGCCATATAGAAAAAAAAAATATAAGAAAAAAAAAAGAAGGCAAATTCATCAGAAAAGAAAAAAAAATCCATCTTGCCATCCAAAATTAAGTATGTCTTGTAGGTGCTTCTGAACGGAGAATCTGCACATACTGTGGGATATTTTTTACTTAATAATTATTTCTCAAGTAAATGTAATGAAATGACACTTTGAATTATCAGAAGGGATAGATAGCTGTCGACAGTAAATTATCATTTATCGGATTCTGATATTACATGTGAATTATCACTTGAATAATTTAATATTTTAAGTGATTTGATATTGAATATCTGAACTTATCCTCCTCCCGTGTTGACTTTGTTGTCTTATTAAGAACAAACTATTGTCCTTGTAAAAACAGGACTATATATTATCATGTTCTAGTAAAATCAGAACTTACTTGGATTATTATTGCTGATGTCTATGCATTAAATTCACGGATTTGTATATTGATGTACCCATGCAGGCCCTCTAGGCTAAGTTTTGTTAGTACTAACCTAGACCTGTAAGTTTAATTGGATACTTGTTATTCTTGTTGCTGCTTATTATCAATTGGGGAAATTAGGTTCTGGTTACCCAGGCCCTAATCTGAGTATCACCCAACATGGCTTCTTATGATCTGCATACAGCCACCAAAGAAGAATTAATGACTATTGAAAATCTTGGTGAAGTGTCAGCAGCAGCAATTATACAATTCCGTGAGAGTGAACGAATTACAACATGGTCTCGCTTCAGGACCTTAGCCACAAAAGTCAACTTTCGTCAAATGGCAGAACTACATCAAAGTGGTGCCTGGACATCAGACATCAATGTCTTCCGAGTGAATTTTGACACCACTAATGATGTCACTCGGTCTACATTCTACATTGTTGATGAGCTGTATGAGAAGACTTCAACAATGGAATATAATGCAAGACAAACATATGATAATATAGAAAACAAAATAAGAAGTGCTGAGGACTCTCTGAACAGACGGATGGCGGATAATAAAGATGAAATTGACATGCAATTTCAAACTTTGGATGACAAGGTGGAGGGGCTGCAGAGGAACCTATCCCAGCACACCAAACACATGGAGGACCAATTTAACAGACATCAAGACCAAGTCAACCAGGAGATAAAGAACTTTGCTTCCACAATTAGTACAAATTTGATGAAAATTAATCTTCGCCTGTTCGGTGTACAAGATTTATCTGAACTTGAAGAGAGTGAGGATGAAGACGACGGTACAAGGCTGGAGTCCAAACTGGAAATGGGGAATGAAGATGTCAGAGACACCAACACCCAGAGCCAGAGCCAAATTGGCCAACCCACCGAGAGTCAAGCTACTCCCCGGGATAGCAAAGTCACATGCTCCGACCAACCTGTAAGTAAGGAGGAGGGAACCTTCAGTTTCAAATTTGGAGAGCAATCATCGGATGATAGGCTTGAAGGTTTTGGTGCTAGGCGTGTTTCACTGGGTGAGATGGGTGTAGGAAGAGGATTCTCACCACATGGACGGGGAAGAGCTAGGGGATTCAACCAAAAGCCAAACGTGAGGCCTGGTCATAAGCAGAAGTCTGCCCAGGAAAACTATTCGTCATATCCCTCATCGCAGAGGAACTTTCCCCAGAAGAACTTAAATCCGTCATACCCGGTACCTAGAAGTGGGGGGTACCCTAGTTCCAGTTGTGGTAACGTTCATAATGGTGTTTATTCCAAGCTTAGTTCTAACAGCAAGGGTGGCTTTGGATCACGGTCCGAGGAGAAGCCTTCAGTTAATCCTTATCGGGACTATGTTGATAATTATGACAATTTGAATCTCCGCCCTCAGAAGGGGAGGGGAGCTTCTGGCAACTGGAATCCCCGCCAACAAAGGGACAATGGGAGGGGTTATGCTCAGCCAGTACCGCAACATAATGTCAACTTGTACTATGATAATGACAATGAGGATGACACTCCCCAGATGAGGAACCTGATGCAAGAGCACCCCAGGGATACTCCATGGATGCAAGAAATATCCGTGTGGACCATTTTGATGGAAAAATGGGTCAGTGGGAGACATGGTTTCACAAGTTCAAGTTCATTGCTAGAAATTGTAATTGGACAAACAGGGAAAAGTTGTTCCGACTAACTACTGCACTATCAGGACGTGCCCTCACTGCCCATATGTTGTTCCCTGAAGAGGTACGTAACAACTTCAATGCCCTAGGTTAGGGCCCTTAAGAAGAAATATGGAAAGATGAGAAAGAGTACCAAGCAGTCTCTAAGAGCCCAACTGGGTACAGTACGCCAAAAGGAAGGTGAGGACATTGATGATTATGCTGATCGTGTCTACATCCTAGCTGTTGATGCACATCCCGCGGACACCCCCAAACATATTATTGAGAATTATGCTGTGGATGCTTTCCTTAATGGCTGCCGGGATGGAAATTCTGCATGGCTAACTTACATTATGGCACCGGAAACAATGTTTGATGCCATTGAGCACATGAGACTTACACAAGCCGGGCGACAGCGTCTGGGAATTCGTCGAGACAGCCGACAAGTGAGCTTTGATACTCCGCAATCCAGTCCTGAAGCATCTCCGCAAGTGAGACGCCTCACTGCATCATCCCCTGATGCCTGTCAAGGGTGTGGAGGAAGAGGACACTATGCAAGTGATTGTCCAACCAGGCAGAAGCGCTCCACATCCCCAGTGAAGTGCTATGAATGTGGAGGAAGAGGACACTACGCCAGGGATTGTGCCAACAGAAGAGAGAATGCTGGAGAAGATTCTAGGAGATACAACCGGTCTCCTTCGAACAGTCCGCAGAGGAGTCGTCAGCCGAACAACCGGCGCCAAGACAACCGAAATTCCCAAGGACGGGAGAGCGGTAGTAATTCACCAAATTGGCGTTCAACCATGAGACAACCCAGGACGTGGAAGGATACGGAGTCAGACAAGCAGAGGGAAAGTTCAACTGAGTCTAAGGATGCCAAACCCAAGGCAAGGTTGGTGAAGGAAGAAGCTTTAAACTAAGTTCGGTAGGTTCAGCTGGCCATACACCTACCAGACCTTCAAAAGGCCAGGTAACATGTGAACCACTTAAGAGCCAGCCACCCCCAGCTCCAAAGTCTTTGAAATTTCTTAATGAGTGTGGGCAGGAAGAATTTGAACTGGATGGGACATTTGTCCCGGCCAGTACTACTAACCTGCCTGAAAAAGTCAGAAGCTTATTTGATAAGACCACTGGTTTCACAATGTTTGCACCAATTTCTATCCACAACGTGGACAAACCAGCTGTAATTGACACTGCTGCGCAAGTTTCAGTAATGAGTGAACAATTTTGGAAAGTCTTGGGTATGGAAATAGCAACTAATACCCGGACCCAGATAAGAACTGCCGAAAATGGTGCTATAATTGACGAAGATTGTAAGATTCCAGCTTTCACCCGCAAGGTGGTTACTGTTGAAGTTTCTGCTCCACCGGGAACAGTTATGGCCACTAGTCCAAGCCATACTACCTCACTATTGATCCCGGCTGCATTAATATCAATTGATAAGTCAACTTGCATTGAGGTGATCGATGACTCCAGCATGCCTGTGCACTTGGCTATTCGCTCTGTCATCACAGGGGCCACGGAAGCTGAGACGCTGAGATTTGTGGAGAAAGAAGATGCTGTTGGGAGTATCTCCGCTGCGGAAACTGCAAAGTCAGCTGCTGCAAGGACTCTTGAGGATGCGAAAAAGGGCCTACCAGATCATCTCCGACCCCTCTTCAATGATGCAGCTATCAGACTGGATGAGGGGGAACAGTTGAAACTATGCGAATGTCTACAGAATTTTTCAGACGTATTTTCTGCAGACAAGAATGATCTTGGGAAATTTTCCACGATCATGCACAAGATTGAAACCACTGATGAGTCCCCTACCAAGGAAAAGTTGAGGAGGACACCGTTGAAGTTTCAAAAGGAGGAAGAGAAGACTCTCAATGACATGCTGGAAACAGGGGTGATCCAACCTTCAATATCTGAATGGGCTGCTGCACCTGTCCTGATACGTAAGAAGAGTGGAGAGGTACGCTACACCGTGGACTACAGGAAATTGAACAGTAAAACTCGCAAAGATGCCTACCCACTTCCACTAATTAGTGAATGTACTGACATGCTAGCTGGTAGCATTTGGTTCCATACCCTTGACCTTAACTCAGGCTATTGGCAGATACAGATTGATCCAAAGGATCGCCATAAAACTGCCTTTTTAACAAGGTTTGGACTATTCGAACATATCAGAATGGCTCAAGGTCTTTGTAATTCGCCTGCGACATTCCAGCGAGTGATGAATTTGGTACTAAGAGGCCTAACATGGAACACTGCATTGGTATATCTAGATGATGTCATCGTTTTCGGAAAGGACTTCATTTCCAGTATGCAGAATCTTGAGGAAGTTCTCCTGCGCATGAGGAAGCATGAATTGAAATTGAAGCCTAAGAAGTGTACTCTTTTCGGGACAGAGGTAGTATTCTTAGGCCGTCAAGCAAATTCCTGGGTTTCATTAATTATCACAGAGAATTCATTCCTGGACTAGCCGGAATTGCAAAGCCTCTGTACGGTCTGACGAAACCAAAAACTGAATTTGTTTGGAGTGAAGAATGTGAATCTGCATTTCAGAAGTTGAAAAATGTCATTACTTCTACCCCAGTTTTGACTTTCCCCAACGCTAGTGACACCTATGTTCTCGATACTGATGCTTCAGATTTTTCAATTGGGGCTGTACTTTATCAAATACAGGAAGGGAAACACATGCCAATTGCATTTGCCTCCTTGTTATTGACCCCTGAACAGAAAAGGTATTGTACAACCCGAAAAGAACTTTTGGCTATCGTGACATTCACTAGACAATTTCGTCACTACTTACTGGGTCAACAGTTCATTGTGCGTACAGATCACAGTTCACTAGCTTGGCTGTTCCGCTTCAAGGACCCTACGGGACAACTTGGACGCGGGTTAGAAGAACTCTCCCAGTATCATCTGGTTATACAACATAGAAGTGGTTCCAAGCATTCAAATGCTGACGGATTGTCAAGAATCCCTTGTGAATTAGCACCTTGCGACTGCTACCAGGCAGGGAAAACTTTATCTTCCCTGCCTTGTGGTGGATGTGCTTATTGTACCAGGCTTCACAATCAGTGGAAGACCTTCGAAGAGGAAGTTGATTATGTTGTCCCCTTGGCCATTAGATGCATTGAGGAAGAATCCCAGGAAGAGGGAGCCACCCTCGACATTTGGAAACAACATAATCCCAAAGAAGTTGAAAATCTCCTGAAGCAGGATCAAGACATCAAACCTATCCTAAATTGGCTCCAAACAGGAAAGGACCCATCGGAGGGAGAATTGATGCTGCAAAGTCACCCAACGAAGGCACTTTGGCGCAGAAGAGACCAGCTGGAAGTGAGAG
This sequence comes from Platynereis dumerilii, assembly GCA_026936325.1. Classification (NCBI taxonomy): domain Eukaryota; kingdom Metazoa; phylum Annelida; class Polychaeta; order Phyllodocida; family Nereididae; genus Platynereis; species Platynereis dumerilii. The sequence continues at coordinate 3,353,988 of JAPTHN010000029.1, forward strand.
ATAGCATCCTCTATTTTAAGTGGTTTTATGTGGATGGCTCTCATAAACTTAAGATGGTTGTCCCGTACCAGCTCCGAAACTGCATATTGAAGAATTGCCATGATGATAGGATTGGTGGACACCAAGGAATGACGAGGACCTTATTTAACATCACCAGGTCATTCTACTGGCCTACAATGCGGCGTGATGTTGATTTGTATGTGAAGACCTGTGGAATCTGTCAAAGAAACAAGTCAGGTCGCGGATCAAAAATTCCGCTGCAGCATTATCAAGCAGGCCTTCCAGGTGAGACTTTCTCGGTCCACTGCCATACAGTGGGCAGGGAAACAAATACATTATGGTCATGGTAGATCAATTTACAAAGTGGATAGAACTAGCTGCGCTGCCTGACCAAACTGCAGTCACCACAGCAAAATCTTTCTTTGAACAGTGGATTGTCCGTTTTGGTGTACCTCTGATAGTACACACTGACCAGGGGCGCAACTTCACAAGTGATCTATTTGTTCATCTTTGTCAACATTTGCAGATTGCAAAGACCAGGACAACGCCATACAGACCAAGCACCAACGGCCAAGTGGAAAGGTTAAACAGATCGATCCTCTCATTCATACGCTGCTTTTTGGAGGGGTACACAGAAGAGTGGGACAAATACTTGCCTTCCTTAGGAATGAGTCTAAGGTCGACAGTGAACAGGAGCACTGGCTTTACTCCAAATATGTTGCGACTGGGACAGGAAGTTCATCTGCCTATTAATATCATCATGGGCACACATCAAGGTGAGGACGCTGAAACACCTGGTGATTTCTTATCAAATTTGCTGCGCAAACTGAGAATCACTTTTGAAGAGAGTCGACAGAAGCTGAATCTGGTTCATCAAAGTCAAAAGAGAGACTATGATGCTAGGCCAAGCCTAAAAATGCGCAGATTCAGCATTGGGGATGTGGTATATTTGATCAATTATGCCCCGAGCCCAGGAGAATGTCGAAAGTTACAACCGCTGCTGCGCGGTCCTTTTGTAGTGGTCAAGACCATTTCAGACTCCCTCTATGCAGTTCAAGACAGAAGGAGAAAAAGTGTGCGTCATCATGACAAGCTCAGACTATGTGAGTCCAGGGACATCCCATTGTGGGTCCAACGCATGAGGAATTGCATCTTGGAGGGAAAGGAATATGTTGGACCGCCAGCTGAGGATGGAAATGATCTCTTTCTGGACCTGCTATTTGACAACGCTCCGGAAGCTGACGGGGGTCTCGAACAACCAACCAGCGGCGACGACACACCTGAGGAAGCAGAGGAGATTACCCAAGGAGAAGTTCCTGTTCTGCCGCAATACAGCAGACGGGGGCGGAAAATTGTCCGTCCCGGTCGCTACCTAGATTAAGCGTTATTCAACTAACTCCTAACATGGGCCTACTCAGCATGGGATCCTCATTGGACACCATGCTGACTCCTACTTTTCTTTTGGTTCCAGATTAACAATGTCTACTGTGAGACCGCCTGGACTGTTTCATCGGGCCGAAACCCCGCTTGTCCAGATTATGGCAAAAAATGTTTCATTGGATGAGGTGAAGGATTTCCTGCAGGTTTAACGACTGTTGCCAAAGTCGATGTTGCCCCTCATCTCCATCAGGACCGGAGATACCTACCTACCCATTGACTTGGCAGTGGATTGCCTCTCCCGGGAGGTACGTCAGCTGGAGAGTGCTTCGTACTATGTCATCGGAGGAGCAGAGGAGCCGCATCCGGTTGGATTACGGGAGGCACCGCGCCCTATGGGAAGTCAGGAAACCCGTCACAATAAGAGAAGTTCTGTATCTTCAGCTGGCACAGGTTCCCCTGTGCCTGCACACACAGAAGAGTCTTCTGCAGGATCAGGTTCCCCTGAGCCTGCACGTTCGAAGACACTATCGGCAGGATCAGGTTCCCCTGGGCCTGCACATCAGGAAGCTTCGTCTGAAGGATCAGAATACGTAAGTGGAACGGAATCAGTAGGGTCGGATCACTCCGGCCCTATCAGGACCGTTATTATTTCGGATAATAATAGGTCCTCCACTACGACCACAGGTTCTGAGGACTCGGACCATGCTTTGTCATCGGGAAGCCCGTCTTTGCCTTCGCCAGGAAGGAAAGGACAAGTGGTCACCATGCTGCCGATAGAAGTTCCGGACGAGCCAGCATCCAAGAGGAGGAAGCAGGACGCGAAATGTAAATTGTGTGGCCAGCTGGTGGGCAGCTTGAAGACCCATGTGGAGTCCAACCACTTTCCTTGGTTTTTCCAACCGCACAGGGCCTGTTTCAGATGCCATTCGCATTTCACCAAGAACAACACCCTCCAGGCCCATGTGAGGACGAAGCACCGGAACGACAGGGAGGGCTGCCTTCTGTTCGGAGCTGAGAATTATGACTACTGGCTGAGAGGGATGGTGCGGCTGGTCCAAGTACTACTCTCTCATTCTGGTTTCATATCAGCAGTTCAGCTTAGTGCCTTATGCGAGAGGAAAGGCTTTATCCCATCTGATGGCACTCATGCCCAGCCCCCTATGAATTTCCTGCTACAGGACGTTGGCACAGCCCTGGGATTGGACTCCCCAGATCGTCTGAAATTGAAGGGGCTGGACAACGATATTAGTATCCTCCACTGGGAGGTCGTCTATCATTTGGTGGCACATTTGATCCCCCAGCCCCGTCTGCGAGATTTCCAGAAGATCAGACCTGATGACGTCAGGAAAATATCATCAAACCTGAAGGATCCGTCGGTTGGTGACACCCACTGTCACTTCAGGATTACCTGTAATCGACTGAAACTCCCATACGACGAGGCTGCCACCAAACTGAGTCGAAACAGCAGTGGGGACATCAGCTACGTCATCGACAATTTGGTCTTCAACGAAGAAGATTGGGATGGTACTGGCCCGAGGTTGCTGAACTACACTAAGGGGGGGTCGGGAAATGCCTCGGCCCTCCGACTACATTACTATTATGGAACGCACCCGCTTTGGGAGTCTCCCTCTACCGAAGCTTTTGCCAAGCTGTCTGAGCTTCTGAAAAGTCCCGGGTGCGTGGGCATCGGTGAAATGGGCTTGGATCGGACCTGCCGAGAATCCAGTTGGAAATCCCAGGAGGAGGTCTTCACCAGGCTCGCCCGTATGGGTGTGGGGTCGGACAAGCCGCTGGTCCTACATCTCTGGGGTGAGGAGGACGACCTTTCAACTGTGATCCCGGACGCCCTACGTTGACTGCGAGAGGCCCATGTGCCCACCTGCCATCCGATCCACCTTCACTGTTGCACTGGCACCCTTGAGCAGTGTGAGGAGTGGTTGAGACGTTATCCACGTACAGTATTCGGACTAACAGACAGGTCGTTGAGGTTGGACCACTGTGCAACATTCGTCAAAGAAATTTGCCTTGAAAATATGGTGCTGGAAACTGATTCCCCCTATCTAGCTGATGGTCCTTGGGACATATTTCACCTTGTCAGGAAAGTTGCAGCGCTGAGGAACGTACCGCAGAGGACCATTATGCAGATTTCATCAGCGAATGCAGAGCGGATCTATTCCCTGTCGAAGCATTGAAGTGCCAACCTCGTGAGCGCCTTTCCATAATATATGGGAGGGACTAGTCATTTTTAGTGAGCGCCCTACCATTTTTTATGGGAGGGACATTAAATTTTTATTTTTTCTCTCAACGTACCAACCCTACAATTTCCCTGCCAACCTATGGATGGAAGGGAAGAGGGGGGGGAGGATTATATATATATATACATATTGTATTATGAAAACCTCATGGGTGATATACTCATGTCGGTTAGAGACTCCATGTCCTAAATTAATTCTGTCTATTTGCTTTGAATTAACTTTGATATTGTTTAATTAAGATAATCTTGTATAAACTAATGAAGATATGGGCTGCTCAAGCAGTAGGCCTATGCAATGATTCTGCTTCATGACTTTAATGTATTTGCTGTTAATGTACCATTTGTAATGAATTGGTTTGTTGTCTCTTTTATTGTCATTTTAATGTAAATATATGAATGTGCATAATCATAGTTTGATGCATTATCCTTTTGATGAATTGATCAAGTATATTTGTGATGCGCTGCCTTCTCATACTACTATATTTTGCATATAGATATTGACTATTGGTATCCTATTGATACAATTTGCGGATGATGCAATTCATTCCTCAACTATTGATTGAAAGGTTCATCATCCTTTAGCTATGCTCGTCATTAACCATGTTCACTTAAATGCTATATTGATCTCAACTGACTTTAAAAATACTATGGTATCCGACTCAGAGATGCACTGTACAACATGACTTTGAGAAAACATGCATTTATTTAAGTTTGTATTGTTAATATGTTTGATTACTCCAGTTCGGATATTGAATAATTTGAATCTTTACTTAGTTTCTACCTGAATATGCTACACCATGCCATGTGTTCTTCAATGTGAGCTAAAGACTTTTACAGACTTTCTGATTATCTATTGAGCTGCTGAGCATCTTGCTGAATTAGTCTTAAATACCCAAATTCTACACCTTTTTCTTTTTTTATTTTCTGAAAATCTTACCTGCATTTTGTAATAAATACTTAATATGCAACATTGAATATATATATATATATTTTAAAAAAAAACTTTTTTATTAAATCATTTTTCCTTGCAATTGCTCTCAGCTCTTTGGTGAACTAAATTTTTGAATTATCTGTTTTTTACTCATCTTGTTTCGATTCCACTTTAGAAGTATAAACCTTGAACTTTAATGCAGCAATTTTTGTTGTGTCAACCTATAAAGTTAAGCCAAATCCATGGCCCTTGTGTCATCCTATGCCCATATTCACTTCCTCCCCTTCTCCAAACCTTTTTGTCTGTTTTTTTTGTTTTGGTTTTTTTTCCTGCCATCCCATCTGAAACTGATATGAAACTGACTTTTGTAACGTCTACCTTTGAATTTAACACCAGGTGGGGCTTGTGTTCTTTGACTACTTATGTATGCTGCCATCTATATGACAATTTCAGATAGCATCTTAGATAATATAGGAGGTCTCCGTATCAACTCTCTCAATTCCATTCTTGAACCTAATACTGAGGATTTTATTGATACGGAGGAACCAAAATTATTTAAGCCTTCACCATACACTGATCAGAATAGTATTATTAACATTTTAAACGATAAAAAAGAAGTTTTTAAATGTCTTAGTGTAAATATTCAAAGCATCAATGCCAAAATAGACCAGTTGAGACTATATATTGAACAGGTCTGTTTATCAAACTGTAATTTCGATGCAATCTGCATTCAGGAGACCTGGCTAGCTGATGGCTGTCCTCTGGATCATCTGCAAATTGAAGGATACACCATGATAAATTCTCCTTGCATTCTGACTTCACATAGTGGTTTGGCAATTTACTTAAAACATGACATTGACTATGAACAATTACATTTCCCTCCGAGCCAAACTAAGTCATGGGAGGGTCAATTTGTGCAAGTAAAATTCCCAGGAAACAAAGATCTAACCTTAGGAAATATATATCGTCCACCAAGGGAATTAATAGAAAATTATAAAAATTTCATTAGTGAATTTAATGACTTCACTAGCAGATTAAATGGCGAGTTAGTTGTTGCTGGTGATTACAATATTGACCTCTTACAAATCAACAATAGAAACATAGTTAGTGAATTTTTTGAGTCCATTATGAATAACAGTCTTGTGCCTAAGATTACCTTCCCTACTAGATTTTCTAGAAATCGTGGTTCCCTAATTGACAATTACCTATGTCGACTTTCAGATAGCTTTTCGGAAACAACAGCTGGAATCTTAACTTTCAATCTTTCTGATCATCAACCTTACTTCATCTGCTTAGACTATCTAAAGATAAAGAAACCCTCAATTAAATACATTAAAGTCTCCAGTCAGACCCCCAGCAATATCTTAAAAGTTAAAGAATATATTAAAAATAGTAATTTGTTACAGGAGATTATACCTGATACACGTATGGATCCAAATGACAGTTATAGAATTCTGATTGGTGTTATTAAAGAAGCTATGGAAAAATTTATGCCCACAAAAATCGTAAAATTTGACAAACATAGACATAGAAAAGATTGTTGGATAACTCACGGCATATTGAAATCAATTAAGTTCAGAGATAAACTTTACCTAAGACTCAAGAAAACACCTGTGGACTCTCCTCTTCATTCTCAACTTAAAATTAATCTGTCTACGTACAACAAAATACTTAAAAAAACCATCAGATCAGCAAAAATTAATTACTATCATAATCGCTTTAAAACCCAACAGAATGACATTAAAAAGACTTGGTGCACTATCAAAGAAATTATTAATAAAAATAACAAGCAAAATGATGCTCCTGTTTGTTTAGACATTAACGGTACTTTAATCAAAGATAGTCTAGCCATTGCCAAAGAATTTAATAACTATTTTGTAAATGTTGGACCTGAACTTGCTTCTAGAATTACAGTTCACTCAAACAATAGCTTTAAACATTACCTTAATAGCCCCAGCCATACAACACTAACTTTTAAAACAGTGAATGAAGAAGAGATTTTGAAAGTCATTGGCAATCTCAAAAACAAAACAAGCTATGGTGCAGACAATATCTCAACAATACTAATAAAAAAGATAAAACATGAGATCAGCCGACCCCTGACTTCTATAATAACTCAAACAATAGCCACTGGAATTTTCCCTGCTGAATTAAAGATCGCTAAAATTACACCAATATTCAAGAAAGATACTGACTAACTACAGACAAATATCATTATTAAATAGTCTGTCAAAAGTCTTTGAGAAAGTAATAAGTTCACAAATTCACGAATACTTCAAATGTAACAAACTTTATTATAATAGCCAATATGGATTTCGAGAAGGACACTCCACTCAACACGCTGCTCTAGAATTAGTCGATAGAATAATAGATGATATGGATAAGGGTTATGTACCACTTAATATCTTCATAGACTTATGAAATCAGGATATTTCTCCATGAAAATAAGCTTTGTAACAATGGAGAAAAAACGGAACTTCTGCTCATTGGCAGTCAACACCAACTTAATAAACTTCAAATATCGTCAATCCATGTCGACAATGTCAAAATTAATGCAGTCGATCATGTTAGAAATCTGGGTGTAATCTTTGACAAAAACATGACCATGGAAAAACAAGTCAACAAAATGTGTCGGAATGCCTATTTCAATTTAAGAAATATTTCAAAAATCCGGAAGTCATTGGACAAGGAAACCTGCAAAACAGCTGTCAATGCTCTTGTGACTCCTCACCTAGACTATGGAAATGGTCTTCTGTATCGAACATCAAGTCGCTTATTACATAAACTTCAAGTGGCCCAAAACTCTGCAGTTCGACTCATTGAAAAATTGAAAAAGCATGACAGTGTAAGCCAGCATAGGAAGCAGCTACATTGGTTGCCAATTCCGGCTAGAATACAATTCAAACTCATGTTAACAACTTGGAAAGCAGTAAACGGACAAGCTCCCTTGTATATTCAAAAGATGATTCAGCCAAAATCTGAACGAAACTGTAATCTGAGAAGCAATAACAAAATGCTATTAAATGAACCAACCTCCTTCAACAAAAACAAATATGAGGACCGAGCCTTCTCGCATGCCGCTCCAAAACTGTGGAACCAACTCCCAGAGATCGTCAAGGCCTCTAAAACACTTGAAGGCTTCAAGAGAAATCTTAAAACTTACCTGTTTACGAGTTTCTACAAATAAATCGATCATGCACAAGCGCTAGTGAGCAGTTTACTGGAATTAGCGCTATATAAATGCTTATTATTATTATTATTATTATCAAAAGCATTTGATACCATTGATCACGATACGCTTCTTCATAAACTTTACTACTATGGCTTCAGAGATAATGCTTATAAATTGCTGAAAAGCTATTTGAAAGACCGACAACAGTTTGTAAACATCAATAACAGCAAATCTGATATGTTACCAATTACTACAGGTATTCCACAAGGCTCAATTCTGGGCCCCCTTTTATTCATTATCTATATCAATGACCTGCAACTCTGCTCAACCATACTTAAAACTATTAGCTATGCGGATGACACTACCCTTTTCCTTTCACTAGCAATAACTGATCTACCTACTGCGAGCACTGCAATGAACACTGAACTTTTTTAATTTAGTAAATGGCTAGACCTAAATAAACTATCTTTAAATATATCTAAAACAAAGTTCATGCTTTTCTGTCCCACTCAAAAAGCCATAACAATTCCACAACTTGAAATTAATGGCCAGGCCATAGACTGTGCGCAAGAGTTTGATTTCCTGGGTGTTTTACTTGACTCAAATCTTAGATGGAATCTACATTTGAATAAAATTGCCAAAAAAATTTCTAAAGCTATTGGGATAATTGGAAGAATTAAAAATTACTTGCCTGTCGAAACTCTACGAATTCTATATTTTGCCCTTGTAAATTCACACTTAGACTATGGCATACTTCTCTGGGGCCATCTTGCTGCTCGCCTCATGCCCTCACAGAAAAAAATTATAAGAATCATTTCAAAAAGCAAGTATAATGCACATTCAGAGCCTATTTTCAAAAAAACTAATATTCTTAAAATTGCGGATATATATAAACTTAAACTGTTGAAATTCTATTACAAATTATCTAAAAATATTCTACCAAAATACTTCCCCTCCAACTTTCTCATCTCCCAACAAACAACCCATTCTCATTTCACCAGAAGTCAAAATTTTTTAGTCCCAAGAACGTATCATGTCTTTGCAGAGAAATGTGTGCGCCATCGGCTGCCAAGACTCCTGAATGAGTTGCCTGCACAAGTAATTGATAAAGTTGATACTCACAGTGAGTTTGGTTTTGCCTCCTACTTCAAAAAATATCTTATTAATCTTTATAATAATGAATGCCATATTGTTAATTGCTATATATATCAGTCATAAACACAAGCCCCCCCCCCCTCCTCCCCGACCCAATTTACCACATGATTAGTTTATTTTATTTATCATTAAATTACTGACAACAAAATGTTCTATCCATATCGAATTATATATTGCCTTCAGTTGTCTGCAGTGACTGTGAATTAATATATTTAATATTTTTCAATTTCAACAGGGGGTGCTTAAGATAGCGCCTTTTTTAGGCAAATTAAGCATCGCCTGTGCCACTCTATTTTGCAAAATTGTTAATTATTGTACCTCCTATTGTATCTTCAACTTTGGCAAAAATAAAAACTGTCTGTCTGTCTGTCTGTTTCTCCCCACAGGATTAGCAGTCAGTGATTACATATATACATATTTTATTATTTATGATTATGAAGACTGTTGCAAGTGGATGTTTCTCCCCACAGGAATAGCACAGTCAGTGCTATGTGCTCTGGATTTTCTGTAAATATCTTCCCCCCCATGGTGCTGGATTGCACTTACGCATTCGGGATTGTATATATATTGGATTGGATATGCACATATGTTGCCTCGCCTGGGAGGTAGTTTCAGTTGGCCCAAGCGCTAACCACACCAGGGTGTACACCCCCGAAATGGGGCCTTTATAAAACGGAGGGGAGTGTGGTACCGCCGCCAGAGGGCTACGCATCATCTCGGGCGAGACGGGACGTAACGAGAGGAGACGAGAAGCTAACAGATCGATACTGAGACGAATTAGGACAACACGACGAAATACATATCTACGCATATAACCTTTGGTAGTACCATACAGCCAAGCAGCAACGGAAACGGTGCCTACAACAACACAAAATACAATTGACTCAGCATTAGTCATTGGTTGTGCTTTAGCCGAGGCTTTTTCAGTCAAATCAAAGACTGAATCATTAACATAAATTGTGATGAAGCAAGTTTCTTTTATACAAGGAAAATAAATTGCCAATATTACACATGATATAACTAGGCATGGAAAAGCCCATATTATAAAAAAGTAGTTTTGTTGAGAAAAAAGGCTACTCGAGTAAGTAAGATGACATGCTGGGAGAAAATAGCGATGTGGTTGGAATACTGACCATCCAGAATTCAGTTTACAGGGTGAGGGAAAAGCACTTTTACTCTATTACACTTACAACCATTAGACTGTCCTCCCATGATAGTTTGCTTCTCCCATTCCCACCCTAATCTACTCTCCATGCAAAATGTTACTAGGGTCGCCATTGCTACTTTAGGCACCAGCCAATACCAGCAGGGCAGTCAGAAAACAAGACTACGGCCTCATAGCCTAGGCAGGAGGTAGATTTTGCCGGAAGTTACACACACATGTGCAGACAAAGACTAATGCACATGAAAATACTCTCACCCTTCTTTCACACTAACCATGATTCTGTCGTATAGCTTGCTTCTTCGAGCTTTTGAGATTCTGCGAAGTCAGAGACCATTTACTGACTAAATTTATCTTTAAGCAGTCCAAGTTATGCCAAGGATAGTAAATCCCCACAGATTAAAAGGAATTCATTCCAGAAATATATTTTCTGACACTACATTAGGAATTACACAGTATTTTCAAAGCAGTCAAAAACTTGGGACAAATGCATAATTGCATCACAGTCAGGCCTTTTCTGACGGAGTTGGTGCAGAATATTGTAAATCACATTCCGAGGGATCCAACTTCAAACTTTCTGGTGAAGGTAATGAAGGACGAGTACCAAGCACTTACTTTCACAAGGTCATTCAGAACCATCAAATGTATCGGAAACACAAAATCAGGCCATTGCTTTGGCACAACATATGATAATAATGCTGGTCGTCAAACAGCAGGAGGTTGTGATTATGAGAAGTGAGAAGGTCATGTTGTGCATGCATTTGAAGATGGAAGAGTTTAAATCACAGGACAAAACATTCTTGATGAAGGTTTTGAGCTATAACTTGACCAAAAACCTAAACATAAAAAGCCTATAACAGTATGATGTTAAACAAACAGTTTGTAGAAACAGCTGCTCAGATTGTTTACTATGTATACCTTTATTTTCAGATAACTGTTTTTCTGCATTTGACTATTGATACCATGCATTAGCATAATATTAAGTTTATTATCGTTTTCATAGATATGTGTTTTTCAAGTTTGAACTTCACTTTATCTCAAAACTGTGATGTCACAGATTTAGTTGCATAACTTTGTATGTCACAAGCACACCTTTCAAATAACTGACTAAATGCATTGACACATGGATTATGTATGTTTAGCTTGTTTGGCTTTGATACCTGCACTGTTTGATAGATGCTTCAATGAAATGTAACTGAACCAAACAGACCACTTATCTTCAAAGGAGAGTTGTAATGCCTGGTTCTCACATGCATCAAAATTGTTGTGACTGCCATAGTACACTGCTGGCCAAGAGTTTGGAAATGATCTGCTCATCATTGCGTCAGTGTTGCACAAAATGGTATCTGGCTGTTTGGATTCTTAATTGATCAAATTGTTGATTAGTTTGTTTGTTTGTTTGGGTTTTACGCCTCAGCAGCACCTTAGTGGGCTATATCGAGGCAGGCGATCGCCGTATGATGATGAGATGAGAAGACTGTGAGTCTGGTACATACCCTATTAATTCAGGGATGCCCAGGGTCTTTCAGTTGCCCCAGCATAGAACACTGGATACAACCCGCCTCCATTTGATGTCCCATGGGCTCGGACTAAATTGAGTTCCGGGGTGGGATTCGAACCCACGCCCTCAGAGCCAGTGGTTGTGCAAACAAGCACTCTTAACCATTAGGCCACGGAGGAACTCGATCAAATTGTTGAATACAACATTAAATTTCAAAGATTGCTCTCAAAATGGGGATGTGTCAAAGTGAGTAATCATTGGCCATTGCCATTTCATTGATAGGCCTGGCCACTTGTTTGGGGCCATCAGCATTTTGAAAGCAACGAAAGAAACTGCATGCCATTCATATACACACTGGAAACTACCCATACAATCCCTCTTCCTATTATAACATTTTCTTCAGATCAGATAAGAATCCATACACCCACAAGCAAATTTCTGTAACACCGATCCAACGGCAAACAAAACTCTTGTTTCCAAACTTTTGGCCTGCAGTGTACAATGACTAAAAACAAATATGACAAAGTGTTTTGTTATTGTATATGACGAGTGTCTTGTGAAAAACAATAAAAGAGGCTTTGTTTGGGAAACATTAAAACAGAGACTCTTCTGGCAAGGTGTAACAAACGGCTCAGACAGAAGTTGTTTGTTGTGGTTTTACACAAACATAACATTGCCTGGCAGTTTTAATTTCCTTTGTTACAAACCGTGATGTCAAACTCTGAACTGATATGTCACAGATTGAAGATTAGACCAATCACATTCACAGATACCCAATGATGTCACGGTTTGACTGCAAAATGAAGTTTTCAGAAAAACACGTAGCTATGAAAACGATAATAAAGAGGAGCCAAACTTCTGAGGTGTAGGATGGAATAGTTTAGCGACTGTGATCAGTTACTAATAACACAGTTGCATGGTAGTCAGCCTTCACTAACATATACGTTTCAAAGCACTAATATAAATCACATTCTGAAGGATCAATCGTCAAAGCACTTCAGAAATCATCAAGTGCAGGTCACAAATAAAGAACACCAAATATGAGGACCATCAACAACAACAAAGGCTTGGAAACACGAAAAGTGTCAATATGTAGCTCCATGGCCAGCCCTTGAGTCTTTGAGGAGATTTCTGACAATAATAATAGTCCTCAAAACTGTAGGGACTGTCAAGAGGAATGAGAAGGCTGAACAGTGCAGTGATATTGTATCCAAGGGCAGCGGAGAGAAAATTAGTCACTACATGACATTCTGAATGAGCAATACTTTGCTTGTGTCGTAGGAGTCCATTATAAGATGCATGCTGTCCTCCTGCATGCTGACAGCCTGAGATATTTTTGTTGGTAATTGCAGTCATGACAACAGTGTGAACGTGTGGAACTATAGTCGTGACTACAGTGTGAAAGTGTGGAACTGCAGTAATGACTAACGTGTGATACTGTGGAATACCCCATACAGATTCAATTAGAACTTGTATATGCTTAATCAATGTAAATCCAAGAGAAGTGCTGACCACAAGATTCATGTTAACATGCCTTACAGCCATTTTGACCAAATGAATCCATGGAGGACAATGTCATGAATAAAACCTTCATTATTATCTGTATGAGCAAAGCTGCAATTCTGTCAAGTGTGACTTAACTCTGTGTTGACAACAGACACAATTGTACTTCACAGATGAATAAGAATATGACAAAAAATATATATTATGATAAAAGTTATGTGTATGCAGCCATTCTTCAATTCATACATGAAGTACCGGAAACTATTCTCTGTGCATGATTATTGTATGACATAAGTTATCATTCCACTGAAATGCATTTGCATTATGCTAATGAAGTGCCCACACAGCAGTTCAAATGAGAGAGCATTGTTTGTGACATTAATGTCTTGTCAATATTGTTATTATCAATATTAATATTAGTATATTATTTCTGAATGCATTCTGCAATTACCACGCCTAAACAAGCACCATCACCACTGTGTGTCCATCAACAGACAGATTCACTTAGTTGTATAAATACATTAGCCCAATCAACACCAGTTTTGTTCAGCATTTACACGAAGGAGCCAGATCACACCAGCAGGCCATTCAATTCAGTAGCTGAACTGGCCACGCCAAAGATTATTGTTAATGTAACACGAAATGAAAACCTGTCAGGCATTGGCTGTTTGAGACAGAGGAGGGATGCTTTGGTTTGGTAATGTTTACTCACAAGATAGCGACAGACATGGCAATAGAGTTTCTTGCCCAATGTCTGCTTCTTCTGTATTAAAATTCCAAATATGGCTAAAGCCACGATGCATGGTTGAGTTGACCACATTGGAAGAAATATTAAGCATTACAACTTAGTTTGGTAAGAAAAATATATTCGTCCTTTGCGGTAAATTGAATATATGTAACTACAAGGGGTGTCCCAAAAGTTCTGACCAATTTATTTCGTAGACCTTTCTATTTGAAGTAGCTGTATGAAATTTTCACAGAATCAATTTCAGGTATTTCACAATCACAAAATATGGTACCTGTTTGAACTTTTTAAATAACTTTTCTGTTGCCATGGAAACAGAAGGTCAGTGCACCCAGCGCAGCTCAATTTTTTAGGCCAAATCCAAGTGTCAGGACTTGTAAATAACCAAGGAATTTACTGTAAATATGCAATGGATGATCATGAAAAACATTATTTGGAAACCTAACAGTACCTCAGAGTTTTTCATTTACATTTGAAGTCACTGTGAATCAGTTTTACCGATGTGCTTAGGCGATCACCTGGGTCCTCCAAAATGAGCTGTTCCTAAATTGTGGAATTTCACTGTATGTGGAGACTGCTTCATTTCTCGTTATGACTATTATTTCTTTAATTTTTGAACTGGTATATAAATTTTAGTATCACACGAAGTTACAGAAGGCCAAATCTGGTAATTAAAACAGATGAGATTGGGTTTTGAACCTAAGGTTCTTGAGCACTGCCTCTTCACAGCAGATTGTTTCAGCCAAACTGTCTCAAGTGCTGTTAGGCAACTGCTGGAAAACGCCTTTGGTAATTGCCTCAGCGGATCAGGTTGAAATATAAATAAATGTTTATAATCTAATGGAATATATCTTGAAAGACTGCAAGCCTATCAGGAAATACATTTTCTTGCAATCATTTGCTTTTTTACTATAAATTCTCTGACTTTTAACACAGCTAATTTGCTGAATTTTGTCTGAGAAATCGAGCTGCGCTGGGTGCAATGACCTCTCGTAACCATGGCAACAGAACAGTAACTTTAAAACACTTCTTACAGTCTTGATGTTTTTCAAAATAGATGGTCAGATACCTGAAATTTATTCTGTGAAAATTTCATTTAGCTATTTCAAATAGAAAGGTCTGCCAAAAAAATTGGTCCGAACTTTTGGGACACCCCTCGTACAATGGTGTGGGTAGGTACATTTATACCAGGTCATGTGTCGGAATGTCGTACAATTTCAGAAACTTTGCATTTAAATGATGATTACATGTACTTTACAAATATCTATTATGCAATATTATACACCACTGGAAGGCCTAACTTCTTCTATATCATATTCGGTTTTAAAAAGTCAACTTTATCACAAAAAGAGGCTTCTAGCCATGAAAAACCTTAGAAAAACAAGTGATTTTTTTGTGTCCAACATTACATCAGATTTGAAAAAATCATCTAGAAAGTGAGTTTTCTTGCCAGCGACAAAAAAAATTTTAATCTGGTTTTATCTGCAGGAATATCTCATGCCTACTTAAGCTATCGAAGCTCAAATTTTCTATCTAACTGCTACAGTGCTTCTGTAGATTGTTTAATGTGCAGGGACGTGAACCTGTCCCACTGGCAAAAAAAAAATTCAACACATATTCTTAGATTTAGTCTGTAGCTATTAATATTAAAGCTTGGAAGTTCAAATATATATCAATTAAATGCTCATAAGTTCTATTTCAAATGCAATTATCAGATTTTGCTTTCAGGTAACATTCTTTGTGAGCTGCTTGTCTACTTCAGGCTGAACTTTTCATAATACTTGCAAAGACCTGTAAAATTGTAGAGGGGTTCTAAGTTTAAACCATGAGAACTCGAAGTAGGTTAAGCACACACTGTGAATAAGGCTATTGCCTAAATGCTCATGAGCTATATTTTACTATGGTATCAAATATTGCTATGTTTTCAATCATTTTCTCGCTTCTGTGATGCTCTGAACAAGGCTGAACCAAATGTAACACATAAATGCTAGAAGCGTACACGATTTTTTTGCATCTAATGTAATGACTTTGACTTTGGCAATAATCAGGCTTCTGGCACAGTTTTAAACACAATGCCTGAGAAAGGTTTTTTCTCTGTCGCAGTAACATAAATTCATTGACATATATAAAGTCTTTTGGAGAAGAGGACGTATTTTTTGTTGCTTTGATTAGTAGGACCATCTTCTTAACTTCAGTGAAAATTTGATGGGGATACCAGGAGTACTTTGTACTTTATAGTAACGTATAACGTTACTGAAATATAGCCGTTTTTGAGAAAAATGCCTTTAAAGTTTGAGCTTTAAATTAGTTTGTATGGTGAATAAAATCATATAATGAGACCAACTGACCTAATTTTTGTGGTTGTTGGTGTGAATAGAATATTTAAGACCTAATTTAGACATTTTTGATGAAAAAAGATTTTGATCCACAACCGCCATGTAACGCAAATTGCACGACCTTATAACACTCGACCACCAGTGTTTGAGGCCTGGAAAACTTTTGCTAATTTGTAATTTAGAAAAACATCAAGACAGAACTGCATGCACACTGTATAACCAGTTGTGTTACTTTTACCGCTGTTACCGTTAAAACATGGTAAAAACAACGGTTTTCTAACATAAATGGAAGTTTTTTGTATTTATTACGCTAACTGTCGTAAAAGTAATGCAGGAGGTTTACAGTGTACTCATTGGCATGTTGGAAAAATAAAAACATGATAACTGGTATGATGTATTTTCCTTTGTTGGTCAATTGAATTCTGGTATTTTGTGTGACAGGAACCTGATGGACTTTTATGTGGCTTCACCATGATTAGTATAATCAGGTGACAATGTTGTCATTCTTGCACAAAGCCTATAAAGCAGAAATTTGCAAGCAGGGTCAGACAACCACACAACAGGGTGTATATGGAAAGAGTCAGAAGTCATTTCTAGAAAGCTTTGCACATGTTTGACATAAAGATCCTTGGACAGATGAACAGTGCTGTGATCATGCACCTTGTTAATGAATAGTTTCCACCTGTCATAACTTCCAAATGTCAGGTATGTCACCTAATAACCCTGCCTCACTTCTGTCTATATTCTGTACCTGCGGGCTATTGTCAACTTTGATGACAATTTTTCCCCCATTATAGGAAGTATGTGTATGCAATATTAAATTGATTTAATAATTTAATTCTAACCAGACATCATTTTCTGATATATGTAGATTTTTATATTTATCACCTGGTTGGCTGTGAATATCACTGTTTACAGTCAAAATATCCGGGCCTATGATATTGTAAAAAATACCACCCTTCAAGGGCGATATTTTGTAACAATAGTTATGACATCACCAGCATTTCAGCTGCCTGATGATGTCACAAACCAAACAAGGGCCAGGATAATGAGATTGTGACGTCATGTCCATTGTTGCTCCATGGTGACGTCACATTTTTGTAATGGCAGAAAATAGTCCCACTTTATAACTGAAAATTTGAGGTAAAACCAGGTGATAAAAACAAAACAACCACGCGTCAGGGCACTTCGTACAATATCACTCGCTGTTGTGTGAATTAATATCACTCTCGCCCTGCGGGCTCGAGTGATATTAATTCACACAACAGCTCGTGATATTGTTACTCAGTGACCCTGACTTGGGTTGTTTTGTTATAACATCAATTGGATGCAGTCTATCCTTTTTCATATCTATCCATTTTCTTGTATATCATAATTCTTGAACTTACAAATCCTTTCCAGTCCTTTACAATCTACGTCTACGTTAGCATGAACAATTGCTATGCTTTGTTTTTCGCTAATCAGCCTGTAAACACAATTGAGCAACTGTGGTAACCATTAAACCTTCTCTCGTAATAGGAGTGGCTTGTCCAAATGCACCTAATTGACCTGCCAGTCACTGCCAGCCACAATTGCACCCTGAATTGGGCCCCTATGGTGGCTTGCTCCATCAACGAGGTCATTGGCCCTTGACACCAGGATATATTGTCTCTTTGTTTTGCCATTTGCAGAGTGAGCATCAAAGATTAGTCTTGGCCAAGGAGCCCATTGTGGCATTTTCTACTACAATGCATCACTATAGGAAGCATGGAGGTTTCACATTTGTCGGTAGTGAATCCATTAGATGTATGGCAAAGTAAGCAGGTGTTGGGAACAAGAGGTAGGGTTCATATTCTATGCCACAATAAAAAACTAGGTGATTTAAAAGATAAATAATAGAGTGTTGGTTGTTATCTAAAGACAAATGCCCAAATTGCAATGTTTCACTAAACACTTCCAGTTGGCAAACACACAAAGCTGTGATTGGATTTTGATAAATGGAGGGGTCCTTGTTAGCCAATCATTGTTCAATTAGCTGCATACAATCAATTAATCACCACTGTTAATTGATCTTTGAGTGCCAACAAAATCTCCCTTCAGATGGTGCAAGGAAACCTAAATGTGATTTCAAAACTGTTTTGAAAATATTCCATTAATCTCTCTTCAACACAGTGGGCCAACCTCCAAGTGTAATGGACCAATAATGAGGTGGTGTTGAGGGGTCTTTTTTTTATTGTCCATTTGAGTCCTCTTTACACCTTGTTGGTTCCTTGTGATTATAAGGATTGAGGAGCTGAAATAATTATAAACATCTTCACACCTTGTTGCCATTGTTTACTAACGATGACTGAACCATGCAAATGCATTTTTTGTTTTTTTCTCATTGTTGAGGAGGTCCCAATACTTGAAAAAAGTTTTGATAACTTTTTTTTTGCTGTTCAGTGTAGTTAATTTGCTACATGTTTCTCTAAACCACGTTTGACGAACCTGTGTTGACAGTTGAATAATATCAAGTCAATAGCTATATAATATCCCATGTGGCAGTACACCTCCCTGTTGTACTCTGTTGCTGTCAGACCACATGTGAACAATGTTGGAAGAGTGAAACACACCCCGCATGTGGGTGTATGCAACAAAACAAATTGCCTAAAACAGGCTCTGAGGAAACACCAAGGTTCCCACAGGATATTTTGTGACATTTTTTATACAACCAATTTCATGGTGTCACAAGTTTTGATCAACATTTTGACAAGCACTCCGGTCCCATGACTAGGCTGTCCTTGTATCTTACCATTCACATAGGAAACCATCTCATCTCCCTGCAACACAAAATCGATAGGTCCCAATCTAATGTACACATGTAATGGTCTGGTGGGAATTAGACTGTGTGTGCTGCCTCCTGAGATGAATTCATCAGGGCAATGAGGTGGAAAGTTACCAGAAGCCAACAAGTTTATAAGAAAGTAAAAGCATGATATTTTTGCAGCTTTAGGGAGACCAGACAGTAATGAGTATGCATGGCATCTTCTGGTGCATTAAGCAGGCTATGCATTTGGTGATGCACTTTGCATAGATGTGACAGATTATCCTGGAAGTCTATGGCGCATTGCATCACAGTATATTCCCCAAGCAGGATCAATTTCTCAGGTGGGAAGCTTTGTAAATATTCTCAAGGGTATTTCCAGTTGTCTTGAATGAATGTATCTATGAAAGGATTGTACGCAACAAGTTTCATGAATATGATTAATAAAGTATTTATTATTATTATTATTATTATTAAAGGGATTTTGCACTGCAGAAAACCGCTCTTTCCTAGTCTGCCATGCTAATACACTGCATGGCCATCAAATACATTGCATATTTTGAAGGAAGGATAGGACGGTGTAAATAACATGTATTTTGCTTTAGATGCCGTGTGAATAATGATGTCAACAGACATTGAGGCATTCATGTCATGCTTTAATAGAGCTGAATCAATTTGTTCAGCATTTTAAACTGCCATTCAGTGGCCTTCTACATCTTGCTTCTTGTCTTATGTAACTCTCAAATTTCCATGCACCGTCATCTCCTGCCTATATGTCTGGCAATTTCTTTTGTTTTAAAAATATGCATGCCTATAATTTAGTTGAAGTGCCTTATACTGGATGTACAGACAGAGTAATTTGTTAATTTTTTTTAAATTTTCAGCTTGCAAATGTCAAGGAGCCTCATTTTTAAAGGTATCTTGGCAGCAGGCAGTGCAAGTTGGGTACTGTCCTGTCACCGTGCAATTCATGTGTACAAAAGCAAAAAGAGAGCCACCCTTTCTTGAACTTTCTCCTGCATGCAAAGCAATATTTCACTTCTGGTTGAATGCCTTGTAGTGAGATAACTCCGAAGTCGAAGGTGACAAAGACAAGTTTCAGATGTCAAATCACAATACCACAATACCCAGATATGCTACAAAGAAAAATCATCGTTGCAAAAGCAATTGCTAGTGGAAGTTCGAGCACTGCAGCTGCATTGTCTGCAGACGTTTTAGTCGAAGATTGTGTCCACTGTCCCCGTCTCAGTTTGTGAATGAGATTTCTTTTCCACTCTAATTATGGTTCCCTGGACGTTGTGCAAAGCCGTCACTTGCTCTTCATATGTTTTATTTTGCTAAATTATTAGCCAGTAAATATTTTCCAGGAGTGCACAATAGATGCTGGAGTAGGCAGGGATGTGGTATCTCCGGGTTACTGGACCCTTTTTTTTTTATTGCCAGAGTTAAGTGGGTTTGCATGTTCCATAACAGTGTAAGAAAGCACAACAATTGATTATTGATCTCTGACTAGTTCACGATAAAATTAAGACTTGATGTATTTGTGTATGACTCTAGGAAATCTGCTGGCATGTTTATTTTACATAATATTAAGGGCAAGTATAAACAAAAAATGTTTCCCATATTAAGAAAGTATATCAATTACATTTTATCATTCATATTCTTCTGCTCAGGCAGAAGTTGCTGAATGAGTCTCCAAGTTCTGTTTGGAGTTTCTTTTGCATCAATTATGCTGAGACATCCACATTTGGAAGTACTTCAGGGAGGTATGACACAGGTTGTCCACTTTGAGAAAGCATCAGCATGTCCAGTCTCTGCTGAATTCCTGTCACTTCTTGTTTCAGATTAATTTGCTATTACGAGAAAACGTTGCTGTCCAAACAGTGAGTCAGATTGTACAGACCATTGGGCTATGCTTGCTAATGTACACAAGGGAGAAAGCTCTAATGCAAATAGAATAAGGACGAGAAAGCTTATGGAATAACATCTGTCACTGACACATCAGAAAAATATCAAGCAAGTAGGCAATTTATCAAAACAAAATATAGAACTTTCTTCCATATACAAGACAAGACACCCAGAGAATCTTCGCTGGAATGAAGACAAAGAGCAATCCAGGCTGTCTCATTGTTTTACTATAAGATAGCACTTTATTGTATCACTGTAGAATGAAACTCATTTGATTGACGGTTCCATTGTTTGGAGAATAGCGACCTGTCTTGCACTGTAATAAGCAGTAAGCACACACGTGTGTGGATATCAAGTATGTTGAGGGCAATAAGCAGTAGCCTACTGTATTAACTGGACATTATGTTACCATTGGCAGAAACACTTTACAATGGTCACTGACAAGTGGCACTGTAAACCCAGAAGCAAGTATAGCCCTAATTCCACAAGTGCTTCCATCTTGGGCACAAAACCCTCATAAGCCACAAGAAGATATTTGGTGAGCAATTGGGTAATAAATCTTTCTTTAGAGGTCCAACGAAATTGGTGCGTATATCTGAGCAGCAATATGCTTTTTGTGTCCGAGAGCAGGGCCTCGGGCCCTTGTCGTCATCAATGGAATTGACATGTCAAAGTTGGTGTGGATCGAAAAGCATTTCACAGATGCAAGAACCACCCAAAGTTATGATGCCATTATGATGCCCAGTGTTTACACTGCTGCATAAGATGCCTTAGCTTTCATCTTATGACTCACTGCTCCAAATAGTTAACTTTAATCCCCCAAATTCCTCTTTGCTGAGCAGACGATTTCTGAGAAGCATCTTCTTCTTCTTCCCATTGGCCCTTCCACCCTGTGACATAGTGGGGCGCACCACAACCTGAGATTTATGCTTCAGCCAACCACTCAAGACAGACAGACAGAGAGAAAGATAGACATATAAATAGATAGATAGATGGCTAGATAGATAGATAGATAGATGGATAGAATGTAACCTTTAACAATTTATAGAGATGTGTCAATGTAATGATCATATCCCATTGAGTTATAAGGGGTTATCAAATTGCTCGAGGACACGGTGCATGCATTGCATGCTATTTTTGTGCTAGATATTTATAGACCAAGTGCTATGATCAGGCTCATGATTGTCTATTCTTACGTCATAAAGCCTGATGTAGATAACTCTCCATTTGTCTTTCAATAATCCTGTACAGAGTTTTGGTGGTCTCGCAGATTGCAATTCAGTTGTTTGTGTTCTTCTTGGCTGCCACTACACTGGGCGCCATCTAGAAGGTTGCGCAAACAGAGGTCAGGGTCTGTCTTGAGCCAAAACGAGGCCATAAAGTAGATTTTACTGAATTATTAGCCAATAAATCAGTTTTAGGTAGGCCGATCATATTCTCCAGCAGGAATAGATGTGGCATCCTTTGGCACTGCACGCAAATGGTTTTTCAGACACCCACTGACATATATGGTAAATTGTTAAAATGGATTACATATAAAGGGCTTTTCTATAAGTTTAGGTTGAGCAGCAGGAAGCCTTCTACTAGAATAATAACACCAGTGGTCTTATACATAACTCAGATAGATTCATGGATGAATGTCACTAAACAGTTGTAGTCCTCTCCTCAGAACTAATTCTCAAACTTCAACATGCAGCTTGTTTCCTGGTGTGGGTATCAATTACCCATCCACTTGCGGAAGTGCTTCAGGGAGGTATGAAGTGGGTTGCGCTCTTAGAGAAAGCATTGGCATGTTCTGTCTCTGCTGAATTCTTGTCCCTTCTTGTTATTGTCTGGTAAAATTAATTTACAGTAAAGAGGGAACTTACCTATGGGCCAATGAAGCATCAGTGGCTAATGTACACATGGGAGAAAGGTCTAATGCTGCCAAAGTAAGGAATGTGCTTGTATAACATCAGCCACTGAGGCATCAGAAAATTTAAGCTAGTATGCAATTCATTTGAACAGAATATTTTCCTTCTATATAGTACACAGGGAGCAAAACAGGCTCGCACACCACTGGTTTGGAGGAAGGAAACAATTTTGTTCAAAGTACACAATGTAGCTGGTCTTGCTTGTGGGGTTCATCATGGAAGGTCATACAGTTGATGAAAATGATAATATACCAAAGAAACCATTGATGCAACATATGTTGCAGGGTGGTCCAAAAACTTTTCGTAAAATTTCCCTCATTGGAACTTTGTATTAAGATCATATGGAACAGGCTACAGCATACCTGCATTAGTTGTGAACGTCAGCGAGAAGGCTACAACATTTCGCTGAAGGTGCTGCCTTTCTGGTCCTTGCTCACATGCACTTTTGAAGCAGTCCTGCTGAGTTCTACTGAGCGCGGACCTGAGATACAGCAGCGAAGACTTTAGGGGCAGCAGTTCCACTGATCTAGATTACAATTCGATATATCCAATTCGATGTGAATTTCTTTAGTCTGCAGCCTCGCTCGCTCGCCTGCTTGTGGAGCAGACTGTTGTCAGTCAGCATTTTCATGGGTGATCAATTATAAGGACTGATATTTCTTTTGAATTGCAAGTTTTATAGCATGTCAAGATGGTGCTTTCTATGGTCAATTTTTCAGCATTTTTGTCTAAAGAGGCATCTGTAGCAAAGTAAGAGAGATCAGTTAAAAATAACCCTCAGATACTACTTTGCCATCCAAAAGGAGAAATTTCTAGGAAATTCGCTCTCCTTGTAAATTTTATTATGTGATGGCAGCCCTCAACGTGTGTTTGTCTAGTTCAAGGTAAGGCCTTCACCGGATAGATCATATTACCTCTCCCCAGAAAAACTGACTGTTCATATTTGAAAAGAAAAGTGATCAATTGCATGAGATTGCGAGGTGTTACAATTGTGACTTCCAAGCGATGTTAAGTTGTATTTATGCTAACACTAACAGGGATGTCACACAAATAAAGGTCTTTCACGCAACTGACACCATGAACTTTTAAGTTTCTGCAAATTTATTTCCATTGTTTTATGTGTAACCATGGAGTTTTTAAATACCAAAAATATTCTTCCAACAATCACAATGCCTACAGATTTGTTTGAGACAATTACATTGGTAATAAATGATATATATAGTGCATGCCTTGTCTCATCACTAAAATTGAAAGATTAATTTATATAGCTTCTTCTTCTTCTTCTGTTACGCTCTTCCGTCTTTCGACATTGCACGGCGCACCACAACCTGCCAAATACTTCTATTTTTAGCTAACTGTTCATGATCAAAACATTCATATGTATAATTATTCCTACCATTGCCATTTACAACTGTAACATTTATACTTAGCTTATCAAGATCTTTGTCTACTAATTTCAGCCAGGTCTGTTTCTGCCCTCCCCTTGGTTTGTGAACATATTTTCTCGCTTCTCTTAGCGCTCCCTTTGCTGGGGTTTCTTCCGGTAGTCTCAATAAATGTCCGTACCACTGTAATCTTCTTTCTTTAACACTCTTACTCCATGGATTTAACTTGGTTCTTCTGTATAATTCTTCGTTTGATATCCTATCTTGCCATGTTATTTCTAAGATCTTTCTCAGCATTTTTCTTTGAAATAAGTCAACGTCATTCTCTATTTGTTTAGTCACTGTCCATAACTCACAGTTGTATAAAAATATACTTTTTACGTGACTACGGAAAAGTCTGATTTTAACCTTTTTCGACACTTGCTTGCTTTCCAAGATTTTCTTCAACTGGTTGTAAGCAGCTATGGCTAAAATTTTTCTTCTGTTAATGTCATTTCTTGTGTCTAGAAGGCTTCCTAAATATTTGCATTTTTTGCCAGCTTTCATCTTCTCCCCTTTTAACTTCACATTTTTTTGTTTTACTATCATTCACTTGTAAATTTTTCTCTCTTTTAAAATGACTGGGACTGTTTTATATAGCACGTTATTACAAATGCAGATGAAACTATTGATGGCTACACAAGTAGTAGTGAGAACTGGCATTTTTAGTTCGTTTTTTAGGGGCAGGATTTTATTTACCCATATTACATAAAAGCCTTGGGGACCGTTCAGAATTTATGACTGGGGGGGGTGGGAGTTTTGGCCGAGGGGGTACTAACTTTTCACACGTGTTTCAAGGGGGGGTATTAATTTTTGACAACACTTCGAAGGGGGGGTAAGACATTTTAACAAAGAAAAAATGTTAAAAAGCAAGCATAAACTCATTTTATTTGGACTTTTTTACGCGCAAAAATCTGTACCCGTGGCCATGTATACTCCAGCATATATGTGTGTGTTGCTTTGTATGTCGAGGGGGGGGTACTAAAAATATGCGGGAAACCAAAGGGTGGGGTACTAAAAATCCGCATGGAACTCAAGGGGGGGGTATCAATTTTTGACGGGAAGTTCCAGCAAAATTCCCACCCCCCCCCCATGGATAAATTCTGAACGGTCCGTTGGAGCTTGGGTCTTTATTCATACCTGCTCATGATCCCAAACACACCTTGTTTGATGAAGAGATGCAATGTATATATTCTGGATGCCCTTTCTGATCTCTTTGTAGGAAAATCAGACACATAAGTGCTGTTAGCCTTAAGCCCCAATACTAAAAAGCAACAAGGCTGAGGGTCAATTCCACCGTGACTTTGGGACAATAAATGTATTTTCCACCTTAATAGGAGTCAAAATGTAATAGAAGGAACGAGAGGAAGGTTTTGTTGTTATGAAATTTTGTTGTTGTACCCATGTAGTTGAAAAACATAATAAAAACATCCTTGGAATTTGATTCTAAGTTTTGATATGAGGTCAAATATGCTCTTGTGACTGAAGGGACTTTTTTTTATCACCGTTTTTTGTGAGTTTGCTGAACATGTAATTACTATCTCAGTTCTCATGTCTCACCTTATTGTAATAGTGCATTTTAATGGTATTGAGATTTAAGCTTTCAAATCAGCATTTAGACTGGTGGATCAATGGTTCTCCAGCAGTACCTCATTCATTTTGTGACTGATGGGACACCTCTTTGTGACTGATGGGACAGTATCTCAAAAGCATTTAATAAAAGTATTTTGATTCATTCAATAAAAGTATTTTGATTCATGTTAATGATGAAATATAGTGTTAAAGTAACACAATGATTCACCAGAAAAGTATACATTGTCAATGTAATACATTTCACAGGTTCAAAATAGCAAATTTTGATATGCATAGACATGACATATCGTATATATTTGCAGTAATATATTAAAACAAATTTGACCATAACTTCATGAACCTGACAATATTTTACACCTAAAAAATAGTGACAACTCTTAACAGGAATATAAGTTTGTTTTATCGACCTATCCTTAGCTTTCACTCAGTTGTATTAATCAATTGAGCATCTCCGATGATACACTATAGCATCGTATGTGGTACAGGTGAATGACCGAATCTCCTCTTGTATGTATGTACTAGGCAGACTAATTAGGATAGGATAGAAGACATGGGCCCAATTCAATTGGCAAGGACTGAGTGGGACTCTGCACCCATGCAGTGATCGGCAGCCCAGAGTGCTACCAACTGAGCTGACTAAAGCCCCTTTCCCACTGGGTGCATATAGTCACGTTTCATTGCATAATGGTAAAAATCTAAAAACGTGTCCAAAAGCATTGGTTTGCACGTTTCTCATGGGCCTGGTTTTACATGTGAACTGGTGTTACACGTAGCAGTTGCATAGTTATACATATCTATGCAATTGGTTTGCATAGGCTTGCAAAGCCACCACGAGAGCCATGCATACACTCACGTATTGATACATACACCTGCAAGTGCAGTCCTTTGCAGTGACAAATAGCCTTTTGCATCATCTGGAACTCAAAAAATTATCATTACAACTCCAATCTACTTGCGTTTCATTGCGTATGAATGCATACTGATGCATAGGCAATACATATGTTGGCATAGGGCTGCATTTAGATTGCGTTTCTTGACATAGGCCTGCAAAATGCCTTGCATTGCATTGCATATAAAACCAAAACGCAGGCCTAATGCGTTCAAATTAAACATGTTTAATTTTTCTACCCTCAATGCGTGTTTATACACGTTTGTATGCGTTTGACTGCATACCAATGCATACCATTGCATACCATTGCATACCATTGCGTATGCTGTTGCGGATCCATTGCGTTTCATGGATCCGTATTCAAACGCAGACCAACGTGTCCAGTGGGAAAGGGGCTTAACCAACTTACAATATGAAGATCTGCACTGAAATAATTATTATGGCTAGTTCTCACGGAGACGTATCAGAGGGTTTAAGTGACGGCGTTTCTTATATTTCCAGGAAAGGGCAAAGATTTGAGCATGTTCGCCGTCAATTTTGGCTTTACGGCGCAACAGGAACAGCATGCGTCGCTTTAAGAGGTCTTTCTACGCAATTCCTAGAAATTTGACGATGCAGGAAAAAAAGATTCAACCGGTTGAATCTTTGCGAGGAAAGAAGTGGTGAAGCAAGAAGAAGCGTAAAAAGAAATCAGTGCGCGCCGCAGATTTTTAAAGTTGCAACGCACAAAGAAGAGCTTCGACGCAGAAACAGCAGTGTAGCAGAAACCTCTTGCTTCATGTCACATGTTTCAGACACGCGTCGCAGAAAGACACATGTTCGACGCACGTGAGAGGGTGCGCGCCGCGTCTTTTGGACCCCCAATGCAGCAGACAGAGTGGCGCCTGAGTGCATGCGTTGTTCTATTTTTAGCATCAACCCTTTGTCTGCGTGTCACCCTCTTTTTGCGCAGCGGCTGGGGCAGCAGCAGCGAAGCAGGGGGGCGAAGGAGGGGGAAAGAGGCGGTCCGCACCCTGCATATATATAGAGGAGGCCAGTTTAGAGCACCATACCCACTCAGACCTTCGACCAGAACACACCTAGAATCCACGACACTATTATCAACTGCTACATTTGCTGCTACTTTTGTTGCTACAATTGTACTTCAAATTGCTGCTACAACATGGGACCAAAGAGGAGAAAGGGCACCGTCGTCACCAGGGCACCAACCAAGCTCAGCACCAGGTCAACACTCCACACTCCTGGGAGCACTCCAGTGACAACTCCAGCTACAACTCCAGCTGCAACTCCTCTCCATGAACCTTCAGATGCTGCAGTGACTGCCTTCTTTACTACAGCCATGGCAGACCTCTCTCTACCTGGGCTCTACACCTCCACTACAGCTGGCAGCCAGACGAAGACCACCACTTCAACCACCAAAGCCACTGTCGTCAGCGAGACCATCTTCGAGGGCCGGCCAGAAGACAACACAACAGAAGAAGATTCTTCAGTTGAACTCTTTGAAGAGGAAGGAGACAAGCCTGCTGACAAGCCTGCCAAGCCTGCTGCCAAGCCTGCTGACAAGCCTGCCAAGCCTGCTGCCAAGCCTGCTGCCAAGCCTGCTGCCAAGCCTGCTGCCAAGCCTGCTGCCAAGCCTGCTGCCAAGCCTGCTGCCAAGCCTGCTGCCAAGCCTGCTGACAAGCCTGCTGCCAAGTCTTCCACGGGTCTTCCAGAGCCTACTGCCAGGTCTACTCCAAAGAAGCAGACTCCAAAGAAGCAGACTCCAAAGAAGCAGACTCCAAAGAAGCAGACTCCGAAGAAGCAGACTCCCAAGAAAACAGCAGAGAGCCAGCCTGTTCTTGCTCTAGACAGAGTGGCCATCCATGAGGACACCTTCGAGGAGGAAGAAGACTCTGCTGATGAGACCCCTGCAGCTGCTGCTGAAGCCAAGTCCAAGGGCAAGAAGGGCAAAGGGAAGGCCCCCAAGAAAAACATCCGCAACAACCTGGGCATCACATCTGACCAAGAAGATGACCTCATCAACTGGTACAAGGAGCATCCTGTGCTGTACATGAAGGGGACCAGAGGCTACAAGGGGAACGAGAAGCTGCTGCTGGACTCAGAAAAAGCAAAGGAGCTGGGCCCCAAGTACACCTCCCAGGACATCTTCAACTGGAGGAAGACAGTGCGCACTCACTTCTCCAGACTCGTCAGGCCTGAAGCTTCAGGAGCCGCCAGGAAGGAGACGCTCACAGAGAGGGACCAGTACATCCTGAACAACTGTCGGTTCCTGAAGGACTCCATCGTCCACAAGCCAGGGAAGGAGCTGTCCGCCATCTCTCAACTGTCTGCCAACCGGCCAGCCTCAGACTCCGATGATGACAGCTACAACCCTGAGGATTCCCTGCCAGCTTCGTATGACATGTCGGACCTGCCACCACCTGAACAGCCAGCACAGGACAGACCTGAGAGCCAGCAGTCCCAAGTCTTCCCTGGAGCACCAAAGCCTGGAGCCGCTGCCAAGGGAACCAAGAGGAAGGCCCCGGGAGATGAAGCCATGCACTCCGCCATGCACGTCATCGCAGGCAGCATGCAAGCCATGTCCTCCGCCAAGAAAATCCTGAAAGGCTCTGGCTGCAAGATGTGCCCCGACCACCAGGAGTTGACACCCGAGCAGGAGTACTGGAGGATGAAGTGCCAGGACCTCTACCACGTGGGAGTGCACGCCAGCCCTGAAGTCCGAAGGAAAATGGTCAGGACCATTGCAGAGGCCGCCCTCTTCTGGGACAGGGAGAGTGAGATGGATCATGCCAGCCGCCAGTCAAGTCATCATCAGGAGCAGACCTTCCAGCCTCCTCATCCTCCTCAGCGCCTGCAGATGCCACCTCCTCCTCCTCCTTCTTCGACGTATGTGCCATCACACCACCAGCACCATCCCCAGGCTTCCAGCAGCAGCCATCACTACCAGCAGCACCAGCCCAGGGAAGGAGGATCCTCCAGGCAGACTCCCAGCTACACCCCGATGCAGCCCAGCCACTCCACCATGACACTGATGATGGATGCACAGGAGAGCCCCGAGAAGTACGGCTACCCCCTGGACCCAGCTTTGGTCAACCGGCCGCCCATCACCAGCACCAGCCTTCCCCTTCGCCCAGTTGGACTTCAAGTCTCCTTTCTCCACGAAAGTAGAAGACCAGATGCAGCAAAGACAACAAAAAACCTTGGCCCTTTTAAGGGCCACCAAATCCTCCCAAAAGGGCAGGCCACGTACACATCTTATGTTGACAAAAAAAAAGAGCTTGTGTTGACCGAAAAGAGCCAAAAAAGAGCAAAAAAAACATTGACAATCCCCAAAAAAAAAGTCCCCCAAAAAAAAAATTCCCCAAAACAAAAGTCCGGTCCTGGCCTTCATTAAAAGTAATCACCTTCATAAAAGCAAGGTGCTAGTTCCCCCTTTCTTTGCCCCAAAACATACCAAGTGCAGCACTAGTACAAGTGCTGCATTCTTTGGTATAAACATATTTTTATTGCACTAGTACAAGTGCATGAATTTCTTAATTAAAATGTAATGCACTAGTACAAGTGCTTTGCTTTTAAAAATTGTGTTGGTTGGTTGCACTAGTACAAGTGCATCACTTTGTAATTTCACTTGTCTAGGGCAAGTGGCAGGTAGATAGCTAGATAGCTAGCTAGATAGATAGATAGATAGATAGCTAGATAGATAGCTAGATAGATAGCTAGATAGATAGCTTGATAGATGGAACACAATGCTCGTTACATATATACACTGCAGCAAAAGAAAAGCAGTTGTCGTCACTTTGCAGGGATTGGACTTGGATAGATAGATAGATAGCTTGATAGATAGCTAGATAGATAGCTAGATAGATAGATAGATAGATAGCTTGATAGATAGAACACAATGCTCGTTACATATATACACTGCAGCAAAAGAAAAGCAGTTGTCGTCACTTTGCATGGATTGGACTTGGATAGATAGATAGATAGATAGATAGATAGATAGATGGATGGAGGGATTGATTGATTGATTGATTTTTGGGCTTGTTTTGTCAACATAGGATGTGTACATGGCCAGCTCAATTGGGAGGATTTGGTGGCCCTTAAAAGGACCTGGGGTTTGTTGTTTTGAATGCATCTTCTTCAGATTTTCTCCAACTGCCAAGGGACACTTCCTGCCGGACTGTTGACCCAGTCACGTAGGTAGTCTCGAGCAGCCTTGGCATCTCTGGAGGCATTTCCGTGTCGAAGTGGTTCTCCTAGGTCTCCTAATTGACGGTCTCCCCTCCAAACTCCTTCAGTGACGTCATGTGTCTGTGGATCTTCTCTGTCCATCACTTCATTGTCACGGGCATGGTGGACGCCTACTCTGTCTCGCAGAATGTTGTGTAGAACACAAGCAGCCATTGTGATGTATGTCACTCTTGTAGGTCGTTGGGGCATGGTGGTCAGGAAGCATCTGAACCTGTGTGACAGCAGACCGAAGGCATTCTCCACCACTCTCCTGGCTCTTGAAATCCTGTAATTGTAGACTCTTGAAGGAATGTCAAGGTTCTTTCTTGGCACTGGTTTGAGCAGCCATGTCTTCAGGGGAAATGCCTCGTCACCCACGATGTAATATGGGAAAGGATTGTCTTCTGTGCCAGGTAGAGGTTCTGGAGGTGGTAGGCCTAGATCTTCCTCGTCCAGGAGTTGTCGAAGTACTGTGTCCCTGAAGACGCCGCCATCAGATGCACTTCCTTGACAGCCAGCCTGCACATAGATGAACTTGTAGTTGGCATCAACGAGGGCCATCAGGACAATGGAGTGAAATCCCTTGTAGTTGTAGAACAAGGAGCCTGCAGCCTTGGGACATCGGATTGCGACGTGCTTGCCATCCAGAGCTCCAATGCAGTTGGGCAAGTTCCATTTCCTCTCAAAAGCCTTGGCTATCTCCTTCCATCTTTCAGGCTGTGTGGGTAGTGCCAGCTGTCTTTCGAAGGCATGAACGATGGCAAGGCAGACCTCAGGGATGAAGTTGCAGATGGTGTTGGGTGCCACACGGAAAGCATAAGCTAGGGACTTGTAGCTGTTTCCTGTTGCCATGTACCGCAGGGTGATAGCCAACTTCAGACCAGGTTCCAAAGCCCTCCTCATGTTGGTGTCTTGCTTAGCGATGAGTGGTCCAACAGCTTCCAGGATTTCAGCAAAGATGGCAGGGGGCATTCTAGTGTAGTTGTAGTAGCCGGACACGTCACGCACTTGCAGTTCAGGCAGCAGTTGATGGTAGTGACCATGTTGTTCCCTCTGCAGCAACCAGTTGCGAATCCACCACCTTTTCTGTCTCCTGGCCCTCCTCCTCCTCTGTCTCAAATAGACAGCTCCGATAGCAACAGCAGCAGCACCAGCCACAACAATAATTTCTTCTTCATTCATCATGCATATGTTCAGTAGGCAGTCGTTGTGTTCTCATTGAAGGGCAATCAGCAAATGAAGCAAGGAGGTCCTCTGTGTCCCTTTTTATAATGACCAAAAGTGACTCCTGCAGCAGCGAAACACACTTTGCCGCAGCGCTGCAACAACAGACGTTCGTCGATGCTTAAGAGACCTTCGTCGCTGCTTAAGGCAAGGACGACGAAGAAGGTCAGCATCGACGCGCCTGTAATGTCCTCGGCGCTTTATGAATGCATGTGCGACGATGAACCATCAAGTTACGCAGTAACAAGTCCCTAAATGCGGCGTTGCATCCTTACAGTCTTCGGCGAGGCTGTCATTTTCAGCGACGCATCTTACCTCGGGTGTACGCCGAAGGTTTCCTGATGCGTCGCAGGTCGCCAATTTCAGACGTAGCTGCCTCACAACCATCAGCGGCGTAAGAGGAAACAACATTGGGCGAAGTAAAAGCAGCCTCGCCGAATTCCAAAACAAAGTGCGACGCGTCTGTTTGGAACTGCGCTGAGGAAAGAGAGGCGTAACGCGGCGAAGAAAGCTTAAGAAGCGCCGCGGACACCTCAAGACTCACCGCGGTTACTAACTTTAAGCGTCGCACATGACACTAATTGATTACGTAATGTGCCAAAACCAACGTTCTACGCCACAACCTTCCAAGAAATGACTTCTCTTGATGCGTCGCTCTCAAATCGCCGTCGTGAGAACTAGCCATTACTCTGGCATGAAAACTTGATTTTATCTATGCTGTACCAACTGATTCTGGTCTTTACAATTCTTTCATGCATTGTAAAACACTTGGTTGTTTGTATTATTAATAACATGACATCTATTCTCAAAAAAAAATATATTTATGGGTTGTTTAACTTGTATTCCACATAAACTTATCTGACCATTTTGTCTTTATATTCCTTTTAACATTAATAGACCCTGACATACAGTCCAGTAACAAGTTTTCTATCACAAAAATATTTACCATGCTCAAGTGAGATTTTTGAGACTCGGGGCACAGGATTTCAGCATTTTTTCCCACAAGAATTATTGGAAATTAAAAACGACAATCCACACTCATTTATGTGTAATTCTATACAAAATAACATTGATTAAAATCAACTTGAAATAGGTATAAGTTGCTTGTGGTCAATTTATCGTGTTTCAGCGTGACTTCTGGTCAAAGTTAACACAGAATTTGTCATACAAATGATTGTGAATAACCTTAAAAACAATTCATGCCCAGTTTTCTGCCACTCTGTACTAGATAGCAATGGCAAAATGTCTGACGAAAACAAATAATTTATTGAGTGAGGTCAATTTATCATGTTTGAGCGTGACTGAAGGGACAACGTACAAGCAATGCCTTACAGAGATGAAGTGTGAATCATCTTCAACATAAGTTTCAGTAAACTTATTTTCAAAACAACTGTCCACTACCTTTACAAGCCAGAAAAACATGATTTTGCTTTTCTGAGATGTATGTGTGATCAGTAAGAAGATAATAAGCAGCTGCTTCTTTCCATTTTGTTTTTGCCGAAAAATCTGGACAGATTGGAGGAAAATGTTAATTATTTCCAAACACAACATGATATCAGCATACTTTGTTTTCTGTAGTAAAGAACATGCTGGTTTGTTACCGTGAATGATTTGATGATCATTAAGATTTAAAAAAATGCTAAAAGTGGTACGCGTCTGTGGAATTGACTTGATGGAGGTATATTTTTATCCAAATTTGACACATCCACGCATGTTCTAGAGCGCACATACACGCTTTTGGGACTCGTGTACATGCAATATTTGACACATACACCCGCGTAGATGTATCAAAACTCGCACGCGTGTAGATTTTGGACCCGTGTATATGCTTTACAACGCTTGAGTGAACATGCCATACAGCGCATGAGTGGACATGCCATACAGCGCATGAGTGAACATGCCATACAGCGCATGAGTGGACATGCCATACAGCGCATGAGTGGACATGCTATACAGCGCATGTCCAAGTTGGTGAGAGGACAGAACCCTGAGGCAGTGGCGTAGGTCTGATACAAAAGATTATTTCTTTATTTTATAACGCCAACAACAACACTTCAGTGAATAAAACATTTGTGTGTAGTATGTTACTCAATAAATCCATGAGAGGAACCCTGACAACCTTATACTTAAGGCAAACAATATTTTACTTTGATTACATATTAATTAATTCACTTTATTCTCTTATTTATTTGTATAATGTATCAAATCAAATCAAATCACACAAGCTAGAATAAGAAAAACCCCTCCTCCACCTCCCATAGATACGCCACTGCCTGGAGGGGCTCCTGTGTTTTATAAATAAACTGCGCTGGATGGCATGCCCAAGCTTGCGCTGGATGGCATGTCCAAGGCTGCGCTGGATGGCATGTCCAACTTGCGCTGGATGGCATGTCCACGATGGCACATACACGCGTGCGCATGAATAGAGGTCCACGCATGCGCTGGATGGCATGTCCACAGGTGCTCGTGAACCCATATACACTGGTGATTATGCACGCAATTACATGTTCACGCTTGTGTATGTGCGCTCACTACCATGCCTGGATGTGCCATATTTGGATAAAAATATATATGCCTGATGTACTTACCAAGTATATTTTGAAAGAAGCAGTCAACTTTGTTTTCAGGCGGATGACAGGCTCAGATGAGTGGAGGATTTCGTGCGGTTACATGATATGTATTGCTGTATTTATTATACTGAGATATAAAATACATGGAGTGTATTTGCATAGCATGACACAATAAGAGCCATGCAGTTACCCTACTTTGGGGGACATGGAGAGGAGTGGAGAGAATTGCCTCTCAGAGGACTTGTCTGAATGATTAGCTCGCATGAATGACTTACACGATTGACTTGTGTGAATTGCTTTCACAAATGTTTCATAACTAGCTCTAATGACTGGCACTAATGATTTGCTCTTATGATTAGGTCTCATGACTGGCTCTCATGATTGTCTCCCATTGGCACCAATGATGTCCATCATCTTCTGTGGTCACATTCTCCTCACCCCTGGCCATGCATTTTCAGATTTATAGATTCGAAAATTGTGTACGGTATTATAAGTAACATATAAACCAGAAGTAACATAGTCAGTTATTCATCCCTCCTCTCTTGCAATAAATCAATCAATTGCTGAATGACATTTCATCTGCAGCTACGTTTTATGATATATGTACAACATGCAATGCTGAACGGATTATCCTAGCTAGATTCAATATCGAGTCATCATCATCAACATAACATGTATTACAATAACTTATTAATAATGGCAATTCACATGATGATAATGAGATTAATGAAAATGCGGACATGAAATAAATTGGGTGACCTTAGAAGTCACCATCTTCTTTTATCGCAAATGCTTCACCAAGTGTCACTTACTGAGGAAAATGTCCATGTGCAGTTTTTAGATGGATATATTGTTGTCTGTTTGCCATTCTTTTACAATATTTTCAGCAAACAAGCATTTATAATCTTTCAGTAGTAATAGTTAGAAATTTGTTATCAAAATGAACATGGACCTTTAATTTCCTCAGTATACGAGGGGCGTTCAGAAAGTTCGAGGCTTTTTTTATATGGAAATTTATTTTCAATCTAGAACTATGAATTTTTCATAGGGTAAAATTCAGCATATTTGGAATGGATTCCCAAAATTTCGTATAATTTGGGCATTTCTAAGTTATTCTGTGGTTGCCATGGAAACTGAAAGTTCAGCTAGTCGGGGCAGGTAATGCTGAAACCAAGAAAGCCAATAAATTGTGACTGTGAGAGACGTCTCTCTATCACTTGCATTAGTGAGATTGGAAATATTTGACACAAGAAATATGATATTAGCTTCTAAATATACTTTCGAGGGCACTAAATGTGTGTTCTCCTACACTGAACCCTTGTCAGAAAGCGCTCCTGCATGCCAGGTTTAACAAGGGAAATTCCGGCGACAGGGGAGTGTTTTCCTGACTACATAAGGACCTGACAGCATGGATTCACTGGTATGAACAAGAAACCAAAATGGGCAGAATTATCCATCCCAGCTATTCCTGTGACATGTTGCTTTACAAAAGTCCTGGTTTTTCATTACTTCAATCCATGGGAGCCAGAGTTTCAGGTACTGAAGGAGAAAAGGCTTTGGATGACCGAAATATGCTTTCACGGAACTTTGTTTGGAGGTCTTCGGGGAACATTTACTTCAATGGGTCAGGTGTATGAATTAATGCTTTTGGTGATCTTGGAAGTATTTTTAAAGGCTAATTTTATATGTCTTGCGTCAAATATGGTCCAACTCACTAATACTAGTGATAGAGAGAGGTCTCTCACAGCCAAAATTTATTGGCTTTCTTGGTTTCAGTCTTACCTGCCTCGACTAGCTAAACTTTCAGTTTCCATGGCAACAACAGAATGACTTAGAAATGTCCAAATTGTCCAAAATTTTGGGAATCTATTCCAAATATGCTGAATTTTATCCTGTTAAAAATTCATAGTTCTAGATTGAAAATAAGTGTCCATATAAAAAAAAGCCTCGATTTTTCTGAACGCCCCTCGTAATTAATGTTGAACATTGTGACGAGAATTTGGTGATGTGATGCAGTGTTTAGACTAGAACATTAAAATGTGCACATTGACACCTGACATCATATATATATGCCAACATATTAATTCATGACATCAATAATAAATGACAAAATATGTAATGCATGACATCAGCGTTACAAACAATACACAACGTCAGTGATATAGTATGATACATGACATATCAATAATACAAATCACATTTAGATATTTACAACATCAGCAGATACCTGGATGGCTGTGTTCCATACAAAACAATCAGCTCTATGCTCAGTTGTAATAAAATGTCCCTCATACAGGCTTATATCACAAACTTCTGTTGGTGTTTACCTTGACAGAAATGTCTTGAAGAGAAAGATATATGAATGAATCTCTATTTAAGAAAGCTCAAACAAAAATAATGCATGAAATAAATGACAGTGACTCAAATCCTAAACTTCGAACTTACAAACAATTCAAAATTGATTTACGATTAGAACCCTATCTTAATTTCAACCTACCAAAATCAATCTTCCCAAGTATAGCCAGATTTAGACTGAGTTCCCATAACTTACATATTGAACTAGGTCGACATAAGCGACCTTACATCCCTGCGGAGAATAGGATATGTAAGAGATGTGATTCTAATTGTGTCGAAGATGAATTCCACTGTTTAATGTTGTGTAACCATTGGAAAGACATAAGGGTAGAACTATTTGAAGTAGCAAATAAATGCATAGAAAATTTTTCAGTGCTTAGTAATAACGAACAGTTCCTTAGACTTTTAACACATTAAAAATGAAGATGTTTTATTCGCTCTAGGTAGATTCTTAAAAACTGTTTTAAAAACTGACAATATTATTTAAATAAATTTAGCTCCCTCCAAGATGGATGACTAATGGCACTGACACTTCCCTCGCATGACCTGTGGTCTATGCTGCTGTGTATATATCATTGTATAATTGTGTAAATATTTTTGGTAATATTGTTTGGTTGTCATTGTCTTTTTTTGTCGTTTACAGTATTAATACTTGGTGCTCTGAATCCAAACACTGAACTCTGTTTCTAATGCTTTATCTTACAGACGTACAAGATGTGCTACATTTAACCTGAATGTGTGCTGATTATGTTCTTAACTTATATCTGATATATATCGATGACTTTAAAATGAATTGTACATATGATTATATTTTACTTGTATATCCTAGTAGCTTGTAGATTTTAGATTTCATGCTTTTTCATATTATTCATATATCGATTTTTTTTTTAAAATTATTATTATTATTTATTTTATTTTTTATGATGACATATGTATCTGTTTGATGCTTTTGACGTCAATAAAATTCTATATATATATATGATATATGCCTTAACCACGGATGTGCACAATGTGCTGACTGAACATAATCCAGTAGACAATGTTAAAAGCAATGAAGACAATGGGAAAGATGATCCTGGCAATGCGGTCCACAGCTTCTGATGTCCAGTGGCCATTTTGAAAGCGCAAGTATCCCGACGAAGTACTAGCTGTGCGCTGGACGTTCTTGCGGCCATTTTCATCTGCCGGATGTTGGATATCCTGCAAGCAAACAGATTATTGATGGGTGAGGTGAATGCCAAGTGGCTGCGGCAATATATTATACATCAGACAGATCCATGTTATGTCATTTTAGAAAAACTAGTCTTTGTAATTGACTGCGGTCTTGTTTTGTTTTTGCTGATACCAGTGATTATTGGCTATGGATTTATATATTTCACCTTTAGCCGGCACAAGATAAAGTAAAGTAAAGTGGAGTGGAGTCGACTTTCCTGTCTAACACCATGAACGGCTCATGAAAAGCTCAATAATTCCACGATTGAATTTACCGGTTTTCTCTGCCCGAAGAAATGTCTTGCAGGCCCATGGCTTTTCTTACTTAAGCAGATAAACCTGTGTGTATATCACCTGATCTTTACTACTGGATCAATATGTGTACCTGTAATCCATCAAGATGACAGGAGCCAGTTTTCTGCCAATAAAAAATTGTACCAGGATATTGACAGGAACACCTGTTTGGTTTATGTCTTTGGCACAAGTTTTTATTCGGATAATATTTGCTACTTGTTTGATTTTTGCTTGCTACAGATAAAGTTTGCTTTCTCCTTGAAATGCATGTGACTTTGGTAAAAGTTGAACACCAATGTATCTAGACCCAGTTAAAACTGCTCTGATCAACACCAATGTTATCTACACCCTGTGGAAACTGCTCTGATCTTTTAACTATATCTGATATTTGTCTTATTACATTGTAACAATTTGCATATTCAATATTCGGATAACTATTCTTTAGGAGGGCAAATTCCTGGGACGTGACCCAGAGGGTTGAACATTTGCAGGGACCAGTTGGAGAATAGAGATGATTTTAGTATAGTATAGAAATTGTATTTGAAGTCATATTGAATCAGCAAATACACATAAATTAAATTCAATAATATATTGCAGCATTAAGCTTCTGTATGAAATAAAGACTATAACAAAAGTTAGACATCACTAAGATATAAATACCATTGGAAAAGCAGGTATCTAACTGACAATTTTGCGTGTTAGCGCCCAGCTAGGGATTAACTCGTGTTTACAACAGCAAACAAACAATCAGATTATTGTTTATTTTGCAAAAATTATAGGTTAAAATGTATAATAGAAGGAGCGTATGATGTCTAAGTCAGTTAGACACCTCTTTGTCAAAAAAGCATGTTAGAATCCTCCAAATTGGCGTCTAACTAATACCTAACTAAGCAACTATTCTACAATAAAAACAACAGTAATATAATAATTTCTTAAAAACATCCTACTTAAGTTTGGTTACATATGTGTGTCATACATCACAGTCAATCAGGCACAGTGAGATATTTTGCACTTTCGTCATCTTACCAACCGTGAAGTAAA
Organism: Platynereis dumerilii; assembly: GCA_026936325.1. Classification (NCBI taxonomy): domain Eukaryota; kingdom Metazoa; phylum Annelida; class Polychaeta; order Phyllodocida; family Nereididae; genus Platynereis; species Platynereis dumerilii. The sequence goes on from JAPTHN010000029.1 coordinate 3,393,559, forward strand.
ATGTCATTGTAAGTTTCCTAAATTTGGAAGATATTGAATGATACTGAACTTTTGTGGGATCTAAAAGGAAAGTTGTAAGTATCGATAATGCAACGTGTTCGCTCGTTGCTTTCTTGTTCCTTGTGTTTGTTGCAAGTAACTTATTATGGTACTGGCTATCCCTGATTGTGCTGTTTGAAGAGTTAGCAGTTTTTTTGTTATTCTTTGATTGATGGGAAACCAGTCAAATTTAACCATCTAGTATACTTAGGTGTCATCCAATTGGCACCAAAACATCGATTGCAGTGAGGAATTAGACCTGATCTGAGCCTCTGACACTGACAAGAGGAATGTCATGGGATGCCAGAAACACTATCCTGTCATGGCCATCTGTTGCAGAGGATGAAGGCAATGACAGGCAGTGAGCAGCAGCATTGCTAATGGGGTTAGTCAATAAGGCAACATGATAGGCATCAAGGGAATCAAGGCATGTAACAACATGCCATGAATTACCAGGTTACAGGACCAGATGTAAGGCCAGTGGTTGACCCGCCTGCTCTTTGTATGATATGGTCGATGAGGCTGGACAGTCAGAGCTACCAGCTCTTGTCTATGTTTAGCAATTAAAGAAGCTCACATAAAGGTATATAAGTAAACATGAATTCCTGTCTGAATAATCAACCTTATAAAGCTGAATGCTGTCCAGCACCAAATGGGCAACATTTCAGACTGCCAGTATTTCACTATACACTGTTGGTGTGAGGATTTAGTGGTATGGAAGGAATCAAAACCCAATTGTAAGAAATGTAGCTAACATTTAAGTTGTGGGAGCATTTCTTAGCTAAAATACTTAGAAAAATAGTGCTGTCCTTGACAGTATTTTTCCCTTCTTGCTCTCTCACTTTATTTCAATGCATACTAGTGAGTTTACGTTGGCGTACTCAATGAGAGTACTAAACACGAGAATCATGCAAAAGGCGTACCAGATGTCAATGGCCTTGGCATACGAGACGGCAATTGCATTGCTGCCCGAGTTGGTCAACTGGGTGGTCATGGTCAGCACAGTTGTAACTCCTGCAAAGTAATCACAATATATGGCTAGCTTTAAAAGTTGGAAGCTTTCTGGTTGGTTGCTGGCTTCACTTGGAAAAAGGAAGAACGTGAAAATGCTGTATTTAACTATCAACTTATTTCCTCTGCAGGCCTGATTAGAAAATAAATATGATTTACTCTAAAGGCAGGGGAGAAAAAGGCTGTTATCAACACAGTGCATTGGTGGGCAAAATTGGCTCATCGCATATTTATTGAAATGGAAATTGAGAGAGGGGCAGTCTGGGGCAGATAAGCTATGGCATGCGCAGGGTGGCAGGGGAAGACAGATACAATAGTGCTTATTCATCTGCTGTCAAGAACTGGGATTAAAGAAATACTTAAGCCAAACAATAAACTTCTTTTCTGTGACTCTTGTTTTGGCAAGTGCAGTTATAATTGGGCACACACAGAAGCATCAACAGAGGCACAGATATCCCTCTGTCTTCGAAGTCATATATTGGGACAGGAATCATTGAAGCAGTTGAAGACTCAAATGCCAAAAGAAAAAATGAATAAGCAGTATGAGTGTCCTGAGATTTCTGCACATTATAAATTATTCAGTGGTTGTCTAGAATTACCATGTTGTTCGTTTGACATATTGCGGACACAGAAAAGAAATGATTAATTCAATGCTTGTATGGGCTGTGTCTGATATCATTGTCATGGTTATGACTGATTATACCTGCAATAGGCCTACCCTATTATCTTTATATGTGTATGTACACCAGTGATTTTGCATGTCTCAGTAAATTGTGCGACTTCAGGTTGAAGGATTTCAGCGTTACTGATTTTTCAGGTAATTGCAATTGTCACTTCTCTTTCCTTGACTGGATTTTTGACTTTCGGGGTTATGCTTTATTATATGAACCAAAACTTATACCTTACCCAGCGTGATCTTGGCTGGTACTGCCTCCTTGTCGAACCAGAAGCTTACCCATGAGAGAATTACGATGGATGAGGTAGTAGCCAAACTGGTGCTTCCGGTGGAATATCACTTTCAGGCATGGGAAGGAACCTGCAATGGAAATAATCAAAGTTAAGAAATTAAACATTTTATGATTATGCTGTCTGACAATAAGGAGACACATTTAACATTTTGTCATTATGCTGTCTCGAAACCAGCAGCTTACACTGCGTTTCCAATTATCATGCAAGTGTGCTTTTTCCCAATATCTCAAGAAGAAATAACACTATTCTGATATCCTTTGCACAACATCCTGTCAGGATCTGCCACCGTTCAGGCAATTCAATGCTCAGTGACGCACCAGGTTTGTCTAAAGTTGTTTTTACAGGAGGCTTAATTTTTATGGGAGCAGATTTATTATGTTATGAAATCCCATTCACATTCATGTTATTCCTCGAAGTCCCGTTAAGGTCTTGTTCAGCTCTAAATCAAGGCAATGAAAAGGGGAAAGTGACAGCCTACCTTATTCCTGTGTGTAATATAAGTTAACAGCTGAGAGCTGTCAAATCAAGTGGAGCAACATTTTACGCTACGACATGGGAGTGATTTCTGAAAGGCGGCCCGGGGCTGCAGAAGATTGCAAAAAGGAATGAAATTATCAATTTATGGGCATTTTGACACTCGAGAGGGATCTGGAGCATGGAACTGATCAATGGAGTATCGAGGGACATTCGCTGAAATCGTGATCTGAGTGAAAGCATTTTATGGCAACTCACGCAACGCATTGTAGGTTCTTTTTTATTTGAGGAACTTTCATGATTTGTGAGCGAATGAGCTGCTGAGGGTTAAACAAACAAAGTACTGCAATGAATCAGCCACATATAACTTACTTCTGTCTATCGCAGTTCCGGGTACAATTGTTCCTCTATTAGACTTTTCTTGTCCACATAAAATAAGATTAGCTGCTCAGTGGGTGAGATCCTATAGCTGGCTGAGGGTGCCAGTATTGGTCGACCAATGAGCAGTGCAGCTTCAGCTGCCTCTGTGTAGTACTTCCCAAGTACTTTAATAGAGGGTATGTACTTGAAAAGAGTGCCCAGGAAGACTGAGTAGGAGGACTGAGAGGCAGAAGGAGCCAATGGAGTTGGAATGTCATTGCTTAAACCTGCAATGTTCCTCCAGGGCCATCAATGCCTGCCTCCCTCTGGAAGCCTCTTTCTCTCCTTACTTCTCCGGATGCCTCCCAATCCTTTGCTTTCTTATCGCGCCAAAGACAAGTGAGTCCCATTTGGGAAAACACCCACATCTGTGGCTGATGTTGGTGGCAGAGCAATTGCAGAGATATGGGTTAATTTGGAGGTTGTTTCAACAGGCACACTACGTGCTTGCTAGGTTACTAACCTGATACATTACACGTATAGTTGTGTATCATGTGTGTTCTGAAATTCGGTTACTTGGCCAGCGGTCTGATGAAAATTCACATATGCAGGAGAGTAATGAATGGAACCTTTGACTCCTGGTGGATTCTATGGAGGGAGAGGAGTTAGGTTACTAACCTGTAGATAACTTATCAAGACACAGCGTCTGCGGATAACTCTCAAATTGCGGCATTGAGAGACCTTCTTGGTGAAGCTCCACTGGGTCTGCTTTGTCCCATTCCATGGTCCCATCATTGGGCTTGTAGGAATCTGCAATAAGGTCATATTATGTTATGAAAGTAAGATTCAGATTCAGATTCAGATTACTTTTATTTTCTCTTGCATTCCAAGCATACAATTTAACATTATATATCGTTATACAGGTTCAGTTAATCTGTATGGTGGATTCACTTACAGCTGCTGAATCCTGTATTGTAGTCTTTATAATCCGGTGGGAAATTTTCAATATGAAATAAGAGTTTTAAAGTCATTCTGGAAAAGAAAAAACATTGGTGGGGCTAGTTATTGAATCGGGTATATTCCATACAACAAACATGAAGATGGAATGCATCGAAATTGTGAAAATGATTCTTGAATTTCGATTCTACCTTTAAAATATTGTTTGGCAATAAAGAGTACAATAATAATAATAATAATAATAATATAAATTTATATAGCGCCAGTTACAGGAAGCTGCTCACCAGCGCTTTCATTGACGTTATGTGCAGAATTGTTTAAATAGATGGGTTTTAAGATTTCGCTTGAAGCTCGGCAGTGAAACAGAGTTTTTCACATCTTCTGGCAGGATATTCCATAGTCGGGGAGCAGAGTGTGAGAAGGCCCTGTTTTCAATATTGTTGCCATTGGAATTTGGTACAATTAGTAAGTTTAAGTTATTGCTGCGGAGGCTTCGTGTGTGTTGATTTTTTACTGCTATAAGATTATTAATGTATTGCGGCGCTTGGTTGTTCAGAGCCTTCCATACGTTTGTCAGAATCTTGAATTGGCATCTTGCTGGGATCGGGAGCCAGTGAAGATCGTTTCTAAATTTAGAGACGTTGTCATATTTTTTGAGACGTTCAATTAGACGAACTGCTGAGTTTTGAGCTACCTGGAGTTTATTTTCAAGACGTTTTGGTATGCCGTACAGTAGTCCATTTCCATAATCCAGATGTGGAGTTACAAGTGCGTTGACCACCGTTTTAGTGACTTCTTTGTCAATACTATTCCTGATTGCTGAAATGTTCTTTATATTGTGATAAGCATTACTGTCAAAGATCACGCCCAGGTTTCTGACACTATTGGACGTTGCAATATTAACATTTTCTATTTGAATTTGTGAAAACTGTAGTTTGTTTAGCTGTCTCGGTCCTCCTATTAGAAGAAGTTCAGTTTTTTCTTCGTTGTTGCATAGCATGTTTTCGTGTAAGAATTTTCTGATTTCTGCAATACAATTTTCCATTTTTGATTTTGAATAATTCTGCATGTTTACACTGGGCTTGAAGGATAAAATAAGTTGTTGATCGTCAGCATATTTCTCATCTTGTACCTGGTGTTTTGAGGCAATATCACTTACAGGAGATATGTACGAGTTAAATAGTACTGGACCTAATTTTGAGCCTTGGGGTACCCCAAATTCAATTGTAGATATATCAGAGACTTCATTACTGATGATTGTGGATTGGGATCGCCCTGATAGATATGATTGAAACCAGTGATGTACTGTGCCATCAATACCCTGTTTGTGATGGAGTCTGTTAAGAAGAATATTGTGATCAATAGTGTCAAATGCTGCAGACAAATCAAGAAGTATCAGCATAGTGATTTCACCTTTGCTAAGATTTATCATTATATCATTATGAACCTTTTTTAGAAGAGTTTCTGTGCTATGGAATTTTTTGTAGGCTGACTGCTTTTTGTCGTCCAGATTGTTTTCAGTCAAGTGGTCAGTATATTGTTTAATTACAGCACTTTCAATCAATTTTCCGAGGAAAGACAAGTTAGACACAGGGCGATAGTTTTTCTTTGCATGCTCTAAACCTGGTTTTTTAGAAGGAGTTTTACCAGTGCATGCTTGAGTTCTGTCGGCATTTTTCCAAGTTGCAGAGACAGGTTCACTATCTTAGTTGTGATTGGTAGGAACTCGTTCATGCATTCAAGCATTAGCCATGTTGGTAAGGGATCCAGAGGGCAGTGTTTGATTGGCATTTCCTTGATCAACTTGTTGACCTCATCATGTGAGAGAGTTGCAAATTTATCAAGTTTTTGACCGGTGTATGTGGGTGGTATATGTGTTTGTTGTGTTGAGGTAAGTTTAGATCTGATGGTTTTAATTTTTTCGTTAAAGAAAATGTTGAATTCATTTGCTAGGTCCTTTGCATTGGTGTGTGTAGGCAGTGGAGACTCTTGTTTTCTGTTGAGGCTGGAGTTCAGTGCTTTGTACATCGCTCTAGAATTGCCTCTGGACTGTTCAATTTTGGTTTTGAGGTCAGAGGTTTTCAGTTTGTTTAGTGTTTCATTATATACATTCCTCTTTTCTTTAAAAATTTCCCAGTCTATTTCATTTCTAGTTTTCCTCCATTTTTTCTCAGCTCGTCTTTTCTCTGATTTTAGATTCTTAATGTCCGCGTTTGTCCATGGTGTAGGCGAGCGATTTCGAACGGATATGATTTGTTCTGGGGCATGCTTGTTTAGGACAATGGTGGTTGAATTGTATAACTTAACAAGTTTATCAAGCCCGTTATGGTTGTTTTGAGTGAATTCAGACATCTTCAAGTGCCTTCTAAGGTCAGACTTAAAGTCTCGCATGTTAATTTTGCGGGTCTGCCGAACTTTGATTCTCTTCACAGCTGTGTTAGCTCGGTTGATTGTAAGGTTGAAGAAGATACAGTTATGATCTGAGTTAAGATCTCCCACAGTGCAATTATTCACTGATGAATTCGAGCCAGTGATGACCAGATCCAGTGTGTTGCCATCTTTGTGGGTTGGTGAAGAAACATGCTGAACTAGTTCAAACATATCAAGGATGTCAGTGAACCTTTTTGTTCTGGGGTCATTAGGCTTATTTATGTGGAAGTTGAAGTCACCTGTGATAACCACTTCATTTTTGCGGGGCTGTAAATATGCTAGAAGGCCAGTAAATTCTTCAAAGAATTCGTCAATAGTGTATCGATTCGCAGCTGATGACTCTGGGCGATATATATTTATGAATGTTAATTTCTTTCGAGATAGCTGAAATTCAGTTTCAAGTAATTCAAAAGTTTTGGGTTGAAAGTTGTTGAGTTTTTTCGCTCTCAGTTCAGAACTAAACAAGCAGCCAACACCGCCACCCGCTCGGTTATCTCTCGGTGTGTGCAAGAACTGGCATTCACCCCCTCTTTCAAGTTCACCAATTTTAAGTGTATCATCTGATTTCAACCAGCTTTCAGCAATGAGAAATATATCGACACAATTTTCATCTCTTATCTCTTTTATAAGCTGCGTTTTATGTCTCAAGCTTTGAGCATTCAAAAAAACCCACTTTAAAGGTACCAGTGTTCTTATCACGATTGAGAGCAGACCGATCATTAAACAGACAGCTGTACCTATTCCGGAGCCTTACAGGATTGACAGGACGAGTGCTTTTGGAAGTTAAGTGAGCAACAGGAAGCGATGCACCATATTTGCTGAACAACTTGGTTTTGTTATCAAGACACAAAAAGGACCTAGTTCTAGTCGTATTACCATTACGATTGCGAACTATTGACGCAGGTATACCAGCTGAGTTGCATGAATTTTGAGAACCATTGCAGACAGCCATGGAGGCATGACTTAATTGATTTGAGTCTGTATAACAAAAGGAAGGACAATTAGAAGGATGATTAACATAAGATTTATTTACAAAAGTAGAAAGGACATGACGGTGGACGGAAGTGTTGTTGTTGAATTGCCTCCATGGCGTAGAATGTCAATTATTTTTCGCTTTTTTAGCAGTAGGCTCAGGGCTGTCTTCGATCATTTTAGTGACTATCGCTTTGGCTTTGTTAACACAGGTGCTGTCCCCGGAGATGATTACTGCATCCATCTTTTCCACGTATTTATCAGCGCTTCCTCTGTCCTTTGCAAACCATTTGCCAATGTTCATTTTGACGTTGTTGTCGGAGGTTAGGCTACGGATTCTGTTACCACTAGTGCCAATCAAAGTCCCGATGAAATCACCCGGAATCTGAAGAAATTCAGACACATCTTATTGACGTGTTTCTCCATTGTTATTTTACAAGTAGCTAAGTTTAATGAGTGTGAACTGGTTCAAGAACTGCAAGGTCATTTTCTCATTCTGTCATACATCTTGATTTATCAATGACAACCTTCTAGTATCTGACATGGTTGACAGAGACATACATTTTTCTTGTGACAGGGCAATTTTGTTTGAGTCTTCAAATGCCAAGAGAAATTTTTAAAAAGTGACAGGTCAATTATTCTGGGTTGAGTATCTATCATGGTTAGTTACCTATAAATTATCTCTTTGATGGAATGTTAGATAAGCTTATTGGAATATCTGATCAGGTCAGATGTTGTATCTGTTTGGAGCTTCCTGGGTCTTTGTTTGGTAAAATCACTCATACATTTCCTATTATACAGGGTCATACTGGGGTTGAGTTGGGCACTCTTTAGCCTAAATTGAATATTGATGAAAGGATGCATCAAAGGCGCTTGCCACGTTCATCTCTTGGGACCTCTGCATAAAAGGGAGATGGCCAAGGGAGACTGAAACCGAGGCTCCATGCTGTTATTGTGCCTCTTTTTGTTGTGGTGTTTTCTCTTTGTTGGTCTGTATGCGTACAGAAGAGAGATTGGTGAAACAATAAGCAGTAATTGGGAAACTATAAAACCTGATTTGTCTGTGATATCACTCAAGCCTCAGCCAGAGTCGGTCTCTGAAGAGCATTATGACTGCATTGTTGTTTTATTTTGGCTAATATAAACTGTTAGTCTTTACAAGACAAACTTGCATTGCTTAATGCTTGAGAAGATGTTTATGTGCCAAAGATTCCTTTTATTGATCTTTACATATGCTATTTGTGAAATAATTAAGGTAACTTTTTGGTGCATGGAAGTGCTCTACTGACTCTCTGTATAATGGCAATTATACAATTCGACACCTCTGTCAGCCAATCATGAGCCAGTATTTCACTGCAATAAAACTCATATTCTTTGTTGTCCAGTTATCCTCCCATGGGAGAATAATAAGTGAAGCTGTGAAAAACCCACAGCAACAAATGACAAGTTTCAGTTTTGTCTTATGGTATAAGCCGGTTATTCACCGCGGGATAGGCAATATGTGTTTATCACAGCTCGGGCTAACGCCCTCGCTGGATAAATCACATATTGCCTCTCCCTAGGTGAATAACCTATACTAATTGCAATAAATATGCCAATCAATCCAAGTGTTGCTACCTCGTTCTTGCCAGGATGGAGATCTGCAACTAAGGATGTTGTTCTGTTATTATTGAGTTAATTGATGAGACAAAGTCCCTGGAATCCAATTTGCAGAGACGGACTTGTTTTGCACCAACTGTCACGCCTCCCTTTTGTGATTCCAGACGTGAAACGTTTTGGCCATAGGTATTAGTGGCAAGAAATGTATTCAAGCTAAGTCCAATTTTCAGACAAATTAGATCAAATTGCGGCAAAGTTGCAGATATAGCCTTTTTGCCTCGATGTCTGCAGCATTGCTATGCTCGTAAGTTGCCCATTGCAGAACAATTCTTCTCATCACCTCCTAACTTGATTTTACGGTCCTGATGCACAAAGACGGAAAAACCAAGGAGGACCGAAAAGAGGCCCAACGAAAAAGTATGACAGAAATTACCCCTCCTCTATTCTTGACTTTTATATTTTGGCTTGGTCCTTGCAGAACTATATGGAACATTGGTGTTTTTTACTTTTGCACGGTGTCCTGGAACTGTATGTTATTGGCTACTTTCAAGAAAAACAGACACATCAAGTGGAATGGGAAGCTTGACCAAACATTTGCTGATGGCTTGAGGTCAAACTGCAATTGAGAAGTGGACAGAAATCCATCGTAAGCAAATTAGAGGAGAGATCAGCAGAAAAGGCTCTCTGATGGCCACTTTAATTGAGGTGAGTCTGGAGGAACTATTGAGGATAAGAGGCAACTTGCACCAGGCGTATGTTCAGTGAGCATCCAACATCACATTTGATTGTTCTTTTATATTTGAAATATGTATATCCTGATATATCTATTACAAATTATTCCTTTTAGTTTTAATTTGTATTGCTCACTTCTGTTATATTTGTATTACGTGAATTGTAAGCCCAAGAGGGCTGGGCTAGTATGTGAGCCCATTTCACAAAAATAAAGAATTTTCTCTCTGACTTAGTCTGACCACCTACGTTAAATAACGCTAACCTTATCCGTTAAATAATGTCTACCTTTAGACGGAATTATGTTTCCTCATTTTGTAAATCAAGTACTGAAAATGTCCAATATTTTCTTTTGAAAGATTCAGACTGATGATTTAAAGGGCTCCTACTTAAAAAATGCTTTAACTGACACTGTCTGCCATCAATATCTCACTTTGTCATCAATGTAAAATATAAAAGAAGAAGAATGTTACTGCAAACCTTCTGTTGGCCGTGTCGCAGATACAGAGATGTATATATGAGTGACTATCTGTTTCCTCTAATGCAGAGCATCTCAATTCTCAAAGACCTGATATCATTAATTTGATACCCATGTCACGAAAGTCTTCACTGATGATTTGGAATGTTGCGTTCCATAAAGATGTCTTCCCTGCAATGCTGCCGTTCTTGTGTGCAAACTTCAATATTGCGTAACATATAACTTCAGCTTCATTGAAGCGACACACGTCTCTTGCAACTTCTTTTGAGACCTCAGAATCCATTTGCTGAAAGCAGCCTGACATGTACATCTTGCAATTAAGAATGTTGTTTTTCTTTTTTTTCCTTGTTTTCTCAGCACAACTCTCCTGATTCACCTTTGTAAATTCATCTTTCCTGACCTGTCAGCCATAAGCAAGATTGTTCTTCTATTAAACTGCACCTTTTACTAGTAGCAAGCAACAGCATACAGATTGAGGCCACACATCTTGTGTTCTTGCACTTCTTTAACTCTCTTTAGCACATCCTTACAATTATTTTGGCTCCAGACAACAAGACTCTTGAAATTTTATGACACGGTGATGTTGTGAACATAGGCAGACTTTTCATTAGTGAAGACGATGTCCGGCACCCAGAAGCGAGAGATCATCTGTGAGGGAATTATGACGGGGTCTTCCTGCTCTGTGAAAGCAAATCGCAAGTCTTTCCATTTCAGCCGGAATAAGACATCCACTCGGAAGTCCTGCAGAAGAAAATGCAGGAAGGTTGCTAAAAAGAATGCTGAGGGGATGAGAAATTCATTAATATTTATGAGGATACTGCAAAGGTAGGGTCATGTTGGATTATAATTATTGTTAGTCATGGTGGCGTCTTTATTAGGCTTACAGCTGTCTAATGTAGCAAATATGGTGCCTGGCTGGAACATTCATTAATATTTATGAATAGACTTTTTCTTTTTAGGATCCCGTAAAAGGAAGAGCTATGGTGGCGTCCCTTACAGCTGTCTAATGTGGCAAATATGATGGGATCAAGGCAATACAGGACGTTGTGGAGAAGCTGGAGAAGCAACCAGCATGGTAGCACCATATGAGGCATGAATATTAAATTTCCTTCAGACTTGCTGTGCAGAGACACACAATTGGCTGATTATGGAAAGAAACCATAGATTAGGCTTACTGACTTTCATAAAGTTTTCTACTTACAGTGCAGGTTCAAAACCCAGCTTGTCACTCATTGCACTATTGGCTGTGGACCTCATTGAAGACCAGTCAGAGGTCTGTATAATTATAATGAATTGTATACTTGCTTTAGATTTTCTGATGCCTCAGTGGCTGATGTAATTCCAGCAACTTCCTTACTTCAGCAGCACTATGCCTTTCTCCCCTGGGTACATTAGCTACCACAGCCAAATTAGGTCTGTACAACTTGACTGACTCTTCAGCTTGGTAGCTTTCCTCCTTACTGCAAATTAGTCTGACAAGACAATAACAAGAAGCGACAAGAACTCAGCAGAGGCAGAACTACTCTTAGTGCACAACTTGTCTCGTACCTCGCATTTCCACAAGTGGATGTCTTGGCACAATGAATGGCCAGACCAGGAAAACAAGCATTAAAATTATAAAAGGTTGGAATTATTTCAGAAGGAGGACTGCAACAGTTCGCTGACATCCAAATTAATATGATTAGTGTATAAAACCACTGGTATCCTCCGATTATCTAGCAAATGATCAGCTCTGTCAACTTTTGTTTTTGGAGTGATCGTCAAAAGAAAATTCCAGTCTCGTTCATATGTCTCTCCAGATTCACAATACTACAGTCCTGCATCTAGTGTCAGTTAAACTAATACTTCAAAAGAAGGCTACCTGCCACTCAGCCCTAACTTACTGAAAAGCCCCTCTATCTCGCCTATCAATTAGACTAATAAAGTCAAAGTTCTGCACCTGGCTTGGTAGAAGGGAGATCATCGAGCTTACAACTTACTGCTTCATGCTGTCTTCTGTTAATCAATTTCTTCAAGTCAATGACCTCTTTCTCAAATCACTGTACATGTAGTCAATTTCCGTTGTTACAACAATGTGCTATAAATGTCAGTGTGTGAAATTGCAGGAGTACCCATAAAACACCACATCCATGTCGGCTGGAGCATCTCATCTGCCAACCTTCAAAATATTCATAGACTAATAATTCAGCAAAATCTTCTTTGTGGCTGATTTCTGGCCCAAGACAGATCCTGAGCTGGGTTTTGCAACCTTCCAGACGGTGCCATGAGGAACACAAGCAACCGAACTGCAGTCTACAACACTTACTTCTGCAAGTCCACCAAAAAACTGTCCATTATTTTTTTACGACAAATGAAGATTTATCTGCATCATGACCTTTTCAGGCTTTATATGACTTGAGACCTATAGACACTGTTCTTTCATAAACTTCTATTCAACCTTTTCCAGCACTTAAAATGAGCCTGCACACAGCACTTGCCGATATCTACTTCCAAATTAACTTATTGCTCCTCAGATATTCACATCACTTTCACTGGACCTTTAAAGAAAGATGTTACCTAATTATTTAGCAAATATCTTTTTGCTGGCTTATGAGGGTTTTGTGGCCCCAAGATGGTGACACTTCTGCAATTAGGGTTATATTGGCACCTGGGTTTACAGTGCCACCTGTCAGTGACCATTAAAGTGTTCAGTCAATGGTAACATAATGTCCAGTAAATACAGTTGGCTACAGCTTATTGCTCTTCACCCACTTGACATCCACACACATTTTTGTGCCTCTAACTATGCAAGACAGGTTGCTACACATGATAAACAATTATTTTTTCCAAATCAGGGAGGAGCCTTAGTTTGCTCTTGGTCTTATGCCTGGAAAGACAACATATAGTTTTAATTAATTACGTCATTGCCAAGGTTGCTTTGGCAGCAAGTTTATTCCAGCAGCCTTCCTTACTTCGGTAACATTATCCCTTTCTCCCTTGTGTACATTAGCTACACCAGCCCAATTAAGTATGAACAACCTGACTCAGTGACTTACTGTTCAGTCTGCAAAGTTTTCTCCTTTTGCAAATTAATCTGACACAACCATAACAAGAAGTGACACGAATTCAGAAGAGACAGAACATGCCAATCCTTTCTCTATTAGGAAAAACCATTTCATACCTCCCTGGTGCATTTCACAAGTGGATGTCTTTGCATAATTGATACCCAACCAGGAAAACAAACATCAAAATGGTAAAGGTTGAAGTTAGTTCTGAGGGAAGCAGTATAGCAGTGCTGACATTAGGGTGCCAATGAAATGCCAACTTTGGAAATGTCAAGTTCTTACCCCCTGAACTTTTTCCTTTTGGTCTTGGGATAAACTTTGCCAAATTTCAGGGAAATTAATTGATATTTAGAGGTTGCTCAACGGCACTGAAGTTTATAAAGCAAATCCAATAGGGTTCTGAGTCAAAAATTAACTTACCAGTCCCAGTAGACACAACAACATGAAAATCTATTGGAATTATTGGTTTTGGAACCCTCATAGTGTCCTTTCATCAAGACAATCTTGTTTCCGCAAAAATGATAATGATTAGGGCTTATATGGCAGCCATTTTGAAAAATGGCTGCCAAGATCAATTTTCGCCCAGAATTCTGACTTAAATTGTCATAAGACCACCACGTTTTTAAATAAAAATATGTTTTATGTATATTAATCACAATTAATGTGTCTTTGTCACTTTGAATAAAAATTTTATTAGTCCTAGGCCAGTTGGAGCCTAAAATATAGGCAAAAATTGATTTCAGCAGCCATTTTTCAAAATGGCTGCCATATGAAGCCCATGGAATAAAAACCAGTCAATGAGAAATGACATTATGATGAAGAACAATAATAGATCCCAAAACCAATAATTCCAATAGATTTTCATTTTGGTGTGTCTACTGGAGCATGTAAGTTAATTTTTGACACCGAACCCCATTGGATTTACATTATAAACTTCAATGCCATTGTCTAAAAATCAAGCGATTTTCATGAAATTTGGCACAGGTGATCCTAAGATCCAAAAGAAAAAGTTCAGGGGGTAAGACCTTGACATTTCTCTGTTTTTATTTTTCCAATGCATTTCATTGGCACCCTAGCTGACATCCACCAATGAAGTTTATATTGGTAGCATACAAATGCACTGGTGTCCTCCCTTTGGACCTTTCTCTTGCAGACAACTTGTTTCATGCTTTCCTGGTGCCCTTCCACAAGTGAATGTCTTAGTATAATTGGTGCAAAACACACAAACTTTGAAAATCAGTTCAGCAACCTCTGCATGAGGAAAATAATACAAATGTTGAGATGACATTGACATATCTTCCTAATATGGCAAACAATTCATGCTTATATTTCCCTTATCTTAAATGGCATAACATGCATATTTCCCAGAGCTACACAAATGTATACCTTCCCAATTTTATGATTTTTTTTAAACCGTTCTCAAATCAATGATCCAGCATTGTGCTCCCTTTAACAGTTTTTCTCCTTTTCTACAGCATTTGATCAGCTACGTTTTCTCTTTTAAGTAATCTTGAAAGGGAATTCTAGTCTCGTTCCTATTCCTAGATCCTGTTCTCGACCTAATTCCAATGTTCTCAGACCGTCCTGCTTTATCTACTGCAAGTTCCATTGCACTAAAAATACTTTGGTTGGAAAGCTCTTTCTGCTCTGCACAAGTTTATTGAATAGCCCCTCTATTCCTTTCTGTGTACTAGAAAAAAAAAGTAAGTGAGCAGTTCTGGGAAAAACCAAAAGGTTCTGAAGCAGCATTCACCTCACCAGCTGGTTATACGAAAGATGATCAACATTGATGTTACAACTTACATATTGCCAATAAATGTCCTCTTTCAATTGCCAAGAAATGCCCTCTTTTATTTGATTTCTTTCAATCATCGTCATGTCATCACTACTCAAACCAAGGTACGTGCAAACCCATTTGACAATACACAGTGTGCCATATATGTTAGTAAATGTCAGCGCATGTCTGAATGGGCCCAGTAACACCAGATGCCACATCCTTGCTCACTGCAGCATCTACTGAGTGCTGGAAAATATTTATTGGCTAATAATTCGGCAAAATTTTCTTTCTAGCTGGGATCAGAGCTAAACCTTGGTTTTGTGACTTAAGATGTGCAGGACAATTGTGGTATACAAAAGTCATAAATTGGAAAATCAAACATTCTTGAGAATGTTGTCACATCCAGGAAACCATAATTCAAGTGGAAAAGAAAGCTCATTGAGAAACTTAGACGTGGACACAATCTTCAACCAAAACCTCTGCAGACAATGCAGCTGTATATAGTGCTCGAACTTCCAAAAGCAATTCCTTTCTCAACAATGGCAGTAACAATGACACCTCTCCATGATGTATCTGGGAATTGTGGTATTGTGCTTTGACAACTGAAATTTATCTCTGTCATCTTTGATGTTCGAGTTATCTCACTCCAAGGCGTTCAGCCAGAAGTGAAATATTGCCTTGCGGGAAAATGTTCAAGAAAGGGCATCTATATTTTCACCCTTGAGTACAGAAACATGACTTAGTTAGTCCCATGTTATGCTGGCTCTCGATTTCTAGATGTGAAATGGACAGTGATAGATCAGCAAGTTCTACGAATTACTCTGTTTTTGGTGACCATGTTTGTACATCCAGTATAATGCACATGAATTAAATTATAGACCTGCATATTTCATGTAATAGAAATTACCAGAGATTATGTAAGCAGTAACTAAAGGTGCATGGCAATTTCAGTGTTATATAGGACAGTGCAAGATGCAAGACGTAGAAGGCCACTGAATGAAAGTTATAATAATGCAACAAATTGATGCTGTCCTATTAGCATAACATGAACGCTGCAATGTCTGTTGACATCATTATTCACAGGGCACCTAAATCAAACTAATTGTTATGAACACCATCCTATATTTCCTTCTAAGTATGCAATGCATTTGATGGTTATATACAGTGTATTAGTCTGGTAGACTGGCAAAGATCATTCTGCAACACAAAATCCCTTATTAAACACCCTTGAGAATATTGGAAAACTCCCCATCTGAACAATTGATCATACTTGGGGAATTTACTGTGAAGTAATACGCGATAGACTTCCCAGATAATCTTCATATCCATGTTATGAAAAGTTCATTATGAAATGCGTTGCCTGCCTAATGCACCAGAAGATTCCATGCATACTAAAGACTGTCTGGTCCCCCTAAAGCTGCAAAAATGCCATACCTTTACTTCATGAGCTTTTTTCCTTTCTGTTAACTTTGCACCTCATTGCCCTGATGAATTCATCTCAGGAAGCAACATACACTGCCTTATTCCCATCAGACCGTTACATGTGTACATCAGACTGAGCTTTATTGATTTTCTGTTGCTTGGAGGTGGGATAGTTTCCAAGGTGATATGGTAAGACACAAGGACAGTCAACTCATTGGACAGCAGTAGCCCAGGGCTAGGACAGCAGTTCCTATCAAAATCCCTATCAGCGTGCCTCGGTGGTCCAACGTCGACCCGAAGCTGGTCCGATGCTACTGACATCGGACCGACGCTGGGCCGACGTTGGACCGCCGAGGCATGCTGACTGGGATATGCTTGTCAAAACTTGAGACTCCACGCTCTATAACACCTTATTTTGATCCCTTAAAATTGGACGGCGGCCACTAGTGTGGAAGAGACAAGTTACTGTTGTGTTTAACTGATGGTATGCATCTAGTTGAACAATGAGGTGGATGCAAAGTACATCCGCTTACTTCGCAATAATCTAATTGATTACCAACAAATCTGAAAAATCCATGCTTTCTTTATTATAGCAATGTAGTAGAGAATGCCATAACTGGCTGATAGGCCAAGACAGATTTGATGCTCACTCTCCGCAAATGGCAAAACAAAGAGACAATCCATCGTGGTGTTAAAGGCCAATGACCTCGTTGATGGAGCCAGCCACCATAGGGGCCCAATTCAGGGTGCGATTGTGGCTGTCAATGGCTAGCAGGTCAATTAGGCGCAGAACTTTGAACACACAATTCCTATTCCAGGAGAAGGTCTAGTGGTCGCTACAGTTGCTCAATTGTGTTTACAGGCTGATTAGAGAAAAATTAACATAGCATTTCATCATGCATTTAGATACACGTAAAGGACTTAGTAAGTACAAGAATGAGGATACACATGAAAAAGAATAGACAGTGCTCAATTGTTGTGCAACATGCAAGTTATTATGTTTTTATTTGCAGTTGCACTTGTGTTGTAGTTGGGCCGAATGGAACAATACTAAATGTAACTGCAAATATCTCAAATACATTTCAAATCGCACAACATGCTGGTTCTGTCATGTTATTTTCTAAATTACGAATTATCAAAGCTGATTTTCCTGCCTTCAGGCAAGAGGGTAAATATACATGTAGCATGGAGGTACACAGAATGCAAAACTTGTCTTGTTTGTGCTTGTTCTTCCTGATGCTATAAAAGAGCTAAAATTGCACTTAGTGAACATTCCATTTCATTTTCCTCATGACTTCACCCCACACAATACAACCAACCAGACCATCACATCTGTCTGACATTGACCTATTGATTCTGATGTTACTACAGGAGGTAGAAAGTCAAAACATTTCCATGGTGAAATAATTTAATATACAAGGTCGGGTCTAGCCATACGAAAGTAATGCACTTTTATGTTGTTCCAGATTTACGTCAAAGCTTTGTCATTGCGTTTACATCCTGAATTTCACGATGTTTCAGTCCGAATTAAATGGACGCTGCCCTCTTCTGAAAGAGACCAGCTAAAAAGTGTGAGTGTGGCAAGGATGATGAAGAGATCTTCCGGAAAGTGACCTTGCTACAGAAAGGCCAGTGCAGAAGACAATTGACTCAACTTAAAGTGGCCTTGCGACGCCAAATGGAAGCAAGTGCAGATGATGAGATAAGCAACACATCAATTCTCTTTCCTAACAGGACTTGTGACTTCTCCTTGGACACCCTGAACCAGATAACTTAGATTACAAAGATGAGAGAGGTTCAGATGTCGCACGAGAAGCTGCAATGCCAGAGATTCATAATGGCCAGAGTAGAGTATTATTGGGGCCCTGTAGTGTACCAGAGTTGTTTTTTTTAGGGGGGGTGGTGCAGTTATTTCAATGTGTCCTACTCATGGTGGTTTAATTTGGTGGCAACCTTTAAGACTCTGTTGCTGATGTTGGGTAGATTTGGCTTATAATGTTAACTTTGCATTCCTTTATTTTGCCGTAATCTCAGAGAAAGTGCATCTTATCACTGATTGGAGAATTTTTTAGGTGTACTGTACAATGTAGTTTATCAATGGAAGAGTATATTGACATTGATTGGCAAACAATGCATTCATCAATATTTTCCTCTTCCTTATTGATTGTCATTGCTTTTCCGGCAAGAAAAAGGCTTTAGAACTTCATATCTATTATTTGTTTGATTACAGGCATTTTTTCCCTTTCTTCTGTGCCATACACAGATGCTGTTCTTTTATAGACCATCTGGATCGAATGTTTTAAAAATCAAGATTGCTTTCCACTGCATTGGCTGGCATGTAGACCAACTTCTGCAGACCCAGATAAGGCAGAATACTTCCTGCCCAGTAAGAAATTGGCACAGACAAGGCTCCAACCAAGACTGGAATCTCAAGTAGCATTTGCAGGAAAATATATGAGAAGACCTGGAGAACAATATTGGTAGATAAAAATAGGTGAAAACAAACAGATATACAGTATAAATAATAGATGTTGATATTCAGTTTTCCTGAGAGAGTAATCATTTGGATATTTTGGAAGCCAAGTAGCGGATTATCCGAACCCAACATTCAATGAGTGTATTGTGGAGTAATTTGCAGTTCAACTGCAGTTTATGTAGTTTGCTGTCTTCCTGGTAGACACTACAAAATGTAACGAAAACCAAGAAAGACAAATACGTCCTTACCTGCCTCGATATAGCCCAGTAAGGTGCTGCAGAGGTGTAAAACACCAACTCAGGCATGCATGAAACAGGGTGTCCGCTTTCAGGGAAAGCATAATTATGTCCTGTCTCAGAGTGTCTCTGCTCTATTGTTGTCGCTTCCTTTACAGCCAAACACTTTGCTATAGAATTAGAGTGGACTGTGGCACTGTGAAAATGGGACTTCGTGACTCATAATAGCCGATGACGTGTCATCTTCTCTACTTTCAACATGGGAAACTTAGAGGCTGTTTGATTAGTCATGATCAAGAGACAGCCATTTGACATCTCATAACGGATTTTAGAGTGAAAATCAGATGCATAATCCTTTCATTTGGCTGTCACCAACAAGTGGGATAAGTCTCCTTCAATCAAATTAACATTGAAAGTATTGGGTATGATCATGACAAATCATCAGCATGATGACACACGAAGTGCCATTTTCACTGTGCCACAGTCGCCTCTAACTCTATATCAAAGTGTTTGGCTGTAATTGTCCTGACGGATCAATTTGCAGTGAGGAGACAACTTTGCAGATTTGAGAGTGTGTCAGGCTGTAGAGGCATAATTGGGCTGTTGTATCTGATGTACATAACAGAAAGATATCTAATTGCTAAGGTACCAAATTTAATAGAAAATAGAAACGGACTATCTAACTTAGGAAAATAATTTAACACAAGGCTGTCCAATTCTCTGAATGTGTTTTAGCTCTTATATATATGACATCCAAGATTCATGCCCATAATATTGATGATCTTCCATAGTCATGCATCTATTATCACTAATTAAAATAAGTATAAGTAATGTGAAAAAATAAGAGAGTGGACTAGATTCAATTGAGATTGTTACTGGTGACCACAAAAGAAAGCTGCAACTATCATATTTTATATACGATTTTCTGAGATTTATCATGTACAGTCATCACAGTTTCTGTTTGGCAATCACAGGTTCCTCCATCTTTTACTGAAATATTATCATGATGATATTTTCATGACAACTGCCAAGGTTGCTCTGTGTATACAATTTGGATACAAGCAGGCAAGCCATTGCCTTGGGCTTGGCAGAGCTTTAATTTCTTCATTCTGCATCACCAACAAGTGGTTCTACTGACAGACAGACAATAGACGTTTATTTACATAATGAAAATAAATATATACACATTCATTTATAGGACCACACATATATGCAAAAGAAAAGAGACAAAAAACTTTCATTATGTAGGGAGATTCCTCGAAGGCCAAAAAGTGGCCGCTATCGAGGAACCACCCTAAGATAAAAAAATAAATACAACTTTTTTTAGGAACCTCCTGAGCCCAGATACATATAACCACATATTTCAACATTTAAAGACTTTGTAGCTTGCAAATAACGACACATTTTAGATTAACAAGAAAGTAGGTAGTTTGTTTTAAATAGTAGCCCCAGTAGAATGAAATCTGAATTCCAAAATTCCAATTGCCCCTATGGATAGAGACAGAAAAACTAGGCATTTGGCAATTTCAGCAAAGAAATATTTGACCACTCCCCATAGACAACAGACATAGATATAATAATTCCACTATTTTTCACATTAAAGGCAGGCTTCCATTAAATCACAGTAGTGTCTGTATTCCCCTTGTACATTGTCAAGGACGTTCATTTCAAACTGAGTCCAACATTAACAGTAGAAAATATGATTATGTAGTTCAAGTGACTAGAAAAAACTGAGATCGTCCATAGTCTACAAGCAATTTGATGAGAACCACAGGCTAATAAAGCATTTTCATGAGATTTGGCAGTTGATCAGGTGTCAAAAATTAAAGCAGAAACATTTCTAGTAAGAAGTATGTGAAGCTCTCGTCCTAAGCCTACAAGCAATTTGATGAGAATCACAGGCTATTGAAGCATTTTTATGAGATTCGGCAATTGAACAAGAGTCAAAATTAAAGCAGAAACCAGACGAGTGCATTATTTAACTGCATATATAACAGTTTCTGATAGTACATTCGTATTTGTACTTATCAGTCAGATATGCCTTCACATATTTAGTAAAACCATGGAGATTATGGGTAGAGAACTTGTCTTTGATAATTTGAGGGCAGTTATTAAAAGCCACTGTAATCACATACCTTATGCCAGTTTTGGCAAATTCATGCTTTGATCTTGGGATTTTGAACTGATTAGCATGTCTAGTATGACGCTGATGGGTGCTGGAATTTCTTACAAAAAGGTTTCCAAGAAAGTAACCTAGTAAAATTCTATTTTCTAACTTGTAACAAAATTTTAGTTCTTGAAGTGAACAGAGGTCTTCCACCCTTAAAAGCTTCAATTTTTTGAAAATTGGTTCAGTATGGGCATTATATTTTTCTTTAATTATATTTCTAACTGCCTTTTTCTGTAATTTTATTACAGAGTTGATTTTTGGTTTCCAACAAAGAATTCCATAATTTAGATGTGGTAGGAACAGGGTATTATACAAAGTCAAAATAATTTTACTCGGTAGCATATTCTTCAACTTGGACATAATTGCAACCACCTTTGACAATTTCAATGTTATCTTATGAACATGGGGTTTCCAAGTGAGATGCTTATCAATTGTGATTCCCAGGTAATCAAAAGTATCAACAAACTCGATGGACGAACCATCCAGAGTTATCTCAGGACAAGATACACGTTTCCTAGCAGTGTGAAAAAGCAAAGCTTTGGTTTTTGCAGAATTCAAAGACAACTTATTCAATTTAAGCCAGTCTGAGATTTTGGCAAACTCAGTATTGATAATAATATCACGCTCTTGGCCAGCATAGTCAAAAGTACGAAGAGACGCAGAAAGAGTAGAATCATCAGCATAGACAATGGGTTGAAAGAGAGAGCTGGCGGCATGGAGATCATTTATATAAATAATGAAAAGCAAGGGTCCCAAGATAGACCCTTGGGGGACACAAACTGTAATTGGAAGTAAAGATGAGTTGTGTCTATCAAATGAAATGTATTGATGGCGATCTTTTAAATAACTTCTAAACAACTCCAAAGAATTTCCTCTTATACCATAATATTGTAACTTTGATAAAAGAATGTTGTGGTCAATGGTATCGAAAGCTTTAGATAAATCTAGAAATATTGCCAAGGGTGTTTCGTTCTTGTCCATAGTGTCAATTATTCTATTTATAAGTTCCAAAGCAGCCAATTCAGTTGAGTGGTTGCTTCTAAAGGCATACTGATTTTCATAGAACAAATTATTTTTGGTGAAATAGTCTACTAATTGTGAGTGAATGATTCTTTCCAGGACTTTTGATAAACTGGGCAAGACAGAAATAGATCTATAGTTTTCAAAAAGATAATCTTCATTTTTCTTAAAGAGGGGAACAACCTTTGCAATTTTCAGTTTGTCAGGGAAAACACCATTATGAATTGATTGGTTTATCACAAGGGTAAGAGGTGCCAAAATCTCATTTTTGATCATTTTCAATAATTTGTTAGAAAGATAGTCACAACCACAACTAGATTTAGGTTTAAGATTTCCAATAATTTTCAACACAGTCTCCTGAGTAACATACTCAAACGAGAAGGTCTGCATAGTTGGTGACTGCAAGTAGTTCATGAATGTTTGGCCTTCAGGTGCACTTATTTGTGAAGAAAGATTACGACCAACATTAATGAAGTACTCATTGAACTTATTAGCAATACAATTTACATCAGACTTATAAGTACCATCTTCTTCTTCTTCTTCTTCTTTAGTAAATTCCTCCTTTTTTCAGGAGAACCCTACCAGAGGCAGGTATAAAGTCACATTAACTATACTGTTCCCTCTCACCCCGATTTTAGTCTAGTACTATATTAGTTAGTGCTACAGTTGTTAGTACTATAATTATTAGTGCTACCACGCTTTTTAGCTTCATAAGAATAGGGGACTGCGTATCTCATATTTTTCTTCCCTCACTTTTATAAAACACTAGGCTGCTTTAACGATACTATTTTTGTGTAAGTTGTAGTCTTGCAAGGTGGATACCATGGCAGAGATTATTTATGGAGCGCTGTGTTCTTCCGTAATTTGGGTGTTCTCTGTCTGGCCCATTCAAAAAGTTGCGGAAGTTTGGCAGTTCCGGTACCCAACCTGAAGTGCCTTCCATAATTTGTTGAAGTTTTTCCTCTCTCAATGTTTGCGTTTCTGGGCAACTCAGCAGCATATGTTCCAAGTCCTCTTCTTCCAATTTGCAAAGCTGACAGATAGCGTTCTCTGTGGCGCCTATTTTCTTCTTTCTTCTTTGTGTTAAGTAGACACCAGTTAACATTTTTGCCCTAGTCATGGCAGCTGGAACGGCCCTGGCGTTGTTTTGACAGGAGTCCCAAACTGGGTGTGTCATTCCCAGTTTTGAGATATCCTTATCTAGCAGGCGCAGTGATGTTTTTTCCCTATTAGAAGCTAGCTGTTTCCTCCAGTGCATCTCGATGTTTGAGGTGACATACTGTTTCCATATTTCTTTCCTCCATGGGGCGGTGGTGTGGCCTTGTAGACAGATGTTATACTTCACACTCTTTTCGAGGACCATTTGAAACCAGCTGTATTTGTTACTTAGTGCTAGCTGTCGGTTAGCAAGTTGGAAGAGAGTTGGGTGCTTTCGCCGGCTCTGCAGATAGCGCCAAACAGGGATAGGATCCGAATATCAAGTTGTGCCTCAATTGGCAGGGTGCCAAGTAAAATGAACAGGGCATCGGTTGATACGTTTGACGGCAGACCTTGTACTTGTCTAAGGAGTTGTTTGTGGTAGCGGTCGATCTCACCAATCTGTGACTTGCTCAGGACTATCGCTTCCAGACCATATAATAGACGTGGAATGATATATGTGTTAATGATCTTTATGGAAACAGCGGGACTAAGGCCGTTATTCCCGTATAGTCCAGTTCCCATTAGTGCATAGCCGGTTTTCCTGGCTGTCTGGATTCTCTCGGTTACATTTGGCCTTAGGCTCCCTGAGTTCCATGTAAGGCCAAGGTGAGTGAATTCTTGGGTCTCAGTCATCATCCTGTCTCCGAGGTCCCAACCTTCCGGGTTACTTGCGGCGTTGATCATTCTTGTTACGGTGCTCTTTTCCGGGTGTAGTTTATAGAAGTGGTCGTTGGAGTATTTGAGGCACGCCGTGATCATCGCTTGGAGATCTGTGCTAGAGGATGCTAGGAGTAGTTGGTCGTCCGCACAAGTGGGAGTTCCTATGAAGATCGCGCCTATGTGCATACCTACTTTTGCTTGCTGCAGTTGCTGCAGGAGATCGTTGATGTACAATTTGTAGAGCCCTGTAGATGTTACTGCTCCCTGTCTAACACCCTGTTGTGCTCTAAAGTTCCTGCTGAGATCATTCTGCCATCTGACCTTTTCAGTTATGTTAGAGTACAAGTCATCTAGGAGAAGCCAATGTGGGCCTTCGATTCCGGCATGGTGTATTTTCTCCTTGAGTATTTTATGGTCAACAACATCAAATGCTTTTTGGGCATCCAGCGCAGCTGCATAAATGGGCTGGCTTGTGTGCTTTCCAGTTGCTAATGCTTCAGTTAGGCATAGGGTGGCCATACTTGGGGAGAGGCCCGGAGTGAAGCCAAACTGTAGGTCACTTGCCTTTGCTGACAGCTTGTGGTGTTGTTGGTCTTGGAGGAGATGCTCCATAACTTTTCCAATGATGGCCGTGATGGTAATTCCACGATAGTTGGACCTGACTCTGTCGTCCTTTCCCTTTTTGGGGATTGGAATTTTATAGCCGGATTTGCATTTCTCTGGGCACTTCCCATCTTTCATTATATTGTTGAAGACGTTAGTCATTACATCAATGAAGTCAGGTGTGGCATTCATAAGGTGCTCTGCCGTTATACTGTCCATATCTGCTGCTTTGTTCTTATTCAGTCTTCTTACAGCATTCCTTACATCAAAGCTGGTGAGTGCTGGATCTGGTGACTTTAGTCTTATTGCTCTATGGTGTTGTCTGAGGGTCTCCGTTGACACTAACCACGGGCTGTCTGCTGCTTCTTTATTCACAGATGAGAGGTCTTCGAAGTATGAAGCCCACAGTTCTCTCTGGTCCCTAGTGTCAAAGATCAGTTCTCCATCCACCTGTATCACCGGTGAGTTACAACTGTGTCCTCTACTGTTCTTTATCAGTTTGTGGAAGGTCTTCTGATCTCTCTCCGAGGCATTCATTATATCGTTGATCAGCTTTTCCTTGACATGAGCCGAATTCTGTCTCTGGAGTGCCCGTAGTGTCTTTTTGGCGGTGACCATTGCCAAGGTGTCTTGATGGAGTTGTCCTGGTCTTCCCATCTGTTTCCATCGCCAGAAGGCTCTTTTGGCTATCTTCATGGCTTCTTGGATCCTCGGGTTCCATGGTCTTGAGGTCTTCCTTGGTTTTCCCCCTGTTCTGGGCTTAGGTGTAGCTCTTGCAGTCGCTGTCTCCATAAGCTGGGTGAGAATTGAGACAGACGCAGTCGTGTCCAATATGTCAAAGTTGATTTTTGCAAGTTCCTGGTCAATGAATTCTTGGTATTCGCTTAAGTTTACTTTTTCCCAGTTGACCTTCTGAGTTTGCTGCTGTGTCGCGGCTGGGCACTTTGCCTTCTCGGTTGTTGATCCAAGATTGAGCATACAGAGGATTGGGCAATGAGTAGAGCAATTTATTTGTCCTCTTTCTGAATTTTTGCTAACAATACTTGTATTGTGCCATGGAGTTTTCTTGTCGCCAAAGAAATAGTCTAGATGGGACGCATGGCGTAGTCCTTCATGTTCATATGTCTTGCAGTCCTTGATGTCCTCATTCAGGTTGGTCAGGTTGCACGATTCTGTCACGGTCATAAGTGCCTTTTCTTTTTTACCGGCTCTCTTGAAGAGGTTCGCATTCAGATCCCCGCCTAAGAGGATGCTGTGGGTGTTGTCGTATTTCGCTATTAGTTCACTTATGACGGCCAAATCTTCGCTGAAGAGGTCAAGTGCAGCCCGGCTTTCCCCGGATGGCAGATAGCAACAGATTATGCAGATCTGTTTACCTTTTGGCTGTTGAAAGAGAATTGGTAGTACCCGTCCATTGCCTTCATTGATGACTCGGATGTACGGATGTAGTTTCTTCTTCCAGAGTATGGCTACCCCGCCGTGGCCCCTCGGGCAGCTATCCTGCGTTATATTACATTCGTCGTCAATGGACCTCACAGTGCAGTCATACCCCGGGAGAGTGGTGTTAATGATGTTCTTCGCCTCGAAAGACCATAACCAGTGCTCTTGTATTAATATTATGTCGATTTCTTTCTCCATGTCCAGTAATATTGCCGAGTTATATTTAATACCTTCTATGTTGAGAGACATAATTCTCAGCTCATCACCCGTCTCTAGTTGCTATTCCTCAGGTCTCGTTCCGTTTCTCTGGGGTGTTGTGCAGTTGGGCAGAGCAATCTCTTCAAGTGCTGCATAATGGCCACTCAATGTGACATCAGAGCCTTTCCTTTGCTGGGCTTCCATGTGTATGCTACACACTCCAGGGTTCGGGGGCTGTTCAGCATTTTGTGCAACTGCCGCTCCCGGGCTGGGACAGGTCCTCCGCGGGTCAGGGGTTGCCGATTCGTCAGTTCCAGCATCTTTCCTTGATCCGGGGCCGTTGCCTAGCCTGCTATTGGCATCACTCATGAAGCTTGGTCCAGGTTGGTTCGGCTGCCCTCTCACGTAGCCAGGCCCTGTTTGGTTTAGCTGTCCTTGCTGCATGTAGCAAGCTGATGGATGGCTGGCTCTGTAGAACAGGGGTGGACCAGTTGCGGCTAGATTCGGATGGGCAGGGGTCTGGGTTGTGGGCACTTGGGGGTAGGCATTTTGGATGTGCCCTCTGCTCTCATAGGGTAGCCCGCTCGGAGGGTAGTGCAGACCCATTGGATGGTGGATGTACCCTTGGCTATATTGGCCATGGATACGTGGTTCTCTGAAGTCAGCGAGGGTAGGTCCGGATTCACCCTGGCGTTTATTATGGCTACCTGCGCTCTGGACACGGTCCATCCCTGATTGTGATTCAGATTGTTAAATTTACTCTGGAGTTGATCCATTCTCATCTCCATCTGTTGAAGTCTCATTTCCTGAAGTTGTCTCTCTACTGTCTTCATTCTTTCATCAAACCGGTGTTCGCCTTCTTCTTCCCGGCAGCTTTCTCTCATTCTGTCTCCGTACCTAGTATATGCAGGTTGGGCACTCTCTGTTGGTGTCCACGAGGGGGGGATTGACGCCAGACGATCATTGAGTATGCGGTTGCTTTCTTGGAGCTGTTTTACCTGACTCTCCAGGGCCTCTATATGTGTCCTAGAGTTGGCGTATTGTAGGCTTTTCAGCTGTAAGTCCTTTTCTCTCTGGTTGATAGCTTTTTCTTGCTGCTTGAGTCTCTTCTGTGAATGTTCCATTTCCTTTTCCACAAGGCTTAGTGTCTGTCTCAGCTCATCACAATGTTCACATTCCCTTATCAGTCTCTGTTGTACTATTTGGGGGGGCCTCTGTTGGCTTCGTTGGTGGTTTTCTGGATTGTTTATAGGCTGGTGTCTGCCCGGGCTGACATTTGGGAGATGCTGCATTGGGCTGTCTATTGATGTACCATTCACATGCAGGTCGTGGCGGGGTTTTCCACTTGGGTCGGTGAGGCTCGACAGACTGTTGCTTGCATTAATTCCAGGCGTGCTACTTAGCGTCGTGCGCTGCATACTGTTTGGCAAGGCGCCCGACAAGCTGCTGGGCGAGCTGCTTTGCAAATTGCCTGATATGTTGTTTGGCATGTTGCTTGGCACACTATCTGGAATTGTAGGGAGCGCATGGGTGCCGTTTCTCAAATGTAGTTCAAGGTTTTCCTCTACGTCCTTCTCTATGGCTGTCTCTTCTTGCCTTCCTGAGTAGCTTTTGCAACTAGCCATAGCTTGGATACCTATTGACTCCGCTGTGTGGATTGCCTTCTGGATGGCCTGGTGCTCGGGTGGCACGTTTTTTGATCGTGGTACGTCGTCACGTTTGGCTTTTTCAATGGGTGACACCTTACTTCGTGTGCCTGCGGCGACCTGGGGTGTGGTATCGCTTGGCTTAGTTACGCCACCGTTTTCTACCTCTTTTTGGTTCGCACTCGTTGAGTTCTTGTAGCTCTTGGTGCTGTTTGCGAGGATATGTTCAAGGCACAGTTTGATATTGGCGTTGAGAGTTTCTGGGTCTGTAGTCGGCCTGACTTCATTCATCTCATGAATTATATCAGTAATGCAGGGCCAATCTTTTTCCAGAAACTTCTGTTGACTTCTTCCTGACAGTCTTATTGACGAGCTGGTGTGGTATAGGTCTAGAGTATAGGAAACTTGGTCTCCATATGTCTTGATTCTTATTGTGACTTGAACTATTGAGGAATCCTGATCCGTGTGGACTGTTGCTTGGAGGCAGAGACCTGCAGTATTGAAGCTGGAATAGTACTGGCATGTTGCTCTCCTAAATAGCTCATACAGGCCAGCTTGGCAGACCAGGTTTAGACCAGCACCTACCAAAAACAATTTGGGGAAGTCTTTTTTGTTGCTATTTCTATTCAAAATAGCTTTAATTGTTTTCAATGTTTTTTGTATGTCATTTCGAAATTTGTTGAAACACATTTCATAGTAGGCTTTCTTGGCACTTCTGATTAAGTTTCTCAAAATTTTATTATAATTTGACAGATTGATCTTTAAAGTCAAATATAACTCTGATCCCCTATCTGTTTCACAGAGCCTTTTGTAAAGTTTGTCTCTGAATCTAATCGAAGCCAGGATACCTTGAGTTATCCATTTATTCAATTTGTGTCTATGTTTTTTAAACTTTACAATTTTGACAGGAATATGCTCATTGTATGCTCTCTGAATAATTTCATCTAGTTTATTGTAATTTTGATTGGGATCAGCAGCTAAATCAGAATCAAACGTGTCCATCTGACTACACTCATTAGAGATCATGGCTTTAAAGTTTGAGTAGGATTGACTACTTCTTGACCACTTCCTGACATATTTAAAGGAGCATTTTTGAATTTTCAAGTAATCTAAAGAGATAAAAAAAGGAAGGTGATCTGATATAAAGTAAAGTAAAAGTAAAGTAAAATTTTATTTAACGTCGATGATGACAATAAAAACAGATAACATAAGCTGTTCAGCTTTTAACCGACTAGTAAAATAACAGAACAAGGTGAAAGAATGAAATATATATACAACTTAAAAGTTGATATGTCCTGACAGTATTTCATGTCACAG
The DNA here is from genome assembly GCA_026936325.1 of Platynereis dumerilii. Lineage (NCBI taxonomy): Eukaryota > Metazoa > Annelida > Polychaeta > Phyllodocida > Nereididae > Platynereis > Platynereis dumerilii. The sequence continues at coordinate 3,422,786 of JAPTHN010000029.1, forward strand.
GGCAGAGAATTCCATAATGCAGGACCTTGGTATCGAATTGACCTTTTGCCATACTGAATAGTGTTAAACCGTGGTTGAACAAGCTTGTTATTATCTCTCATGTTGTATTGAGATATTTGTTTGTCAAAAAATGAACTTTCAATAGGTGGCGCTAGGCTATTGATGACTTTGAAAACAAATTCTGCTAAGTTATTTTTACGGTTCACATGTAGCATTTTCTTTCCCGTTTTCAGGAGAATATCATTATATGTGCTTTCATAATCATTACAGACTAGTCTTAAAGCTCTTTCATTCAGTTTTTCAAATTTTCTATCTTGGCCGAGAGAGAAATTGTTATATGCAATAGAGCAATACACAAAGTTTGACGCCACGAATGCCTCATAGACTCTCATTCGCCCTTCATAGTCTATATACTTGTATATTCGTTGCAGTGCATTTATTTGTCTTGCTGCCTTTTTGGTGACAAGTGATACTTGATGATTAAATGTAAGCTTATTGTCAATATGGATGCCTAATAATTTCACCAATTCCTCAGATTTTATAGTATTATTCTGTATTACAAGTGTAATATCTGAGTTATCCCTGCTTAAACAAATTGTTTGAAATTTTGTTGGATTTGCCTTCATGAAGTTAGCACTGAACTATGAGATTGCATGTGCAGACGCTACCTCCAGTTTTTCTTTTACTACTGATAAATTATTATGCGAGTATATTTGTCATTAAGATCCCAGAAGTGGTCGAGGAGAAATCATTTGAAAGTTTAAGAAAGATGTTGTCTATGAGGGTGTTACTATGCTCAGTTATTCTTGTGGGAAGTGTGATCTTGGGAACAAAACCATTTCCTATCACAGTTTCGAAGTAATCATTGAAAGAACGTTTTTCCTTTATCTTCAGGAGATCTACATTAAAATCACCTGCAACAACAACTTCTTTATTATTTGATTGTAAACTGTGAAAAATTTAGTCTATTTCAGTTATAAAAACATCACAATTATCCGTTGGGGGCCTATAAATACTTCCTATGATAATTTTTTTTATTAGAGTGAGGAGACAGCGAATCACCGGTAGAGACTTCAATAAAAATTTCATCGAATAAGTTTGATTGACTAGGAAAAGATAACACATTATATCTCAGAGTTTCTTTTAAATAAATTGCAACACCCCCATGCTGGTTAGATGTTCTACCTTTAGAAATCAGATTATAACCATTTAATTGAAATAAAGAGAGATCTGATTGATCTGTCAACCAAGTCTCTTGTAGGCAAATTGCAGTAAAATGAGGATGAGAAGCACCTTCAATATATAATTTAAGTTCATTAAATTTTGCTTTTAAGGATTGCTCATTTAAAGACAATATCTTAACACTATCTGATCTGCTTGCAAATAATTCGTTGAGGCTTTCAATTTCATAGTAAGGGGAGGGCATAAAAATTGATGGGGCTTCATCATCATCTAACGCATCCTCATTTACCAGTCTCAACAGACTGGGAGTACTATCTTCCAAAGTCATTGGGAAACCAGACATGTTTGTAAATCAGAAGATGTTCTCAAGTTGAGGCAAGCTAGGTAAGTAAAAAATAGTTTTTTCATTTGCGCTGATAACATGGTTTGAGTGGAAAGGTAAAAATCGAAATTGAAATGAATTACAATAATGTTCTGATGCTCAGGAGGAACCAGAGATGTCAATAGCGAAATAATGGCTAAAAAGACAATGGTCAACAGAGTCATCACAGTGTGAAATATTTGCTGGATATTTCGGTTTTTATAAGTTAGTAGAATTTCATAGCATATTGTTACCCAGACGAAAATTCAATTTTTGATGAAATAACAACATACAATATGAACACATTTGTCCATAATGGGAGACAGGGTGAAGTAATCAAAGCAAAACAATTAACTTACCACATATCTCCAGTATGGTAAATTATCCATAGCAATTTAAATTCACATTTTTCATGCTAATATAGTGTATAATTTAGAATCCTTGTGACAAGAAAGATCCCAAAAACTTGTTCATTGGTATTATAGAATTAAGTAGTTAATGCATTAACCACAGTTTACATCCCAGCTGTGGAGAACAAAACCAGAAAAAAACAATAACAAAGGGATAAAGAAAAATAAGTCTCACACTGACAGAAAGAAACTTGTTGTTGTTATAACAAATCTAACACATGTCATCATGACACATCTCACATATTTCATTTTGACACATATCACACATTTCTTTCAACAGGTATCACATTCAGTTTTTCAGTTTTTCAGTTTTTCAGTTTTTCACGGATTTCAGTCAATACTTCGCTCCTAGTATTTCCATGAAAGGTGGTTGCTTACAGTTTTGGAGTTCAAATTTTGACCTATTCCAAAGAATGGGTCCATTGTAGCTTCACCCAAAAATCTTTGTTCTGTTTTGGCAAGTGCTTCTCTGCATTCCGGATTTTGGGAAAACTTTGAACTATTTGCATTAAAGAGAATTCCTTTAGCTTTATTTTGCCAAATTTCCTTCTTGAATAATTTCACAGATTTGCCTAGGTCCATAATTTTTCTCGTATCAGTTTCTGCGAGTATTTTGTCAGCAGCATCATTGTCATTGAAAAGCAGTGCTTTGGAGTATTGGATATATTGCTCTCTGGAGTTGTACGTATATCCCTCTACTCTAACTGGACAGGGGTACAGGTTGCTGAGGATAGCATACTTGGATGAAAATACCACACTTTCTGCAGTCGTGATAATTGAAGAGTTCTCGGGGTGGAGATGTTCTGGAATCTCCTTCATATTCTCAACTGTGTACCTTTTATTGTTTAAGAACAAAGAGTCAAGTCTCAGAGATGCGTGTTTGATCAATGTAGATCTTCTAGCGGCCATGAAAAATGGATACAGTTTATTTCTGTTGTCTTTAACAGATTTTGGATAATCTTCTGACATCCATATTTTAGTCCCTTTTAATAACTGACGGTTTTGTCAAACTTTGTTCCTTTGTTTGAAAAGATTAAATATGGCCAGTATTGGCCTAGGCTTATTACTGTCTTTGGATGTGTGACCAGTACGTGAAACCTTTTCAAAGACAAATTCCCTGTCAAACAGATGGCCCATGTGTTTTTTCAAAAACGTTGTGAGAATGTCCTCAGTTATTTCCCAAGTTTCTCCGTCTTGCTCATCTAGACCCTCAAATATCAAATTGTTCTTTCTAGACCGACTATCCAAGTAGGTTAAGTCTTTTTTCAGTTTTGCATTTTCTTGTTTGACATTATTCAGTTCTTCTTTCAACTGTATTGTCCAATCTTTTGGTCAGAGAGTCAACAGTTTGGTTTAGGCCAGATAGTCTATCGTTATTATCTTTAACAGTAGCTTCAATGAAAGACAAATTATCTGTTATTTCCTTCAGCCAGGCTGGTTGTTGCTGGGGGGCTTCCTGAGCCATCCCAGCAAACACAAACGGTTTTTCAACGGTTTTATAGCGGTCGGTGTTCAAACCGTTATTTGATAACGTTTTTTTAACCAAATTTCGATGTTAATAAAAAATGTGTTATTCCAACCGTCGAAGTTTAACATATTTTTAACGTTTAATGAAAATGTTTAGAATACGTTACCTGAAAATATGTTTCTGTAATGCATAAAGTACATTATTCAGACATTATGAATGTTGATAAAGTTTAAATGTCGATTTAACATCTGACTTTAGCATTGAAAAAATGTTTAAAGAAAACGTTAGAAATATGTTTTTTGAAAACATATTTTTTTAACGTGGAAAAAACGTTTAATAAAAATGTTGAAAACACGTTACAGAAAATAAGTTTCTGTAATGCATAAAATACATAATTCTGACATTATGACTGTTGGTAAAGTTTCAATGTTGATTTAACATCTGACTTTAGCATTGAAAGAATGTTTTAAGAAAACGTTAGAAATATGTTTTTTGAAAACGTATTTCTTTAACGTGGAAAAAACGTTTAATGAAAATGTTGAAAATATGTTACTTGAAAATAAGTTTCTGTAATGCATAAAATATATTATTCTGACATTATTCATGTTGGTAAAGTTTTAATGTCGATTTAACATCTGACTTCAGCATTGAAATAATGCTTCAAGAAAATTTTATAATAATGTTTTTGGAAAACATATTTCTTTAACTTGGAAAAAATGTTTAATGAAAATGTTGAAAATACATTACCTGAAAATAAGTTTCTATATACATTATTCTGACATTATGAATGTTGGTAAAGTTTTAATGTCGAATTAACATCTGACTTTAGCATTGAAAGAATGTTTCAAGAAAATGTTAAAAATATGTTTTTTGAAAACATATTTCTTTAACGTGGAAAAAACGTTTAATGAAAATGTTGAAAATATGTTACTTGAAAATAAGTTTCTGTAATGCATAAAATACATTATTCTGACATTATGAATGTTGGTAAAGTTTTAATGTTGATGTAACATCTGACTTTAGCATTGAAATAATGTTTCAAGAAAATGTTAGAATAATGTTTTTTGAAAACATATTTCTTTAACGTGGAAAAAACGTTTAATGAAAATGTTGAAAATACGTTACCTGAAAATAAGTTTCTATAAGGCATAAAATACATTATTCTGACATTATGAATGTTGGTAAAATTTTAATGACGATTTAACATCTGACTTCAGCTTTGAAAAAATGTTTCTTTCAAAAGTGTTTCTGAACATTAAAATAAAAACGTCTTTAAAACGTTATCAAAGATTTGTTTCAAAATGTTAAAATAAAATGTTTTTCAAATGAATTTTTAAGCTGATTGACTTCATCAACTTCTTTTTTTAACGTTTCCAAAATTCATTCAAGAAAATGTTAGAAATACGTTATTTAAAAACATATTTCTTTAACATGGAAAAAACATTATTCCCATGTCGTGAAAATATGTATATATATATAAACTTTTATAAGATATGTAAAACGATTAATGAAACTTTTTCATTTGACAATATGGTCACAGAAACTTTTTTCCAAGACTGTTTCAGAATATATAGTGAAAAGCATAATTAAAGCATTATAAATGCTCAATTTGAAAACATTTGAAAAAAACGTTTTTCAACAGAATTTTGAAACTGAGCGACAATGTTAAACTTTTAACTTCATTGTTTAACGTTTCTGATATGTATAATGAAAACGTTAAATATACGTTATTTGAAAACGTTTCTCTGCAAAATGGAAAATACATTATTCTTACGTTGTTAATATGTGAAAAGTGATTAAAGCAAACGTGTTTGGTTGAAGACCCTGCATGAGGTTGTCGTAGCATCAATTGTTTTTAAATCAAAAGCATAGACTCAGAAATGTCTGAGCACTTCATGCTTTACCTGTATCACTCTGTGTTACATGATGAAATATTCAACTATCCTCAGTCAGTCAAGTTGTGTTTCTTTTCACTTGCATGTGAAAATGTATGTTGTCATTAATCAACAACTATTTCACCTACAAAAAAATGGTTCACACTTTTGGAATCCTCAGATGATATACTCGATGATGGGTTCTGTTAAAATTGTGTTCCTCAAATTTGTAGACTTTAGGCCCTCTCAACACAAAAAAGTCACACACAAAATCAGGGAAAATGACGTTTTTCGGCTACTTAATGCTTTATTCAGAAACCTAATATACACTTAGCTCGTTAATATGCGCATCTTTTGTTCCAAAAATCATCTTCCTATCTGCCTCCGTTGCTGAGCAGTGAAGGTTTTACTAAAATTGAAAAACACAACATTTTGTCACTTGTGGCTGCAGCAGCACTGAAAAATGGTGTTTCCTCTCAGGTCCGTCCAATCTGTCACATGTTAAAAAGATCATGCAATATCATGGGTCCCAGAATTAGACAGATAGAAAGATAGATTAGATAGATAGATTAGATAGATAGATTGGATTGATAGATAGATAGATAGATAGATAGATAGATAGATAGATAGATAGATAGATAGATAGATAGATAGATAGATAGATAGATAGATAGTAATTGCTAATTATCAGTTTCTTGTTCATTTCAATCTATTTCAATTTCAGGTTATTAATTCTTCATGGATAATTTATCTATTAAGCCCTGGCATTATAGGGTACATTTCTATGAGTCGTACATTTAGTTATGTAACCTTGAGTCCCACACTTTAGTTGTTGAAGTAACTGTGTAATTAAATAAATCAAATGGAGACTTTTTTGGAGAGTAATTCAGAGCATAAATTATTTCAATATTGACTCTAAAGTAGGTTTTAATGAAAGAGGATATTAATAAGATTACAGCTCCGGCTTTTTCCTTTTTCTTTTAATGCCTGAAACACACTGTGCAAGGGTCAGCCAAAATAACAGTGAAACAATGGAAAACATGGTGAACCATGAACATTTTACTAAATGCTCAAAAATAGTTCAAATGAACTTAATATTAAAAGAAATAGCAAAAATAACTGTATAATATTATATGATTAATTTTCTAACCTCAGTATCTATAACAAACATTTGAGTCATATTATAGGCCTCCCTTACAAGCATCCATATATATTTCAATTTTGATTCAGATTTAGCTATTCTGTAAATACAGATACATTTATAGAGATGAAATTGCACAATAAGTTTGTATATATGGGGCCTATCATAAAATTATCTTTCTAGCTGCTACTAAGCTCTACTAATTCTGTATAATTGTAAGAACTATTTTTATGCATAAATTATATGATGAATATGCCATTATAATGATATATATGGTATAATTATTTCTAATGAAATATTATTTATATTGTATAAATATGTACATGTACATGTAGGTTTCTTATAGCCAAGTTGTAATACAAATCCAATGCTAATTTAGGTTTCACAACCCCTCAAATTAAATATAAAAGTATTAATATAACAATATAGTTTTCAGATTGAATCTGAGGGTCCAATTTCACCACTAAATAGCTCTGAATAGACCAGAACATAGCTCATTATCTCAGAATTATGCAAGCATTAATTGGGGGTTAAATGCATGGTTCAGTGAACAGGCTTCAAGATTGGATACAATTCTGCCATTCTGCATTGGTATCCAGGACTGTGAACATCACTTGCAGTACTATTATATGTGAGTTTCATTTTTATTATTTTCCACAAATTACAAATCATGTTATTATTTTACTGACAAGTAATTAATATTTTGTGAACTAATGAATTCAACTGATTTCTTTCCAGATTGACAAGAAAAATGCTGCAAATGGTGACTGGGGAGTTAATGAGAGGTACAGTACAACCCAAAATAAAGTAATAAAATTTTCTGCCAGAAGTCCTCTGTTTACCTATTTTGCCCTCTTTTCTCCTCTCCACCCCAAATCTCCTTACAACTCCCTTTGACTCGTTTCAACAACCTTAGCCCAGATTAAGAACCCTATTTAGACAGCTACCAATGTAACTGCATTTTGCAGAGGTGAAATATATCAAGTTAATCAAACAAAATGGGGGCGATGGAGTTTGAATTGGTGTTGTTTAAATGTGATTTTAATGTAATTTTAAAAGGTAGTTTCAAATAGGTCAAAGTAGGAAGTGATTCAGAGGTAGTCAAAAGGGGTGAAAGGGTAAAGGAGTGGCTGATTCTTCCTTCCTGCTGGGTTAATCGTACTTTATTTTGGGTTGTACTGTATATGCCTATATAGAGCTGTACAGCTAACTATCTAGCTATTTATCTCTCTATATATATATCTATCTACCTAGCTATCTAGCTGACTATCTAGCTATCTATCTGATTATCTTGCTATCAATCTCATTGTTTAGCTATCACTCTTGCTATCTATACATGTAGCTATTAATCTGGCTATGAAGTTAACTTGCAACCTATCTGGCTATACAGCAACCTATCTAGCTATTTATCTGGCTGTTTATCTGTCTATCTGGCTATCTAGATGTCAATCTGGCTATCTGGCTATCCAACTACCTATCTGGCTGTTTATCTATCTATCCAGTCATCTAGCCATCTATCTGTCTATCTAGCTATCTATCTGGCTATCTATCTGACTATCTAGTGATCAATTTGGCTATCTAGAAATCTAGCTATCTATATGGCTATCTAGCTACCTATATCTGGTTATTCTGCTACCTATCCAGCTAATTATCTACCAAGTAATCTATTTGGTTATCTAGCTACCTGTCTTGCTACCTTTCTGGCTATCTAGCTATCAATATCTAGCTATCTATTTGGATATCTAGCTATCTCTCTGGCTATCTACCTATCAATCTGACTATCTAGCTATCTATCTGGGTATCTAGCTATCAGTCTGGCTATCTAGCTATCTATCTGGCAATCTAGCTATCTATCTGGCTATCTAGTTATCTATCTGGCTATCTAGCTATCAAACTGGATATCTAGTTACTTATCTATCTATCTATCTATCCATCTATCTATCCATCTAACCATCGATCTATCTTATCTTTTCTATCAAACCTATCAAATTGACCTTGTCTATCTGATCAATCGTATGTATCTTATCTATCTTTCCCTTCCTATCTTATCCTTTATATATATTGTCATTCTTTCTAACCAATCTACCATGCCCTTCCAATGTTGCTAATCTATTCTATCTTTCCCATCTGGCTAATCTACCTTATCCTTCCTGTTTTATTTTTCTAGCAAATCCTTTCCATGCATTTTATCCTTTCCTTCCTGTCTTCCTGCCTGAATTTGTGTCTCTCTTTCTTTCAATAATTTTATCTTCCTTTCTTTTTACCAGCCTTCTCTGAATCTCTTCTAGTTTGTTATATTTTGTGTCTTATCCCCTTCTTTCTATGAGGTTTATACCATATTCACAGCAAAGACCTTTGAATTATTGACATTTCATATATTGCATTATTTATTATGTTACTATGGAAAAACTGACAACAAATACTTTCTTTGCAGTGGAAGAACATGATGAGGCCAGCAGTGACACAAGATCCTCAAGATGCAAAAAAAACCAACAAAAACGACAAATCAAATGTATACCCCTACACCCCAACACCCCCATCATAATAAAGGCATTCCTCCTCCAATGTTGGAAGAACGTTTCAATATAACGCTTGAAAAATGGTTTTCCCCACAATGTAATAAAAACGTTTCCCAAAAATGTTGAAAAAACGTTTCCTTGAAACGTAAAAATAACGGTTTCTCCATCACGTAATGAAACCATCCTCCAAATACGTCAAATAACGGTTTATTCATAACGTAATATAACCATTCTCCAAGTAATGTTATAAATGCATGCATTAGCAAGCGTTCTAAAAACATTTTCCTTAATCAGTGTATTAAAAATGTCAAATAAACTGAAAATATATGTTAATTATAACCATGGGAGAAAACATCAAAATAACGTCAAGAAAAGGTTTTTGGAAAACCGTTAAATGAAAACATGATTTTGCTGATTATTTGACGCAATTGAAAAACTGTTTTTGGAAACACATGACATAATTCTGACCGTTTTTGTAAAACGTTAAAATCATGTTTTTTGGACCATCCAATTTAACATAATTTAAACGTAGTGAAAAAATGGTTTTTCAACGGATTTTCAACCGTTTATAAACGTAATTTAAACGTACTTGTGTTTGTTGGGATGGTGATAATGTAGAGAAGTCCATCAAAACGATAGTCCAACACAAATAGTCCAGAAATAGGCACAAAAATCAATAAAATAAGCACAATAATCACATATCCAGTTGCACAATTTAACCAGTTACCATTATATAAAAACAGGTAACATAAATACAAAGCTAAAAGAAATAAACTACTGCTATGCATGGTATGCAATGGGTTGATGCTTTCCCTCCTACCCACACCATTGTAGATACAGTCATCCAATTTATAGCAAAAGATGAATATACACTTTTTTAACAAACCAGATTCTAATGGTTAAGACTTTTCCCAATGTGGTTAACTTTCAAAACCATTGTGGCTTTAGCCATATTTTAAATTTTTAATACAGAAGAACAGACATTGGGCGAGATACTCTATTGCTAAGTCTGTCACCATCTATCCTCTCTCTCAAAATACCATGCAATGCCTCACAGGCTTTTATTTAGTTTTACATTACCAATAATGTTTTGCTATAGCCGGTTCAGCAACTGAATTGAATGGCCTGCTGGTGTGATCCGTAAATGCAGGACAAAGGAAGCATTGACTGGACTAATGTATTTACACAACAAAATGAATCTGTTTGTTGATGGCCAATGATGAACACACAGTGGTGATGGTGCTTGTTTAGATGAGGTAATTGCAGAATGCATTCAAAAGTAATGTGTTAACATCAATATTGATAACTAGAAGAGCCCATCAGGGCACATTCACTGTTATGCAGTTCTATATATACGTTCATGAAAACTCAGGGGGCAGAACCAAAAAATATTGAAAATGATTCAGTTCAAAAACATTGATGCATAAAGGGAAAGCAAATAATTGTAATTGCTGAAAGAACTATATAATTTTAATCCAAGAAGACAAAAACAGATCTATACACTCTTATGCTGCCACACAGCTTCTGTTAATTTCTTTTCCGACACAACAGCTCCCTCTGGTGTTAATTCATTAAAAGGCACAGAATTTGACAGAGAGCAAGAAAAAAACCTGAATACATTCTATAAATAGAAGAAGTCAGTGTATTATAAGTAATTAATAAATTACATATAGTAGTTTGGGAGAAAAAATTGCAACTAAAATAGGTTTTATTAGCCAAAACACTATTATTATTTTCTCCACTTGGGGGCCACAACGCTACTGCAGTGATCACATGACCAAGACGTCATCAGCCACAACAGAGCGTCTCCATGACGCTCGCTGTAGGCAGGACTGCTGGATGTTTGAAACTGCTGGAAAAGTGCAGAAACCTCAAATTTAGGGCCCCTTGAACCACCAAAAGTTGCTCTGTCTCCCCTTTATGACAATGTAAGTACCCTATGCGAATTTGGCGGTCGTGGGCCACCCAGATTCCTCAATCCAAAAGGTGAAAGAAATAGCTTAAGAAACATGAATTATATATAGTAAGATACCAATATTGACATGCCATCAGTGTCAGAAACAAAGCCCTCCAAAATTACCATGGCTGCACTTCATTAGCATAAATTATGCAAATGAATTTTTTTTTTTGCACAGAGATAAGTATCCAGTACCTCGGGTATGAATTGAAAATTCTCTGCACATAAAAAATTAATAAATATTCATTAATGAAGTTCAGCAGTGTGGGTCGCTAGCATGGAGTTCAGTTGAACTTCGGTTGTTGATAATAATGTATGTTTCATTCACAACATTGTCCATCATGTATTCATTTGGTCAAAATGGCTGTTAGGTCACCAAAACCAAGCAAGAGGCAGTCTATATGTATAACTTTTTCTTGTGTAAAATAATAAGAGGAGGCGATTTTAAACTGTTATAGCAAGGCCACATACAATCACAGTTACCAGATGTGATGGCCACACAAAATATAAAAGCATAATTTTATATAAAGCCAGTTTAGCTTTTTATTTACTTTTGAGACTTTCATTATGTTGCACAAAGAAGTTGTTTGTTGAAGTCAATTAACAAGCACTAGCACCATGCTGGTTGACCATTGAAGCATTACATTGATAGGCAGGGGCTTTATTAAATGCTGTAACTTCCAAAGTTTACAAAGAGAGCTTGGACTGAGGCCGGGAGGATGGCGACCCAGCTGAATGCCTGAACAGTGGAAAATGCAGCAAACAAATGGATGGCGCCTAGTTTAAAAGACACATTCAGGAAATACATTAACGGTCATCATTGAATTTCATGGCAAAACACACCAGAATGAATATCCGTGATGATGGCGGCAATAAATGTAGTCTGCAATAGAAGGGTCCATTAGCAGGGCAACATAATTATGTATGCTATCGCATCGACCAATGTGGTGATAACTTACGACAATTTACTATACTAAAGAAGGGAATTTAATGACTGGCAATGCTTGGCTTGGCTGCGTGAAGACCAGAAAATCTTCTTTGCATGACCTTCTTATGGTCTGTACTTCACTTGCATTTATCAGCACACATGTGTACCAACTGCGTCTGTTTGGTCTTCTAATTCTGCTGTTAATGACAGGCTCTAGCAGTTTCAGGCAAAGGTTGGCCATTGAGCGACAGATTGACACTTTTTGTTGTTGATGGTCCTCATATTTGGTGTTCATTATTTGTGACCTGCACTTGAAGATTTTTTAAATGCTTTGAAAGTGGATCCTTCAGAATTTGATTTACAATATTGCACCTAAACATATATCAGTGAAGGCTGACTGCCATGCAACTGTGTCATTAGTAACTGAACGCAGCATCTATATTATTCTGTGCTACATCTCCAATGTTCGGCTCCTCTTAAAAAGTTATGATAATGATATAAACAGTCAAATGTAGAAAAGCATTTATCTGAGAATGAAGGCATTTCAGAGCACACATGTAGTGAACATTGTAATTGGCTAGTTTCTGCCAACTTAATTGACCTTAGTAAAAAAGTAACTGATACCAAAAAAAAACCACCAAATTACTCTGAAAACATCATACTGTATCTTATAAGTCAGGTCAGTGATGGTAAATATATAGTCAAGTAGTAGCTCAAAATCTCCATAGAGAATGCTGTTTCCTGAGATTTAAACTCTTATTTTCTCTTCTGTATTTGCGTGCACTAGGTGACCTTCCCGCTCCTCTTAATGACTGCCTCCTTCAGTTTGAAGACCAGCATTATTGCCATATGTTGTGCCAATGCTGCGCATAGGCAATGGACTGCTTTCGTGTTTCCGATACATTTGTTGGTTCTGATAGCCTTGGGGATAGTAAGTGCTTGGTACTCGTCCTTCATTACCTTCACCAGAAAGTTTGAAGTTGGATCCCTTGGAATGTGATTTACAATATTATGCACCATCTCCATCTCAAAAGGCCTGACTGTTATGCAATTGCGCAATTAGTATCTGATCACCCAGTCACCTTATCAATGTTCTTGTCCTAATTCTTTGACTGCTTTAAATACTGGTGCCATTCCTAATGTAGTGTCAGAAAAAAAACTATTCTGGAATTAATCCTTTTTAATATGTGTGGATTTACTGTCGCCAGTGAAACATGGACAGCACAAACTGAGTCAGTAAATGGTCTGCGACTTTGCACATTTTCAAAATCTTGATGAAGCCAGGAAAAAGGCTGTGTCATTGTCAGTGTGAAAGAGTATTTTATTGCATATTAGCCTTTGTTTGTCACTGCATCTTCCGGTGATCTACCTCCTGCCTGCTATATGAGACCATAATCACATTAACTGACTGCCCTGCTGCTGGTTGGTGGTGCCAAAAAGTGGCACTGGCGACCCTTATAGCCCTTTGCATGGGAAGTGAATTAGGGTGGGAATGGTAGAAGTGAAGTATCAAGGGAGGCCGGTCTAATGGCTCTTAGTGTAATAGAGGAAAAGTGCTTTTCCTGCATCCCGTAAACTGAATTCTAGAAGGTCAGTATTCCTACAACATTGCTTTTTCACCCTGCATGTCATATTCATTGTTACTCTGGTCTTCATCTCCATTGAGTTGCTTATTTACAATTGTGGGCCCTTCCCAGTTATACTTCATTGTGTGTAATATTGGCAATTCATTATTGTTGCACGAAAGAAGCTAACCTAAACGCAATTTATGTACAGTGATTGACTGTGATTCACTAGGCTACACGTAATTGATTAAAGCTTCATGGACCCACCGACACAATAGATTTTCTGCCGACAGAAAAAGAAAAATTGAAAAAAAAATGAAATTGTTTTTTTGACATTATAAGGAATATTTTATTCACCTTTTTTTTTAAAGTGCCTTGAGAAGATCGGAGAAGCTAAAGATCAATTATGTGTGGCCTTATTTAATTTGCAAAAGCCTAGGTAAGGCATATGCAGTGATTTTTCACAACCAATGACTAATGCAGAGTCAGTTGTATTTTATTTTTTATTGTTTTAGGCAATGTTTCCTTTTCTGGTTGGCTGTATGCAGCTTTACGAAGAACAGTGGATGTAGACCAGGCTACCACCAAATAATAGCCATACACAATGCAGATGCTATGGTGGCATTTTGTGCTGCTAGATGCCGTATTGGTGTTGTACAGATACTTGGCGTCTCACTTGCGCCCCCCCCCCCATGACATAAAAGGCACCTCTGTGAACCAGACAGTTACTAATGTGATATAGGCTATATGTATTTCATAACTCATAGAAAAACTGCACACAAGACACCCTTCTGTTGTATGTATTTTTCTCCATCTCTTATTCTGTGATTACTGTCATAAGTGGTCTGAACAGTCGTTTAAGCTGATTCATGAATGGAAACAGTCGTCCTGACCGGATACTTTATACACATCTTTCCTTCTATCCTTACGAAATTCCCCCAAACTCTTTTGATAAATTATCCTCTTATGCTTGCCAGTCTTCAGTAGATCAATTATGCACCCATATAGTTCTAGAAGTTCATTGGGGAAGAACAAGGCCACATCTTAGTTCTACCGACATCAATGATGCATTTGATTTGTGGCTTCCTCTCATCTCAGTCTCTTCCGTCTTTATGTTCATGTTGGTTAAGCAGTTCTTAAGTCAGAAAAGAAAGTACAGAGCCTAATGAGGTGGTTTGAAATGAACAAGACATATCCCCATGAGATTATTCAGGTAAACATAACAGAGATTGTTCATCATGTGCATTAACATGTAAAAGGGCTGCTTCATACCAGTGAGGACATATAGTGTTGAATTTAAAATACAATTTTTATAATTTTTATAATTCAATTTACTTTGTATATTTCAGTCATTGATCATTGATTGTATTTGCTGTACTATTGTGAGAATTTGCCAAACAACAGTTCAATATAACTGTCAAAGTAAGCTGTAGAATCCTTAGTTTCTGTGTTCTGGTGAGGTTATTCACAGTTTTAGTATCAGGAAGCATAGTCCTAATGCTAAATTAAAGAGCTGTAAATTCACTTGGAAATAGTCATTTGAACTGTCAAGATGGGAAATCCATCTAAAAGCTACACATGTCAAAGGTATGTTAAATTAATTATTTAATCCAATCTTGTATGAATTTATAGAAATAGATTTAATATACAGATTTATAGAAATAGTTTATTATATAGTGAATTTCAATCCACTTTCTACTGTGTTCTAATAGATTGTATTTCTATTGTATTTTAGAATAATGAGTTTGTGAAAAGGGTAAATTTCCTGGCTGTGCCCAGATGTATGTACATGCTAAGGCTGTTGCACATCCTTGTAAGTTCCATGCTTATGTATTTTATTTTATTGGTTCATTGTTCTTTCATATGAATGGTTCTTTGGGAGAAACTAAATTATATCAATTACTAGCCAGCCAATGATGTTTATAAATAACTTTTGGTTATACAAACTGCACAATTTTTTCTGCTCTTCTCTTTACATGTATTTTGAGCATGATTAATTGTAATGGCTTTATGAGTCTCTTACTTATCAATTTTGAGTGTTTATCACATAATCTTTTGTCATTATTTCTTATTTTTTATAAAATGTATTTACGATGATATATTATGTAAATTTCAGATTACCAGCAGCTACTTTGTATGCTGAGTTAATAAAGTGCATCAATCTACACCCAAGTTGTCATCTCTATGGGCACAAGCCAACAGTAATAAGGATACAACAACCGGCCAGTAATAAGGATACAACAACCGGCCAGTAACATCCACTCATCGTCATCAACATGGACGGAGAGAAGTTAGCTCGACAGCAAAGAAAGGCAGCCGTAACCAGGGCTATAAATCGTATCGACCGTCTTATCGCGGAAGAAGACATCAATGCAGTGAAAGAGAAAGTGGGGGAGCTGAAGGAAGTTTTCGCTCGTTTCGAAACAGCTCATGACTCATATCACACCCTTCAGGAGAATATTGACGATGAAGAGGCAAGTGACAAGTATTTCGCTGACGTTGAAAGTAATTATACTCAGGCAATGTTGAGATTTAAGAAATGGTTAAGGGACAATGCTTCTGATTTTAAATCAAATGACAGTGATGCCTCTAATGTAAAGACTGAAGCGTCCTCTGATATCATGCAGGTGCAGAAGAATCTCTTTCACATGATGAGTCTGTCTAATGCTAAGCCTGAAACCTTCACGGGTGATCCTCTAGAATATCATAGCTTCATATCTAATTTTGATGAATGCGTAGACAAGGTCATGGAAGATAAACGTACAAAATTGCAGCAACTTCTTCTTCACACTTCTGGTAAGGCGAAACAAGCGATTAAGCCATGTACTTTGATGTCTGGTGATACAGGGTATGATGAAGCTAGAAAAATTCTCAAGACCAGATTTGGGAATGATCATGTCATTACAAACAGGCTCGTGGATAATGTTCGTGGGGAAAACAAGTGCGATCTAAAGATGAGCTTCAAGACCTCGCGGATGAGCTTTCACATTGTTACACAATTTTATCACAAATGGATAAATTGAAAGAAATTGAAAGCCAGCAATTCATTGTCAGTATCATCAATCGCCTGCCAACTTACATGCGTTCTAGATGGAAAGATAAAGGTGCAGCGTTATTGGAATCTTCTGGGGACTACCCAGACTTCAAGTCCGTTATCGCCTTCATTTCGAAGGGAGCAAAGCAGGCCAATGACCCCGTTTTCAGTGCGATTCGTCTCAATGATCGAACTGACAAAACGAAAGTCAACGTCGAAGATAAATCCTATCCTCCAAGAAAGCCCAATTCGCATTCGCATCGAAGTCGGAACCTCATTCGTTCGGCAGTGGAAAAAGGTTTAAATGTGTTCTGTGTGGATTGGAACACAAGTTATTCTACTGTGAAGAATTTAAGCGCTTGAAACCTCATGAACGCTTGAAAGCGGTAAATGAGCATAAACTTTGTCACAACTGTTTGTACAACAATCATCCCACTGAAAAATGTAGAAAGGAGAGTGTGTGTTCAGTACCAGGTTGTGGAAAACGCCACACCAAGTTTATACATGTGTCTGATACTCAATCTGTTGATCATGTAAATGCAAGTGTAAATGTCGGAATTGATGTGTACTTACCTGTGGTTGATGTCAAGGTTAATGATCAGATAGACACATGTGCTCTCTTAGATACAGCTTCCAGTGGTACATTCGGTTCGCGATCATTGGTGAATGCATTGCAGATTCGTGATAAAACAGTTTCTTACAACCTGAATACATTAAGTGTTTCTAATGAGCAAAAGAATTCTCAGATGGTAGATCTCGATCTTTGTTCTCATGATCAGAATTCACATGTAAAATTGCATAATGTCATTGTTGTAGACAAAATTCCAATCACTTCTCGTCGAACTGCTCAACTTGAATGTTACTCCCATTTGAAGGGTCTTTCTTTCACAAAGTGTGACGATTTTGTAGATTTGTTAATTGGTCAAGATCATGCAGAATTGCTCATTCCTCTTGAAACCAGAGTTGGGAAGTCTGGAGAACCTTTTGCTTGTAGGACTGTGTTAGGTTGGACTGTTAATGGACCTAGTCAAGTTGGTGGTCAAGTGTCGAAGCGTGTTACTTCTCATTTTGTCTGCAACAGTCCACCTGAGAGTCAAGTCCAGAGTCTTTGGAGTGTAGAAAATGAAGGATTGGTCAATGATTGTCTTTCTTATTCGGTTGATGATAAGCAGGTGATCGATCTGTGGAATAAGGAAATGAAGGTGGTTGATGGACATTTCGAAATACCTATTCCATGGAAAGACAATGTTCAGTTACCAAACAATCTTGCTGTAGCTCAGTCTCGCTTGAAGTCTTTAAATGTCAGTCTAGGAAAACGTGGTTTGAAGTCTCGTTACAATGATGAAGTGGTCAAACTTTTGGATTGTTCATATGCTGAGGTCGTGCCTCTTTGGGATGTCAAGAAGATGATTGGTGTTTGGTATCTGCCCCATCATGCAGTGGTGTCCGACAAAAAACCAGACAAGGTTCGTTTTGTTTTCGATTGTACTTCCAAGTTTCATGGTGAGTCACTTAATGACAAATGTCTTCAGGATCCCCAGAGTTTAGATGTTGTCTCTTGGTTCCAAGGTCCTAAATTCCTTCGTACTTACAAGTCGGAGTGGGAGGTCGAGAATGCAGTGGATTTGGATTTGGTTTCGGATGATCCGGAAGTTAAGAAGGAACCAAAACTTCCATCCAAAGTGGCTCTGTTGGTGTCCATGGCAGAAAATCCAGTCAACAAATTATTTGATCACTACTCTAGTTGGTACCGACTAAAAAGGGGAGTTGCTTGGTTGTTAAAGTTCAAGTTGTTTCTACGGAACGGAAGAAAATTGGTTGAATCTTCGAATCTCAAAGTCGAAGATATCCAAGAAGCTGAGTCGTCTATTGTCAAATATGTTCAGTTGCAATGTTTTGGCAAGGAGGTCGGGAAACTTAGAAAAGGTCTTCCTGTTAGCAAGTCGAGTGTCATTGCTAGTCTCTCTCCATTTCTGGATGATCAAGGTGTTCTTCGTGTGGGAGGAAGGATTAGGCATGCTCCAGTTGAAGGTGTGGCAAAGCATCCAATCCTTGTACCTCACACTCATGTCATTGCTCAGAGAATTGCTCTGGAATCTCATAACTTGGCACATCTTGGTGTTGAGTGGGTGGTTAGCTCAATAAGACAAACATTTTGGATCACAAAGATCAGAAAGGTCGTGAAATCAGTGTCTCATTCTTGTGTCACCTGTCGCAAACGGTTTGCTGGTCCGAGTGTTCAAAAAATGGCTGATCTACCTGTTGAAAGGCTTTGTCCAGATAAACCTCCATTCATTTTTGTAGGATTAGATTGTTTCGGTCCTTTTAAAGTCAAAGTGGGAAGGTCGGAGGTCAAGCGTTATGGTTGTGTATTCACTTGCCTAACTACCAGGGCCATTCATATAGAGAAGCTTGATTCATTGGACTCCGATAGTTTCATCAATTGTCTCAGAAGATTCACTTCTCGCAGGGGATTCCCATCCAAATTTTGGTCTGACAACGGAACAAACATGGTTGGTGGTCTCAATGAAATGAGAAAAGATTTCAAGTTTCGTGATGAACAAACAATTCAACATTTTTGTACAATGTATGATATTGAGTGGAGTTTCAACCCTCCATCTGCATCTCATTTTGGTGGGATATGGGAAAGAATGATCCGTACCATTCGTCGTGTTCTGCTAGGATTGACAGGATTCAATTGTAGATTGTCTGATGAAATGTTGAATACTCTCTTTTGCGAGGTTGAATGTATTGTCAATGGCAGGCCAATCACTAAAATGAGTGATGATGTTAATGATGTAGCCCAA
This sequence comes from Platynereis dumerilii, assembly GCA_026936325.1. NCBI lineage: Eukaryota > Metazoa > Annelida > Polychaeta > Phyllodocida > Nereididae > Platynereis > Platynereis dumerilii. Next base: position 3,442,032 of record JAPTHN010000029.1, read on the forward strand.
CTCACTCCAAATCATCTGTTATTGCTCAAACAAAATTTGGCCTTGCCACCTGGTAAATTTGATGAGACAGATTTGTACAGAAGGAGGTGGAGATGTGTCCAACACCTGTCAAATTGTTTCTGGCAGCAATGGCTAAAATTATATTTGCCAGAGTTACAAAAACGTTCAAAATGGTTTAATCAACGGGGCAACATCAAAATTGGTGACCTAATTCTAATTCTTGACGAAGGGACCCCAAGGGGTTTGTGGCCGATGGGTGTTGTTACTGATTGTCATGTTAGCTCTGATGGACTGGTTAGATCTGTAAAGATCAAAACAAAAAACACTGAACTTGTCAGACCTGTCACAAAGGTCGTTCAACTTGAGGGATCACAATAATGATCCAACTGTAAATATTCTTCTTTTAAACCACACAAAAAAAAAAATCAAATGTTTTATAAGCCTAAAATTGTGGTTTTATTTATTTTGAATTATGTATGTTTTAGATAATTCAAGGTGGGGAGTGTTGAATTTAAAATACAATTTTTATAATTTTTATAATTCAATTTACTTTGTATATTTCAGTCATTGATCATTGATTGTATTTGCTGTACTATTGTGAGAATTTGCCAAACAACAGTTCAATATAACTGTCAAAGTAAGCTGTAGAATCCTTAGTTTCTGTGTTCTGGTGAGGTTATTCACAGTTTTAGTATCAGGAAGCATAGTCCTAATGCTAAATTAAAGAGCTGTAAATTCACTTGGAAATAGTCATTTGAACTGTCAAGATGGGAAATCCATCTAAAAGCTACACATGTCAAAGGTATGTTAAATTAATTATTTAATCCAATCTTGTATGAATTTATAGAAATAGATTTAATATACAGATTTATAGAAATAGTTTATTATATAGTGAATTTCAATCCACTTTCTACTGTGTTCTAATAGATTGTATTTCTATTGTATTTTAGAATAATGAGTTTGTGAAAAGGGTAAATTTCCTGGCTGTGCCCAGATGTATGTACATGCTAAGGCTGTTGCACATCCTTGTAAGTTCCATGCTTATATATTTTATTTTATTGGTTCATTGTTCTTTCATATGAATGGTTCTTTGGGAGAAACTAAATTATATCAATTACTAGCCAGCCAATGATGTTTATAAATAACTTTTGGTTATACAAACTGCACAATTTTTTTCTGCTCTTCTCTTTACATGTATTTTGAGCATGATTAATTGTAATGGCTTTATGAGTCTCTTACTTATCAATTTTGAGTGTTTATCACATAATCTTTTGTCATTATTTCTTATTTTTTATAAAATGTATTTACGATGATATATTATGTAAATTTCAGATTACCAGCAGCTACTTTGTATGCTGAGTTAATAAAGTGCATCAATCTACACCTAAGTTGTCATCTCTATGGGCACAAGCCAACATATAGGCAAGGGAAATTTGTCTAGTGTATAAACTGATACATCTTTTTGTTGCTTTCTGTTGTGAGTTGCATTGAACACGAAAAAGGCTCAGCGCTAAAACAGCAATTAGAAAGGTAAAAAAGCTAACAAAGCATTTATGGATCTGCCACTACTTAATGTTTGTAGTTTCTGAAAGCCTTCAGTATCCATTGAAACTTGGAAAGGATGAAACAAGATTTTAAAAATATATTTACAGGGTGAGCTCGCTGAAAGGAAGACAAGCAGAATATAGATCTTGTTGGTTGACACTTTGTCTGGCCTTGAAGTTTATAAAGAGCTTTATTTTAGAAACTGAGTTTGAGTAATTAAGACTTTCTTGCCATGGCCTCAAACTGTATTAGGAAGAAGAAAAATCTAAGGATTATAAAAATGCTCAGATTAAGCCATCTTGATGGATCCGAAATATCAGATGATACCGAAATTGCCAACCAATTTAACAAGCACTATATAAATGTTGGTCCCTCTCTCGCAAATCAAATACCTCCCTTTCCTGGAAATGCCCTTGATTATCTACCAACTAATAATAATCCAAATAGCTTCTTTTTTTATCCCTGCACTCCATCCGAAATAACCACAACAATAAATTCTTTAAAACCAAAAGTAAGCTGTGGACATGATAATGTAAGCACAAAATTAGTAAAGCAAACTGCTAACAACATAACAATCCCTCTTTGCCACATTGCTAATATTTCCATGCAACAAGGTATATTCCCTTCTTCTATGAAAATAGCGAAAGTAATCCCAGTATATAAAAAAGACAACAAATCTTATTTTGTAAACTATACAGACCTATTTCACTTCTCCCAGGCTTTTCTAAAATTCTAGAAAAATTGGTTCATAAGAAACTGCTAAAATTTCTTTCCAATAATGACATACTTACAATATCACAGTACGGATTTCAACCTAACATGTCAACAGAATTTGCAATACTTGAACTGCAAGACAGGATTGTTAAAGCAATAGCTTCTAGAGAATATTGTCTTGGATTTTTTATTGACTTAACAAAATCTTTCGATACCTTAAACCATAACCTACCAATATCAAAACTGCAACATATAGGAATAAGAGGGTCAGCACTTAATTGGTTTATCAGTTATTTAGAAAATCGTCAGCAGTATGTTTCATATAAATCTACTCACTCTACTCAGCTAAAAATTACCTGTGGGGTACCCCAGGGTTCCATCCTAGGCCAACTACTCTATTTAATATATATTAATGATATAGATAATGCACTAAATAGCTAAAAAAATATCCTTTTCGCAGATGACACAACTCTCTTATTAACAAACAGTGATCTCAACATTCTTATACAGGAAACCAACAAAGAAATTAGAATATTATATAAATGGTTCTGTCTTAACAAGTTATCACTCAACATAAAAAAAACTAATTATATCATATTCCACAGCCATAATAAAAACATCCCTAGCAACGTAAATCCTATTGTTATAAATGACACGCAAATAGATCAGGTTGACAATTTAAAATTCCTAGGAGTATACTTTGACAATAAGCTTAATTGGAAAGTACATCTTAACAACAAATCAAATCAAATCATAAAAGTCATAGCAATTCTTGCCAGATTAAAGCATACTCTCCCTTCATACATACTAAAAACTATTTATACATCATTAATATCCCCACATTTAAATTATGGAATAATAGCATGGGGAAACATACAAAACAAAGAAATGAAACGTCTTATCACACTTCAAAAGAAAGCTGTCTGTCTGATAGACAATAAGCGTTATAATAGCCACACTTCTCCTATCTTTAAAAAACTACATTTGCTAAACTTGAACAACTTTTTTACTTTGAGCTGCTGCAAATTTTATCAAAAATGCTTTAAAAACATACTACGACCATATTTTCTCAGCCAGTTTCAAGCCAACAATCAAGTACATCACTATGAAACAAGACAACAAAGCAATATTCATTGTCTCAATATTAGAACTTCCATAGAAAAACAGTCACTAAATTATAAAATATCTACAACATGGAATAATCTTCCTTCCTCAATTACTTCAAAAGCATGCCTATCCCCACAATCATTTTCCAAGAAACATAAAAAATACTTTGTGTCGAATTATCAGGAAAATTGTTCTATTCCAAATTGCAATGTTTGCCTTCATTAGCCTCCTTATATTTATACATAGAAGTAGATTAACTTCCCAAAAATTTAAGTTTTAAAATAATTTATTAAAATTAATTTTTTATCCAACCTCCCCTCCCCTATAACATGAGAATCCCCCCCCCACCTACTATATTCAAAGTATGTGTGTAATAATTTGAATTTTATGCTCAAATATTTTAAGATATTTTTCAAGTCAGTTACTATGGGCAGAGTAAAAATTGTGTTATCTTCTTTATATTTGAATATGCCACCTATTGATTGATTTGAGGATCATAACATTCATTTGAATTATACCATTACTTAATTGTCTTCTTCTTTTTTTAAATTATATTTGCATTTTTTCTTAAGCTATTGCATATTTTCTGAATATTTTATTGTCACCCAGAATAACAGATGCCATTAATCATACATCTCATCTCATCTCATCTCATTTCATTTCACTAAGGGGTGTCCAACCCACAAACTGCAGAGTTTCTATGGGCACCCCTCAACATCACATTATATAACATTTCACTATATGTTGTCCTGCTATTGATTTATGTGGATGTTGAAAATAAATTTCTATTCGATCAACTGGGGAACAAAGCTTTTTCTACCTCATGTGAATCTCCGAGCAAGGAAGATATTCTCGAGCCACCCAGGAATATAGGTATGGAAAGACTTGAAACCCAGTTGTCTGAATTTTATTTGAGCATAGGCCGTAGCCGCTATACACCTTTGATAGTAAAATGAAACAAGGTTGCTCACTCCTCACTTGGCTGAGTTTTCCAGGAGCCCAGCATAACCTCAAATTGACCTGACCCAATTCTCTGAGCGTCTGTGATTCGCTGAGAAGGTTGAGATAATGGCCTCAAAGGGTTGCACCATAATGACAATGTTTTTGTATTAACATGATTAAGGAGTTGTTTTGGTGTTTATGTTTGCAGTCAAGGGTATTAGTATGCATTCATCCAAAACAAGCTCCAGCAAATCTCAGAATTTGAGGTTGCCAATTTGCACACTGTGGTCACTCACACAACTGTGGTAATAAAAAAAAACACAGGATTAAGCAATTGCTATTACACACAAAAAGATTACAACAAACTGGAGCCAACAAAACTTGAAACAGAAAACAACATGCTCTTACAATTAAATCCAAGAAAATCCCTTCAGGGCTTTCAGGGTCAAAGGTGACCTTGGGCTTCTGATAAGATCATAGAGAACAATTAGTTTTTGGCTACTGCTACACCTTGTCATATATTTAGGTATGTTTAGGTATAATCGCCTGTTGCAAAACCAAACAGTAACTGTGAATGCTAACACCTGTGATTTGAGGAAGCATTTCTTAGCTAAAATACTTATGACACAAGTGCTTTCCTTGACCGTACTTTTTCCTCTTCTGGCTCTCTCTCTTCATCTCCATGCGAATTAGTGAGTTGACAACGGCATACTCAATGAGAGCACTGAACACGAGAATCATGCAAAAGGCATACCAGACGTCAATGGCCTGGGCATACGAGATCGAGATGGCAATTGCATTGCTGCCCGAGTCGACCAACTGGGCGGTCACGGTCAGGACTGTTTGTTAGGTTTAAAGTTGGATAGTATGCTTATCAGTTGCTGGCTTCACTTGGAAAAGGAAGGATGTAAAAGCTCTATATCTAACTATCAACTTATTTCTTTTGCAGGCTGATTAGGAAAATAAATACAATTTACTCTCAAAGCATATATATATTTTGTTAGTTTTTACACATACAAGAGTGAGTGAATGTGAAACATTTGACACATACAAGAGTGAGTAAATGTGGAAATATTTGACACATACAAGAGTGAGTGAATGTGCAACATTTGACACATACAGGAATGAGTGAATGTACAACATTTGACACATACAAGAGTGAGTGAATGTGCAACATTAGACACATACAGGAATGAGTGAATGTACAACATTTGACACATACAAGAGTGAGTGAATGTGCAACATTAGACACATATATGAATGAGTGAATGTACAACATTTGACACACACACAAATGAGTGGATGTGCAACATTGGACACATACAGAAATGAGTGAATGTGCAACATTTGACACATACACGCATGAGTGAATGTGCAGCATTTAACACATATAAGAGTGAGTGAATGTGCAACATTTGACACATTCACAAATGAGTGGATGCGCAACATTTGACACATACATGAAAGTGTGAATGTGCAACATTTGACATATACACGACCAATAAAGTTGTTTTGGCCTGAGAGTGATGATAGAAAACGCACATTCACTCATAGGCTTTGAGTGAATGTGTAATTACTTGCATGAGTGGATGTGCAAAAGCTAACAAAATATATAGCTCCTCAAAGCGGGGCAGAACAAAGCTGTTATCAACAGAGTGCATTGTTTAGGGAAAATTGGCTCATTGCATATTTATTGAAATAGAAATTGAGAGAGGGACAGTCTGGGGCAAATAAGCAATGACATGCACAGGTTGGGCAAGGGGAAGACAGATACAATAATGCTTATTCTTCTGCTGTTAAGATAACTGGGATTAAAGAAATACTTGGACCACCCAATATAATTCGTCTGCGGGATTTCTGTACATAAATTATTTGCCTAGAATTATCTTGTAATCCGTGTGACATGTAACTGACATAGAAATTTTTAGATTTGTAGATGTTTCAGGTCTAACCGAATTGGTTGTGACCTCTCTTGAAGCTACTTCAAAATGATTACAGATGATTTCATATTTGTAGACATTTCTCAAATAACAAAATATTTAGCAAAATTTCTGGTCTGACATATGACAATCCTGCCAGGTGATTGGTCAAGTTGCCCATTGCGTGTCACTTTTTTTCAGCTTGCTTCAAGCAAGTGATGCTTGCTGGAAAAATGATGTCATAATTTTGACCAATAGTATACAGCAAAGGCCAACTTGGTATTGTGGCAGTTGTTCACAGCTGTCAAACCACAATCCACATGAACGCTTGCACTTCTTCATGAACAGTTGTATTTCACACTCCTGTGTACAACTGTTGATTGTTTCAATTGATATTAAATCAGTTTCAAGCTGCCTCTGCATGGCTTCACATCTGTTTACACTAAATTATCATGCCTTGACCAAAAGCCACGAGAATTGTCTGTGACCATTCAGAATTTATGACTGGATTGCGGGGGAGATGGGAGTTTTACCTGAGCTACATGCTTCAAATGGGACTGTACTAATTTTTACCTTTTGTCCAGAATCTATGTGCCTTACAGTCTTTACAGAATTTATGACTTGAGGGGAATTGGAGTTTTGCCCGACGGAGTACCAATTTTTCACACATGTTTCAAGGGGGGTACTTATTACTCACAACATGCTTAAGATGGTATGAAATTTTAATAAAAGAAAAGAGGACATACTAAAAATCCACATGGAATGTATGTATGAGAGGTACAAATAAGCATGAAACCAAAGGGGGTATACATTTTTAATAGAAAGTTCCAACAAAACTCCCCAGAATCATAAATTCTGTATGGTCACTCAGGACAGGATCGCCCAGTGATGTGGTCGACATTTATAAGAAAATCCCAGTGGGAATCAGATCAAGGACCCCGCGATTGGTAGCCCATTCTAGCGTCCAAAGGGAAAACCTAGTAAGTCACATTTAGGACATTCTGAGAAAATTGACTTTTAAATTTCAGTCCGTGCAGTAAGAGATAGACTCAATGGGATTTGCCAGTGTCATTCTGGGGTAATGGGCCACTTCTCGAATATCTAAACTTAATAAATATATAGAAACATGTCTGAGAAGTCCTATTTTGACCTTAACTCAATTTTGCCCAAAATGTGACTTACTAGGTTTTCCCTTTGGACGCTAGCATTGTTCTGCCGTCTGAGCTGGCTCAGCTGAGACGCTCTTCTGAGAAAGTGTTACAATCACAATTATGCATGTTTATTTTCTGTATAAACAGTCATTGCGTGGATCACCTGATCCTAAGCGGCTGAATGCACAACATTGGACTTGCTGAATGTATGTACTGAAAATGTGTGAAACACAAACTGAAACTCTCACTTGAAACTGCCAAAGTCAGTCCCTGTTAGGAGATCAATGGCTTAAAATGCCATGGTCACCCATGTAAAAGGCTATGTCACTTTTCAGGAGAAAGTGGTGTCATACCTTCTTTCGACCAATGAAAATTGAAAGAAAAATGATGTATTTTCTACCTCAAATGTCTACAAATATGAAATCATCTGTAAAATAGCAAACAAATTCAATTTGTTTCTCAGTATGCTGTCCCATAAGCAGCTGTTCAGATATGCAAAGGTGATTATTTTTGCGTTATCTTATTGATGGGGCCCCCGCAGGTCTCGGGCCTCCTCGTGGCGGTGGGTGGTAACACTAAGGTGAAGCCCTCTATCCTTAGTGGCCAACACGAGACTGTGCGCTTGCACACGTCTCCCCGACAGAAATGCGGCGACCTGTTTGCCGTGGGTTGCGACCCGTGTCTGAGGATGAAGGGGTCCTGGTAGTTGAGTTGGTTGGGACTACGTTGGTCCCTCCCATACAATACACTACTTTGGCCTGGATTTCTCCTAGACGGGAGGCTGGATTGGCCCGGTCCAGTCAATCGGCTTGTCATGTTGTCATTAGGACTTCGGTCCTACTTGGCCATGGCTGATGGGTCAATCAAAGAAGGTTAGAACCCGAGTATTTGCCTGCGATGATTACTGTTATCATGATTTGAGGCTATATTGCAGGCCTAGCCTTTTAGAGTATATCCTTCATGTATCCCTGAGACTAGGGTACTGGGCACTGCCCTACCCATGTTGGTCTCCCCTTGTTGGGCTCCGTGGTGGGTGGGGACCATGAGGGATGAAACATAGAAACCTCTATGGATTCTTTATATCGCAACTTTTCTCAAACAGGATCTTTTGATTGTGAAAATGACCCTTGGCCAAGGTACATAGTACTGAAAGGTAAAGATGAGACCTACCAAAAGCTGTCCTCGGTTGTTCGTGCGAAAGCTCTCCATCAGGCAATCGGCAAACCTGAAGATGTCAAGCGACTTCCTAGCTCACTTTTGATTAAGTGTCGGGACAGACAGCAAGCTCTGCGACTATTGGATTTAGAAAAACTGGATATTGCGAAAGTCGAAGTGACTCCACATGAAAGGTTAAACTCTGTCAGAGGAGTGATTTCTTCGTTTGATAGTCACGAGAGTTCAGATGACCAGCTACTTGACTGGTTTGAATTCCGTAAAATTCCGGTTGTTTCTATATATAGGATGAGTAAAAGAAAGACAAAAGATGGATCAACAGTAGAGACCCTTAGTCTCACTTTCAAGGGTAACCGACTGCCAGATGCCGTAGAAATCGGATTTGAGTTTTGTCGAGTACGGCCCTATATTCCAAATCCGCGGCGTTGTTATCGATGCCAAAAGTATGGTCATATTACAAAGACATGCAAAAACAGAGTGGACATATGTGCCACCTGTGGAAGCTCAGAACACACACATACAAAGGATGCTCCGTGTGGCCATCCACCAAGGTGTGTAAATTGTAAAGGAAACCACACGTCATTCGACAAATCATGTCCAAAATGGACATATGAGAAAAAAGTCCTTGAGATCAAGGCAACTTCCAATGTATCCTTTCCTGAAGCACGAAGGTTAGCACAGTCACAGTGCGGGGCCAGTAGTTATGCCGACAAGGTCACTGGTGGCGGTAGTGTGAATCCTCATACAGGATCACAGTGGTCACAGAGATCGGACAATCATTACTCTTCTGGACCCAGGTCCTCGCCCAGAACTACACCCAGGAAAAGACTTGACTTAGACGCCACCCACACTTACTCAAAATATTCTGACAAATCTGACTCCCAAAACCACAAAGAAAAGTTCAGTGTACTGTTTGACCACGGAAGGATGGATGAACTCCTGGAAGCCCATGTGCAACACATTGAACACAAACATGACCAGACAAACAAAATGCTACCAAAAGACACACAGACCACATCAACAAAGAGGAAGTCAGACAACAGTAGTTCTGATGAAAGAACACCTGCGAAAATCCCAGCAACAGAGGTGGTCGAGTCCGACCTCAACGATACATTTGAAACCGTTGACTCTCAACAGACCGAGGAAGAAGATATGGATTCTCAAACCCCTGCCTCTGTGGCTGGGATAGTTCAGGACAAACCAACTAACAACACCTCCCAGACCCCATCCGCTGCTTCATCAGGTGGGAAGCCGGGTCAGGGAGGCCAACCAGATAAAACTAAAAACCCTACACAGGACAAACTACCACATAGAACCCCAACAACTCAAACACATCACCAAAATAAAAGTCCTGACTCAAAGAACACGAGTCAAACACATCCAACAAGTACAAAAAAACCTGGCCCTCCAAACACAAATATGGGGGGAAGAACTACTAACACCAATCTCATTCTGAAACGTGACGACCATAAAACTACGCCTAGAGCCCCGTTAAGAAGATAACATATATATGACTGAACAAACCCATTCCATGGACAACATTGTTCAATGGAATTGTAGAGGTTTAAGAGCGAATTTTGATGAAATAAAAATACTAACATCTGAGCATAGGGCGAGCATCCTATGTCTCCAGGAGACTTACTTAAAACCTTCCGACAACATTAATATCAGAAATTATCATATGTATAATTCATACGGAGAAATTGTCCATGATAGGGCAATAGGAGGTTCTGCCATTCTGGTTAGACAGGGCATAATTCATACTTGCCTTAATCTGACCACAACTTTGCAGGCAACTGCCATCCGTATTACTTTGCGTAAAACTATTACCTTATGTTCCCTCTACTTGTCCCCAAGTATGCGGGTGACATTACAAGATTTGAATAACTTATACCAGCAATTACCTGCCCCTTCCCTGATTCTAGGGGATTTCAATGGTCATAGCCCTTTATGGGGTAGTACGGACCTGAATAATCGAGGTGAGCTTATTGAAGACTTTATTAATGAAAATAATCTATGCATCTTCAATGATGGATCAGATACCTTTCTCCATTCAGGACATGAAACTTACTCTGCTATTGACGTTAGCGTAAGTGATCCAAATTTGTTTTTAGATTTTGAATGGCAAGTACTAGAGGATACACATGGAAGTGATCATTTCCCAATTCTATTGAAATCGTTAGATGTTGGACCTAACTCCGGTTTATCAAGGTGGAAATTCAATAAAGCAGACTGGAACCTCTTCTCAGAACTCTGCAACAAAAATATTACCCAACAGAAATATGCAGATTCCGATTCCCCTATCTTCAGAGCAAGAGCGAGAAGGATAATAAGACAAAAGAAAAGGGCTACCTGGCAAAAATATGTCTCTAAACTTAATACCCGTACACCCAATTCCAAAGTATGGAAAATGATAAAGAAGATACAGGGTAGAGATACATCCACACATATTCAACATCTTGTCATTGACGAAGAGGAGATAACCAAAACTGAGGAAATTGCAAATAGAATAGGTGACCAATTCGCATTTAATTCCTCATCGAACAATTACACCCAAGAACTCCAACAATTTAAAGAGAGGGCCGAGCGACAAAATTTAAATTTCCAGTCTGATAACTCTGAAGCATATAACATGCCCTTCTCTATGGAAGAGCTCATAGCGGCATTGAATAAGGCTAAAGACTCTGCTACTGGAGCAGATGAAGTTCATTATCAACTACTAAAGCATCTACCGGAAACAAGCCTTAAAATTATGCTTCAGATTTATAATAGAATATGGGACTTTGGTACATTCCCAACGCTGTGGAAGAAAGCGATAGTAATACCAATCCCAAAACCTAAAAAAGATCACAGTGATCCGCTTAACTATCGTCCGATTGCACTTACCAGTTGTCTTTGTAAGACCATGGAAAGGATGGTCAACAATAGACTAGTATGGTATTTGGAATCAACTGAAGCCATAACAGAATATCAGTGTGGTTTCAGGTCCAAAAGAAGTACCTTGGACCATTTAGTATCATTCGAAACCTACATAAGAGATGCCTTCATTAAGAAAGAACATGTAGTTGCAGTATTTTTCGACTTAGAAAAAGCTTATGACACCACTTGGAAATTTGGAATTATGAAAGACATTCATGAAATGGGTCTACGGGAAGGCTTCCTCAATTTATAAATTCATTCCTTCAAGATCGTAACTTCCAAGTCAGAATAGGAAGCACACTATCCAACAATTTTAACCAAGAAATGGGAGTTCCTCAAGGAAGTATTCTCTCTCCGACATGTTTTAATATTAAGATTAACAACATAGTCCGACATATCAAGGAGAATATCAAGTGTTCTTTATACGTTGATGATTTCCTTGTTGCTTTTAAGTCAACCAAAATGACAAGTGTCGAACGACAATTGCAACTTAACCTAAACAGGTTGCAAAAATGGTCATATGAGAATGGTTTTAAATTCTCCAAAAATAAAACGGTATGTATGCACTTTTATCCTCCCAGAAGCTTTCAGCCGGATCCAATCCTAATGCTAGAAAGTTCGAAAATCAAAGTAGTAAACCAGTACAAATTCTTAGGAGTTTTACTGGATTCTAAATTCTCCTTTATTCCACATATCAAAGAACTTAAAGCTAAAGGTTTAAAATCTCTTAATCTTCTCAAAGTAGTCAGCAAGCTCAGTTGGGGTGGAGACACCACTGTATTGCTACGACTATATAGGGCTATAACCCGATCACGTCTCGATTACGGGAGTATTGTATATGGATCAGCAAGACCGTCTTACCTCCGATGTCTAAATACAGTACACCATCTCGGCATTCGCCTGTGTCTTGGGGCATTTAGAACATCGCCAATTGAGAGTCTATATGTCCTTGCGAAGAGCCACCATTGTCACTTCGGCGAATAAAACTTTCGCTGCAATATTTTGTAAAACTGGCAGCATGTCCAACAAATCCGGCTTTTTACCCGGTATTTCAGCCAAGGTACCAACAAATTTATATGACTAAACAAAGTGTTATAAAACCCCTAGGGCTTAGAATGAAACCCTACTATGACATAATAAACAAAGACAACTGCGTAGTTGCTGAAGTGCAGGTTCCATCCATTGCTCCGTGGACCCTTCCTTCACCAATTTGTATTCTAGACCTGACAAGTCTTAGAAAATCTTCTACAAGTCCCCTGGAATACCAGAGTAAATTCCTCTTAATAAGATCCCGGTATCCATCATACAAGTTTCTTTACACGGATGGGTCCAAAGATGGACTTCTGACTGTTACGCAGTCACCTCCGCAAAGAAAAGTTATTGTAATGAACGTATACCTGATGTGTGCTCGATATTCACAGCAGAACTGACAGCTATCTACAAGGCGGTAGAAATGGCAGTCAACTCGGAAACTAATAATTTTGTAATTTGCTCTGACTCAAAGTCCGCATTGCAGGCAATAGCCAACAAGCAGGTGGAAACCCCTCTTGTATTAGACATTCTTTTTACCTTAGCAGCGATGAAAGAAAACAAGGAGATTATATTTTGTTGGATTCCAAGTCATGTTGATATCAAAGGAAATGAGATGGCTGATCTTCATGCGAAGAGAGCCTTAAGTAAAAACTTAACGGACTATGTTGTCCCTTATACGGATTTTAGAAAGCATATCAATGACTTTACCAAGTATAGTTGGCAAGTACGATGGAATGCTTGCCAACGAAACAAGCTACGCACAATACTACCACACGTCATGAAAGATATAAAAATTGATGTGCACTCACGCAGAGAGCAAATCGTAATTCATAGATGTCTTATAGGGCACAGCAGATTAACCCACTCACACTTATTAAACAATGACGCAGCACCAATATGCGAAGGGTGCCAAGTACCACTTTCTATCAAACATATCTTGATGGAATGTAATAACAATCTACATCACCGACCCTTTCAATCAGGTAATCTCAAACACTTGTTCTTAGAAAATTCAGCGTCCAGTATAACACAGTTCCTCAGAGATAACGACTACTTCTACAAATTATGAGAAATTAGTTCCAGGATAATCTATCTAACCAATGTTGCCTCTAAATAGCCCACACTGGTGCTGATGGGGCGTAAAACACAAACTCACTCACTCACTCACTCACTTATTGATGGAAAATGTTCACCAAAAACACTGCCCAGTATCAGATTGTATGAACGCTTATTATATATATGTTGCTTAACATTGGTTATCCCAAAGCGGTTAACTCCTATAACTTATATTCCAACGCGGGTTAGTGGCAAAAAGAAGTTGTCATGTTGTAACAGTTCAGTTCAGTTAATTAAATCTAGCTACCTACATGTAACTTATTTTCAGCATTGACACAACATCATGGATAACCCATGTTAAGCGTTGATAAAATCGGGCATAGTTGTCTTTTTGGCAGCTCTTGATTTATGGATTAGCTCTGCTTTTGTCGAATGGGAGATTCTGAGATTGAGAACCCTTTTGGTGTCTGCCAATTATTTTCCGATTTATTATTGGCTTGCAGGTGCTCCAATGCTGGAGTCAATTCCTCCATCAATAATAAGTATAATGTGTACTCTAAAGACTTTTGATTCGTACAAGATTATGGAATGATAGGGATTCCTTGAACAATCAATGCATTTATTCAGACAATTCAATACTCAGTTAGACACCAGGTTGGTCTAAATTTGTTTGTACGAGAGGCTTAATTTTTGGTAGAGAAGATTTAATATGCTCTGAAATCCAATTCACATATTATTGCCTGAAGTCCATTAAGGACTTGTTCTGCTCGAAATCAAAGAAATTAAAAGGTGAAAGTCACACCCTGCCTTATTCCCTTATGTGATATCAGTTAATAGTTCGGAGCATTAAATCAAGTGGAGTAGGATTTTACGCTACGACAACGGAGTGATTTCCGAAGAGTGGCTTCAGGAGATTGCACAAATGAATGGAACGTCATTTTCAAGAGCATTTAGACGCCCGAGCTTGATCTTGGACATGGAAATGATTAATGAAGCGTCTGGGGAAATTTGCTGAAATTTTTATACACGTGAAAACATTTTGTGGACACTCAAGTTACATGCTATTGATTCTTTTTCATTTGAGGAACTTCCGTGATTTGTTAGTGAGATCTAATGTAATGGTTTTCTATAGCTGGCTGAGGGTTCCAGTAATGGTCGACCAATGAGCAGTGATCACTCCAGCTGCCTCTAGTAGTTCCTAAATATGTTTTTAGAGAGTGTGTACTTGAAAGAGAGTTCCCAGGAAGAGTGAGTAGGAGGACTTAAATAGCCAATTTGGATGGAATGTCATTGCTTAGCTCTGCAATGTTCCTCCTGGGAGATTAATGACTGCCTCTCTCGGGACACCTCTTTCTCTCCTTGCTTCTCTGGATGCCTCCCAATCCTTTGCTTTCTTATCGCTCCTCAGACAAGTGGGTCCCATGTGGCCAAACACCCACATCTGTGGCTGATGTTGGTGGCAGAGCAATTGCAGAGATATGGGTTAATTTGGAGGTTGTTTCAACAGGCATACTACGGGTTGCTAGTTTACTCACCTGATACATGTATAGTTGTGTATCGTGTGTGTTCTGAAATTAGGTTACTTGGCCAGCGGTCTGATGAAAATACACATATGCAGGAAAGTAATGAATGGAATCTTTGACTCCTGGTGAATTCTATGGAGGAGGAGGTGTTAGGTTACTAACCTGTAGATAACTTATCAGCACAAGACACAGCCTCTGTGGATAACAGCTCAAACTGCGGCATGTGCAGACCTTCTCGGTTGAGCTCCACTGGGTTTGCTTTGCCCCACTCCATGGTCACATTAATGGTCGTGCGGGAATCTGCAATGAATAAATCATGATTATGTTGAGAAAGGGAATAACAAATGCATGGTCTGTCACATTTAAAAAGATGTTGTTGGTCCTCATAGCACTATGTTGCCATTTAGATTAGGGGTGGGGGGAATTGTTTTTTGACTTTCAGTTATGCGGTTAAAAAGATTGCTTGGCAATACAATTATATATCCCGCAATTGGAAGTGAACACCATGAAAAAACCATTGCATTCACACCATTGAGTTCATCCTAATGAACTCAATGAAATAAATTATCTGAAGTTGCTATGCAAACAATGGGCAGTGATTTTTTATGTTGTGACATCACCAGCAGCCCATTGTGATGTCATGACATAAAAAATCACTTCCCATTGTGATTCGTGTCAGGGTCTGCTTCTGAACTTACACTCGTCCTTCGGACTCGTGTTAATTCAGAGCAGACCTGACACTCATGATGTTCATAGCTCTGAACTACACTGGTTTTATTATAGAATGTCAATTTTATGCGCACAGACTTTATGACAATCAGTCGGTGTTTTCTCAAATGACTGAGACTTGGACCTTTCTTGCAATAAGGCAATTCTGTTCAACTCTTCAAATGCCCAGAGCAAAATCAATATGTTAGGGCTGAAATATTTGCAATTTTACTAAAGACACTACTATTCTTTATTCCGGTCATATTATGGGTTGATTTAGTTATCATGGTTACTTACTAATGAGAAGCTGACTGGAATGTGTGATTGAGTATGTGATTGGATGTCTGAATGGTTTCCTTCTTTGCTTTATTGGCCTTTCGAGTAAGATTAGCCAGGTCAGTTGACGTATCTGTTTGGAGCTGCTTGTGGTCTTTGTTTGGTCATTTCCTATTATACAAGCTCACAGCGGGATCAACTTGGGTGCCCTGTAGCCTGAATTGAATATTGATGAAAGGACGCATCAAAGGCGCTTGCCATACTCATCTCTTGGGACCTCCACATAAAAGGAGGGGGCCCAGGGAGAATAAGGTTGAGGTTACATGCTGTTATTGTGCCTCTTTTTGTTGTGCTATTTCCTCTTTGTTGGTCCTTTTGTGTGCAGAAGAGATTGGTGAACTGACAAGCAGTAATTGGGAGACTATGAAACCTGATTTATCTGTGATATTGCTGAAGCCTTAGCCTGAGTCAGTCTCAAAAGAGCGAGTCTTGTGGTTTATTGTTATGTAACTGGTAGTCATAACAAGATGAGCTGCTCACTGCAAGATACGTATTTATTAGTAAACATTCCCCGTATTGATCTTTAAACATGCTATTGTTGAAATCATAATAGAGTTAGCTTTCTTGGCTCCTGGAAGTGAACTGCCTACTAATGACTGCAATTGCAGTAGCTATGCTAATCAATAGAGTGACATCTTTTGTTTCTGCAAACAGATCAGAGACTACATGTAACGATGTTATTCTCTTACTTTTGAGTCGATGGAAGACTAGAAGCCCCTGGGTAATTTGTAGAGAGCTTACTGCTTTGCACCAACGGCCACAGCTCGCTCTTGTGATGCCAGAAGTGAGTCGTTTCTTTGAAAGATATTAGTGGCAGGTAATGTATTTAAGCTAAGCCCAATTTTCAGACAAATTAGATCAATTGCTGCTTGTTTGTAGTTAAACCTTTTTGCCTTGGTGTTTGCAACAATTCTGCTCATCACCAACTAACTTGATTTTATTTTGCTCACGGATGTTGAAAGGCTACTGATGCAGTTACCATGACGATGCAAAAAGAGGGAATAGCCCACCAGCACCCACAAGATGTCCAAAACGTTCAAAGTAGGACAAATTCCACCTCTTTTATTTTATTTGTCACCATTATGTTTTGATTTTGTCATGGCAGAATGCAGAACTTTTCGGGACATCTGTGATTTCTCTGACTTTGGCTGAATGTCCTTGATCTGTTTGTTATTGCCTCCTTTCAATAAAACAGACACATCAAGTGGAATGGGAAGCTTGACCAAACATTTGCTGATGGCTTGAGGTTAAACTGCAGTTGAGAAGTGGACAGAAAATCCATCGTAAGCAAATTAGAGGAGAGATCTGCAGAAAGGGACTCTGATGGCCACTTTGATTGAGGTGAGACTGAAAGGACAGGGGGAGGACAAGAGGCCAATTTCAGGACACAGATGTTAAGTGTTCGTTCTACATCGCATTTTGAGGGCAGGAGTTGTACTGGTATAATGCTGAATTATCGATCCTTATAGCCATTCTAAAAAGAACTGCAGAGAGCATTTTCTTCTTTCTTTTTGTAAATCCATGAATGTGTTCCTTTGACAGAGTCTGACTGTAGTTATTACAGACCTTATGTTTCTAGATACAGCGCCCAGAAAGTGCAAGTGCTAAGGCATCTCTGTGGTCAAGATAATTGATCTGACTGCATTGTATAGTCAATATCATGAGTGACTATCTGTTCCCTTTAATGCACAGCATCTGAAGGACGTGATATCATTAATTTGACACCCGTGTCACGAAGGCCTTCACTGATGACTTGGAATCAATTTCAAATAAGACGTCTCCTCTGCCATAATCTGTTATTGTTTGCAAACATCATCACTGTCTTATGTGTTATTCAACTTTGTTAGAGCCATAATAATATATATCTCTTGCAACTTCTGAAATCTCCAAATCTGTTTGCTCAAAGCTATCTGACATGCACTTGTTGCTAGTTATAATACTATCTTTATTTTTTCTTGTTTTATCTTGAGAAATCTTTCAAAAATCTTGACCTCAAAGTAAATATGCGATTTGCATGCAATTTACAACTTGAACAAGATCTTTGATTAATGATATTGCGAGATGTATTCTTTTTTTGCGTACATATTTTTCATCATATGATAACATCCTTGTTATATCAATTTGGATTGAGTGGATGTGACACTTTCGTTTGAAACTTCTCACATTCTAAATTCACGACTCCTGACATGTCAGACAACATGAGAATGGCATGCAATTAACAACTCAAAAAAGAAATTGGTATTGCAATGTGTGGTCAACCTTACTTTCAGACCTGGGATGCTATATGATTGTTTTTCATCATATGATAACAACATAGGTTGGACTGTTTTAATTATACTGTGTCTCATAGCTGTGTCATTCTCCTGTCCTAATTAGCATAAATGCATGACGTAAAGCCCAAATCATCCATCCATCCATGCATCCATCCTCCTCATATTAATTTGGATTAGGTCGACATGCTGAATACAGTGTGAAGACTTACATGTATAAATTTATTAATATGATGCAATATATACTTGCTTTTGAATATTTGGATTTGGAACCTTTGTATGTGGAAACTGTTTGTCAATTCCACCTTGGCAGTGTGTAGATTCTCCTTCTTGCTTTTACTACTGCTTTTCAGAAGAACCCTCGCAATTTCTCAAGAACGTGATGGATTGTCTGTCACCAGAATTCATTATTGCAATCGAGGTCAGCCAAGAAGTGCAAGTGTCTGTCTGCTTCAATGATTCATGGCTCAAAAGTAACTCCTAGTCTAACTTGACCCCCAAAACTGCATTTATTCAAAGCTTCTTTGCAACATCCCAATTTACACTTAAAAGATGTGGCCTTCTGAGTGTTAAATTGGGCTTCTTGTGAGTTATACTTGAATCAAGTCTCAGGAATAAACCATAGAGGCAATGCCTTGACTTTGCAAATTGGAATCACAAGTATCACTCAGTACATTGCAACAATACATAAGGCACAGACTGCTGAGTGCGGCAATAAAGTGTTCCTCTCTTAAATGCACTTTTTGCTGGTGGAAAGCAACAGACTACTAATAGGGGCCACACATCTTGTGTTTTTGCACCTCTTTAACTCTTATCAGTCTGGCCTTACAATTGTTTAGCTTCAGACAACAAGGCTCCCAAGAATTTCCCCCTTTGTTGTGGATACTGGTAAGCAGGAGAGCAATCAAGAAGTCTTCAGCAAGCCCTTGAATGGCTGGCAAATTGGGCTTCCTGGGTTGAGTGGTGTTCCTATTTGAGGATCATCTCTTGTAGGAGGTTATCATTCCTCTGCCCTTCTTATTTACACAGTGTGGGAGTTTCTTTGTATTCACCAAGTTCACTCTGTTCAAGTATTCAAGGCAAGTGAGCTACTCAACATTCCTGGATGTATGTGAATCACAGACAAAACCCAAGAGTCTGCAAATGAGCCCATATCAGAAACCCAAGGTAGATAACGTGGTTCATTAGGAATCACAAAGACTCCCTGGAGGTTTAACCTTGGCCTCATCTGTACACTTACTTCTCATGTTTGGCTTTGTAGGCCAAAGGTTCTCTTGAACAGAAGTTTGTAGCCCACTTCTGTCAAGAATCGTCACAATCCACACATCTGAGCAATTTCAGAGAAAAAATTCCTGCAGCCAGTAAATTGTCCGATTTAATTTGAAACTGCAACGTTGATGCCTTCTGTAGAAAATTTGGTAGAGCTGCTGAAGTATGTATCTATTTTTCTATCTATCTAACTATCTATATAAATACTATCTATGTATCTATAAAATATTATATCATTATATTATCGATTCGTTTATCTGTGTATTTATCTCTGTTGTAATCTCTGTTATGACTACAGTAGCGGACAAAAGTTTAGGCCATGTAATGTTTTTGGTAATATTAGGGAAAATAGGTTCTCAGCTGAAAAATGTCTGCATGGATTTTCTTGCCTATGTGTCAGGGAAGTTCTACAAGAGAGAAAACTTGATCTATTTTTATCACTTCCTTGAATATACATGTGTGATAAACAAATGGTGGCCTAAACTTACGTCTAATGCTTGCTTACATCCACAAAGGCCCTTAATGGCATTGTGCATTAGCGGAAAGGTGGCTAAATTATTCAATGTTATTTTAGACAAGTTATTCAAAGATGTTTCATGTGAATTTAAAGGTCATGAAAGAGGAAAAAACACATTTTTTAATAATTTTTTTTAATTTAAACTTAGGAGGTAATAATAACGATTCAATGAGCCAAAATTGTTAATAAATAAAAGGTCAACTAAAAACAACTAAGAAAATATGTGTCTGACACATTTTCATCTTTCTAATGGAGTATGAATACACTTGACACCCGGTCATACCGCAAAAATGGTGTTTTTGCCTGGTTTTGTCTAAGAGACTCCTATTTGAAGCATCATAAAACAGTGAAAGGAGAGTTTTCATTAACCTTCTTTCCAAATTCTGGTGTGTAATTATTTATCTAATGTTTTAAGCTGACTCTCCTGTTGGAATCAATCACTTCAGGTCATTCACTCCCTTAATCTTAATGTTTCTCTAAACCAGCATATATAACTCTGTGTAAATTTTAACACATGAACAGTATCACATCAATGGGTGAATAAAACCCAATGTGGCAAATTACCTCCCCGTTGTACTCGATAGCAGTCAGAACACGAGTAAACAAGCCGGAAGTGTACAACACAATCTTACTAATGACAACACATGAATGCTAACCACTTGCAGCTCTATCCCTATGGAATTCATGTGTTGAACTTTGTGCACTGGAAGGTATTGCTGCTCGGTGTGGTGGGAGGGTAGGCCACGAACAGAATGTGTCAAGAAATCAACAGGTTATATTCTGTGTGACATTTTTGATGCAACCAATTTCATGGATTCACAAGCTTTTGACAAGCACTGCTGTCACATGAATCGGCTATCTTTGTATCATACCATATCACTTGGGAGACTATCCCATCTCCCAGGAAAGGAGAGATCAATAAGTCCCAATTTAATGTATGCATGTAGTGGTCTGGCGAATTAGGGAAAGGAGAGATCAATAAGTCCCAATCTAATGTATACATGTAGTGGTCTGGTGCGAATTAGACTGTGTGTGCTGCCTCCTGAGATGAATTCATGAGAGAAATGAGGTGGGAAGTTAGAAGAAACTAGCTCACAAAGTGAAGTATGGCATATTTGCATCTTCAGGAAAACCGGACACTCTTTTATGCATGGCATCTTCTGGTGCATTAAGCAGGCTATGTTGTGATGCACTTTGCCTAGCATAGTTATGGGGAATTATCTGGGAAGTCTATGGCAAGTTACTTCCCAGTCTATTCCTCAAGTTTGACCAATTTCTCAGGTGGGAAGCTTTCCAATATTATCAAGGGTATTTCCAATGGGATTTTGTGTTTAATACAACCCATATACCATGGGTGGCACCATCTTTTTAGGCACAAAACCTCCACAAGAAGACATTTGCTGAATAATTAGGTCATAAATCTTTCTTTAGAGGTCCAATGGAAGTGATGTGAATAGGTGAGGAGCAATATGTTTATAGCAATAAATATATGGATAGACCAAGTGCTAGGAGCAGGCTAATTATTAGTGGTATAGTGGTGGATAAGGTTGAATGTAAGTTCATGATCAAACTGTGCATGGCTCTTATGTCATAAAGCCTGGAAGGTCATGAGACAGATAACTGGTGGACAGTGGTGGTCTTGCAGAAATACGTGCGGTAGATTGCATTTTGGTTGCTGCAATTATACTTGACACCATCTACTGTCGAAGGTTGCTAAACCTAGCTCGGGGTGTCTCTTTAGCCACAACTTTGTCATAAGGATGATTTTCCTGATTTACAAGCCAATAAATATTTTCAGGTTGGCCGATTTAATGCTCCAGCAGGCTTGAATATGGCATCTTATGGGTACTCCCCCCATTTAACACATTCACTTACATTTATGGTACGTTGTAGTAATTACTGAAATGCATTTCCTGCTCAGTGATTTGAAAAAGAGGTGAATGGAATTGAAGAAAATGATAAGCAGAATACATTATGAAGCAATAAGTTGTAACTTCAATATTGAGTCAATAATATCCATGGAGGTGGTCGCATCAAAATATCTGACAATATATGTCTTTTCTTCCTCAGAAAGCATTTTGGACGACTTGTTTTGTTACACCACCCCACACAACGGGCAGCAACATTTTCCAGTACACAAAGGTCAGTAACACCTGAATGCCATAGGGATATAACGGCAAGTTGTTTAACACTTCCTCCTTTGTTCACATGAAGTCTGACAGCTACAGAGTACAACAGGGAGTTGTGCTGCCACGTGGGGTATTATATAGCTATTGACTTGATATTGTTCATCTGTCAAAACAAGTTGGTCAAACTTGGTTTAGAAGAAACATGTAGATTAAAAAGGCAAACTAACTTAACTGAATAGCAAAAAAAAAATGAACAAGACTTTCTTCAATTACTTGGACCTCTGCGAAAATAATGTATAAAAAATATTTGTATGGTTCAGTAATCTTTAGTGAACAAAGGCAACCAGATATGAAGAATGTTTGTAATTGTGTCAGCTCTTCAATCCTAATAATCACAAGGAACCACCAAGGTGTAAAGAAGACCTAATTGGACAATAAGGAAAAGAGCCCCCATACAATATCTGAAAATTGGTCCATTACACTTGGAGGTTGGCCCACTGTGTGGAAGGGAGATTAATGGAATATTTTCTAAACAGATTTATACACATTTGGGTTCCCTTGCACAATCTGATTTTGTTGGAACTAAAATATCAATAAACATTGCACGATTAATTGATTCTATGCATCTATATGAACAATGAGTGACTAACAATGACCCATCCTTTTTTAAAAATTAAATCACAGTTTTCTGGGTCTGCCAAATGGAAGTGCTAAGCCCATTGCGTCTTTAGATAACAACCAACATTCTATCTTTTTATCTTCTAAACTATCTTGTATAGCGTTATAGAATAAGAGATGTACCCTAGCGCTGGTGCCAAACACCTGCTTAAATCCAAATACATCTTATGGATTACCCACAAAGCCTCCAACATCCACACTTCTGTATCGATTCATTGGAGCAGAAAATGCCACAGCGAACAGCTTGGCCAAGACAGATGTGATGCTCACTCTGCAAATAGCAAAACAAAGAGACAATCTATCCTGATGTCAAGGGCTAATGATTTCCTTGATGCACCAAGCCACCGCAGGGGCCCAATTCAGGGAGCAATTCTGGCTTTCGGTGGCTGGCAGGTCAATTAGGTGCAGTTAAACACACCAGAGAAGATCCAATGGTCACTACAATTGCTCAATTGTGTTTACAGGCTGATTAGAGAAAAATAATTTATCGTGCATCTACATACACAATTATGTACAAAGCTATACAATGCAAAGGTCCAGCAGACTTTGCTAGCTGCTGGCAAGTGTCGTATCAGAAAAAAGAAAAATACAGATATTGGAGGCCTATTTACTGGTGTTCAATGTCCAATGACAATTTATACACATGCTCAAATGCTTATGTCTCATAACACAGGTTCATGGTCTGTTCGCTTATAAAGAGGTTGTCTTTATTTGACTACAACCATAGCAACTAGACTATAAAAGAAAAATTATTTTCTCAAATGTTTCAAATTAACAAATACTGGATCCTGACATGATTCTTGTTCCCTTACATCTTCACATGCAGCCTTGGCAACTGGACTACAGAAAAAGAGACAACTTGTCAAATAATAAACACCACAGTCATGTGTACCTACCACAAAAGCATGTCTGTCTGTGGCCTCCCTCCCACACAATTCCTCATTATCATTGCATTATATTTTATAGTACTACCATCGTTTCACTCTTTATAAGTAGTTGCTACCCCTCTTTTGTACATATTCTTTTCCTTTTATTATTCATTTTTATATTGATTTATGACACATTTATCTATGTGTACATGTGATATTCCACTGTCAAATAAAAGTCTATATATATATATTTCAAAGATGCCCAGTTCTAAGGCAGCAGATGAGACCAATCCAGGTCTGCCAGTACTTACTCCAGTAAACAAGTGGCACATTCTAGGTGTTTGTGAAAAAGTGGAATATTTTAGAAAGAGATGGAGAAAACTCCTGACTGAGAGGTGCAAAAAAGGGTAAAGTGGAATTGGGTGTGTACTTTGTTGGTGGTCAAAAAGCACAATGTAAGACAAGCTGTTTTGTTTTAGAGCAAGTAATACTAGGTGGATAGAGATAGAGAGATATAGTTTGTTTGTTTGTTTGTTTGTTTGTATTTTATGCCTCTGCAGCACCTTAGTGGGCTATATTGCGGCAGGCGATCGCCGTATGATGATGAGATGAGAAGACTGGGAGTCTGGAACATACCCTATTAATTCAGGATGCCCAGGGTCTTTCAGTTGCCCCAGCATAGAATACTGGATACAACCCGCCTCCATTTAATGTCCCATGGGCTCGGACTAAAGTGAGTTCCCGGGGTGAGATTTGAACCCACGCCCTCAAAGCCAGTGGCCTAGAGAGATATAGAGACAGATAGATAGATAGATGGATGTATAGGTAGATAGATAGATAGATAGATAGAGAGATAGATAGATAGATAGATAGATAGATAGATAGAAAGATAGATGGATAGATAGATAGATAGATGAACAACCAAATATATGCAAGGCTGAATTACACTCTTCTAATCAAGGGTACACACACATAGGTACATAAGGTTTAATTGAGCATAGTTCACAGACATAGTGTAACAATTGTTTGACTTGAAAGAATCGTACATGAAAAATGAATGAAAATAGAAAAGAGCAAATGACACAGAAATATCAGAAAGAGTCACGGACATTCCTTAATTCAAAATCTTATAAACAGTTCGTGAATTTCATCCAAAAGCATACAGTAACAGGTGAAGCATACATTACAGAAGAATGCCTTTACTTTAGGAGCTCTGCCAAATTTTTGTACTCAACGCATCAACATTCCAGTTTCAAATTCAACTGAAAAATTAACTGGCAGCGGCCCGCGATTCTTTTTCTGAAAATGCTCAGATGTGTAGATTGTGACACTTCTTCACAGGTATATGCTGCAATCTTCTGCTGAACTGAACCTTTGGCCTAAAAAGTCAGACTTAGAAAAGTAAGAATGACGCCAAGCGTTAGCCTCCAAGGAATCTTCAGTACACATGAACCCTTAATGAAGGAGATTATCTAAAATATCTCTCTTGGGTTTCTGAAATGGGATCATTTGCTGACTTGGGTTTTCTCTGCAATTCACAGACACCCAGGAATGTTGAGTGGCTCACTTTTCCTTGAGTACTTTAACAGAATGAACGTGGTGAATATAAAGAAACTCCCACACTATGTAAATTGGAAGGGCAGAGGAATGATAACCCCTGACAAGAGATGATCCTCAAATAGGAACACCACTCAACCCAGGAAGCCCTATTTGCTGGCCGTTCAAGGGTTTGCTGAAGCCTTCCTGATTGCTCTCATGGTTGCTAGGATAAAAAGTAAGAAACATCTACAACAGAGGGGGGAAAAGCTTAAGAGCTCTCTTGCCTTAAACCACAACAATTGTAAGGCCAGGCTAAGGTGAGTTAAAGAGGTGGAAAAACAAAATATATGTGGCCCCTATTTGTAGACTGTTTCTTTCCAATAACATCCCTCGGAAGGTCACATCTTTCATGTTTAAGAAAGAAGTGTTGCAAAGAGCCTTCCAATAAACGTGATTAGGGGGTCAGGTTAGACTAGGAAATACTTTTGAGCCCATGAATCATTCAAGGAGACATTTAGAAGCACTAGCATTCACCGGCACAACCAGCCCACTTCTTGGATGCCCTCG
This sequence comes from Platynereis dumerilii, assembly GCA_026936325.1. NCBI lineage: Eukaryota > Metazoa > Annelida > Polychaeta > Phyllodocida > Nereididae > Platynereis > Platynereis dumerilii. Next base: position 3,467,995 of record JAPTHN010000029.1, read on the forward strand.
AGATCCCAATGGTGAATTCTGGTGATGGGCGATCCATCACTTTCTTTGGAAATTGCTAATGTTCTTCTGAAAAGCAGAAGTGAGACAGAAACTGCACCGCAGCTAACTGACAAACAGTTTCCAGATACAAAGGTCCCCATTGAGCAAGTTTACAAGTTCACAAGAAGTGTCGCATCCAGGCAATCCGAATAGAGGAGGATGTTAGGCTGTCAGCACATGATTAAAAAAGAACCTCAGCATGCCAGAACTGAAAATAAGACTTTTTCTTCCAATACCATTAAAACAACCCTGTTCATGTTGTATTCGCCATGCGATAAACGTATTCGGTGACAGGGCGGGATTCATGAATTACAATGTGACAAGCTTCAAACACAGATGTCTCAAGGGAGTTGGCAGAGAAAACAAAGAAAAAAAATAATGCAGCATTCTTAATTGCAAGAAGTGCATGTCAGACAGCTTTGACCAAACGGATTCCAAGCTTGTAGCAGAATTTTCAAAAGATGTGTGAGGCTGTAATGAAGCTGAAGTTATATGTCACGAGATATTGATGTTTGCACACAAGAACAACAGCATGCCAAAAGATTGTTGAAATGCGACATTCCAGATCATCAATGAGGCTTGTGTGACACAAGTATCAAATTAAGGAAATCAGGTCTTTGAGATGCTGTGCATGTGAGACAACTGATAGCTACAAATGACATCGACTGTTGTTACTTCTGAAAGACAATATTTTCATATATGTATATATATTTTTTTTAGAGAGTGATGTCTTGGCAATTACACTGTTTGGGCTTTTTCCTTGGTAGACGGCCAATGAAAGGTCAGTACTAACCACCAGTCTGACCTATTTCAAAGGAAAACATTTTCAGTAATGGATTTACAAAATGCAAGAACAAAATGCTACTTGCATTTCTTCTAAGAATGGCTAAGGTTCCATAATTCATTATACCACTGCCCCTCCTGCTCCCCTGCCCAATGCGATGTAGAGTGACCACCTAACATCTGCCTCCTGCAATTGGCCTCTTGTCCTCCTGTGTCCTTCCAGTCTCACCTCAATTAAAGTGGCCATCAGAGTGCCTTTTCTGCAGATCTCTCCCCTGATTTGCTTACCATGGACTTTCTGTCCACTTCTCAATTGCAGTTTGACCTCAAGTCATCAGCAAATATTTGGTCAACCTTCCCACTTGATGTGTCCTTTTTACCCTCGGCAATGTATACATTGCCGACGGGTATTGTAGTTACTTTGGGAAAATTTGTCCGTCCGGCGGGCGGGCGGGCGGGCGGGCGGACGGGCGGGCGGGCGTCCGGATAACGGGCGTCCCACTTGTGTATTGGGAGTAATGCTAAAACTATGGAATGTATACTTCTTATTTTTGGGACATTATTATATCTTTTATCCTAGTTGTGCCTTTTAGGTGTTTAATCCACATGAGATGAATACTTTTCTCACAATTATTGAAAAATGTGAAAAAATATTTTTTTGTGTATTGGGTGTCAAGCCAAAACTATGGCATGCATATTCATCATTTTTGGGTAAATATGGTATCTTTTATCCCAGTTGAGCCTTTCATAGGTCTAATCCCCATGACATTAATGCTTTTCTCACAATCATTGAAAAATGTAAAAAATTGTTTTTTTTTTGTTTCTGTGACAGAGCTAAAAAACTGCAGTACTTTTGACACTGAAATTGGCATATTGTATGTATTAAATACCCAAGATGTGTTTTTTGTGGGTCTAAATGCTCTGAGAAAGTTGAACGGACGACAATTTACCAAAAATATGAAAAAATACTATTATTTTAAACTTGTATAATTCAGTCAATTTTGAAGTTAAATCTATGAAATTTTCCACTTAGGTGTCTAACTTATGCCTCTTTAAACGTCTCTAATCAGTTGGAATGTTGGTCCTATGAATCTTTATAAAACCCCAAAAATTCGAAAAAATGCCAATTTTCCAACATTTCTGCATGAAAAGCCAAATGGTAACGGGTAAGTTAGTTAACTTTAGGTCTTATTGTAGTTAGACACACTATTGACTAATATTCACAGCCATTGCATGAGTTGTTGCAATTTTTTCCATTGAAATGTATGATTGAAAAAAGGCAAAAAATCATTGAAATGTCTATTTACTCTCCATTTTCTTCTGATGTCATACCAGTCGTTGACATTTTTTTGTCAAAATAAACCTGACATGTTTCACATCATCATCATGCTGATTTTGAACAATATGAAAACTTTTATTCGCAGCATAGGTTAATATTAACAAAATTAGATAAATATTAAGGATTTTCAGATAATCATATATCAGTAAATATTGGCCCTGGTCAATCAAATTTGCCACAATACTGTCTAAGTTTTACTTTTTCTACATCTCCTCATGAAATATTATCAAGAAGAAATACATAAATTTTATATATAATTATGTGGACTTTCAAAGCATTAATTAAGTACATTCAAAAACATGCATTTGTGTGTTAATATTTTATAATGTTGACACTAAATCTTTTTAAAACTCCCAATTATTATAACTTCATGGTTAATATCTAAACTCAGTGATGTAAATTTTTAGAAGATGAATAAATGTCAGCCCCTTTTATTTAGTTGTTTGCATGAAAATTAAATGTGATTGAATCAGACAGATTGGCTTTTGTTGAATGGAGCACTGGAGAAGTCTTGATTATGTAATGTTATGTCACAGGGTAATTGTCTTCCTGCTAATCCTTTGACAAGAAATCTTAAACTCTCAATTGTAACTTAATGGTTTAAATCTAACATCAGTTATGTACATTTTAACATATGAAGTACTGTCAGCTTACTTTTATTTTGGTCTTTAATGGAAAACATATAAGACAGACTGGCAATAAAACCGCTATGTATATATAGAGGGTTATCAAAGAAAAATTACTTGGCATGCAAACCCAATTTCTGCAAATTTCAGTGTGTAATTTTACATTTCAAGACATTATTGGATAAATCTGTCTTTTAATTCATTTTAAAACTCACTCCAATTGTATTTTTAGCATTTCAAAGAAATATTGTTTAGGGGGTAAAAGTGTCATCATTGGAAGGGGTCCAGTTTTTTTTGTGAATCAGCCAGGAGACACTATGTCTGTGCTTCATTGTACCCCTCCCCTCCAGCCATTCATGTTATGTAACATTGTGTCACTAATCCTGTCCAGTGACCAAAGCTAGGAACAAAGGAGGACAAAAGCAGTGCACAGCACCCTGAACTTTTTAACAAATTTTCTTTTTTCTTAGAAATATGTCCAGACTGCATTGACACCAACTTTGTAGTCTTTTATTGAACAAATAAAGAAATTTCCAATTTTAATAAAAGATTTAGGCCAACTAGAAGCTGAGATATGACTTTTTGTAGCCCATACAGGCTGTACACAGAGTTGGGACTTGTTTCTCTTGTTTTGTTTTTCTTTACAGCTATTGTTATTCTCCAAAGTTTGACCAGCATTTAACCTTTGTATTAACTAGCAACGTGCTTAGTCTTAAAAGATATATACTGGCATAAACCTTGTTTTAGTGTTACTATTTACAATGGTTTTGGTTGGAGACATCTTATCTATAATTTATGTTTTTAGACCCATATTCCATATTTGTAATTTATGATAAGAATAGCTAAGGCTAGATAGACTAGATAGATGGATGGATAGATAGATAGATAGATGGATAGATAGATAGATAGATAGATAGATAGATAGATAGATAGATAGATAGAAAGATAGAAAGATAGAAAGATAGAAAGATATAGATAGATAGATAGATAGATAGATAGATAGATAGATAGATAGAGAGAGAGATAGATAGATAGATAGATAGATAGATAGATAGATAGATAGATAGATAGATAGATAGATAGACGCATGTAGATAGATAGATATATATATATAGATAGATAGATTGATAGATGCATACATAGATGGATAGATTATTAGAGTAATTTTAATCCTGTACAATTTCTAAAGCTTTACAATGATTCAAGATTCCTATACATGGATGTATCACAAAATCCAATCATCAACTGGAATTATTCTTTTTTCTCAAATTATTCTTTTTACAAAAAGCACAAAATCAGCCATAGGCCTACTTGCCCGAATCACATGATCCAGATTTCATTTTGACTAGTAGATATATCATTTCAAGTTTCATCTCTTGGTAACCATTGATTTTCAGTGATGTTTCATTGGACCCCCCCCCCCCTCATCACAGTGGCACACTTCTGAGGTGTGAAGTATGCCACCCTCTATTCTTTTGTCAGGTTACATAATGGCATTGCATAAGGTGATTAAAAGATTGGGGTAGAGCAGACAAAAGCCAATTGATATGGGTGCTAAGCAGCTGAGGAGGGGGACTAAGGAAGCCCCTTTAACCCCTTTAAGGGGAATGTCTGCAAGGATAATGTGATTTAACTGAAATTGTTACAACATCCAACAATTTACATGGCTACATTCTAAAATGGATCCAGGATCAAGATGATGTAGAACTGAAGTCAATGACACTGTTTGATTAGATATAAGATTTACAGACAGAAATTTATTGAACTGATAGATATCTAATTTTTGTTCAAACAGTAGCTACCCTTATTGCTATTCAGTTTTATGCAGTTTAAATAAAATAGTAATTTTATCTTTTCTGCAGGAATTATGACACATCTTAATAGAAAAACTGATAATTGGATTGATCAAACTACCAAAAATCGATCTATCTATCTATCCATCTATCTATCTACACTGAGCGCCATTTAAAACGCAACATCGTTGAACAACAAAATTTTCTAAGTTCTTGTTGCTCAATAATTATAAAATTTTGCATAGACCTCAAGTATGACCTTCAGAGCAATTGTGGAAAAAATCGTGAAAAACGGTTGACTTTTCACTACGCACTACTCATTTTAGTGAGGTCTGTCTGAAACCTCAATTCACGGACAGTGCTTCACTGGAAAATGAGGCAATGGAAATATTGGTTTTGTGGCTTGTTGGATGGGAATAATCTTGTAAAATTTTCACAAAACATGCAAAAGACTTCAAAATGCTGTCCCACGAACGTTTAAAAAAAATATTGAAGATAAAGTAAATTTTGAATAAAAAACTCAAAATATAGGCTTGAGTATCTGGAAATGGAGCATATGAACCCAAATTACCGAACAAAGGCGTTGTTATTCATACTAAGGATAAAAACAAAGACACAGATAATCATTCTATAACCAAACTCGAAAAAAATCTGAATAAAACATCTTTTTTGAGGATTTTGACAAAAAGCTCCAGTAGGGGGCAGGCCAGCATTGACACCAAAAAAACTGTAATTTCATCATCTCTAATTGTGGTTGGGTCAAATTTACCTTTTTTCCGCCCCATCAATCAATTAAAATTGTAAACTTTCCTGACTAATCAAACATTATGTGGAAAGAATATCAAAGTTATTGAAATTAATGATCACAGGATCTTGAAATTTTGTGACTTGCATTTTCAACAATAGCCACGACGATTTAATTTGACACAAGAGTTTTGCTCTCAGAAATCTGTAAATTTTTGCGAATATACCTGATGACAACAGCTAAGTGTGTGCAAAATTTCATCGTTATATTTTGAGAGGAAGTACCATTTTTTAGCCATTTTGCGATGTTGCGTTTGTAATGGCGCTCAGTGTATCTATCTATCTATCTATCTATCTATCTATCTATCTATCTATCTATCTAAACAGTCCCCTACATGTCCTGATCGTTTTCTGACTGTCTTTATCTCAATTGTTGTCCATTTGTAGCTGTCTTTTGAATGGTCATTACCTGTCTATTGTGCACTGCATTGCTTTATTTTCCTGTCTGTCACCACTGTATATTACATTCAGACAAAAATAAGTTTGATAAAAAACCAACTTTCTAAAATGGTAGTGGAAGAGGGGACGAATTACTGTGGGTAATCCATGCCGGATAATATTGTTCTTAATATTGTCACCGAAACCAGTCATCTTCTTGACTTCATTTATTTTTAAATTTTCTTTCTCAAATTGTTTGTTCACAAAAAGGCACAGATTTTGCCAAAGGCCACCAATAGGCATAGTGGAATACTTGCCTGAATTTCATTATCAAGATTATACCAAATTATACCACTTCTACAGTAAAATGTAATGTCTTGCTAATTGCTAACCATTGATTTTCGGTTCATTTGATCTTGTGCCACACTTTTTGACTCCTTGCCCAAATTTTAACTGTTTCCCCTCTTTTTCTGGGGGGGACCCATCCTGCAAGCTGATTGCATGTGGATTTTGAATTCCCGCCAACACAAAATGGCAGACAGGAAACATTTATATCATTTGCTCACAGCTCTTGGCCATTCAATGAAAGTTTTTCAACGGGAATTTCATGTTCATGAGGATATTAGAGTACCCAGTGGGGTCCTGCCTCAATGTATCCCACTGTCTGGAGAATAGCTGCTGAGTAGCCGAGGGTATGCTGCCGCGCAGCCTATGTTTATAATAATATACATCACTTCTTCATCTTGATGGTTATACGCTTCTTTCCAAAGGCAAGTCATGTAGTGTGCATGGTGGAACTGCTACTTATATTAAAAATGATATCCCATTCAAAGAAATTGATGTTGATATTGTATCAGAACTCTGGGATGGACAGTTCATTGAAATTTTTCTAGAAGGGGATCCTAATATTAATCAGATGACTGAAAGAATCATTATCTGTAATAAATATAGACCACCACGTCCTGGTGTGGAAAATTTGAATGCTTTCATTGACGACTTAAGTCAGATTTTTCAAAGATTTGAAAGAACCCATAACGTATTGATAACAGGTGACTTTAATATTGATATATTGAAATTTCAGAATAATCGTAACATAAATAACTACTTAGAAAATATTCTTTCTGCTGGCTACTTACCTAAAATCACTTTTCCTACAAGACTTACGAGTCGTTCAGGTACTTTGATTGATAACATATTTTTGAGATGCTCAGAAAAATTTTCCGACTCAACGTCTGGAATATTGCTTAACCAAATTTCTGATCATCTACCCTAATTTATCATCTTTGATTGCAATAAAAAGAAAAGTACGAAACTAACAAAGGTTATGATATCTAATGTAAATTCTTATATGAAATTTAAACAAGATCTAAATAGTGAGGAAACTGTAAATGCATTGAACAATATTCTTGGTTTGGACGCTAATGATAGTGATGACAAATTAGATCAAATACTAGAAACCTGTGTTCAGAAGCACTTTCCTCAAAAATTTGTCAAATTCAAGAAACATAAGCACAAGAAAGAGAAGTGGATATCTCAAGGAATTATTAAATCAATATCTGTTAGGGATAAATTATATTGTGATCTTAAGAAACTATCCATCACATCTCCGGATTATGTAATCAAAAAAGTAAATTTGGGTACATTTAACAAAATTCTTAAACAATGTATTAGGAATGCAAAAAAAACTTATTATGAAAAATGTTTTAGTGAAACAAAATCAGACATTAAAAAAACTTGGAAAATTATTAACTCTGTTTTAAACAAAGACACAAAGAAAACAGACTGTCCTGAATCATTTTGCATTAATGGAACAAATGTGCATGACTATCATGTAATTGTTAATGAATTTAATAAATATTATGTTGAACTTGGTCCAAAACTTGCGAGCAATTTTCCTGTTACCGAAGATGTTTCTTTTAAAGACTATTTACCTTTTTTGCATGACAGCACCTTTTTGTTTGAAGCGGTAAATACAAATGATATCAATAAAACAATAGATAACTTGAAACCTAAGACATCATATGGCATAGATAAAATTTCAAACAAATTATTAAAACACCTGAAACAAGAACTAAGCTGTCCTCTTTCTAAAATAATCAATCAATGTTTACAGACTGGTGTCTTTCCAGATAAGCTAAAAATTGCCAAAGTAAATCCGATATTTAAAAAAAATGAGAAAAATTGTATAGAAAACTATCGTCCTGTATCCTTACTACCCAGTGCATCAAAAGTTTTTGAGAAGGTCATATACAATCAAATCTATCAATATTTCTCAGATATGAACCTATTTTATAAAAGTCAGTATGGTTTTAGGCAAAATCACAGTACTGAATATGCTGCAATAGAACTTGTAGCACGTTTAACTTCTGAAATGGACAACAATGATGTTCCCTTGAATATTTATTTAGATTTATCGAAAGCTTTTGATACACTGGACCATACAATACTTCTAGAAAAGTTGAAATTCTATGGAATTAAAGATACAGCGTTATGTCTGTTAAAAAGCTATCTCTCAAATAGGTATCAATATGTGGAATTCAATGGAAATAAATCAAATTTATTGCCCATAACTACTGGTGTACCTCAAGGGTCTATCTTAGACCCTCTTCTATTTATTATATACGTCAATGACATGGCCAATGCTTCTGATATATTTTATCCAATAACTTATGCAGATGAATCTACGTTAATAACAACAATGAAAGCGATAAAACTAATCAATCCTAATGAAAATACAAATACTCATCAACAATGAATTGAAGAAGGTTAGTAGCTGGCTAGAGATTAACAAATTGTCATTAAATTGTAAAAAAACGAAAGCAATGCTATTCCGCACTAACCAGCGAAAAATTGATACCCCAAAAATCCAAATAAATGGACAGGAAATCGAATTTGTTAAAACATTCAACTACTTGGGAATAATTTTGGATGAAAATCTTAGCTGGAGAGGTCACTCAGATCACGTAACTAAGAAGATATCAAAAACAATAGGTATCTTAAATAGACTTAAAAACATTCTTCCTCTACAACCCCTGCTTAACATATATAACTCCTTGATTCTGTCACATCTTAACTATGGCGTATTTCTGTGGGGTGTTAAACATCGGCAGGTAGAAATTTTACAGAAAAAGGCAGTACGCGTACTCAGCAAGAGCAGATATAATGCCCACACCAGCGTAATTTTTAAGAATTTGGGAATACTTAAATTTAGAGACATATGCACACTACATGACTATAAGCTATGTTACAAATTCTTTAATGCCACACTTCCGGAATCATTGCTGGACTGTGTTGTCCTGAACGAGGGACCTGGACCCAGGTATGTAACCAGATCATATGATATTCACTCCTTACCTTTACCTCGAGTAAAGCATGAATTTGCAAAACAGAGTTTAAAATATAGATTGCCATTAAGATATAATGACATGACAGAACTTATTAGGCAAAAGATTTTCACTCACAGTTTCATTGGATTCAAATTGTATGTAAAAAATAGTCTGATAAAAAACTACGAAACATATTGTAATAATGATAATTGTTATATTTGTTCTCAAAATCATATATAATCTATCTACTTCAGAATTGTAATTGTTTTAAACGTCATCTTCTTGAAGAAAGTAACCTCCTACGTCTGCATCACCCTCTCCGGTCACTGTGTGAAAATTCCAGTCAGTATGCGAATACGTTGCACTTTTTCTCTTCTAGTTCCTGTCTATTAATCTTTATATATATTAAAACTCATATAACGGTCTTGTTTATATGAAATTTGAGATATTTTGACTGGTGGCCCCTTGGTAGCGGCTCTTGGGAGCCTTAGAGGGGTCTCCAATGTGCTTATTTTGTATGAGACAAATAAATTATCTGAATCTGAATCTGAATCTAATAGATCAAGGGCATCATATGGAAGTAAAAGAACACAAATGACCCGTAGAGTTCGGAAAGTACATCAGTAGCCTTTCAAGATACCTCAGCAAAACAAAATCTAGTAAGTTGGTGATAGGAGATTGGTTCTTCAAAGGGAAACTAATGCGCATAGCAATGCTGCAAACACCAAGGCAAAGGGCTTTAACTACAACCAAGTAGCAACTTGATCTAATATGTCAGAAAATTGGCCTGACATCACGAAAGCGAGTTGTAACGGTTGGTGGAAAGTAGAACAGTCTGTGCAAGTTAGATCACTGTGAATTCTAGTTATCCATTAGCTCAATAGCAAAAGGACAACATCATTAGTCTATGACCTCTCTCCCAAAAACAAAAGATGTCACTCATATTGATAAAAATAATTATTGCAATTGAAGCTATTATACGGTTGTGAGCACTTCCATGTGCCAAGGAAGTTACCTTAATTTATTTCAATAAGAGCAATGTAAAGATCAAAAATGGATATCTTTGGTAAGTATCAAACATCTTATCATGCAGTCAGCAGTATGAGTTTGTGTTGTAATGACTACCAGTTTGTCTTTGACAAAAACAACAATGCAATCACATTCATAATGCTCTTCAGAGACTTGGCAGAGGTTTGACTGATATCAGGGATAAATCATGTTTTACAGTTTCCCAATTACTGCTTGTCATTTCATCAATCTCTCTTCTGCACAAGTAAGGACCAACAAAGAATAGCACAACAAAAAGAGCCACAATAACCGCATTCCGCCTCTGCCTCACTCTCCCTGGGCCTTCTCCCTGTTTGCAGAGGTCCCAAGAGATGAGCGTGGCAAGCACCTTTGACGCGTCCTTTCATCAATATTCAATTCAGGCTAAAAGGCACCCAACTTGACCTCCTTATGACCCTGTATAAGAGGAAATCTATAAGTCATTTGACTAAACAATGACCACAAGGAATTCCAAACAGATACGTCAACTGACCAGGCTAAGCTCACCCCAGAGGGCAATAAAACTAACAAGGAAACCAAAACAACCACTCAGATATTCAATCAGAGAGCCCAATCAGCTTATCTCCCACTCCATCAAAGAGATGATTTATACATAACTAACCATGATAAATATATTCAACCCAGAACACTACCAGAACAAGATACTTATCACCTAGTTGCTTTGAGACTTTGCATTGTTCAACAGAACCACCTTATTACAAGAATCCTGTATCGGTCTGTGAACCATGTTAGACACAAGAATATTATCATGGTTATCATTCAAGAATTAAAAAAATCAAGACAGAAAGAGAAATTAAAAATGACATTGAAGTTCTTGAACTAGTTCACCCATTACACTTGGCCACTTGCACTCTTTATTGCCAAACAATCTTTTAGAGGAAGCAACTTCTTTATTGTGACAAATCATGTACTTTTTCTTACTTTCATAGCATATATGACCCAATTACAGATTCATACACAACCAATGACGTGACCATGGAGTGGGGCAAAGCAAACCCAGTGGAGCTTAACCGAGAAGGCCTGAACACGCCGCAGTTTGCCACATGGGACCCACTTGTTTGAGGAGCAATAAGAAAGCAAAGCATTGGGAGGCATCCAGAGAAGCAAGGAGAAAAAGAGGTCCAGAGAGAGGCAGTCATTAATCTCCCAGGAGGAACAGTGCAGAGCTAAGCAATGACAATCCATTCCCATTGGCTATTTCAGCCTCTCAGTCCTCCTACTTGATCTTCCTGGGAACTTTTTAAAAGTACACGCTATCTATAAAAGTACTTGGGAAGTACTAGAGGCAGTTGAAGTGATCACTGCTCCTTGGTCGACCATTACTGTCACCCTCAGCCAGCTATAGGAAGCCATCAAATCTCACCCACTGAGCAGCCAGTCTTCTTTCATGTGAACCAAAAAAAAAGACTAAAAGAGCAATAATTGTAAACTGATCTGGGGTAGATGGAAGTTGATAACAGTGGTCCTTGCATTATAAGATTCTTCGTCTGTTTAACCCTCAGCAGCTCATTCACTAATAAATCATGAAAGTTCCTCAAATAAAAAAGCATCTAGAACACTTTACGTGAAATGCTTTCATTTGGATTAAGATTTCAGCGACTGTCCCTCGATACTCCATTAATCAGTTCCATGTCTCAGATCAGTCTCAAGTGCCAAAATGTTCCAGAATTGACGTTCAATTCCTTTTTGCTGCTTCCTGAAGCTGCTCTCCCATTCCATATCTTAAAGCGTTTCTCCACTTGATTTAATTGCTTTGAGCTGTTAACTCACATTTCGCCTGGGGATGGAGCATGGTGTCACTTTCCCCTTTTCATAGCTTTGATTTAGAGCTGAGCAAGTTCTTAATGGGGCTTCAGAGGATTACATGAATGTGAATAGGATTTCAAAGCACAGTAAATTTGCCCGGCAATATTTAGGCCTTAAGTACGTGCAACTTTAGAACAGCGTGGTGTGTAACTGAGCATTGAATTGACCGAGAAATGCACTGTAATAATTGCAAGAATTGCTAGCATTCAATGAGAGACCAATCAAGACATCAGTATGCTGCACTCTACTGTTATTTATGAGGAATTGACTTCAGCATTGGTGCACCTGTAGGCCTATAAAACTGGGAAAATAAATGGCAGATAAGCAAAAGGGTTCTCAATCTCAGGTTCACCTACTTTGACAAAAGAATCCATAAATCAGGAGCTGCCAAAAAGACAACTGAGCAATGTTTATCATCAATAAATAACATAAAAATAACGACCTTTGGTTAATTAATTGAACGGCTTGTGAAACAAACATTGTTAATTAGTTTCCTATTTGTCAGACAGCATAATTCATAAACATGCTTAATTCTTTAGCTTTGAGCTTTTCAATTGCAGGTTCATTCCGATGCCTCGAAGTGATATTCCACCTGAAACGCCAGTTTGGCTACTACCTCCTTGAGGAATACGTTGAACGTATTATGTTCCCTCTCTGCTCATCATCCTCTTCTGGGTCATCTTCTATCTATCTCTATCTTTCTCATTTGCAGGTTCATTCCCATCTGGGTCCAAGGAGGCAATCCCAGTCAGGATTGCACTGGGTGATTACCTAATTCGATACAACAAAACCAGCGATGTCCAAATCCAGTAAAAGAAAGAGAACCGACCAGATGCACTGCTTGACAACATCAGTTAAGCCACTGCAGGTAAAATCTTTTATTGTTGTGTGCATCAATTTACAAGAAAATACAAAATCACAGTTACACATGTACAGGGTGAGCCAAAAAAAAGTAGACACTTCTTTAAGTGGTCATAAGATAATCGATTTTTTTTATACATATTCTGAATGAGTGATCGATGTCTAAAATTTTTGATTGCAGAAGAACGTCATTTGCAAACATATGTTTCTAGATTGAGGTAGTTAATATGTAGTTATCTCCTTTTAAAATATTCCGTTATCTCCTCATTTCAAATGCTTCCCAAAACCTCAAACTAGATGATTCCAAACCAATTTATTTGACACGCTCTATAAATATATTATAAGTCTTATTGTGAGCTCCCACCATCAGATTTGTTTCAGAATCAGATTGAGCTCCCACATTCTACCATTCCATGACTTTCCTTTCACAGCAACAACAACAACAATGACTCCTCTCCATGGCGAATATACATCTGGAGTTTCGGGACATTGTAGCATTGTGTTTGACACCAATCTCCGTCATCTGTGACGTCTGAGTTATGAAGCCCCAGGGTGTTCAGGCGGAAGTTGAAATATTGCCTTGCTGGAGAAAGTCACATCACTCGCAATATGTGGTATCTATACTTTGGGTCTCTGTGGTCCATGAATTGATGAGGTTCATTTTATCATCTGGCAACTTTCAAATCACAAAACTTTGGCTTGGCAGAAACATCTTCTGTTATACAAATTCTGACACTGAAGTCACAGGAGGTCTACTGAAAATGCCCATCCTCAGTTTATTGAAAATCTTTGCGTTGCAGTCAAATCCTTTTTTCACAGAAATGAAAATGGCAACTAGCACATCAATGGACTAAAATGATACAACTTATCGTACATAGCATCACACCTCCTTGTTGTACTCCATAGCTGAAGACCACATGTGAACAAAGTGGGACATGTGAAAAATATGACTGCTGATTCTTGCAGTCACACAAGGAAGCGATTGCGCAATGTGTCATGTAATTGGCTTGTGAGAAAAGTTTTTATGCACTGACATTGTACTGCCTGAGATGAATAAATCACTAAAGATAGCCATATCATACGGTTAAAGTGCCAAATCCTTTCCAAAAATTGTGAGACGAATGTTACAAAGGGCAAATTGCCAATTTATGGGGTCCCAAGAGGTACTTTGCAAAACTGAATGTTTTCATTACATGAGCACTCTTCATAACTGCACTAATCACTTGCCATCAGATGGTCATTAGCCTGTGAACAAGGTCTCATCACCTGTTGTTGCTCTGATCTCTAACAGTAACATCAAACCAACACACAAACCAAACATCACGTTTTGTGAAACCTTGCCAAATTCACGCAAATCAAAAGATGATATTATTATGACAGAGACAAGAACACAAAGAAGCAAATGAAACATATACACTACTACACATTATGGGGCGAATAACAGAAAAATGCCAATGATTTTTATATGACAAATGGGTCTGTTTCAAGACTGTTACAGCCCTTACAACACGGGAATTGTAGACACTGTTTAAAGAGATGACACCACTTACTATCAACCTTACTCAGCACTTATAGTTGACCTGAACACAGCATTTGGTCAATCAATATCTATTGCAATATGTACATTGCTCCTCAGATATTCACATCACTTCCATCGGACCTCTAAAGAAAGATTTATCACCCAATTATTCAGCAGATATCTTCTTTTCAGCTTATGAGAGTTTTATGGCCCCCAAGATGGCAGCACTTGTGCTATTCGGGTTTCACAAGAATCTGGGTTTAGAGTGCCACTTGTCAGTGACCATTGAAGTGGTTCTGTCCAGTAAATACAGTAGGCTACAGCTCAAATTGTTGCTCACCTCCAACTTGACATCCACACATTAGTGTGTTTATTACAGTGCACAACAGGTTTCTATCCATGATAAACAATAACAACAATAACAATAACAATAATCTTTATTTATAGTCATGGTTTACAAATCAACAATTAAAATTAGCAAGATTGCTATTACATGACTTAAAGAAATAAAAACAATCTAAAAATAATCAGTACCACATTTACATAAAATACAGAAGTAGAAAACATCTAATAGTCATAAATTCCAGTCATAACGATCATATCAACCTGTGTAAGTTCAATCATAAAAATCATATAAGCCTATGTAAATTACAGAAATTAAAATCTTTAACAGCTTTCTTAAACGAAATTACATCAGTGGTTTCTCTTATTTCATTTGGTAGAGCATTCCATAGTTTAGAGCCCAGGTATGTAAATGACTGATAGCCATATTTAATGGTTTTGAATTTCTTTTGTTTGACATTTTTGAAACCTCGGCAGTTATATTTGTGATCTTGAACATCAAATAGAGAACATAAGTAAACAGCAGCATGACCATTAGTACATATATATACCTCAACAGCAACGTCGTATATTAGTTGAACAGATAGAGACAACTGTTGCTTCTCATAAGGAGCTTTTCATATTTTGATACATAGTCATTGTAAACAAAGCGTAATGCACGACATTGCAGTTTTTCTAATTTTCCTAAATTACTTTTACTGCACATCATCCATACCACTGGGCAATAGTTAAAAGTGCTTTTAAAATGAAGGTTTTATACATAGTTTCTTTGACATTAGTATCTAGCTGTCTTGATAATCTCATTATAGCATTAATTTGTCTACTTGCTTTTATACATATTGATTTGATATGTTCATCAAAACTCAGCTGTGAATCAATATCAACACCAAGAAGCTTAACATTATTTACACATTTCGGAACATTTCCCTTGATAGTGAAATTTATGGGAGCATCGGTTTTATTACCGAATACAATAGCCTGAAATAAAGAAAGGATTTCTCCTGAATCAAATGAGTTCTATAATGTTTCAAAGGAGTGCTATCTTAAAGCGGATGACTTGCTCTTTGTTTTGTACACAGAAGTGCAATATTCTGTTTTAATGAACTGCTTACTTGCCTGAAATTTCTCTGCTGCTTCTGTAATGACGTCATTACACTAGCCTTCCCTTCCCTACTACAGTTACATTAGACATTTATCCCTTGTATACATGCTATAGTAACCCAACTGGGTATGTACAGGCTGACTCACTGTTTAAATCTGCAAAGTTTTCTCCTTACAGTAAATTAATCAGACAAGACAATAACAAGAAGCAGACAACCCGTTTCATGGCTCCCTGAAGAACTTTCAAAAGCATATGTCTTTGCATATAAATAATACAAAACAAACTCCATGCCTCTTTAAAACTCAGTTCAGACATTTCTGCTAGAAGAAAAGACTATGAATGATTTGAGGACATAGATCAACTTATCAAGTGAATATGTATTTGTCCTTGATAATTGGTTGATTGGATTAACACTCACATTTCATGGAGATATACACAGCTTTATTGAGTCTTGAACTTTATTGCGAACAGGAGAGATATCTATGAGTAGTGCTTCCTTTCACTGCTTTTCTCCTTTTACACACACTGTAAAATTAGAAATTTTGAGTTACCTAAAATGATTGAGTGAGATGGTTGCACAATTTGTTTGAGGCATGATAGCTTGTTGTTTTGAGTTATGATAATCTTCATGCTGTTATAACTTACAAACAACAAGCTATCTTGGCTCAAAAAAATTGTGCAACCATCTCACTCAATCAATTAAGCTAACTCAAAATTCAAATTTTACAGTGCAGCAACTGATCCTCTGTTTTTTCCTTTCCAGTCATCTTCCAAAGAGAATTCCTGTCTCGTTCCTTATCTTGCTCCTCACCAGATTCCCGATGTTCTCAGTCTGCCTGCTTTATCTAGTGCAAGTTCCACTCCAATAAAATTACTTTTGGTAGAAAGCTTTTTCTGCTCCGTGCAACTTTATTGAATAGCCCCTCTATGCCTTTCTATATGCATTAGAAAAAAATTGTAAGCAATTTTGAGAAAACCATAAAGTTCCGAAGCAGCTTTTAACAGACGCGTGGCTGTACAAAAGATTATTGATATCAAGATAACAACTAATTACCACCAAAAATCCTCTTCGAATACATTTCTGGAAGTCTTCATTCTCTTGTCATTACACAAATCTCTGTATGTGTACATGCAATCCTACTTCAGCAATAAATGTTATTAAAAGTCAGAGCAGGTCCAAAATGGCCACTGCAACACCGAGATGCCACAACCCTGCCTGCTCCAGCATCTAATGGGCGCACCTAAAAAAGATCTATTGGCTAATAATTCGGTAAAATCTCCTTTTGGCTGGGAGAAGAGCCTGAACTTGGTTGTTTTACTCCAAGGACATAGGCCTATGCCAATAAAAGGAATAAGGAATGGATTGCAGAGCTACTCCTCCCACACATCTTTCTCAGTGCCTGCCAAAATAACTGAAAGAGCAAGACATAGACATAGAAGTCTAGAATGATCACTGAGCTAGTGCAGACAATTTTGACATATAAAAAAAAATAAGATTCATGATCAAACGATGTACAAGAAACCTGTAATGGAAGTGGAATAGCAGCTTATTCACAAACTCAACCTCCCCAAAGCAATTGCTTTTGCAACAATAGTAGTAACGTAACAGTGATGTCTCTCCATAATGCATCTGGCATTGTGGAATTTGTGGTATTGTGCTCGGACATCTGAAACTTATCTGTCATCTTTGACATCTGAGTTATCAGGCTCAAAGGCATTCAGGCAGAGGTTAAAATATTGGTTTGCACAAGAGTCATATCTTAACAACAAGGACCATCTATAAATTGTACTTCCACCCTTTGAGTTCAGCAAATAATTTTATTATCCAGATAGACATAGACATAGACATATTTATTTCCCAACATACACTGTACATACACCACATATATAAGGATCATTTTCACAGTAAAAAAGGACAATACATATGTTGGGGGCAGTCAGCCCGAGTAAATAAATATTACTATTCCCATTGGGGGGTGACTGCCCAAATTAAATTAACAGATAAGTCTCCCGCCTCAGAGTTTGGATTGGTGAGATCAGCCATACCTATTTCACGCTGGCTCTTATTAGTAAATTACTCTGTCTTTGTTAATCGTGTCTGTACATCCTGTATAAAGCACATCAATTGAAGTTGCCTTGAATGATACAATTCTTTGATAAATATTGATGGTTTCAAGTGTAGAATAATGTAAACGTGTTATCAGTAATATTTTTACTTATTTATTTAAGTGTCACTTTGATAACATAAATCATTCAGATATTTCCTTTACATTTTCTTGACAGTGCGTACAAGAAATAAATCTAGGGGTTATTTAGGACATAATTGGGAACTTTTAAGCAAGAAATAAGACCCCTAACGCAAAGAGAATTTGCACATTGGTCAGTATGGCCACGCAACACAATAAAATATAGAAATTAGACAAATATTTTTTTGAAACCTGACCTGTCATTCGGGGTAACTTTAAATTATAGACGAATCATGTATATTCCGAACAATAGAAATTACCAGATATCATGTAGGCAACAACTAAAGTTGCATTGAAATTGAAGTATTATACAAGACAAAGCAAGATGTAAGACGAAGAAGACCACTGAATTGCAGTTAATGCTGAACAAATTGACACTGCTCTATTAGCATAACATCAATTGCTCAATGCCTGTTGACATCATTATTTTCATGAGACCAGAAGCAAACCACATGTTATGTACACCTATAAGTTATGTACCCATTCGTCCTTAACAATATGCAATGCATTTGAATACTATATATACAGTGTAGTAGTATGGCAGACTGTCCGAGAGCAGTTTCCTGCAGTACAAAATACCTTTGGAATAACCCTTCAGAATATTGGAAAACTCCTAAAAAATTCATAGTACTTGAGAATTATGCTGTGAAGTAACTCGTGATAGACTTCCCAGATAATCCTTCATATCTACGCCAGGCAAAGTGCATCACGAAATGCATAGCCTGCCTAATGCACCAGAAGATGCCATGCATACTAACTACTGCCAGGTCTTCCTGAAGCTGCAAAAATGCCATACTTTTACTTGATGAACTTGTTGGCTTCTGCTAACTTTCTGCCTCATTGCCCTGATGAATTCATCTCAGGAGGCAGCATACACAGCCTAATTCCCACCAGACTGTTACATGTGTACATCAGACCGGGCCCTATTGATTTTTCTGTTGCTAGGAGATGGGATAGTTTCCAAGGTGATATGGTAAAATACAAGGACAGCCAACTCATGGGACAGCAGTGCTTGTCAAAATGTTGATTAAAACTTGTGACTCCATGAAATTGGTTGCATCGAGAATGTCAAAGAGTGTGTCCTGCTTGATGTGTCCTCGGAGAGTGTTTTAAACAATAACTTGTTTTGTTGCAAACTCTCACATCCTAAGAAGTGACACATTCTATTGCCCAGAGTTGAGCAACAGATGAATGGTTCAGGGACAGAACTGCAAGTGGTTAGCATTCTTGTGTTGTCATTATTATACACTTCCTGGTTTGTACTCATGTTGCACTGTAAAAATCTGAGTCAGCTCAAATGATTGAGTGAGATGGTTGTACAATTTGTTTGAGCTGACATAGCTTGTTGTTTTGAGTTATGATAATCTTTATGTTGTTGTAACTTAGAACAACAAGCTATCTCAGCTCAAAGGAATTGTGCAACCATCTCACTCAATCGTTTAAGCTAACTCAAAATTCAAATTTTATAGTGTGGCTTCCGAGCACAACAGGGAGGCGTTTTGCCACATGGGGTATAATGCAGCCATTTACTTGAACCTGTTCATATGTTAAAACACAGTTATGTTCATTTAGAGAAACATTAATTACTGTTGGGAACAACCCAGAAATGATTGATTCCAACAAGAGAGTTAGCTTATTATCGTTTTCCTAGCTTTGCGTTTTTCAAATTTGAACTTTGGTTTATCTCAAAACTGTGATGTCACAGATTTAGTTGCATAACTTTGTATATTACAAGCACATATTTCAAGAAACTGACTAAATGCTTGACAAGTGGATTATGTATGTTTCGCTTGTTTGGCTTTTATACCTGCACTGGTTGATAGATGCTTCAATCAACCATAACTGAATCAAACAGACTACTTGATCCTCATAGGAGAGTTAGGGACCATTCAGAATTATGACTGGGGGGATGGGAGTTTTGCCAGAACTTCCCGTCAAAATTTGATACCCCTCTTGAATTTCATGCAGATTTTTAGTACCCCACTCTTAGGTTTCATGCATATTTGCTATCCCCCCCTCAACGTACAAAGCAATACACACATATATACTGTTATACTTGTGCTCTTGGACAGTCACATGTACAGATTTGTGGATTTTTGCACTTAAAAAGCGCCGATAGACTGAGTGTATGTGCGTTTTGGACCTTTTTGTTTTTTAAAATTTCTTACCCCCCTTGGACATGTAAAAAATGTGTACCCCCTTGAAGCATGTCTGAAAAGGTGGTGCTCCCTTGCTAAACTCCCACCTCCCCTAGCCATAAATTCTGAATGGTCCCTTACCATGACTGACAACAAATTATAGAAGTTATTTGAAATTGTGATAACTAGTGTCTTGTGAAAAACAATAACACACTTTGTTTGCAAAACATTGAGACTCTTCTTGTCAGGTGTAACACTTGGATTAGACAAATTTTGTTTGTTGTGGTTGTAAACAAACAATAACACTGACTGGCAGTTTCAAATTCCTTTGTCATGTACCGTGATGTCAAACTTTAAACTGAGTGTCACGGGTTGAAAATTAGACCAACCACATTCACCGATACCCTCTGATGTCACGGTTTAACTGCAAAACGAAGTTTTCAGAAAAGTACACAGCTATGAAAACGATAATAATACATTAGGTAAATAATTATGCACCAGAATTTAGAAAGAAGGTGCAAATAATGTTTGTTGTTGCATCAGCTCTTTAATCGCATGGAATCACCAAGGTGTGAACAGGACTTAAATGGATAATGAAGAAAAGACCCCTCCCTACACACCGTCATTATTATTGGTCCATTGCAATTGGAGAGTGGCCAATTGTGTTGAAGAGAGGTTAATGGAATATTTTCTAAACAATTTTGCAGTCACATTCGGGTTCCCTTCCATCACCAAAAAGGAGTTTACACAGGCACTCTTAGATCAAGTTACTGTTATGCATCCAGCTGAACAATGAGCGGGCTGCAAGGAACCATCCATTGTTTCGAAAAAGAAGAGCCCCATCCATCAATACAATCACAATCCTCTGCGGCTGCAAAGTGGAAGTGTGCATCGCAATGACGAGCATTTGCTAACAACCAACTGTCTATCTTTTTATCTTTTAAATCACCTAGTATTTGCATTGTTGAATAACATATGGACCCTAACTCTGGTGGCAGACACCTGCTTATTTCCAAATACATCTAATGGATTACCCACAAAACCTACAACATCCACACTTTTGTATCGATTCATTGGAGCAGAAAATGACACAGCGAACAGCTTGGCCAAGACAGATCTTTGATTCTCACTCTGCAAATGGCAAAACAAAGAGACAATATATCGTGATGTTCATGGCCAATCGCCTCCTTGACCGAGCAAGCCACCATAGGGGCCCAATTCAGGGAGCAATTCTGGCTCTCGGTGGCTGGCAGGTCAATTAGGTGCAGTTGACACGCCATTCCTATTCCAGGAGAAGGTCCAATGGTCACCATGGTTGCTCAATTGTGTTTACAAATTACAGACTAATTAGAGAAAAGCATAGTGTTGTAAATTATCATGTATCTACATACACATACATTGCGAAGGACCAGAAGACTTTGCAAGCTGCATGAAAGTGGTGTATACGAAAAAAGGAAAATATAGATATTGGAGGCCCATTTACTCATGTTCAATATCCAATGATAGTTGGGCCCTATATGATACACATGTCTCAAATGCTTATGTCTCATAACAAAGGTGCATGGTATCAGTTCGCTGAAAAGAGGTTGTCTTTACTTAACTACAACCATGGCAACTAGACTATAGAACGAAAAATTAATTCCTCAAATGTTTCAAATTAACAAATACTGCATCCTGACATGACACTTGTTCCCTTACATCTCTTCACATGCAACCTTGGCAACTGGACTACAGAACAAGAAACAATTTCTTCAAATTTGTCAAAATAACAAACACTACATGTATACTGACACAATCTGTCAGTCCTGTGTACCTACCACAAAAGCCTGTCTGTCTGTGGCCTCCCTCCCACACTATTCCTTATTCCAAAGAGGCCCAGTTCTAAGACTTTTGGCCCACAGCAGCCGATGAGACCAACCCAGGCTTGTTAATACTTACTCGAGTAAACAAGTGGCACATTCAAGGTGTTTATGAAAAAGTGGAATGTTTTAGAAAGAGATGAAGAAAACTCCTGAATGAAAGGTGCAAAAAGGGGTGAAGTGGAATTGGGGTTTGTTCTTTGTTGGAGGCCAAAAAGCACAATGTAAGACAAGCTGAGTTTTGTTTTAGAACAACTAATACTAGATAGATAGATATAGACAGACAGATAGATATATGGTAAGTGCAGCCCTCTAAGCTCAGTTCTGTGCACGAGGGTTAATTGGGTCCTCGACATGTTACACATTTATCCAATGTGAGGGATCTTTTACTTGCCCAGCATAGACACTGATACAAGGGGCCGCCAATTTAATGTCTCATCAGAAAGATTGGGAATTTGAAAATTTCTGATTGGGGATTTGAAAATTTCGGATTCCCCAACCTGGGTTCGAACCCATGCAGTCAAAGACCTTCAGCGGAGCAGGCAGGCACCTTAACAACTTGGCCACCCAACTGACAAACAGTGACAGATGGATAGATAGATAGATGGATAGCTAGATAGATAGATCGATGGATGGATGATTGGGGCTTTACGTCCTGTATTTAAGCACTTGGTAGGCTAATTGGGATAGGAGGACACGGCAATGAGGCAAAGGATAATAGAAGCAGCCGTACAACATAGGCCAAGGTGGCACGGTGTGGTAGTTGAGAGTGTCCCAGTACAGAGTGTCCTTTGGACACATTTTCCTGGGAAAGACTGTCCTCTGGACACAATTTCCTAGAAAGGAGTGTCCCTGGACAGCCCTTCCTAGGAATTTCTGTCCAGTGGACATTGCTTCCTAAATTATGGTTGTCCACTTTGGGGATTAATGTCCCTCGGTTGCCAATAATCACCAGTAAGGCCCTCCAAATAAACATTACTGTATAATTATTGATAAGTTACCATAGAATGGAGCCATCCACATCCAGCTAGTAATTCAAAGTGATAAGTATTTTTGCATTCATCACCACATTTCAACTTCATGAATATCTCACATAGCATATTCATACCTTGTAATTGTTAAATCATACTCTCCTGATGTTTATTTTCACATTCAGTGACAACCCTTCAGGGTATGTCTTTGTAGAAAGATATTGTCTGTCATAGAGAAGATCCATCATATGCCAAGTAAATAATGACTGGAACTAAGACTCAGAACTGAAATCCAAGATTAGCAACCCAAATATTCATTGTAGCACGACCGTAATCATTGCCATATCAATTACATTTTAAAAAATGTTCAGAAGAGGTACTTGAACCTGCAATGTTCTGAATTGAAGTAGGATCACCAGACCACTATGCTATGGGGGAAGGTTGCCCAAGTTGGTGATCCCAAGCTTGGTATTTTGATTACAGTACATCAGTTCTATTAATAGTTACGGTCATAAATGCATGCAGGGTGGACAGTAATGAATGTCCTAGGTAGAAATGTCCAGGACAGATAGAACTAGTATAAATGGTCCTGGACTATTTATACTAGTATAATATGTCCCAGACAAATAGGCCTAGGATGAGATGTCCAGGACAAATGGAACTAGGATAAAATGTCCTGGATAAATGGAACTAGGATAAAATGTCCTGGACAAATGGATCCAGGATCAGATGACCAGGACAGCCAGACTAGGATCAGATGACCTGGGCAATGAATACTAGTTAATAATGTCCACTTGGACATCTGACACCAGGTAAAAATGTCCTAGACATTTGAATCCAGGTTCAGATGTCCTGGACAATTATTACTGGTCTTGGACATTTGAACCTAGAGAGGACATTATAAACCAAGGAATGAGTGTCCTCTGGACACTCATTCCTTAGTTTAAATTCTCCCAGGACACCGGTTACTGGAGGACAATTATTCCTTTCACAGATAGATAGATAGATAGATAGATAGATAGATAGACAGATAACCAAATATATGCAAGGTTGAATTACTTCTTCTAATCAAGGTACACATCCATATGTAAGTTGGGTTTAGTTGAGCATACTTCACAGGCACAGTGTAACAATTGTTTGACTTGAAAAAATCGTACATGAAAAATTAATGAAAATTGAAAAGAGCAAATGACACAGAAATATCAGAAAGAGTCACTGACATTCCTTAATTCAGAATTTTAAAAACAGTGAATTTTAACCAAAAGCTACAGTAACAGGTGAAGCCTACATTACAAATGAATGCTTTTACTGTAGTAGCTCTACCAAATTTTCGTACATAAAGCATCAACATTCCAGTTTCAAATTCAACTAAAAAATAAATTGGCAGCGGTCCCCGATTTTTTTCTGAAAATGCTCAGACGTGTAGATTGTGACAATTCTTCACAGGTATATGCTACAATCTTCTGCTGAAGTGAACCTTTGGCCTACAAAGTCAGACCTAGAAAAGTAAGAATAAGGCCAGGCGCAAGCCTCTTGGGAGTCTTAAGTTAACGTGACTGCCCAGTGAAGCAGATTATCTGAACTATCTATCTTGGGTTTCGGATATGGGATCATTTGCTGACTTGGGTTTTCTCTGCAATTCACAGACACCCAGGAATGTTGAGTGGCTCACTTTGCCTTGAGTACTTTAATAGAATGAACGCGGTGAATATAAAGAAACTCCCACACCATGTAAATTGGAAGGGCAGAGGAATGATAACCCCCACAAGGTACACCCTCAACCAAGGGAGCCCTATTTGCCAGCCATTCAAGCACTTGCTTAAGAAAAGTTAGAAATATCTACAACATAGGGGAAAAAGCTCAAGAGCTGTCTTGCCATAAACTAGAACAATTGTAAGGTCAGGCTATAGCCATGTCGTTCATGAGTAAGTCAGAAGTGTTGCAAAGAGACTTCCGATAAATGTGATTAGGGGGTCAGGTTAGACTAGGAGTTACTTTTGTGCCTATGAATCATTCACGGAGAGAGAAGCACTTGCATTCACTGCCATGACCAGCCCACTTCTTGGATGCCCTCGAGATCCAAATGGCGAATTCTGCCATTTCTGGTGATGGGCAATCCATCACTTTCTTTAGAGATTGTTGAGGTTCTTCAAAAAAGAAGTGAGAGAGAAACTGCACCACGGTGGAACTAACAAACAGTTTTAGTCCATGAGCTGGGTTGCCCAAAATTGAAAGTCGTAGCATCGGCAACCGAACCAAGGTTGCAGGGTACCAAATTAAAGCTAAGAATGTCTAGTTTTAGAATCTAAATGTTGCTAGGTCCAAAAGTGGTTTGCTAACTCACCAGTACAGTATACGTGAGGCAATGTATAAAAACGTCAAAAATAATCGAAATTGGCATTAAAAATTGAAAGTGGTGGTGTATGAATTCTACTTTTCCTATAATAACTTGTTATATGCCATATGAAAGCTGAGATTATTATCTGTCATATGGTATGCATTGCATCTTTGCATCTTGAATGGTTGAGGAGTAATGCCATTTCAAACAGCATTATTCTGCTAAGCGGAAAATGGGTGAACGGAACATGCTTCTTTTTAATTGATCCGCCATTGCTTTCCGAACTGTAACAGATAGGTCATGTTTTTCAGATACAGTGAACAGCAGACATCTTACTCTTTCATTTAAATGTACAACCAAGCTTCTAGCTTGAATATTAATGAAGATATGGAAGCTAGAAAATGCATGTTTCAGCTCGCGAAATTCACAAATTTAGCATATTTGAGGTAGTCTATCAGGTGGTTTGTGAAAAATTTGCCATTTCACCCCCTCTCTTCCAGATATATCAACTAATACATCTTGATAAGGGTTTTTGGGGATGCTGAATCCTTTTTCTATGCCTTCAAATCATTTATTGGTCATAATTATATGAAATTATGCTCAATTTACCTTCTAGAACTTCATAAATGTGCCGCTTTTTCATTACAATGTTATAGAAATTGGTCTGCATGTTTCTGTCAAGGACATCTTACTTCAAGTGAATCCCTAGGTTGTCTAAGTAGTTCATTTGGTATTCACAACATCATTAAGGATCCACAAAAGTTTTGACTAGAGACTGCATGCAGTTGAAGATGTCAAAAGTCTTGGCCCGATTGCAGTTTTTGGTGAAAAGAATCAGGCAGAGGCAAAGTTGTACCCAATTTATGTCACTGAATGGCACATATATACATTGGGTTCATTAATACTTTTTGTTGCCTCTACAGACATGTAAAGGGTCTATTTGTGGCCTCTGGGACATGTGTAGGGCTCATTTTATTAGATATCTGAATCGTCTACATGTACACATGTTCTGTTTAGGGTCCACTGAGACATCTGCTGTAAAGGCTAATTTTTCTGGGATATCCGGATTGTCTGCAGACAACAGATATATCAGTGTTATAGACAGACTTCCATCTTGATCCTAGATAACAATTTTATGGGTTCCAGAGATGTCTGCATATTATAATTTTCAGTCATTTGTCTGAATTTGGCGGGTTTTCATTATTTAGAGATATCTATAAAGTTTCTAATATGACTTACAGTCATCCTCATATTTATGTGGAATCTCAAGTTCTTCTCTATGCTGTTGAACTGTGATTTCAGAGATGACTCTATTCCAGCATTGCAATATATGTAAAATTAACTACAAGCTGTCATGTCATTTTAATACTGGGTCAGATTTCCTGGCTTCTAGCCAATGTGAATCCGCCTGAACTGAGCGTCACAGTTTCAACTGAATGTCAGAGTGAAAATTGGGTCTGGGAAAACCCATGCAAGTCGACATCATAGCCAGAACAAATGTACTGCCAGAACAAATATACATCACATAATCCATGTGTTGACAAACAAGTTGTCAAAGCTTTTTGTTTATAACAAGTTCCATCAAAGTTTAAAGTTGCAGAAAAATTAGCAAGTTATAGTAGACTAATCGATTGCAACAGTTGTCTAATGTGAATGCTCACAAAGCTACCATTAGGATAAGACTGGTTATTGCCTGTGATAGATCAAACATTGATATATTGAAGGAAGCATTACATTTGCGATCCCAATGAACTGTGATGGTCGGTTGACTGTCAGGCCATTGGCTATCAGGCTGTGATGATGTGGTTGCAGGGGCTACTCCTGATAAAGTGCTGACTCTGACATTGTGTTGAAACTATGATGCTCAGTTCAGGTGGATCCCATTGGCTAGAAGCTGGGGAATCTGACCCAGTTCAAAATGACATCACAGCTTGCAGGTAATTTACATATTGCAGTGCTAGAATAGAGTCATCTCTGGCATCACAGTTCAACAGCATAGAAAAGAACTTGAGATTCCAAGTAAATATGACGAGGACTGTAACATTGACTCTCAATTATACAAAGAATTTTGACTGTTCCAGAAAACTTTAATTGTTTGAAAAGAACCTCTAATGATATTTCACCACATCTTGAAAATACAGTAATTAATAATTTATAGATTGTCTAGATTGGCCAAATATTGACCACCAACAGATGTCTTAAGCGGTCACAAAAATAAAGACTGGAGACACTCTAATCTGTATACACTGTACCCCTGTTTTTGGTCCTGTTTATAAAGCTCAAGGAGAATATCCATGAAGTGGTTCTGTGCCATTCACTTATGTGACAGTGTGATGCCATTTTGGATTATTATATCAATAAAGTTCCACTTGACATCACAACCTTATATCCAACTGTAGAATTGGTCCCATTATAATTCCAACCAGGTTAAATTCCAGTACAGTACTTTCAAAAACCTCAATTACCCGGTAATGTATCCAGAACCTTTTTGGTCAAGGTTCTTATGTCCAGTATCTAGTAATTTCTATGTTCGTCTCATACCCATCAAAGAAAAGGCAGTATAAGTCTCATTCAAGATTTGAAATCTAACGAAAAAGTAATGCATCGTTGGCAAGAGGTCATGATGCTATGACATATTAACCTTGGACAAAATTCCTCTGTCCTCTGCTAATTGGAGCTGCTCTGTGGCTGCCCTGAGCTGTAAGCTGTAGAAGGCCAAAAATTTTGCCACACCAGGGGACAAAGAAGATATACAAATCTCCAAACAAACTCAGCAAATATATATAATAAATATTGATTAGAAATAAGTAATTGGAATTAATTTTAAGATCCTGCTTGACAGCCAGTGTCATATTAATTGGTGAGGTTCAAGCTTGTCTTTTGTAAGACAGATGGGTGAAACATATTGCAATTGACTGTACAGGCACAGTTTATATGGTCCCCGTTAAGTGAGTATATCCCTGTGCCACCCTGACAAATTTGCCAATAATAATTCAGCATGCGAGTGAGGTAATCGAGGCAAGTCAGGACATGGTATGTTCGGACTTAAAGAGAGTGTCCATATGACAATTAAAACCTAACCTAGCCTATACTTTGAGTTATATGCACTCGCTGGTTAATGGAGAAGCATAAAGAAATGTGATGCAAAATAATGAGTACACCCAATACAATACATGCATTTCATTGCATTGGAGTGATCTGAGTAATTAAGTGTTACATATATTAATGGCATGAAATTAAATAAGTTTATTAGTAGGCTATTAATTTAGTATCTTGTCAAATCTTCATTTGCCATTTCTAAAGAGCAACAAATTTGTGAAACCCCCAGTAAAAGTTGTGGTTCAGCACAACTCAGATTTTTTCTAAAATGCTCATCCTTCCATGCCCTTTGGTTCTTAAACTCACCCCCTTATTTTCCTTGATTTCCCAGCTCATTTCAAGAACGACTCCCAGCAAGTCCTAACATAAGCTTATAGACAAAAAAAACACTGGTTTGGTAATTCTATTGATATTTGGTGCATATAATTCACATTAAAATTCTTTGGTACTAGATATTGATGAGATTGATGAAGCGTGCATCAGTAGTTTAGAGACTAACCCACATTATGCCACATATGGTGCCATAACTATAGAGATATAAGTGTACAGTTGCCTCGAAGGTTATGATGTCCGTGGGAATTTTTAATGCATTCAGTCTCCAGGCAAAACTGTTGTGGATCCTTAATGATACTGAGAATACTAGAATGAGCTATTTAGGCAACCTAGGGATTCCCTTGAAGTGAGATATGCTTGACAGAAACATGCAGACCAATTTCTATAACATTTAAATGAAGAAGCGTCACATTTATTAAGTTCTAGAAGGTAAATTGAGCATAATTTCACATAATCCTGACCTTTAAATGATTTGAAGGCATAAAAAAAGGATTCAGCATCCCCAAAAACCCTCATCAAGATGTTTGAGTGGATATATCTGGAAGAAAGGGGGTGTAATGGCAAATTTTTCACAAACCACCTGATAGACAACCTCAAATATGATAAATTTGTGAATTTCGCGAGCTGAAACATGCATTTTCTAGCTTCCATATCTTCACTAATATTTAAGCTAGAAGCTTGGTTGTACATTTAAATGAAAGAGTAAGATGCCTGCTGTTCACTGTATCTGGAAAACATGACCTATAGGTTACAGTTAGAAAAGCAATGGCATTTCAATTAAAAAGGAGCATGTTCCGTTCACCCATTTTCCGCTTGACAGAATCATGCTGTTTGAAATAGCATTTCTCCTCAACCATTCAAGATACGAAGATGTAATGCATACCATATGACAGATAATAATCTCAGCTTTCATATGGTATATAACAAGTTATTATAGGAAAAGTAGAATTCATACACCACCACTTTCAATTTTTAATGCCAATTTCAATTATTTTTGACGTTTTTATACATTGCCTCACATATACTGTACTGGTGAGTTAGCAAACCACTTTTGGACCTAGCAACATTTAGATTCTAAAACTAGACATTCTTAGGTTTAATTTGGTACCCTGCAACCTTGGTTCGGTTGCCGATGCTGCCAACTTCTAAAATAAGGCCCTTTTTGGATTTCAGCTCATGGACTATTTCCAGATACAGAGGTCCCCATTGAGTAAGTTTACAAGTTCGTAAGAAGTGTCATATCCAGGCAATCCGAATAGAGGAGTATGTTAGGCTGTTAGCATATAATGCAAAAGGAACCTCAGCAAGCCAGAACTGAAAATAAGACTTTTTCTTCCAATACCATTAAAACAACCCTGTTCATGTTGTATTCGCCATGCGATAAACGTATTCGGTGACAGGGCGGGATTCATGAATTACAATGTGACAAGCTTCAAACAAAGATGTCTCTAGGGAGTTGGCAGAGAAAACAAAGAAAAAAGTAATGCAGCATTCTTAAGGTGGCTCGCTACTCATGTAATTGCGTCATGCACGCACATTTCCGCGCAGCCAGGCAGGCCCTATCTATCATAACGTCACCACAGCAGCAGGGCTCTGCCGCCACTACTTCAGCATCTTTTTTCAATTTTGAAAATTCCATGCCTCGCCCGCTTGGTTTGCCATTTGCGCAACTTCTAGTAGGGTTAGAGACTTCTCGTTTGGAGCATTAGATGCGCTATGAAAACTACTATAATCAGCCAGACTTTCAGCTTTCTACTCCTAGTAGAAAATTTCTGCAGGCGATTTTCGGCAAACATGTCGAATTTCTCCAAAATGACTTTGTGTCACAAATAAATTTTTATATCAATTTCCAGGCCGGCTGGGCCATATGCTCGTGTCATTATATTGTTCCTTACTAAATATGGAAGCAAATGACAAAGAAATCAAAAATCCTATCCCGTCATTTTTTTTAGCGCTATGGTTCACAAAAAAAATAAAATTTTCAAAATCTTAACTTTTGAGCCGAACCCCCAGAAAAGTTCTTTAAACTAAATATATCTTTCCGGAATTTTAATCAGCTTTTCCATAAAACTGTCCTCTTTAATTCCATGCTTCATTTAATAACATAGGATGAATGGCCACTGAAAACTTCACAGTAAAAAAATTAAGAAAAAAATTGTGTTTTTCAGGTTTGCGTGGACTGACTTTCTTTTACATAATCTCAAATATTTTGAAAGAAAGGCTGGTAGCGACCACTTTGGTTTGTATATCCTTGCTATAAACTATATTTTGGATCATTTTAAACTATTTTTAAGAAATCCTATCTTGGAAAGTTCACGAGTATCGAGCCACCTTAATTGCAAGAAGTGCATGTCAGACAGCTTTGAGCAAACGGATTCCAAGCTTGTAGCAGAATTTTCAAAAGATGTGTGAGGCTGTAATGAAGCTGAAGTTATATGTCACGAGATATTGATGTTTGCACACAAGAACAGCAGCATGGCAAAAGAATTGTTGGAAATGCGACATTCCAGATCATCAATGAAGGCTTGCGTGACACAAGCATAAAATTAATGATATCAGGTCTTTGAGATGCTGTGCATGTGAGAGAACAGATAGCTACAAATGACATCGACTGTTGTTACTTCTGAAAGACAATATTTTCATATATGTATATATATTTTTTTTAGAGAGTGATGTCTTGGCAATTACACTGTTTGGGCTTTTTCCTTGGAAGACGGCCAATGAAAGGTCAGTACTAACCACCAGTCTGACCTATTTCAAAGGAAAACATTTTCAGTTATGGATTTACAAAATGAACGAACAAAATGCTACTTGCATTTCTTTCAAGAATGGCTAAGGTTCCATAATTCAGCATTGTACCACTGCCCCTCCTGCTCCCCTGCCCAATGCGATGTAGAGTGACCACCTAACATCTGCCTCCTGCAATTGGCCTCTTGTCCTCCTGCCGTCCATCCAGTCTCAACTCAATTTAAGTAGCCATCAGAGTCCCTTTCTGCAGATCTCTCCTCTAATTTGTTTACGATGGATTTTCTGTCCACTTCTCAATTGCAGTTTGACCTCAAGTCATCAGCAAATATTTGGTCAACCATCCCACTTGATGTGTCCTTTTTATAACAGATCAAGGGCATCATATGAAAGTAAAAGAACACAAATGTCCCAAAGAGTTTGGAAAGTACATCAGTATCCTTTCAAGATACCTCAGCAAAACAAAATCTAGTAAGTTGGTGATTAGGAGATTTGTTCTTCAAAGGGAAACTTATGCGCGTAGCAAGGCTGCAAACACCAAGGCAAAGGGCTTTAACTACAACCAAGTAGCAACTTGATCTAATTTGTCAGAAAATTGGCCTTAGCCTAAATACATTACCTGCCACTAATACCTTTCAGAGAAACAGCTCACGCCTGACATCACGAAAGCGAGTTGTAACGGTTGGTGGAAAGTAGAACAGTCTCTGCAAGTTAGATCACTGTGAATTCTAGTTATCCATTAGCTCAATAGCAAAAGGACAACATCATTAGTCTATGACTTCTCTCTCAAAAACAAAAGATGTCACTCATATTGATAAAAATAATTATTGCAATAGAAGCTATTATACAGTTGAGCACTTCCATGTGCCAAGGAAGTTACCTTAATTTATTTCAATAAGAGCAATGTAAAGATCAAAAATGGATATCTTTGGTAAGTATTAAACATCTTATCATGCAGTCAGCAGTATGAGTTTGTGTTGTAATGACTACCAGTTTGTATTTGACAAAAACAACAATGCAATCATGATGCTCTTCAGGGACTCTGGCTGAGGCTTGACTGATATCAGGGATAAATCGTGTTTTACAGTTTCCCAATTACTGCTTGTCATTTCATCAATCTCTCTTCTGCACAAGTAAGGACCAACAAAGAATAGCACAACAAAAAGAGCCACAATAACCGCATTCCGCCTCTGCGTCACTCTCCCTGGGCCTTCTCCCTGTTTGCAGAGGTCCCAAGAGATGAGGGTGGCAAGCACCTTTGACGCGTCCTTTCATCAATATTCAATTCAGGTTAAAGGGCATCCAACTTGACCTCCTTATGACCCTGTATAATAGGAAATCTATAAGTCATTTGACTAAACAATGACCACAAGCAATTCCAAACAGATACGTCAACTGACCAGGCTAATCTCACCCCAGAGGACAATAAAACTATCAAGGAAACCAAAACAACCACTCAGATATTCAATCAGATAGCCCAATCAGCTATCTCCCACTCCATCAAAGAGATAATTTATACATAACTAACCGTGACAAATAAATTCAACCCAGAACACTACCAAAACAAAAAACGTATCACCTAGTTGCTTTGAGTCTTTGAATTGTTCAACAGAACCACCTTATTACAAGAATCCTGTATCGGTCTGTGAACCATGTTAGACACAAGAATATTATCATGGTTATCATTCAAGAATTAAAAAAATCAAGACAGAAAGAGAAATTAAAAATGACATTGAAGTTCTTGAACTAGTTCACCCATTACACTTGGCCACTTGCACTCTTTATTGCCAAACAATCTTTTAGAGGAAGCAACTTCTTTATTGTGACAAATCACGTAATTTTCCTTACTTTCATAGAATATATGACCCAATTACAGATTCCTACATGACCAATGACGTGACCATGGAGTGGGCCAAAGCAAACCCGGTGGAGCTTAACCGAGAAGGTCTCTACATGCCGCAGTTTGAGCTGTTATCCACAGAGGCCGTGTCTTGTGCTGATAAGTTATCTACAGGTTAGTAACCTAACTCCTCTCCCTCCATAGAATTCACCAGGAGTCAAAGATTCCATTCATTACTCTCCTGCACGTGTATTTTCATCAGACCGCTGGCCAGGTAACCAAATTTCAGATACAAACTACACATGTAACATGTGAGTTAACTAACAACCCCGTATTATGCCTGCTGAAACAACTTCCAAATTAACCCCTATCTTTGCAATTGCTCTGCCACCAACATCAGCTACAGATGTTGGTGTTTGGCCACATGGGACCCACTTGTCTGAGGAGCGATAAGATAGCAAAGGATTGGGCGACATCTAGGGAAGCAAGTAGAGAAAGAGGCCTCCTGGACCAGAGAGAGGCAACCATTGATGGCCCAGGAGGAACAGGCTAAACAATGACATTCCATCCCCATTGGCTATTTCAGCTTCTCAGTCCTCCTACTTGATCTTCCTGGGAACTTTTTCAAAGTACACGCTATCTATAAAAGTACTTGGGAAGTACTAGAGGCAGTTGAAGTGATCACTGCTCCTTGGTCGACCATTACTGTCGCCCTCAGCCAGCTATAGGAGGCCATCAAATCTCACCCACTGAGCAGCCAGTCTTCTTTCATGTGAACCAAAAAAAAAAGACTAAAAGAGCAATAATTGTAAACTGATCTGGGGTAGATCGAAGTTGATAACAGTGGTCCTTGCATAATAAGATTCTACCTCTGTTTAACCCTCAGCAGCTCATTCACTAATTAATAAGTTCCTCAAATAAAAAAGCATCTAGAACACTTCACGTGAGCTGCCACGAAATGCTTTCACTTGGATCAAGATTTCAGCGAATGTCCCTCTATACTCCATTAATCAGTTCCATGTCTCAGATCAGTCTCAAGTGCCAAAATGTTCCAGAATTGACGTTCAATTCCTTTTTGCTGCTTCCTGAAGCTGCCCTCCCATTCCATATCTTAAAGCGTCTCTCCACTTGAGTTAATTGCTTTGCCTGGGGATGGAGCAATGGAGCATGGTGTCACTTTCCCCCTTCCATTGCTTTGATTTAGAGCTGAGCCAGTTCTTAATGGGGCTTCAGAGGATTACATGAATGTGAATAGGATTTCAAAGCACAGTAAATTTGCCCGGCAATAATTAGGCCTTAAGTACGTGCAACTTTAGAACAGCGTGGTGTGTAACTGAGCATTGAAATGCACTGTAATAATTGCAAGAATTGCCAGCATTCAATGAGACACCAATCAAGACATCAGTATGCTGCACTCTACTGTTATTGATGAGAAATAGACTTCAGCATTGGTGCACCTGTAGGCCTATAAAACTGGGAAAATAATTGGCAGACAAGCAAAAGGGTTCTCAATCTCAGGTTCACCTACTTTGACAAAAGAATCCATAAATCAGGAGCTACCAAAAAGACAACTGAGCAATGTTTATCATTAATAAATAACATTAAATAATGACCTTTGCTTAATTAATTGAACGGCTGCTTGTGAAACAAACATGGTTCATTAGTTTCCTATTTGTCAGACAGCATAATTCATAAACATGACTTAATTCTTTAGCTTTGAGCTTTTCAATTGCAGGTTCATTCCGATGCCTCGAAGTGATATTCCACCTGAAACGCCAGTTTGGCTACTACTTCCTTGAGGAATACGTTGAACGTATTATGTTCCCTCTCTGCTCATCATCCTCTTCTGGGTCATCTTCTATCTATCTCTATCTTTCTCATTTGCAGGTTCATTCCCATCTGGGTCCAAGGAGGCAATCCCAGTCAGGATTGCACTGGGTGAAGTATTACCTAATTCTATACAACAAAACCAGCGATGTCCAAATCCAGTAAAAGAAAGAGAACCGACCAGATGCACTGCTTGACAACATCAGTGAAGCCACTGCAGGTAAAAACTTTCATTGTGGTGTGCATCAATTTACAAGGAAATACAAAATCACAGTTACACATGTAAAGATAACTCAGTAAGCGTGTTGTCAGTGCAGTAAGTGATCATCATGACATTAGTCCCAGCCCACGCAAGAATTGAATTAATAATTTCTTTTTCTGTGTCCAAAATATGTCAAGCAAATGACATGATAATTCTAGACAACTACAGAATAATTCATAATGTACACAGAAATCTCAGGACACTCATATTAGTTATTCACCTTTTTCCTTAGCATTTGTGTCTTCCACTTCCTCAGTGCTTCCTGTCCTAATATATGACTTCAAAGACAGAGGGATATATGTGCCTCTGTTGATGCTTCTGTTTGTGCCCAAATCATAACTGCATCTTGTTAAAACAAGAGTAACAGGAAATATGGACATGGTGTTGCTCTTGAAAGTACTTCTTTTATCCCAGTTGGCTGCACTACAGATGAATTGTATCTGTCTTCCCCTTCCACCCCACCCCATGCATGCCATTGCTTATCTGCCCCAGACTCTCAATTTCTATTTCAATAAATATGCGATGAGCCAATTTTGCTTACACAATGCACTGCATTGATAACAAGCCTTTTTCTCCCCTGCCTTTAGATAAATCGTATTTATTTGCCTAATCAGCCCTGCAGAGGAAATAAGTTAATAGCTATAGCGCTGCTGCTGGTTTGTCATGTAATGTTCCTCCTTTTCCAAGTGAAGCAACCAAGCAAATAGCAAAGCTTCCAGGTTTTTAAGCTAACCATACATCAATTGTGATTAATTTGCTGGAGTTACGATTGTGCCGAGTCTGCTGACCATGACCACCCAGGTGACCAACTCGGGCAGCAATGCAATTGCCGTCTCGTACGCCAAGGCCATTGACATCTGGTATGCCTTTTGCATGATTCTCGTGTTCAGCGCTCTCATCGAGCACAACATTGTCAACTCACTAGTACGTATGGAGACAGAGACAGCTCCATTTCCAAAAGTATAAGTTAAAAATTGACGCCTATTTGAAAATCCCTGTTGCGTTTCAGACAAGGTTGGTTGTTCCAAACCAATGAAGCCTCAGGCCAACAATGAACAGAACAAAAGGCAGCAGATGCACAAGACTGATGAGAGTCTAACATGTTGAGAATTTGGTCCCTCAGTCGAGAACGTTTGGGTTAATAAGGCTAATTGGTAAGGATAAGGATAAATTTTATTTCATTCCGGTACAAAAACAATAAAAAACATCAGCCAAAGGCTGGTCACCGAAGTGCAATAAAAACAAGTGACAAACAATAATAATAACAACAATTACATTACAGGAAATCGCGTTGAATTAGACTTTTGGACACTGGTGATCAAGGAATTTTGTTTTACCTGACGTATGGTAGAAAACCACTCATTGGTGACTGATACCCATTCAGTTCTGTGTATAAAAGTATAACCATGAATAAAAACGTTTCTTATCAGTTTTTCGACCAAATGCAAACCAAAACAAACTTATAGTCTCTCGTGTGATCCCCTGTCAATTGACAAGTGTACATGCATCACAGTTTGATTGGCAAGCAGATCTATACTGATTCATGCATACCTTCTCGGAACAGGCCCACGTTTGGCGATCTCAGCACGCATTTTGTGAATTGGCTCTGCATTGAATTTATAAAAATAGGCTGATCATTAAAATTCCTACAATTTGCAAAATTTCTTTCTACACCCCCCTGATACTAGTGATAGATAGATAGATAGATAGATAGATAGATAGATAGATAGATAGATAGATAGATAGATAGATAGATAGATAGATAGATAGATAGATAGATAGATAGATAGATAGATGGGGCTTTACGTCCTGTATTTATGCACTTGGTAGGCTAATTAGGACAGGAGGAGGACTGATTGATTGATTGATTGATTGATTGATTGATTGATTGATTGATCATTGATAGATTGATCGTAGATAGATTGATCATAGATAGATTGATCGATTGATCATAGATAGATTAATCATAGATGGATATAAAATGATCTCCCTATCTTTGAATAAACGACTTGATGTGATACCATGGTCACAAAAAGGTATTGTTGTGTAATTATATGCTGAATCAGTTTGCTTTCAAAAATGTGTGGTCTGGACTTGTCAAATATGGGCCAGCTGAGTCACTTGTTCAAGAGATTGCGGGTGTCAACCAGAGTGATATGATTCACAGATGATTTCCAACATTTCACAGTTTCTGTTTGTTTTTGACATGTTTCATGGTCAGCTCTCTCTCTTCATTTGTCTGCTAGTAATCTTTCATGCTTGAGTAGGCCTCATTTTGTATCCACCACACGTCATCTGTGCACCATACATCACGATCTTAAATATGCTTTTCTCAATAAATCATTTTTGAATTATTTTTTCAGCACCAAGACTTTGCAGGACCATTTCCTGATACAATGCCCACCAATTGCTACGCAAATATGCAAATTTAACTGATTAGTTCGTGGACAGCAATCAAAAGCTACCAAAATACAATTTCACCAGCTTTCAATCCCCACAAGTCAACTTCAACGCGAATTCCTGTAATGGTACATGTAGCTTCGACATAAAAGACAGTCTAAAACCTTACACTTCCAAAGTCTCATCATATTCTTAAACTCATTACTACAGGGAAACAAGAAGTGCAATGAAATGACAATGTGTTTGGTGCTCAAGTGGCTTTGCCATGTCACAAATTTTCATGCTCCTTTGAGCACAGACTATGGGTACATTCGTTTCGCTGCTCCAAAGTGCTCCCTGGAGTGGAGCAGTAAGTGTAAAATGCGGACCGGACGTTCTGGCAGCGGGGCAGCCAGTCTGTTGGTTCAAGTCTTGCAAATTACTATTCAGTTCAATTGCAGACCACGTGGACCAACTGGATAACAGGTCCACAGGGGATTTGAAATAAATTATCAGATAAATTTATTAATTAAGGAAAAGAAAACTTAGTAAATTTTTTTTTTCAATAAAATGGTAAATGATTTTAAAGTGGTCTGCTGCGTCCTGCATGGTCTGTAGACTGTATCCAATGAGAATTATTTTTAATTAAAAGACATGCATAAATTTATTTCAATTTATATAAGCTTTATTTATAAAATGATTTGTCAGCATCCTGGTCTGAATTTTAGACTGCATTCTGGCCTCCACTTTATTCTGGCCTTTGGTCTGCATTTGGTCCTCACCCTTCATGGTCTGCACAAGGGATGCAAAGGCTGGGAAAGTTTCCGGAAATATTTGAAATTTTCCAGGGAAAATTTCTGGGAATTTATTTGTGTGGGAATATTGGGAATTTTCAAATAAATTGCTTAAATCTTCATATATGTTTGTCACTGGACCTGTTGATAGTGATCATTTGAATGTCTGTCATTATTATTTGATAGCCAGTATGTGGTCTTAAGGTCTTCCTATAGGTCTGGCAACGAGGCTCGAGACTGTTGCAATCCGTTCTTCAGTTGGATATTTCAAAATGATAAGGCATAATTTTGGGATGTTTTTGTGCTTTGTACATTCTCTAAAAATCTAAATCATTGATCTACAAAAGGAAACCTTGTTGTCGTTGAAGTTGTTGATCAAATCAGATATTTTTTGTACATTCCATTCATTCTGGGATAGTGCTAAAGAGATATATTTGGTATTTTAATTGTTGAGATTGACTATTTTCCTCAGCCTTCATGAGACAATGGTCATTGTTAATCCCTTCTGCCAATATTTGCTCTAATGTCCGCATATCTGATCCATTTGACAAATTTATTATGTTTTACTATACCTCCATGAAATATATTTGACTACTGTAAAATCAGTCAATATGTGATATATATATAGGCCTATATTTATGCTGTTGCTTTTTAAAATAGGTGTTTCACAACTGAAGTAACTCTTTGATTTTCTATATAAAAGAAATAATTGATATTAACAATACGCAACATTACGTGTTTGTTTTGCATTATATTTTATATATATATATATTATCTGTTATGAAAATTAGGCCTAGACGAGGATTCCATAAATTGCCACTATATACTGTATAGGTCCTAGTAAGCTTATATCTAAATCTATTGTTGCTTTCATACAATTTCTAAGCTAGTCTGAGTGGTAGGTTTAATGTTTTTTAACTTAAATACATAAACAGGAATACATAGAAGAATCAGTGTGATTCCGTCACGATTTAGGTAATTCCGTCACAATGTGATTCCGTAACGATGCTAAGTGATTCCGTCACAGCCAATAGGGTGAGTTTGTAGGACTGTTACTTGCGTTCTGTTTGCTGAAGCAACTTCAATATTAATCTCAAGTAAAATTTAGAAATGTTTTACTTCAACAAAATGAGAATTGTTAAATTAGACTGACTACTTTCAGAGATAATTGATGTCAAAATTTTGACCTCAAATCATGAAATATTTGTGCGTAATTCTGTCACATATTTACAAAAATTATTTTTACTTGGATAATCTTTTGATATCATAAGAAAACGTGGTTGAACACATCAGGAAGAGTTGTCTTCATTTCTGATTATATGATTCATCATTCTTATCTTTATAGAAAATTTAATATGTGGATATAAAAACAAAAATTCCTAATTTTTGGTGATTCCGTCACAGTGGATTTCATATAAATATCTGAATATTTTCAATATTTCTGAATATTCCCGAAAATTCCCATACATTTCCATGGAAAATTTCCCTAACGAAAATTTCCCGAACGAAAATTCTGCATCCCTAGTCTGCACTCTGGTCTGCTAGTCAGCATGCATTCTGGTTTGCATGCATTCTGGTCTGCTTTTTCTGAACTTTTTTCTGAACTTTTTTCTTTACTTTTTTCTGAACTTTTTTCTGAACTTTATTCTGAACTTTATTCTGCCCTTTATTCTGCCCTTTATTCTGCAATTTATTCTGCCCTTTATTCTGCAATTTATTCTGCAATTTATTCTGCAATATATTCTGCAATTTATTCTGCAATTTATTCTGCAATTTATTCTGCAATTTATTCTGCACTCTGGTCTGCACTCTGGTCTGCACTCTGGTCTGCACTCTGGTCTGCACTCTGGTCTGCACTCTGGTCTGCACTCTGGTCTGCACTCTGGTCTATAAGTTTATTATGCTCACCCAGAAAAAAAAGGACATCTGAAGCGCTCAAATTATTTTCGAACGCTTCAAATGTACTCCTTTTTGCACAGGGTAGTTTTTAATAAAAAAATCAAGTACATTTTTGCATTATTAGCACAAGATTTCTACCAAGGCCTGCTAAGAATTTTGTTTCTCATTGGAGTATTTGATTTTCTATCAAGTTCTGTGATCAAGATAAATGAACAGACTTGACACAATTGAAGCTGCTAAAGATATGACATATTATAAGATTTATTCTAAACAGTTCATTCTAGTCCTTTTTTGAAGATATTATGAAAAACAAAAAAAATATGTCAGATCAAAATTAATGTCTCTTGAATAAAACCAGGTTTAGTCCAGAGCTAGCCGTCAGTTATGCTGAAAAATGGCTTTCAAATGAGCTGGGCTTTCTAAAATGTGGTCTGCCATTTCTGTAGCCTCAGTGGTTGCTTAACTGTGGTCATATTCATCGATTTATTGCTGTTCCGACAGTGACGTGCCGTCCCGTGCCTTCGTCAAGCATTTACAGCGGCCCCGGAGTAGAAACGTCACTTCCGGAGTAGTTGGAGTAGACCGAATCGAATGTACCCTATGTATCACACTTGAAAATTATTTTCATAATGTGAAACAACACCCTTGAATGATACCAAACACTGCACTGTAAAAGGTTTATGGAGACAGAGCCTCAACATGTCAACTGAATCTAAGAATGTATATGTCAAGGCATGGATACATTTATAAAGTGCTTTGCTCTTGTAGACTTTTTTGCAATCTTTCATAATATACCGACAGAAAGTTTGTAATGCATTTTTCTTCAACCGTCTCGTTATCGGGAGGTACAATTCTTCTCAACAGAACAACAAAAAAAGAAAGGGCCACTGTTGAAAGATAGGAAGAGAGGGATAGAACGGGTGAATGGAGAGGTACAATGTATAGATAGATTGGCCTATAGATAGACAGGTGGATGGATGGATGATTGGGGCTTTACATCCTGTAGTTATGTGCTCAGTAGGCTACTTACATGTATATAATTAGGACAGGAGGAGGACACGGCAATGAGGTGAAGGATGATTGAAACAGCCAGCCAACATAGGCCCAGGTGATCTTGCAGGAGCTGGATTGGAACTCTGGACCCAGTGATTGACAGCTTAGA
The DNA here is from genome assembly GCA_026936325.1 of Platynereis dumerilii. Classification (NCBI taxonomy): domain Eukaryota; kingdom Metazoa; phylum Annelida; class Polychaeta; order Phyllodocida; family Nereididae; genus Platynereis; species Platynereis dumerilii. Next base: position 3,509,673 of record JAPTHN010000029.1, read on the forward strand.
ACACTACCACTAGACCAACCCTATCCCCAGATAGATAGATAGATAGATAGATAGATAGATAGATAGATAGATAGATAGATAGATAGATAGATAGATAGATTTATTTATTTATTTATTTATTGATATTTAGATAGATAGATAGAAATATTGATAGATAGGTAAATGGAGAGAGAGAGAGAGACATGGCATAAAAGAGATAATGATTGATGGATTCATTCATTCATTCACATGTATATTTTGGTCAGTCGATGATGCTGATGACAACTACTGTATACGTATCAGAAAAAATAAATAAATTGAAAAATATTTCATATTAAGTATTACTCAGTATTAGTAATTTTTACTGGACTGGAGCCAGTGCACTTTCTGACAATTTGGAACTGGTACATTATCCTAGCTGTGATCAACTATTTCATTTTTGCTTTGTTGAACTTGATCATCTCTTTGTTGCCAAATAAAAAGTGCTAATTGATTGTTGTCTTCACATTGTCAAATATTTACACCTAGTGCTCAATGGTGCATAGAAAAATCACTCGTCACAAGACCACTTTGACCACAAATCAGATGATCCTTTCATTGCACTTCTTGTTTCCCTGTAGTAACTTTTTACATCTCTTCAGATTTGCAGGTAGGGAGTTCCACAGTTTTGAACCTGCATAACGAATGGTGTTATATCTATATTTTTTAGTCTTAAACTTATATAATTCAAATTTAAGTTCATCCCTTAATTCATTATTGCTGTTTCTACGAACAAAAACTTTACAGCTCTCGCAATTGCTCTGAAGAAATAAATTTTTTTCATAGTGTGGACCTATGATGTCAAAGCTGGAGACTCCATTGGAACCTGTAGAACTTTGGTGCTAGCTATGCTGTCATAGGTCAAACTGGCCAATAGCATTTCATGTAGACAACTTCATCATAGCCTTGCAATTATGTCATGGCCAGATGAGCCAATGATACCACAGCAAAAACTCAGGTGTTGACGGGGAGGGGGGATTGTTTATTATTTAGTGATACCAAAAGTGCCTGAACTTCAACCAAGCATGGTTAATAGGATAACTGGATATTAATCACAGTTGTTCACCAAAATGTGTCTGATCTAAATTGGATTTGATATTATGGATCTGTCAAGTTAAGCATTTTGTTTACTGTTGCAGTTTTGTTGGCTCCTTTCAGTGAAAAACTACCAACAATTACTTTAGTCCTATATTGTTTTATTGGTTACCACAGTTCACAGGAGTTAATATGGAGATATGAGGATCAATTGACAGCTTTTGAGCAGATTCCCCCCCCCCTCAGAAGTCGTCCAACCTTGCACCTGAGTTGTTGTGATATTATTGGCCGCTCTGGCAATGATGCAACTGCAAGGCTATGATGAAACTGTCCACAACGGATGCTATTGGCCAGTTTGACCTATGGCATCATTGATTGCACCAATTTTGCATATCCTCTAGTGGTTGGCAATGGAGTATCCACCTATGACATCATAGGTTCATTCTGGCACTAAGAAAAAAAAGTGATTTCTTCAGATCAATTGCTAGAGCTGTAACATAGGCAGGTACAACGTTATTTTAACATTTAAAAATGCGTAGAGCAAGACATTTTAATCTACATAAAACCAATGCGTCACAGTCTAAAGCAGTGAGTAGTTCCTTGTAGCTGCTCTCATAATTTTTTGCTACAAGACGGAGTGACCTTTCATATATCTTTTCTACTTTTTTGATACATGTTAGATTTCCAAAATGCCAGATTAAAGGACAATATGAAAACATAGAGGTAACAAAGGCATTTACGATTGCCAGTTTCTCTGCCTTTCCCTGCATTAGGTGGGAGACTCTCCTCGTTATGCTTAGGTGTCTACTGGCCATTCTACACAATTTAGCTCTTTGTTCTGTATAGTTCAGGTTGCAGTCTAATGTCAAACCAAGCAATTTGACTCACTTGACTGACGATAGCACATTTCCTGCAATATCGACATCATTACTTGAATTGGTTTGACACTTGTCTAACACCATATATTGAAATTTTGTAGGGTTTGCCTTTAACATATTCTCCTGAAACCACTTCAAGCGATATACAGTTGTTTCATTCAGTTTGCTCTTAAAATTATCTATATTGTTTCCAATCACTGCAAAGGTATTGTAGTCAGCATAATTGTAGACACAGCCTTCAATACTGAAACATATCATTTAAGAATATGTTAAAGATAAGTGGTCGGTAATTCATGTTAACTAATATGTGAGATTCTATGCTTGCAAAACATACACAAGAGATGGCAGCTCCAACAGTCCATCAACCATATTATCTTGAGAGCAGAAGGCTCAACCATTGGCTCTGCATCTGGTCCTATAATCTGGCAATGCATGGCATGTTGTTACATGCCTTGTTCCCCTTGGTGCCTTTCATGTTGCCTTATTGACTAACTCCATTAGTAATGCTGCTGCTCACTGCCTGTCATTGCCTTCATCCTCTGCAACAGATGGCCATGACAGGATAGTGTTTCTGGCATTCCATGACATTCCTCTTGTCAGTGTCAAAGGACTGAATCTGGCTTTGCTTCCAAGTTACAATGGATAAGCTTGTGAACATTTGGGCAAGACCTGTATGTATACTACACGACAAACAATCAAGCACATTTTAGTCTCCATGCATTTTGACATGTATCCTTTCCGCAATCAAAAAATTAAGACAAAGCACTAACCATTTGAACAGTGGCTTGATATATGGGCAGAGAGATGGCAATTACCAAAATGAGATCATTCAAAATAAACACCAGCGCACAAAGGCATTGAGTGATATATCAACATTTACGACATTCCTTTTAGATTGCAACACAGTTCAATACAATTTAATATCTTCCAAACTAAGGAAATATTATCGAAACAAGCACATTCTCCAAACACATAAGCCATACAGTTCTCATAAATATGCTGGCATGATTTGTTTTTGCAGAATACTGGCTCCTCTCCTCTTGATGGATTACAGGTACATATATTGATCAAGTGGTAAAGATCAGGCGATATAGGCCCTACATACACGTTTATTGCCCAAGAAGGAATAGCAATGAGTTTGCCACGAGACATTTCTTCAGGCTGAGCATGCCTGTAAGACTTCAATGCCAGAATTGGCACTGGCAAAAGTTGAAATGCAAGTCCAATCCGCAAAATTGTTTCTTTTGATTAGCAATGATAAAGTTATTTCCATTTCACATTCAGGACAGAGGTTTTCTATAAAGCTATGAGCGTTGTGTGGGATAAACGTGAAATATGTTAATTCATGTCCTTGATTAAAAAAAGGGAAATGTCCTTCTTTAGAAAGAGGACTGCACAGCCAGGATCATCTTTCCCATTGTCTTCATTGCTTTTAACATTGGCTACTGGATTCTGTTTAGTCAGCACATTGTGCACACTTAGGCATGTCTCTTTCTTTCTAAAAACATTTCTAGCTGATGTTCAACTCTTCAAAATATTGTCATGATCTGATGTAAAGATTTTATTATGATAACAATGAACTGTCATTGCATCAATTTTTCAAAACGTTCAACTAAACATAGCGTCTCAACCTAATCGATTTAGAGCGCTCATTCAAGATTATCTCATTGAGAGAGTCACTTAAAACACTTTTGGATTGCACGCATTTTAAAAGAATTTCTGCCCCAAAAGATATTGCTGTTTGATTTACACAGTGTACCGATTGCTCTATGCACAGCGACCCAGTTAAGTCTTTGGTTTGGCTTCAATCAAAAAAATATATCCATACTAGCATAGTAGAGCATATATATATCGGAGAATATTTCAGTCTCAAACGTAGTATCAGTACCCAATTTTATCCAAAAAATGCACAAAATAGTCCAGTTGTTCCTAAGTCCCTCTTATTAGAATCACGTAATCTTTGACAACAAAAAATATTTTGAAATATGAAAATATGCACTGTATATGTGAGAATATAATCTAGCATACTGGCTATATTAACATTTGATTGAATTTGCCTTAAAGATGTAGTTTCACTTGAGGCACAAAAAAACATCTGTCAGACTGTCTAAGGTGTTGACTGAAGCCAAACCCAAGCCTTAACTGGGTTGCTTCGCATAGAGCGAACGGTACACAGTGTTTAGAAACAGGTCATATTGACATCTCTGATATCTGTTGTTGCTCAAACAGCTTTTAAGGCAAACACTAACAGAGGTTTGTAACATAGGCCTTATAAGGCCTTGATTGCTACAAACTACAAACTGTTCAAACTCATCCCAATTGCCATTTCTAGCGGTGGCAAAAGTCACCCAAATGCTAACTCGAAGATAAGCAAAAAGAAATTTCCTGGTAGCTTTATTAGTTGGATAGATACAGGACTCTTTTTCTCATCTGATGGCCAAAGTAGTATCGAACGGCCAAAAAAACCCCGTTTTACGGTAGTACACCGTATTTTCTCTTGCAGCACCATGCCAAACCTTACACGTGTATATCCAGTTTTTCATTGAAACATTTATTCATACATAAAAATCTGAATGCTCTTTAATTACAATTTACTTCTCGTAACTAAAACAAAAAGAAATTAACGCAAAGTCACCTGGATTCATTGAAAGCTTTAAATGTGCATTGAACAAGTTCCAGTGCCAAATCTCTTTAAATATTATGAGATGGAGGTTAAAAGGGCAAATTACCAGATTATGATGTCCCCAACGGTATTTTGCACCAGTGAATGTATCTGTTACATGCTCACTTTTCATAACTGTACTATTCACTGCCATTAGATGGTCATTAGCCTTTGAACAAGGTCGTACCTCAGTTGTAGCACTGGTTTCTAACATCAAAGTAAAATAAAGTTAAGGAAGTAAAATTTTATTTCAAGTCGGTGATGACAATAAAAACAACAAGACAAGGTACAAGCAAACGTTCACAGAAAATAGGTTCCCAAAAAAGGTTCAAAATTATACAAATCCAAAGATGAGCATATCATAGCTGAACATATTTTTGGCTGACAAAAAAAAGCACCAGCCCAGACTACACTTGGCAGGACTCCTTCAATGGCATTGTGCAGCCTCTTTTAGAAATAATATTTGATTCTAACACAATACCTTCCATGTATAGAAAACAGTACAAAGTTCCAATCAGGGAAACTTAGAAGAAAAGTTCTTGGACAACCATTCAACAGATGTTACATCAAAGGTTTCTTATCTGACAGCTATCAACATTTTAATATGTCACCATACTTATCTAGTGACTTTTTATTATAATGAATTTTCATCAGCTGCATGACCTTCCATGATGCGCTCCACAAGCAAGACCAGCTACATTGTGCACTTCGAACAAAATTGTTTACTTCCTCCAAACCAGTAGTGACAGCCTGTTTGCTCCCTGTGTGGTATATGGAAGGAAAATATTTGGTCCAAGTTTCTGATGCCTCAGTGGCTGATGTTATTCAAGCATCTTCCCTGTCCAGGAGCATTAGACCTTTCTCCCATGTGTACATTAGCTGCAGATGCTTCAATAGGTCTGTACAACCTGAGTCACTCTTCAGTCTGGTAAGTTCCCTCTTTAATGCAAATTAATCTTGCAAAACAATAACAAGAAGAGACAAAAATTCAGCAGAGACCATGCCGATGCTTTCTTTTAGTGCACAACCTGTTTCATGCCTCCCTGGTGCACTTCCAGCAGCGGATATCTTAGTATAACTGATACCCAGACCTGGAAAACAAACATTAAAATTGTAAAGTTTGAAATTAGTTCAGAGGTAAGGACTACAGCAGTTTGTTTACCTCCATCCATAAAGTTTATCGGAGTAGCATACAATATAAATTCACTAGTATCCAATCCTACAGCAATTGATCAGCTCTCTCGGATTTCTCTTCCTTAAGTGATTGTCAAAATTGTCCAGTCTCATTCAAAGGTCTTGCCAAATTAATAATGTTCTTCAGTCTGGTGAAACTGAGAACTGCATGCTGCTGCCACCTGGCACAAAAGTTGATTTTCTATGCTACAGCATTGCAGTCCCAAGAAATAGTTCCAATTTCATTGCACATTCACAAAATTTCTATTCAACATCGATGTATACCAGAGTCAGACTCGGCAATCACATTCTCTAAGGAAGTAGACAAGGCCATCAACAAACTCAGAAACAGCCCCGGTGTCTTCCAGACAAAATTGTGTGTGTTCCTCTGGTTGAAAGTTGGTGGACGCTCGCAGGAGCTCGCGGAATAGCACACTAGTCACTAGGTGGCAATACAAGACAGCATATGTTCTGATCTGTGGCAATGCAAGAGCAGTCCACTTGTAGACAGACGTGCAAGCACTTTAAGAGATTCTTGTAGATAGACTGCCCATGATAGTATCTACCCCTTTGCCTGTCACCTGCACAAGGGTATCTGGCATGTGAGACCTGCAGAGGGTATCTGGCATGTGAGACCTGCTGGAGGGTATCTGGCATGTGAGACCTGCTGGAGGGTATCTGGCCTGTGACCTACTTTTGGTGATTGACCTTTGACCTGCAGAAACTCAGCCTGCTTGTTTTCTTTATTAATTTCTTCATCTCAGAAAGTTTATCAAAGCAAGATAAAATTCTACTGAGACTGTATGCAAAGTTTTAATGACAGAGATGAAGCAGCATGACCAAGGCAGTTGTCATAAGTTTCAGAGCCTTCCTTCCACAATAGAGATGCCGCTTGCAAGCAAGCAAGCATCTCTAATAAAAATGAACTTCTGTATGCAATAAAAGAACAGTATTTCTTAAGATGGATAGATGTTTGGGGCTTTACATCCTTTATTTACGCACTTGGTAGGCTAATTAGGACAGGAACAGGACACGGCAATGAGGCAAAGGATGATTGAAACAGCCATCCAACATAGGCCCAGGTGACCCGGCAAGAGCTGGATTCAAACCCTGGACCCAGTGATTGGCAGTCCAGCACGCTACCACTGGACCAACCCTATCCCCTCAAAACCCTGTCTTTGTTTAAAAATCAAGTATTGCTTAAGTTTTTTACAGCTGCTTGCAGCCTGTATTACCGGAGGAGTTCCAAGAAAACTTATGACAACTCCCCTGGTCGTGTTGTTTCACCTATGTCATTAAAACTTTGCATTCAGCCTAAATAGAATATTATCTTGCGTTGAAAAACGTTTGGTGCCTTTCTCAGATGGAAAAAATTATTAAAGAAAACAAACAGGCTGACTATCTTGAGGTCAAAGGTCAATCACGGCGACGAAATTAACTGGGTCACACTGACCTACTTTTGTGAGTGTGTTGCTAAGGAGCTCTGACAATGTCTGAGGTGCCTCCTCCCTCTAAATAAGACCCATACAGAAGTATTTGACAGATGACAGGAGGTGTGAAGGTAAATTGCGCTTGAAAATGTGAATAGCAATTTAAAATTGACTTTGAGATAACTCAGGTGAGGCCACGGCTTTGATAGTAACAAACCAGTTAATTGCTCTTTCCCAGCAATCCCCAGGCATATATGGTTTCAACATAATTTAATCTTGCTTCCAAAAACACAAAAATATATGGAAACACAAGGCATCTTTAACAACACCACAGAAGGAAGGGAAGGAAGGGAAGGAAGGAAGAAGGAAGGAAGGAAGGGAGAGAAGGGAAGAAGGAAGGGAAGGGATGGAGAGACGGAAGGAAGGAGGAAGGAAGGAATGAAGAGAGGAAGGAAGGAAGCAAGAAAGGAAGGAATAGAAAGATAGATAGATCGATAGATATTTAGATAGAATTAAATAGCATATTAGTAGATACTTGCACCTATAGATCTACAAGCAGCTGTTAAAGTGCTTGCACGTCATTTTTTTAACTGTATTTAAGTGTCTGCTCTGCAGTTATGGAAAGTCAGGGAAACTCATGAAAAATACTGCGGTGATGGAAATTCAACAAATTGCCAAAACAAATTTTGGCCTTGATTCTCGCTTTTTTACAGATTTTCATTATGGCACTTGCTGTGACCTGGTGGAAACGGACATCAATTAAAAGTTTTTAGGGACCTTGCCCCCTCAAAGCCCGCGCCTCCTGAGGGCCACTTGATTTCACTGCCTCCAGAATAGCCACTGATTAGCCAAGGGGATACTGCTGCGCAGCCTATGTTTTAATAGTTTTCTGTTAATGTTATATTTTTTTAATACTTTTCTGTTAATGTTATCTTAAAAGAGTTACTGATCTAGTAGTAGTAGTAGTAGTAGTAGTTTAGTGGGTCCAAAGACAATACACATAATGAAAACCTACATATCAGTAGGTCTACATATAAAACAACTAAAAAAGGAAAATTCCTAATTTGTACTAATTTTTAACAACTTCTGGTACAACGACAGTCTACAAATTCAGAAGAGCAGACAGGTATTAAACAGTCAAGTTAGACTAAATGCGACATAGGATTTACATGATGTGCATAACTGTATTCAATATATGGAATATTAATAATGCTTCTTGTCTCTACAATGAATCACAAAATACTGTAATTAAGATATGTACAGATTCGCTGGCTACAAATAGGGGTGCTTGATCTTTGTTAGAGCCAAAAAAGAGAGTAAAGAATCCTTATTTTTCGTATAATTCCTCCCTCTTTTTATACCAAATAAACAAGATTTCTAGACAGCAGCTAATACCACAGGCCAAGGCCTAAATAAAGTCTTGTCTTCATTTGTCACTAATAGATTCAAAGGAATCATGCTCTTGCTGGGTCTGTTAACTTCATCTGGACAGAAAATAGGTCCCTTCTGGAATCAGCCAATCAGAGACATTCTTGGAAAAGTAAGATTTGTTAGAACCACAGTGATTGGTTGAGTTCCAAGGAGACCTATTTTCTTACAGATGAAGTTAGCAGGCACAGTCAGGGTATTGTACCTTTGAATTTGATAGTGACAATTAAGGCTCCAGGTTGTTGCCTGTGCTTATAGCCAAACTTTGAAATACACAACTCAATTTTACCTGGAACTCATTGAATTCTGAATGCAGAACATAATCACAGTAGAAAGCTTTTTTTTCTTAACTGGCTACCTGCTCATATCTAAAGTCCGGCATAAGTCAGATCGGCTACATAGACGTAGGAGGCAGGGGGTAATTTTTTTTGGAAAAGCAATTTTTTTTACCTCCCAAGTCTATGAGTCAGGATCAAGGATTCTAAAAATCTCCTTATTTGGTCCTAACAATAACTGAATAACAAAAACAATATCAATGTTTCAAATCGACTTAAACAGTTAATACAAAGGCACTGATTAAGCACAGTAACATTGCGGCTATAACATTTTGGATTTTATTGGCGGAATTATACGATTCGCAATCCTCACGATCGGGACTTGAAACGCGAACGTCTAAACTCTGCAGTTGGGCAGGAACTTGGTAGAAGGCTGCTTGTTGGCTTTCTGGAATTAGAGACAAAAAAACAGAAATATATTTAATTGTTTTAGAAAACTTTTACGATTACTCACAACAAGATAACATATGCTGAAAAGCCTTCGAGATCCATCCAAACCCCTTCCCAGTTCTTAGTGGTTTGAATTTTGTTTGGTTTTGTGACGAGCTGATGACATAATGTCATGTGACTGGAGTATCTCCATGGAGGTCGCCGGGAGGGTGTGTTTGCTCAGTTCCATATTTAATTGTTGTATAATAGTAAATTAGTTTGAAAGGATAGTTCAAGTATTTCTGACCAGAATCAGATAGGTTTTCAATTAAAAGTTTAAACTTACTGACTAAAAAAATTTCTTGACTTGCAGATTATGTCATATGGATGGATGGATGATTTGGGCTTTATGTCCAGTATTTATGCACTTGTTAGGCTAATTAGGACAGGAGGAGGACACAGCAATGAGGACAGATTATGTCATCATTAGGACAATACATGCAATATATCATACAATGTGTTTCGTCTATACCTGGTGCATAATATTTGTAGACCTTGACTTGCTGCTGTTGCAGATTCATCACACTGTCTGCTCTCTTCTGGACGACTTCTATGCATTTCTTATCAGTTGTGACCTAAAACACAAGCAATCAGCAATCGTATTAACACTATGACCAAATAAGTCAAATGAGAATTGTCCCAGTAGGTCTTCATTTTTTATAGTAGAATTATTAATCCCTCACATCCTCAATCCCATCTCCTTCCAAAGCGGACACCATGAAGATTTGAATTATTTTTATGTCTCCCATTCATCAGAGCCCACCGTATGAGTGAAAATATATAAGGTATATGATTTTTATTTGCTAATACATAAGCTCTTCTTAGCAAGTCATAATTATGGCACCTACCTCGTCCCAGTAGGTGATCATCTTGGCACCCTCCACCTCGGCTCTCTTCATTCCAGTGTTTTTGTATCTATCTTCAAGTTCCTTGCGTCCATCGGGGTAGAAACCGGACAATGACTCGACCTGCAAGATGCTCATGCCACTCTCCTCCTCTCCATTGTAGCTGTTAGGATATAAAGAAATGTTTTCATAAACGCGGATCATTAAATAATATAGCTGCCTGCTCTAGATGCAACCACGAGGGAGCAGGCTACAATTGATGGATGGATGGATGATTGGGGCTTTGCATCCTGCATTTATGCACAGGGTGTCTGCAGCTTTTTTAAAACCAAATTCCAGGCTTTTCCAGGCCGAGTTTTCCAAAATTCCAGGCCAATTTCTTGATGAACTGACCACATTTTTTTCTGAACACGACATTCGTACTTTAGTCCTATCATCGCTAAAAATTGCCAAACATTTAGCAGTGGACTATTTTTATTTCCATACAAACTAAATTCCAAGCTTTTCCAGGCCTTTTTTTTTCAAAATGCTGGGTTTTCCAGGCTTTTCAAGGCCTGGAAATTGAGAAACAAAATTCCAGGCTTTTCCAGGCTTTTCCAGGATTGGCAGACACCCTGATGCACTTGGTAGGCTAATTAGAACAAGAAGAGGACACGGCAATGAGGCGAAGGACGATTGAAACAGCCGTCAAACATAGTTAGCAGGCTACAACATCTCACTTGTTGCTGCACAACTCTGCTGAGTTCTGCCGAGTTATGTTGAGTGTAGACCAGATGGGCAGCTGTCCCATTGCCCTAGCTGCCAATTCGATACCCAATTCAAATTTAATTTCGCCAGTACGCAGCCTCACTACTTGCTTCAAAGCAGACTGGCTGTTAGTGATTTAGAAGTAGTTAACAGTTAAGCTTTGACATTTAGGGACATTTTATCTCTGGAACTTCAGACATTAAATGCTAAGGCAACAATAAAATCATAAGTTGTACTTACGACATACACACAGACACAGTCACAGAATTGCTGTCATAACTACTCTTGACGTCAAGGTCAAATTCTTTCGATTTCTTTTCGTCCATCATATTGTACGAGACCGTCATCTGAAATAACAAAGCAATGAATGCATGCCTTAATTGATGATCATTCAGGATAGCTCAACATATCATGTTCTATTGACAAAATGACATTAAAAATATAAGTACATAAAAATTTAACTGGAATTTAGACTCTCCCTGTCAAAGCCACTTCTCTCTTTAAATGTCACTATTAATACAAACTGTCATTTCAGTTCAGCCTGGATCGTGTGCTGCCTAACACTAACCTCTCCGTGTTTAACTCTTACACAGTGAAATTGACACTTAAATAATCCATCCAAACAAACTAATCCCTCCAAGCACCACTGGTATAGAAATAAATTTTCAGAGCTTTGCAGTCATGAGTCGAGTCAGTGAGGCGTGACTCTGACTCCCAACTGCCAAAAATGGCCAAATTCTGACTCCTGACACCGATTTCTGACAGCTTAAATTAGTAAATCGACTCCTAACTGCTGACACCTCAAGCTCAGCCTATCAACTCCAAACTCCTACTCCAAAACCTTGTATCAGTTTTACATCATATCCAATCCAAATTTGTTTTCAATGACTTTTGCAATACACGAGATCATACAATTATTCTCAGAAGTCGGGAGTCACAATCATATTTTCTATCTCTTATTCTGACTCCCTACTGAAAGCTCACTTGTAATTTGATCCCTCCAAAAATCCTCAGACCCCATTACTCTTAACCCCAACGCCCAGCCCTTGACTGATAACATAGCAGGAATTTACAACAATTTAATATGCAATGTATTTTAAACTTAGGTGTAATGAATTGAATTTTAAGGGTAAAGCCTACCTGAACAACCACGGCTCCCTGTCCCGTTGCAGTCACTGTGATCTCAGTAGCTTCAGCTGGAGCCTAAATTGAAATAATTAAGATTTTCTGTTTTAACATAAAATATACACATCTGCAAAATCATTAGAGTACGTCAAAATCAGTAGAGTCATTAATGAAATTTATAGCGAAAACACTTTCTCACATCTTAATCAAAGAAATATCAAAGTAGAATTATGAAGTGATCAAGCGCAGTATTTGCAATAATCAATGATGATGTAATGATCAATAAAACAGTAAACGACAACAAACACAACTGATTTAATGAAGTACATACTTCATAGACTTGAACGAGGGCAGAGTTGCTTTTGGTGACCGTGTCAAACGTGTGGGCATCATTCATGGCCAAGGCTTCTACATTCACGTTCTGGCTATCTACTGATGAATAAATCTTTTCTGCAAACTTGCCAAGAGCCTCTAGACCCATCACTGTGTCCTGAAAATAATAATACTAAACTTAGTAAAATAACAATAGCAGCAAGTTAATCACACTCAATTGCAATATAGGCTACACATCACTCGCATCTAGAAGGAGACGAGCTGTCATTGAAGTACAATATATATTATGATTTTATGTAACTAGCATTATACCCATGAAGCCAGCCTTAGCCAGGCCATGAAGTTGGTGGGGGGCTGTTTTCAGGAGAGTATTATGATTTTGATAAGATTGAAGCACCAAACCTGGCTAAGGACATTGTAGGCAGTTGTAAGAAGATGCTTGCAAAGTTTCATGGCTGGGAAATCAGTAGTTTGGTTGGAGTAGAAAAGGGGTCCGTGAATTAATAGTATGATTTCTATACCACAAAAATCTGCTCGGACCAGAGTGTGATTTAACCCTCATCCATTGGGAACAGGGCAGATGTGCTACCCACTGCGCCAACCATCAAAATGCTGAGATATATACTTCTTGGAGGTCTAAGGCTCAAGACCTACACATTCTCCAATATCAAACAAATTTTAACATGGGGAAATTTTCAGTGACTTAACCGCCCCCTCCTCTCGTTTTCAGGCTGCTGAGACATTAATAGGGGAATAAACCCTTACCTGAGTGCTGTAGAAGCCGCCCTGGGGGTTCATCCTAGAGGTCAACCATCTGACGATTGGTACGCCAGCGCCATCTTGCAACAGAGTGGCCATCAATGCGTAAGAAGCCGTCTCAACATCCAGGGGTGGAGTGGCGTAATACCTTTCCCAGGGTTTGATGTCCGCGTAACTTTGGCCATTGGGGTCCGACCAGAACTTCATACCCTCTGGAATAAAGAAATTGTGGTAGAACATAGATTGGGCCCTATAACTTGATTAAGTATTGTGTTAAACGGGATGTTCATATTTTTAAATTGAGGATCAAGCTGATGGCCTGATGCAGTTCACAAACTGGCCCGGCCATATGGGGCTTAGGTAGTTCAGCTGTCTTGAATTTAGGCAATTTCACTCAATTCCGAATGTTTTGGAGAATAGGAACTCCATTATCAGAAAAAAGATTGTAGTCAACACGGTTAGACAATTTTTCTGGACTACCACAGAGTCTTAGACCTTATCTAAATTAACAAAATCCAAAATACATTAATATAACAAGAGTAGTTTAGATATTGACAAGATATAGCATTTCTTGAAACAGGTAAATATAAGGTATTCCATACAACATGACAACATGAGCATCAGGTCCTGAAAACAGTAAATGTTAGACATTATTTGCATGGAATAGTATAATTTACAAATTCATTAATTTTTATAAAGAACTACAAAATCTAATATTGGACTTACTTGTTTCTGTAGACAAGGCATTGAGCAGGTTGAGAGCATAGCTGGCCTGGGAACTCTTAGCAAAAGCAAGAACATAAGCCACTATGGATAAGGTGTATGCATCGTCTTTTATACTTTCTATGGAACCTTCCAAGTATGTCACAGCCTTCTTGATTGACTGCTCCAGCTGCAAGCAAATTCAAATGATAACTGAGAATGATTCAAAATGTCAAATTCATGTGTCTGCCTACAATTGTGCAAGACCAATAGCCAACTGGAAAAGACACTTAGGGAGGAAAGCCAAAAATACATCGTAGGAAAATAGAGAAGCATCCCAGAATTAAATTTAGATCACCAAGAGTTTGGCATTATCCATGTTTATACACAAGATGACGCTTATACAGTCAATGTAACAAAGAAATAATTTTCTGACTATTCATCGAAATACTGTCTTATCATACTCCTGCTTTAGCCCCCTTTTCCATTGACAGTACCATTGAAAAGGGGGCTAATGTAGGAGTATATATAGACCATAGAAATACATAGAACGGACATGAGGCTGTCTAAAGCCACCTCAAGATGAGGTCACCAAATCCACCATATTGGAACTGCCCTGAGACATGACGTCACAATGGACTAATTATGATGTGACATCATGCCATTGTTATAAGTGACATCACTGTTATTGATGATGTCACGATACCATTGTTTCAGGATACAGGGCAGTTCCAAGATGGTGGATTTGGTTGCTTCATCTGCCAGAGCCTCATGTCCGTTCTATGTATTTCTATGATATAGACAGTAGGATATAGCAAAAACTGTCTTATTATATCCGACACAAGAATACTTGTTGTTCAATTGTGATGTCACCATTGGTGATGTCATAAATTGACTCATAATGGTCAACTTGTTATTGTGTATCACAACTGGTGACGTCATGAGACCAAACTAACAATGGTGACGTCACCATTGCCTGCTCCTTCATGGTTTGAACCTTTTAAATTACAGCTATTTATAATGTAAGCCTGGGGTGGTATTGAGAATGAGAACCTTCTAAATTTTGCAATTTTCATTCTCTTCAGTTGAGAAGGGAAAAAGGCCCATGCTACATAAATCCCAAAATCAACTATGATCATCCACTGGAAATTATGGACTCTTTAGAACTTCCGAATTAATTTGAGGGAGTGAAATTTTCCAGGCTTAACTATAGACACTACATGTACTGATTGTTTATTCCTTAAGCAAGGGTTAAAAATAGTGGATTCCCCCCCTCCCACCTCCAGCCAGAAATTCTTTGAAACAAACATGGCTGAGTGAGTTCTCCAAGTAACATGGGGCTGGCTATATTATAGATTTTTAAAACAGTATAAAGTGGAGAATATAACAAATGGTGGATGGAGAGTCGTCCAATATAGAGAATATTGGACTCAGAAAAGCTATATTGGACTCGGCTGGCGCCTCGTCCAATATAGCTATTTCTTCGTCCAATATTCTCTATATTGGACTCCTCACCATCCACTATTTGTATAATATACTCCCATTTTGTCAGGAATAAGTAAAGTCTAAACATCTTTTTTAGTTAAAAAGACGTTACCATACAGAATACGGAATTGATTTAATTAAGGTCTTCCATGACTATTGAACATAATCCCAGGATTAGCAATCTCAAATCACTCACCTCATCAGATGGGATGACCTGCTGTAATTCCAATAGAGCAATTGCTATATATGCAGTGAGGCTCACACCTTTACCAGCTCCACCCTAAAATAACAATATTTGACAAATTAATACAGTACACAAAATAAATGCATCACTTTAAAGTTAAAACAGCTAGATTTTTTTTGGGTCCGTGTTTTTTTTTTTTGTAGAGGTAGCATTCATTGCCACTGCGCTACAAGCAATAGAATAGCTTGATTTCCAACAAGCAGTTGACAATATTACCAATTTGCCCCACAGCTAATGCTGATTTTTTTCGACAATTAATTATATTCATACTCTTCAAATAAATTTCATTTAAATTCTCTATTTTTTTTCTATGAAGACATAAGTACTTTAAACAGATTGAACCAACCTGATATATATTCAGGCAAGATAATTGTTCAATGTTGATAGGTATATTGGAAACTGTTGTGAATTCATCATTTCATTAATTGGACTCAACTGATTCCAAGAGATGACACAGCCAAGATGCCAAAGTCACTAAAAGATGCTGCTTATAATCATAGCACAGGGGTGCTGGTGGTTGTCAACTAACTGATTTTGATTTTTTTGATTTGTTTATTCTACATATATAAAGTAAACTGATTTGCCGCATGTCAAAAAGGTCAAAGAAATTTTATTTATCGTCGGTGTTACATTAACAGAAACACAAGCCTATTAAGGCTTTTACATCCGACTCTAAAAAGTTGGGAAAACGTGGTTGTCAAAACTTGACAGGAGTGAGGATTGAGATGGCTATTTAGACTTTAAGACGACTTTTACCAAATAAGAACTTATGTAAAGTGTGCGGACGTATTAATCTACTATCAGGACAGTTCTCAAAATGGACCCAACCTTTGTTGACACTCCAACAAATTCCTCTGACACAAAAAGAAATGAAAATTCGTCTGCATGAAAAACCCCAGCTACCTGACAACCCTCACTCACTGAATGTGTCTATCATTGGAGCACCAAATGCAGGGAAATCTACTCCAGCCAAAAGGATTTTGGGGCACAGCAGAATAGCCACTTTCCCATACATTGGTAATACATTATTCAGCTCTAAGTGGTGCGGATTTCAAGATATAGGCGTGATGCTAGTGATACAAATATTTGGTATTTTAATTGACAAAAATGCAGTATCTCAAAAATAATTGGGCTAGAGATCTGAAACTTGACCCAAAACGTGCATACCACTTTCCTAATCATTTGTAATTGATTATTTAGTGGTCAGGATTGTTTAGTTACAAGTGTGATTTTTAAGAGAGTCAAAAAACACTACAGCTGTGTTTATCATATCAGTACAGATCAGCAGAGCATTGGGACCCTTGGACATGAAAGTGCAGTGATAGCTGATTGTTTGACCTACCCAATGCCAACTTAAATAGGCATTTCTGGACCGAAAAATTTTCAAAATTTTTTCAGCTGAAATTTCAAGGTTTTCAAATTTTGACCCAAATACGCCCTATGACCCAAAGGAAAGACGATACAAACGGTATCCACAGAAGCTAAGAGAGAACTTATGAACAATTTTCACAGGGACCTGAATTTAAAACTGGCGGTGGTTTTAGAAGAGGATTGATCAAACCTTTGCTGTGCTTTATCATGTTTATATAGTTTTATACTTCATGTAATACTTGCAATGATTAAGGAAACAAAATGAATTTCATGACATTGGTCTAAATACGGTAAACATAATCATTATGCAGTGAAATTGTTGAAAATGTGTAATATTTCTATACATAGCACTATTATACAACAATTCAACATCTGTTATTAAATGCTGAAAACAACCAATCTTATGCTATCATCTTGTGGATTTCTAGGGCTAAGAAAAATTAGATTTTAAAGATGGAGGGTCAAGCGCTTGTACACAAAATTTGAAGTCTCAATATTCATTTCCAAAGGAATGTCTTGTTTGAGCATGTCAAATGGCCGTGACTATGTGCACAAGCTACGACGACATTAATTAAATGTTGTCACAGTCATAATCATTTTCCAGAGTGGAAAAATGGTCATAAATGTAACAGCAACATGTTAACGATATATTGAAATGTACCTCACAAGGGCATTTTTACAGTATTTGCACTCAAGGTGTCTCATGGGGGGTCAAAATACTACTTAAAGTAGGTAAGGGTTGATTCTTGAAAAAACTGTTCATCAGGAAAAATGTCCGTCCAGAAACAATTTTCACCCATTCTTATTCTTGGAAATCAAGCCACATAGTTGCATAGGAACATCAAAACCCATACAAAACTTAAATTTTGATTAAACAAGCCACCATTTTTTTTTACCGTTTTTATAACAGAATTACAGAAATCTCGCTTGCCATTACCCTGAAAGTTTCTGTAGGGTAGGGTACTAGTCCCAAAAGACACATGATTTCCATGGTTGATAATCCCTAGGTATCCTATTAACCCCATGTCAAGTTTTGTTACTGTACGATTGAAACTCATGGTGTTCGGCTGTGTCAAACATAGTATTTTGTAGCAAAAAACCGCCGAAAATGACAAAAATCAGGCACCTTTGGAAAAATCATCTTTGATGGCTCCATTAACAAGATATTTGGTTATTATCCTTTAAAGTCATTCAGTTAATAGTGAAAAATTACAATTATATTGACATATGACACAAATAAATCAATTTTTTTCTCAATTTTGATTTTCTCAAAATAGTGTAATAGATAACGAAAGATAATGTATTAGACATTTTCAATACTTATAAAAACCCTTTTTAGGCATCCAGGTTTACTTAGTTTGTACAACCATGGCCGTTTCTTCAATGAATCCAGTGTTAAAATGCACAAATCAGAGCAAAATTTCTGAAGTGTTGGAGAGGACATTTTTTGACATCATGAATATTAATTTCTAAGAAAATGTCTGAACATGGCCTGGATATCTTTTTAAGTTGTATTTGTCACATACTTGTAAAGGCACATGATTGAGCAAAAGATACTCAAATAGCTTGTTTTTTCTACAAAACACTTAGTTTTTTTTTCTATGGGTTGGAGAGGACATGCTTTTTTTGACATCACATTCAAGCCTCACATTCTGAAAACCAGTTATCGTTAGTGAAACAAATGTTTCTGTTTTACCTTGAGATATGTCTCAAGCTTCAAAATTAACACAAACAGTATACACATTCTTTGATACTTACTCATAACAGCATATGAAGCAACTGACGGTCGAAAACAAAATTTTTAACATCTGCCATTTTTTACATTTTAGGACGCAAGTCATGTTGTATATAACTTATTCACATGAAACCTGTTGTATTTTATACCCAAGCCGTAGGTCCTGAAAGGTATCATTAACATGAATCACAACTGATTGAATATTTTGTTTCTGGTCATCCATGAAATTGGCAAAAAAGTCTGTGAGACATAAAAATGTGTCAAAATTTGTCCTAAATTCCTTACAGCTTTAAAACAAAGCATTGCAGAAGGGTAAAATATGGAGCATTTATGTGTCAGTGTAGGACAAGATTGCCACTGCCCGAAATTCCGATTTACCTATCATACTTTACTCGTTATAATTGCATAAACATGAAAAATCAGCTGAGTGCAAATACTGTAAAACTGCCTACAAGAGCATCGTGAAAGTCAAAGACATAATTATTATGATCTTTTCTGAAACTACCAAGTAGACTTGACCAAAAAGATGTTCGACATTAACTGATGTCTGAGATTGAATTTCACATAACTACTTGTCTCTCATAGACAAGGCCAGACACATTTAATTTTTAGCTTCTTGGATTGATCGACCCATTGGACCCAACAGATTCTGCCTACGAAAAATAAATTGAGCTTTCCCACAATTTTTATAAAATTGATATTATAAAGTATTAAGCTTTTCTTTTTTTCCATCCAACAAACCGAGCCCGAGAAAAAGTGCCTTGAGGAGATCTGAGAAGCTAAAGATCAATTATGTCTGGCCTAAATATTAGTAAAGGGAATGCCCATACCTTGAGGGACTTGTGGTGGACCATTCCGATCTTCCTGAATTCTCCATTACTATTCTGGGCCTTCATCAGAAATTCCGAGCTCTGCTTCAAAACTTTTTCTTCAACCTTGATGAAGTCCTTGGCCTGGCTGAAGCACTTCATTACAAATGCCGTCAACCTGTAAATATCAAATTTATGCAGAATTAATTTTCATGTAGATAGGGACATATGGTACATAGTCGGACAAAAGCTGAGCACGAACTTCTTTAACATCAGCCTACTTGAATAAATCAACTTTTTTTCTTGGTATGGACAGCAATTGGTAGACTAAAGTCATATTTTAATTATGCTAAAAAACATATTTTAGAATTTGACTCAAATGGTCAAAGAGCCGGATCCTTCGAGCTCGATACGAAGACGGTTACACAGATATTTTGATGGTTTGAAACAGAAACAGACTGAACAGTGAACAGATAGATTACTGCAATTTCAAGAAGTATGAGTTTCTGCACTATGACAGTAAAACGTAGCAAATGTTGTCCATGTGATTGGTTGAGGCACTGAATTACATGGCACAAAACTAATTTGAATATCATAAAAACGTATCTTAGAGCCAGTGACGTGTGTGGTGATGACAGTCAAAGTGCCAGTGCCCACCTGTTAATCTGATTCAATTATAAACTTTACTGCTTACTGAAGCAGAGAACTAAATGTTCACAGCTTCAAATACGTACAGCTTTTGGATTCAGAGGACTTTTCATGGCTCACAAACCAATCAGGTGAGCTTAAAATGCTACGTAGTTAGGCATAAAATATGCCATTGAAACTCATACTTAATGAAATTGCAGTAATAATCTAAGGATAGAATGGTAGAATTAGAAAGATGGAGAAAGAGATATTAGTATTGTCAGTTTAGATATATCGGGGGGGGGGGACTACCGCTCTATTCAGGCCTACGCAATGTAATAATGAAAAATTTTTATTTGATGTATGTACTGGGGGTGAAAAAATCGGAAGTTAATGCATGCGGGGTAAAAATAATCGTTTTAGATGCATGGGGGGTCAAAATCTTCGCCCGACTGCCCCCCCCCCAGAGTGTTGAATGGAATAGCCCTAACACTCAAATTGAAATCTTTAACTCTTTGACAGACCAAATTGATGAACTAACAAATCAATTGAAATTAAATAAATTCTCACCAGGTGCTTCCTTCCTGATCGCTGTTGCCAAAAGCACTGAACGAATGGTCTATCCTTTTATAGGTCATCTCACGCTGGTAGCCTAAAAATTTAGTGGTTGTCAATTATTAACATGATTAATGAATTTTTCCTCCATCATTTTGGTGTTCAGGTTCAATATAAGTACCAAATAGCGACGCAATGATATCATGGAGTCAACAGTCTCACTGTAACTACTTTTCCTTATAATATATATGGAACTTAAGTCATGAGGAAGATATAAGCATCTTTGCTGATTAGTTAGTTCGGGTCTATGCCTTTAAAGTTAAGCACAGTTTTATAAACTTCACTAAAATGTTATAAATGTATTCTATCTTCTAGGATTGTTAGAGTTATTTTATTTACAAATGCATAATGTAAATACAATAACCTCCAGATAATTTCATACAATAGACCCGATAGTTTTAAAACAAACAAATGCATCAAAGGGTAACAGCGGAGTTACAAGTAACTATATGATTGCTGCCCCAACTTATAATATGTAAAATTGATTATAAATCTTAAATAAATAGAACAATATTGATTAGATGAAAATGAGAATGATCATGGATATGGATTGTGATCTTATTGCAATGAGGAATGGAATGAAATAATCAGTTAATAAGAATTTATTATACGTAGACAGTACTGTTTTGCAAAAAGTTACATCTTATTTCTTTCTTTCAATTGCTCATCCAGGTGTAACCATAAATGTGGGGACCTCCTTAGAAAACTTGCATTGTATTTTGCTACAGTGTGTTGTGGGGCTCTCAAATAGTTTCTAGTTCGGGTATAATATGTGTGGTGACTCAGATTAAATAAGTTTTCAATTTTAAAAATTTTCAGTTGTTTGTAGAGTTCGGATAGTCTGGCACGTCTGCCCACATTAAACATAATTCTGATTGCTTTATTTTGTTGAACTTGAATCTTCTTCAGATCTTTTGATTTAACCATTGGCCCCCATGCACTAATTGCGTAACACATATGGCTTTGTACATTAGCAAAATACACAAGTTTTTCGGCAAGAAATTCTTTGTCATATTTAAACTATAAATACCTGCAGTCATTTTCACTAAAACTTGTTTTACCTGAAAATCCCATTCCAAGAACTCATCTACATGGACCCCAAGAAATTTAATTTGTTTTACTCTGTCAATAATGTTTATTCCTTATTTAAGCACCCCATTGAAATTTTTAAGCTCCCCATTGAAATTATGGTTAGGGGAGAGTTGGGTAATATGAGCATACTTTTGTCTCGTGGCTCTAGCCATCAGCATAAATGTAACAAGAAAATCTTTTTGAAAAAAAAGATATATGCTGGCTGTAGTGATTACGATTTCAAAATTTAATTTACAATAAGAGTATGTTTTGCCAAAAGAATTTTAAAATATGGTATAAGAGAAACTACAGATGAACCCATGATACGGTATAAGAAGCTATAAGAGGAATTATAGATGAACCCATGATAGATCTACCTATCTATCTGTCTATCTCTCACCCTCTCTATCTCTTCATCCCAAGGGGGGCATGCGATACTCCGGAGACACCAAGTATCCTTTTTCTATATCTCTCACTAACTAGGTCTTGAACACACACACATCATGGGTTCATCTATAAATCCTCTTATAGCTTCTTATACCTGCTCTGCTGATCTACACTAACTGGTGTATTGTATTGACTGTATTTTTATTCCTATGACAGTTTAGCTGGAGTTGGCAAGTTCATATGGGGGAGCATAGGTTCAATATGACTCACTATTAAATAGTAAGTCACTATATATGACTGTCAATCCTTAACTGTTAATCAGGCATCCCTTACTGTTGTTCATCAGTTAGTCACTACCTATTAGTCATTAAGTCCGTTGTTTTGGTAGTTACTATTTGTTACTAAATATGTTATTTAGTCACAAACTGTTAGTTAGTCAAAAACTGTTAGTCAGTCAAAAACTGTTAGTTAGTCAAAAAACTGTTACCTAGTAAACAAAGGTGTTAGTTAGTGAAAAAGTGTGAGTTAGTACTGTTAGTCAGTCAAAAACTGTTAGTTATTCAAAAACTGTTTGTAGTAAAAAAAAACTGTTATTCTGTCAAAAACTGTTAGTCAAAAACTATCTGTAGTCAAAGCTGTTAGTAGTCAAAAATGGTTAGTTAGTCAAAACTGTTAGTTAGTCAAAACTGTTAGTTAGTCAAAAACTGTTAGTTAGTGAAAAGGGGGAGTTAGTCAAAACTGTTAGTAGTCAAAACTGTTAGTCAGTCAAAAACTGTTAGTTAATCAAAAACTGTTTGTAGTAAAAAAAACAGTTACTCAGTCAAAACTGTTAGTAATATAATAATAATAATAACTAGTATAACTGATATTGCCATACGGCAATATCGGATAATCCCCCGCGCCCCCCCTGTCTCCCCTTCCCCGCTTACTCTCCCCTTCCAATTCATGTCCTTCATGATGAATTCTTAAAAGCATGTATGAACGCTGCAATGTTGTTGGAGCATATGCCTATCAAATATCTTGACTGCCAGACACACCTGTGGTGGCCAAGCGTACCACCCTGCAAGCAGTGCATGTTGAGTAAACCCTAACCCTAACCCTAATGGCTTGCTGCAGGCAAACCATAAGAGTTGGGGAGATGTGCCTACATGGAAAAATCAGGCAATAAATTAGGAACATGCCATTGCATTTTCATTTGATTTGAAACATAAATGCAGGAGTTATAGTGGCTTATATAAAATCATCTATGTAAAATTGGCTATTACTATGAGCTGTATGGCCTTGGAGGACAGTAAAGGCGATAATTTTAAGCATCTTTTGGTATTAATTTCATTAAATTTGAATAACCGGAAGCTGAGCAATTTATATTTGAAGTTTGAAAATTAAAAAAATTCTCTAGGACAAACTATTTAATGTAGGTAATTTATGTTTGGGGACAATATGGAGGGCTGATATGGGTAGCCCACATAAAATAATGATGGACGTGCATGAAGAATTACATTGACTTTTTGAGCCGAAAAGGTTTTTTGGGCCTAAAAAGTGACACAAAATTTTCAGTGTCCGACGCGATTCTACGCCGCGCGCCTGACACTACTATGCTATACACCATTGGAAAGCTGAGAAACAGACCTTTCTTGTGATATGTGAAACCTGTCTGTAGCTGCAATAGGGACTGAGCTATGGCCACTTGAATATTGAGTTTTTGTGCGTCCGTAGCGCACAGACCGTTTGTCCGAGCGGTCCGTAACTTTGTGCAGTTGGTACACTAGGCTACGTCTGTAAGCACGCCCATTTTCAGCTTTCTACGAGCATTCCTTCCCTGTTTTTCAGAAAAATTTTGGCCAGTTTTCGGGATGTCTATTTTAAAAAAAAAAAAAATCTTGAAATGTGTTCATGAAATCTCCGCGAGACTGAAATGTGTTCATGAAATCTCCGCGAGACGCCTTTCTGCACTGGAGACTTTGTCAAGGTATCTTAGAAAAAATCAACAGCTCTCAGTTATGCTGAGGTTCTCAGAAACCTGCGCCGGAATTT
The DNA here is from genome assembly GCA_026936325.1 of Platynereis dumerilii. Taxonomy (NCBI): domain Eukaryota; kingdom Metazoa; phylum Annelida; class Polychaeta; order Phyllodocida; family Nereididae; genus Platynereis; species Platynereis dumerilii. The sequence continues at coordinate 3,533,950 of JAPTHN010000029.1, forward strand.
TTTTTTATATTTTCCTCATAACTCATAAGTGTCATGAAATTTGATCATGAAATTTCGTGTAAAGTAGCACGCAATGGAGTTGCATATTACCCTTGACTTGTAAAACAGCATCTTTAATAGTTTTGAAGTAATCACAGTTTTCCTGACTGCAATAATAATAATAAAAGGTAATCGAAGAATATCAATATAATCCCCCGCCGCTGCGCGAGCGGGGGATTATAATAAACTAAGCATTTATATAGCGCTAGTTTCAGTCAGACTGCTCACCAGCGCTTTTGTGGAATCAATTGTAATGTAGCTGGAATAGGTGCGTTTTCAATCTTTTCTTAAAACTTTCCATGGACTTGCAACTACTTATCTCTTGGGGAAGACTGTTCCAGAGTTTAGGAGCCACCTGTGTGAATGCTCTGTCTGCAATTTTGTTATTGTCGCGAGTGCTTGGAATTGACAATAGCAACTTCTTGTTGCTTCGTAAGTTGCAATTTGGTTGTCTGAGCTGAATGAGCTGTTCTAAATATTCTGGAGCCTGGTCATTCAGCACTTTCCATGTCATCATCAAGACTTTGAACTGTATCCTCGCTGGGATTGGCAGCCAGTGTAAGTTCTTCCTGTGATTTGTGACACTGTCTTGTTTTTTCAATTGTTCAATTAAGCGAACAGCTGTATTTTGTGCTACTTGAAGCTTCTTTATCAGTCTCTGTGATATACCATGAAGCAATCCACTGCCATAATCTAGATGTGGAGTGACCAGTGCATTTACTGCTGTTTTTGTTGAGTCTTTGTCTAAGTTTTTACGCAGCTTTGAGATGTTTTTTAAGTTGAAGTAGGCATTTTTGCACATTTTGTTCACCTGCTTTTAGTAGTCAAAACTGTTAGTCTGTCAAAACTGTTAATTTGTCAAAAACTGTTATTCAGTCAAAAACTGTTAGTTAGTCCAAAACTGTTTGTAGTGACAAACTGTTAATTAGTCACTAATTGTCACTAACTGTTAGTCAGTCACTAACTGTTAGTCAGTCACTAACTGTTAGTCAGTCACTAACTGTTAGTCAGTCACTAACTGTTAGTCAGTCACTAACTGTTAGTCAGTCACTAACTGTTAGTCAGTCACTAACTGTTAGTTAGTCATGTAAGTCAGCTAGTCCTTAACTGTTAGGAAACTGTAAGTTACTAACTGCTAGTCTCTGACTGTTAGTCATTTTGTCCCTAACTGTTGTTCATCAGTTGGTCACTACTGTTAGTAAGTCACTGTTGTTAGTCACTTACTGTTAGTATGCACTAACTGTTGTTGATTCACTAACTGTTTGTTAGTCTTGAACTGCCAGTTAGTCACTAACTGTAAGTCACTAACAGTCTGTTAATCACCCCAAGGATGTGCCACCCAGAAATTGGACCTATAAATAGAACAAACTGCTCTCATTACTATTCACCCCCAATTGTTACAACTCACCCCAAATTATTTCAGGTCCTGCAACAATTGTATCTGCACCAATTGGTCGATTAAAGAGTGGCAGGTGTACTTTTACATCAATGCAACAATATTAAGTATTTGTGATCATAAGATATTTTGTAAAGCCCTAGCTGACATTACTAAATGGTGGGGACCAAACCGGTTGACACTTTTCCGTATGGGGCAACCAGTATAGTATGCTGGCTGCATAGCCAATACTGTACTACAACAAATCTTGTCCTAAAGTTCAAGAAGCCAGCATAAAAAGTACAGTATTCCAGCTTTGTGAGACAGAGTTGGAATATGGCTAAAATGTGAAGGTAATTTTAGGACATTTGGTCAATTTGTTTTTGAGTAATATCACTATGAAAAAAAATTAAAAATTGCCCATATTAAACTGATGGAGCATTTTATGGGCACCTAAGAGGTATAATATGAGCACTCGGATAACTGCTATTCTTGAAGATGACAGCTTATATTGTAATAGACAATAGCACACAAGGAGTCCATAACAACATCTTTAGAATTTTTCAAATTTTGTGGGATACCATATCTACATATTAGGCACTGCAGGCCGTGCTCAACAAGGGGGTCGGTACAAGAAGTTGACAACTAAGTACGGTAGGATAATATGAGCAATGAGCACCCCTACTAGACTTGCCCATATTAGCAGACAAACATTTTGCACAATAAATACAGGAGCACCCATATGCCCATAAAATCAGACAAAAAATGTGCTCATATTAACCTACAACACATTGTGCTGTATTTTGGTGCATCACAAATATCTGATATTATGGGCAGCCACTTTCCACACTTCATAGTCAAGGGAACAGTATCTCTATCCAAATTTACATCAATTCGAGGCATCTTCTTCAGTCAACAACATACTAGAGGCAATTTCCCAAAGCAAAAACGACGAAAGAAATAACAACCAAATGTTCCAGTGACAATACCTTGAATATCATGGCAGCAATCCAGATACTGTCTGCTGAGAAGATGATCAGGTTCAAAAGACTTACAAATTCCAACAGAGGTCAGCACCTACCAGCATTAGTTTTCATATGGCAAAGGGTGCTCATATTAAACTACTGCCCATATTACCCTACTTTCCCCTAAGCCTTATTCCTTTATCCAAATGATATTATCTAAATCTCTGAGAATTATTGAGAAAATTATATGAGAACAGAAGAGCTTGCATAGAAAAACAACATTCTTACCAATATCCATAAATTTGATAGATTTATCCTTGACGGCCTTGTCGTCCTGCCCTGAGACTGTCAAGTATTGAAGAACATAAATATTAGGTGCAAAATTAACCATATTCTGTTCTCCACATCCGTAGGGCATTTTTACTAAATCTTCCAGATTCTCCATCGCTGATCCCATGATATCTCCTGCAAAAAAAAAAAAGAATGTAATTTTATCATCGTTTTTGTCAAACAGAGTTCCCTCAATTACCCTCATGGAAATTCCATACTTTTTCAAGACTTTTTCAAGACTGGTTTGTCATTTTTGCAGACCATCAATTTATACAAATCTCCAACCTCACCTCTTCTAACACAGATTGTTTGAGTGCAGTACCATTTATTTATGAATTTTTAACAAATATCTCATAAAAGAGAACCACTGCACTATATTTTTTTCAAATTGCATGGAAAAAAATAAATACGCTAAACTTGCAAAGCAATGGTGACTTGCCCTATGATCATTTTTCACTTCCAGCAAACCACATTTAGGTTAAAGCTGGTCATAAATTTGAAATGTGTATTAAATACCCACCAACAACATTGATGACAACTCTGCCAGATCCCGGCACAGCATTGTCAGGGATATCAGGCAAGAATTTTAAGATGGTAGGACTGCCACTTTGCACCTCCATGAACTCTGACTCTGAGTACGTCTTGGGGGCACCTTCAGCCTAGAATAAGTTTAAATTATAATCATTTATGACACAGAATGCATCCTCAATATAGAAAACATTTGAAGACATTGATGTCTTAGGTGAGGTTTTAGTAAATTCATGAATATTGATCATGGCCTCAACAGGTGCTTATTTGGCATGAACATTGAACACCGTGTATTTATAATGCACTTGCCACTTGGTAGTTCAATTATATATTAGGATAGGAGGATGACATGACAATGAAGCGAAAGATGACTGAAACAGCCGTCCAACATGATAGACCCAGGCCGACTTGAGCCCTTGTTTAATGCTTACCTTGACTAAAATTTTCCTGACGACGATATCTCCCGCCTGACCAGAAGTTGCAGACACTTTGATTGGTACTTGACCCAAGGCCTGTGGAACGACCCAAATGCCCTCTGTGGCTGTTCCCTGGGACTGGACCTGGAGAGAAAATAACAAAGAAATATATGTCAAAAACACACCCTCTGGTAATTAGACTTCACTAATGCCCTCGTGATCAGTAAATATTTGTATATTACCTTTTTCCTTTTCTCGACCCTGGAATTTGAGAGAGTAGCGTTTCCAACCACCACTTTAAATTTGTCAGACTCATCAATAACTAGAGAAACCTGGAATAGAAGAACTTTAATGATAATTGGCAGTTATATATGTGCATGCATTACACAAATGTTATAACAGATCTCGTATTAGTGTGCCATGTTCTTTTCAACTGCCACAGTGCTCTTGTGATGTCAGTATCAGCATAATGATTTCACAGTTGGTATATTCGCAGTTTCAGCTGTGTCACTTGGAACCCGTACTGATCACACCATTACAAATTCACACATAAGCTGTTAGATTGTTGCTCAACATTGATTATTCAGTTTGATGTTTTGAATAAATCCAAAAGTTACAATATCCAGCTATATAGAATGCAAGGATTTTGTGTATAACTGCTATCAGTTTAAGCACTTTTACAACAAAACAAATTCATTCATTCTCACATTCATTTGTTGGTCTGAGAGGGTATCATGTGCTGCCCTGTCTTGGCAAAAATAATATACTCAGGAGCCATTCAGAATTTAAGACCGTAGGGGCGGGGGAAGTTTTGCTTGGGGGCATCCTTATCACTGATTTCCAATAATGTTTATTTGATGATCAAATTCTTAGCCTCCTTGTCTGGCCTTTTCCCAAAGTTTTGGGGAGCAACTCCCCCCCCCCCATTTCTCGTCCACCGGTATGCCCATGCAACGACAGCACACTCACTTCCAAAAAATCTCCCCATCATCCCCATTCCAGTCATCAATTCTGAACAGTTTCTTTGGTGCAGATCTCACCTAAAAGGCTGAAAAGTCATAAGATGCTGCCCTGAATGAGAAATTTCACAACAGGACAACATGAATGTCCAATATTGTCCATGATGGATCAAGCAAGTGGCTCAAACATATCAGTTTCACCTACTCCAACTGAATCAAACAACCATACCAATGAATGCAGATTAATCAATAATTGTCATTCACACTTAGACAGCCCATAAGCTTGTTGGTAGCAGTTGGAATCAACACTCAAGCTTGGAGTGCCAATAGTGATGTCAGTATTGCAATACTGACATCATCTGGGCATATATTCACATGGAACATGGCACACTTATATGAGATCTGTAATAACCTCAAAATGTCTATATCTTAATGTAAGTCTTCGGTAACAAATAATGCATTTTTTTGTCCAATTTCCAAATGAATCTCCTACAAACAGTGCATAGTACCACTGCATAATTCGTATTACATAAATCATAATTTAAATAAAGTGTTGATGTTATTTTTTATAGCAGCGGCATCAAAGTACCCCCTTTAATCAGTGCCTTTCCTAGCCCTTTACTAAGGCTTTAGCCACACAAGCATTTCCGAATACATCCTCCATGTGGTTAAAGAAATTGCATATATAGGCTGCAAATCAGCCACATGTGTGTGCATTCCTATCAAAATTTGCCGTTGTGCCCTATGGCATTTTGGTCGTTGGAAAAGCACTACTTATCAAATCAAAATCAAATCAACTACTTTTATTTATAGTTAGTGGTACAAAAGAGAAACTTAAGCCGTAGGCTAATGTGACCGACTGTCTACGAAACAATATTACAAGTAAATGGATAAATCAACACATGTAAAATAGTAAATAAAATTAATTTAAGGTAAAATCTTTGAAATCACAAAAATTTCACAGTCTTAAAACCATAAAGTCTTTAAAATCACATTTCGTAAAATCACAAGTTAAAATCACAAGAGTTTTATGAGCAGAATCTGCATTCGCAGGCGTCATCAGTCCAGTTTTTTATATTTCTGTTTTTTATATTTCTTTTGAACTGGTTTAGGTGTTCAGTGTTCTTCAGATCGTTGTTCAGCGAGTTCCATAGTCCCGTGTTGAGTCAATGACTGTAGTCCATAGCGAACAGTTCTACAGTGATCATTTTTTAATTTATTTCTGCTTCTCAAGTTGTAGTTATGTTCACGAGTTTTGAACATCTCTTGTAAGAAAGTGGGAGATAGACCATTTAAAGTCTTAAAAACAAAAGTAAAACAGTTTACTTCCGGCCAAGTTCTTACGTTGGTAGTTTTGCCTTTTTTAATCTGACGAGTGGTCAGAAAACACAAATTTAAACCTAAACTCCACAATATTTACATCTTGTCCACTCGGCAAGTAATTGAAGACTGTAATTTTCAGAGCGAATTGTTCTCCTCTCACTACCGAGTAAGGCATGCTCAGACGCACGAAGAAAGGTTGGAAGACGGTCGTCTGCAAGAAAACAAGAATCCGACGGTTCAAAGCAGAGCTTAACGATATATGTCTTGCTCTAATTGGTTGGTTTTTGTAATTTTCTCTAAATTTTTTGTATTACCTTCTCAAGCTCATACATTAAAGAAACCAAATTACAAAGATTTATAACTAGTCAAAATGAAATTACAAACATTACCTTAGCAGTGGAGGCAACACTCAGGCCAAGCTCAGGGTTGATGGCAAAAGCACTGAGAACCCAGGATGTAATGGTATCAGGGGCATTGACAGGAATTTCAATTTTGCCATCACTAAGGAAAAAAAATAATTGCCAGTAAGTATCAAGTATAATATATACTACATAACACATTCAATGTAATAGAATTCAGTATCAAAATTTGCTTTGAAAAGAATTATAAAAATTATCAATTGCCATACATGTAGTTTAAGTTGTAGATATTTGTATCACAATAAATAGGAACATTTTCACAGACTGCATTAATATAAAGTATGTAAATTTCTTTTAATTAACATTAGAAATTTGAATATTTCAACAATTCGTATCTAACATAAATAAATAAGTAAACATGCTCACAAACCATCTTAAGTCTACGTATTACGGATGAGGAAATAAAATTGGAAAGGGAACCATGCAAGCTAATGCAGGATGACAATAAAGAAGCTCAAAAAACGCCAAGCACAGTGTTAGTGTTAAACATAATAAGCATATTCAAAATTAAATGAATTCCATATGTCATATTGGGGTTTAAACGGGTAAGTTGCTTCTAATTTGAACACACTGATTAGATAAATCAAACATTTTAACACTATTATGAAAATGGAAAAATGAGAAAATGCCTTGGCCAAAAAAAACAATTTACAGAAAGACAGAGCCTTCAAATCATGAACAAGCTCAATTTTTATGACACAATTTTGATATAAATAGCTTTAAAGGTAACTTTACAATAGACCAGTGTTGTTGTGAATTAGTAACAATTTACCTAGAATAAGCTCAATACAAAAGCATGCCATGCAGATCAATTCAACTATTGAAGCAAAACAATTTTTAAAATACCCAATCCCAAATTGCATTAATTATTTAGCTTCGCCTATATTAGTGACTCTTGAAGTAGAAGTTTGTCTTTCTATTGTATGACTGATGTTGTAGGGATATGAACATTCAAAATAATATACAAAGTCTAGACCGATTGATGTATATCATGTGTAACATGCAGGGAAGGCCAATTGATGCATACACAATTTACACATCATAAATAGGCCTAATATGAGGGAAAAGTCTTGACCGATTGACACATACATATATATCACATGGCAGAATGTAATATGCAGGAAAGTCCAGACCAAATGATGTATATTATAATATAGTGAAAACTAATATTATATTATTTGGCATTATTAATCATTACTGTGTTAATTAACACAGGTTATCAAATCAAAATACAAGGCAGTATTAGAAAACCTGTGAAGCTGGGGTTGTAATACAGGTAGTTCACCCCAGCCATAGATAAATCAACTTGCAGCTGACCGCTCAGGTATGCGAGGTACCTGGAACCAGAACATTGGTAGAGGCAGAAGTGGAGAAAGAAGGAGTAGGAGCATGGAAAGATCAACAAGGATGAATACCAACAGAAGGGAGAGAAGCAGAAGCCCAGAAAGAAGAAGTAGCAACAGCGATGGTAGAAGGAACGAGGGTGGCGACAGAAGTTACGAGGGTGGAGACAGATGGAGCCAGAGCAACAGAGCTATGGAAAGGAACAGGAGCAGTGAGAGAAGAGGGGGAAGGTCACCCAACCAAGAAAGAAGAATTATTATTAAATAACATGATTAGGATAAGAGGAAAAGACAACAAAAGAGGGTGACCTTCCCAGAAGGAGACAATATTGCGACAACCATTACCCTACCCCGCCAGACCCGGAACACGACCACAAGAAGAGGAAAAAATGCAAATGCAAAAAAAAAAATTTTAAAAAAAAACAAACAAAAAACATCAATATCCTATATTGCGACATAAATGGAGTGAGAGGAAAAATCCTCAGTCTGAAAACGCTCCTAATTACAGAAACAAAGAGCCACCCCCCAGCACTAGAGGGATTTACATGGTACTCTAAAGTGAGAACGAAGAGAAAAGGGGGAGGAGTTGCCATTGCAGTTAAGGATACGTTTGGAGCCAAAGTAACCCATATAGAACCGCAGCAGGAAGAGAGCGAAGCGGAAATCATCTGGATAGAGCTGACAACCAAGGAGAAAGAAAAAATTCTCATAGCAAACTTCTATGGACCTCAAGAAAACGTCCAGAAGGAACAGGTCGAAGCGGTATATGAGGATCTGAAGACCCAAGTATCAATCATGAGTGCAAAGGGAGCAGTGATACTGGCAGGAGACTTCAATGCGAAACTAGACCCAAGAGAGACAAACGTCCCTCAGAATATCTCAAGAAACGGAAGGATACTCAAGCAACTCCTTGAAGACACTGGACTCCATACTGTGAATCAAATGTCTACGACAGGTAGATGGACCAGAGTCAGTCTCCCGTAACCAAGGAATTGAGAGAAGAGATGAAAAGGAAAAAGAAGATACTACAAGCGGCCTCACCAAATAGTAAAAAGAAAAAACTGGATGAATACTACAAAGCGCAACAGAACCTGAGGAAGGAAGTAACCAAACAAGAACAAGCAAGACTTAGGACAATAATGGACAGAATTGCAAAGAGCAAGGACCCAAATATAATCTGGGAGATAAGAAAAAGACTACTTGGAAAAGAGAAGGAAGACTTCGAAACTGCGGACTAGGAGGGGAAGAAAATAGAGAACCCTGACCTGGCAAAAGAGCACATTGCAAACTACTATGAAAACCTGTACTGAGCAAGAGATGAGGAAGATGAGGGGAAAATATGGACAACAAGAATAGAGCACCTGAACAGAAAGAGACTTGAACAGAATGAACACCCCAAACAGCATTACACGAAAAGAAATGTACACTGAAAAAAAAAGATCAAGAAGCGAAAGAGCTGTGGACCAGACCTTATCCCAAATGAAGCTCTGATATATGCAAACAGTGACAATCTGGAGAGGATAAGAAGAAACCTAAATGATGCACTGGACCAAGGAACTATACCTGAAGAGTGGAAATCCGGACGAATAATCACTCTGTATAAGGGAAAAGGAGTGCACGGAAAATGCTCCAATGAGAGAGGGATAACGATTGGCAGCAACATGGGAAAATTCTTCGAAAGAATTATCAACGACAGAGCTACCAGAAGCATCAAAGTCAGCGACATGCAAGGAGGAGGGAAAAAGGGAGCCCAGACTGTGGACCACATAACAACGCTGACAGAACTGGTGAGAAAAGGAAAAAGTGTCTACGTCGCCTTCCTTGATGTAACCAAGGCCTGTGATAAGGCATGGGCAGCGGGAATCCTCCATGTACTCTATGAACAGGGACTAACGGACTGGACCTGGGAAGTAGTCAAGAAACTAATTGATGACCTTAATACCCAAGTAGAAACGATACACGGAACCACAAGGAAAATCCACATGAAGGACAACATCAGACAAGGAGGTGTGCTGTCAGTCATCATGTATGCAACCCTAATGGACGAAATTGCCAAGAGAGTCAAGAGAGAGAACCTAGGAATCCCCCTGGGGGGGATAGAATTGGATGCCTCCTGTGGATGGATGACGTAGCATTCATATCAACAACGAAAGAAGAACTGCAAAGAATGCTAGATATAGCAAACGAGATGAGTATAAAGTACAGGATCAAATTTGGAGAGGAGAAGAGTAAAATCCTAAGGATAGGCAAGAAAATACAGAGGTTCAATTCTCCCTTGGCCTGATGAAACTAAAAAAGTGCGAAAAATACAAGTACCTGGGAATGACAATGGCAAAGAGCGGAAAGATGGAAGAGCATCTGAAGGAGGTAAAAAGAAAAGTACAAGCAGCCTACAACACTATGATGGCAATAGCTGGAAACCCAGACCTGAAAGGAATTGAAATGAGGTCAATATGGCTCCTGGTGAAATCATGTATCTTCCCAATAGCAACCTACGGATGGGAAGCAGTGTTAGCCACGAAGAAAGAAAATGACGAACTGAAGAAAATCATCAACAACCTGATTAAAATGGTTATTGTAACACCAAGGACAACCCCCCGGCAACCACTGTACCTGGAAACCGGCCTGATGGAGATCAACTACTTGATTAACCGCAACAGAATCCCGTACGCAGAAAAGGTGAAACACAGTGAGAACTCACTCCTGAAGGCCATCAGAGAAGAAGAGCAGGATAAAGCTTGGTGGAAGATAACACAAAAACTGAGGGAGGACACCATGGATCATGAAAGCCTTGAAGGCAAGAAAAACAGGCGAAAAAACGAGTGGTGGACCGAGCAATCAGGAAAAAGATGACAGAAGACATAAAATCAGGAGGTAATGAAAAAAGCAAAACCAAGTTCTACATTGACAACAAAGCAAGAGGCACCATTGGTATGTGGCAGTGTAAAATTTGCCTATTATAATATTGATGCTTGGCATTAATTTTCATCATGATCAATGGTTAGGACAGAGGGCAGCAGCACCTAGCTCTGTCACTCACCTCAAGGCCACTAGGGCATTGACCCAATTTTAAAGCATAATGCTTGAGTGACCACACTGATCGCTCTCAGTTTTGTCTTAGCTGTTGTCCAGGCAACATCTAATGACTTGACTCTGCATTACTGCATTGGCAACCAATATCATGTTTAAGGTATGTCTTTTGTTAATATTTCATTCTAGTCAAACTTAGCATTCATTTATACATTTTGCAATACAAATAATTAGTTAAACTTATGAATTTATAGAAAGCTTAGCAGTCATATATTTAGTGTGTTAGCTTACACATGTTTTGTTATTTGGTTAGGTGCCAACATGGTTCACCATTGAAAACATGTGGTTTTGCCATTGCTTCAAAGAACCCCATTTTGGGTAAGATGGTTATTCCATTATTAATTATAATTGTTCACTGGTAAATATTAATTAAATGGTACCTCAATAGAATATTATAAATATTTGCTTCAGTACTTACATGTATTTCTATTAGTAGTTCACAACTACTTGTGTTTAATTCCACTAATGATTATTCACATGTCAAACTTATACTCTAGTCATGAATATTAATAATCTTTAGTCAGATAAATTGTAAATGCAACTATGTGACACTGTAATTCATTCCATGTATTTTGTTATTCATTTCTGTGTATTTTGTTACAGGGTTTTTATCCATGATTAATAAATCATCTTATACATCATAGCAAAGACTTGTGTCAACTTTTCTTGCTGTAACAGGTACACGTGCAAAGTACATGATGGAATGCACTAGAGCAGAAGTAAGCTTGATATTTAAAGCAAGGACAAGGATGCTGGATGTAAAGGAAAACTTCAGGAACTAGACATGTCATAATCGCATAGCGATGAATGATGCACTGCGCTATACTGAGTTTGCAACATGACACATCCCTTCGTATATCAGAATGATATTCACTAATAAATGTTTATATAAGCTTCTACATATCTGTAAGACATATTCTATCAAAATATGCCTAGGATACTAAATATTAAACTTTATATATTTTTTACAGGATGCAATAGTCTTGAGACAAAATTGGGCTTTCAGGCACCAGGTCTCCTAAAAAGCACTCCCACAGTTGCCCAAAGGCACACTTTAACATGGAAGACTTAAGACTTGGGTGTGCCATTTAGGTTACAGTGTATCTTTCCTGGTTTTTGTTGTGCAAAACCATAGGGCATTTTGGATTTTTTTCTTAAATTTGCCAGAAAATAAAACGGAAAAAGACATGTTGTAGTCTCCACATGATCTCCACTACCATTATTGCCAGTACACTAGCTTAAATGCATGGAAATCTCATAAGAAATGGAGCCATTTTCACCGGTCCTTGTTTGTGGGTAACCATGCTGAGCAGTATTACAAAATGTGATGAGATAATTCTATAATCAAAGTATTCCCTTCCTTCATTTCAATGTTAGCCATGCACCTTTTTTCAAGTACCCATTTTTGTCTGACCAGTGCATTTTATTTAACCGAAGAACCTGGTTGACCTGGTGCATTCAGTGCCATTCACTGTACCCCATGCAACCGATTAACCAGGTGCATTGTGCAGCAGACTGCAGGCCTAGCATATATATAGAAGCATGCTCAATGTGCTGAGTAGTGAACAGTTGTGAAATGTCGGAGGCACAACAGTTGGAATATGACACAATTAACCCCCTAACACAAGTCTAAACATGTGGGGGAAAAACTTCATGATAGATACAGAACATACATGTTAAAAGTTATGTCAAAGAACCAGGAGCTCACACATAAAATTTGCAGCAAATGTTAGTTGACGAATCTGGAAGGCTATGAAAACAAGGGCACTGCTATAGCCACCTGGCGGTGGGCTAGCGCAGTGCAATAAGTACCAAAACCATGAATGCAGAAACTGCAGAGAAGAGACAGGGACCCAAGTGCATATCTTGGAAAAATGCCAAGGAATCCATGAAAACCACAACCAACTGACAGTCTCGACTAAAGACATCTTTGAAGAAAACACAGCCGCCCTCTAAGAGGTAGCAAGAAGGATAAGAATAATAATGAGAAAACATCAAAGTGCTGCCCCCCAGTAACACTGGGTTGAGCAACCTGGCTGATCCAGGAAAGCACACAGAAGAAGAAGATAACCAGAAGAACTGAATGAGGCCTTAGGGCTCATTCAGTTAAAAACCTGTCATGATTGGTCACTATTTGAATTGGCTGAAATGGAACCAAATTCTCTAGACTTTCATCATCGCCGTGAAGTTCTTGGGGGTGAGAACTCAGAAGAGAAACACAGCATTCGTGATCACTGATGATCTTTTTTTTTTTTTTGATTTATTGGTAATTTAAATATATTTGCCGCTGATGGGAAAATGATCCAATTTTACAAATTTGAAAATGTATAAAAAAAATATAAATAAATAATATATTAAAAAATAAATATATATATATATGAATAATCATAAATTTTTGGGATGCGAAAATTGTGATATTGATTCCAAATGATGTTCATGCGATGTGTGGGGTATTCTAGATTGCTTGATTTTTTGTAATGTAAGATGCTTCTTTGCGTTTGGAGTTGTCTCTGTCTGAAGGAACTTGTTGGTCCCACATTCATTCAGCTGTGTCTAGTTTGTCACTCTGCTGAATGGAACCAATCTCCAAAATAAAATTACGCCCATGTTATAGATTTGGCCCTTATAGCTCTCAGTCTCTAAGCAAACAAAGCCACGCGGTAGAGCTTTTTAAAAAATTTTACGCAACATTCCAGGGAGAATCTGTCCATTACATGAAGCATAATGTGTGTACCATATTATTAGCACATTCTTACAGTTCTACATGTAAAGATATGCCCTAAGTGGTAGTGTTATAGATCCAGGTAAGACATAATGCCTCAATCTGACACTCTAGGGCACTTGTGCAGATTGGTTGGCCAGGCACTCAGAACAGTGCTACCATCTTCCTGTTTTGGGGATTTACTAAAAAGCGGGTTGAAAAAAGCGGGGTAGCGGGTAGCGGATACACGCAAAATAAACACAGGAACAATAGGAAGCAACCTGAGCAAACAAAAGGCTAGTTAATGGACAGTAGTACAACATACCAGCCTGCCCGCTACTGTTTCACTCCTCTAGCCCCGCTCCTTGCAATCAACTGGTGATCAAGCAAATATTTCCCTTTTGTAAATTGGAATTGAAAGAATCAAATTATGGCCTAATTGAACTTCAATATGTTTTCAAAAGCAATCAGGGTTAGCATCCGCAGGAGAAGTATTGCACTCAGTAATTCCAATTAAAGATAACCAATAATTACAATTGTGATCCACATTTCTCAGATATCAGAAAATATATATATCAGTGTTAATATTGTTTTAAAAATATACATGTTTGTATAACATTCATTTATCTTTTATTGAGCTGTCTGGGATTCGTGATCTACTTATACACTTTTGTTGTTCAAACGTAAATAACAAATAAATAGGCCTAATTCTTTTTATTTTGCCTCTGAAAAAAAGACACATCAATGACATCATGTCAATTCATGTATACATAACTGATACATACAACAGATTTTTAAAAAAATCTCATAGACTTATTTTGTTGTAAAATTTGATAAATTTATTATAATTGACAATTAAAGTCAATTGACTCAAGAAGTGTCAAATATGTTTAGCCTAAATAACAGTCACCCAGTCGGGAGTTAAAGTGCAATCCGCTTTCAACAGATGTCTCCAATGCACCACAGAGAGCAATTAGTGATTGGCAATTCAGCATGCCACAGGTGCACAATTGATTACCAATGATTGCCTGACAGTTAGAAGTGACTCAAATAAGCAGAGAAAGAGCCGAGGTAGGTAGCGGAAGAAGCTACGATGGAGGGGTAGCGGGTGGAGTTGTATCAAGTAGCTTCTGTGTTGTATCAGAATCCACCCGCTACCCGCTACCCGCTTTCTCCCAGCCCGCTTTTTAGTAAGTCCCCCTGTTTTGTTAGAAGTCTCTGACTGTCCAGTAACTCCACTAAATATTCCAGGAAGATTTGTATAAATTAGAACACATGTTCACGATTAGCAGATGATAATCTGAAGTAAAACGATATTTTATACTTACTCATAGAAATGGCACACCTTCAGAGTCAGTGAGTTTGTATTTCACACCACATCATCACATGTGCGGACGATTTAGAGGAGTGTTCCTCCAGAAGACCATCTATTTACAATTGTTCTTATTGTGTGCCAATCAGTGAGAAAAATAAATGCCACTAATTTGAAGCATTTAATGGAAGCAAAAAATAACCAACACGACAAATAAAGAGAGACACCCTTTCACATCAAAAACATAAAAAATTAACAATTTGCAAGATAATTTGGCATAAGGTAAGTATATATATGAACCAACTGCAACCAAAACTATTCTAATGTTTTACAAGAACCGCAACCAAAGCTAGAGTGTAGTAATATCAAGTCAAAAGAAATTGAAAATCAATTATTAAAGCAACACTAAGAAGGCCATAGATTATTCATGAAAACAGTATTCCTTGTGTAAGTTCTCAAGTTCTATCTATAATAATGTGGTAATTTAGATTGGTACCTACCATCAAACACCACGGCGTAGAGGATATCCTTGCGTTGCGATCTCTCGTGTCGTGCGTCTCGCTTCTCGGTCTAGTCTCGTCTCACCTTCGCATCATCTCGCCGCCGCCGAGACCAAGGTGACCTCGCGCCCCTGGCGGCCACCACACTCCTCCCCGTCATATTTGTTTAGCTCTGCACAGCATGGGGGAAAACCCCCATGTAACTTACTAACTTACCCAGCTGGGGCCGGGCTCCCTGGGGACTCGGGCCCACAGTGGGTAAGCTTTACTTGCCATTTAATTTCATAATTTCAAACAAATCGACATACTTATGTAATAATATGTATTTCATAGGGCCAACAGGCCAACATTTTGCAACATATTTACATATTTCATGGGGCCAACTACCCAACATATATACAAAAACCCCTCCTCTCTTAGGCGCTTACTGGCCTAGGGGATGCCATATAAGGCCTTGGCATTGGAAGCCAAGAGGCTGAGTACTACCCTCGCGGACAGATGTCTCACCCTCCCGACTAACTTTGCCAGCTGATAAATACACCAGGGGGAAGTGGGGGCGGGCCCTGGATCTAAGTAAGGCGCATCGGACTCCATTTCAGGAAGTCCATTCCAGTGTGCCTCACAAAGTCAAGCCCCTGGCCAGGTTCCAGAGATTTGGATGAGGTGCTGAACTTAGTGTTCGGGAACACCTTCAGCCAAGCCTGGGACTGGGCCAGGGAGCCTGTGAAACAGTGGACATGGTGGGAACACCCTCATCCTTAAGGAGCGTCACTGCTTCATCCAAGACCTCACCAATCGTGATAGTCGTGCGACCCCGGAGGTGCAGGACGAGAACCTCGTTCAGGGAGACGCCAAGAGTAGCATGCTTCCTGAACATACGGCTCTATGGTCCCCACGCCGTCCGGGGAGCCGATCCCACTGAGCCGGTGATCGCGGTTTGGATAGTAGACACTATCTTTTACTATCCCCTTAAGCATATCATTGGATGCATTCATTTGGGAGCCTCTACCGAAGTTAGAGCCTCCCAAAAGGTTGTTAGGCTGATCCTCCGTGTGTAACATGGAGAATGACTTAGGGGCACCTCCAAGTTCTGGATGATCAGCATCATCTTCTAAACCCAGACCTAAGTGTTCCTCTTTATGGGCAGCAGGGCCCAATCCGTCGTCACTATCATTGGACCGGGTTGGGCTCCCCATTTTGTTATCTTCACTCTTCACATTTTGGGACTAGTTAGTGAGTGACATCACTGTTGCCTGGAGATCTTTTATTGCAGCAGCTGTGTTATCGCCACTAGTGTTGACAGAATGTTCCAGACCACTCATCCTTTTGTCAAGATCCTCACGTGTTTTGTCTAGTTTAGCCTGAAGATCAACATGTGTTTTATTTATTTATTTATTTATTTAAGTCATTTTTACAAGCGCTATATTATATCATTTTTCTATGCGCTGTACAAGAAGAGAAATTTTAAAATGTAAATATATATATATATAAGATTAAAAGTATAATTTGGCTGTAAATAACTATAAAATCGACAAGATTAAAATCAAAAAGAGCAGGCATATCAAGTAAAGTCTCTAAAATGTTGTTTAAACAACATAGTCTTTAAGGCTCTTTTAAAAGAGTGAAAAGATGGCGCTTCTTGTATCTGGTTGGGTAATGTGTTCCACAGCTTGGAGGCCCAGGTGTCGAAGCATCTATCGCCATATTTGTTCCGCGTTCTTCTGATGGTGAGCTGTAGGCCTGATGTTGAGCATAGGCTGCGGGTTGGCGAATAGCGGACAAATAGAGAGGAGAGGTATGAAGGCATGGCAGGATTATTGAGACATTTGTAGATGGTGCACATCGCTTTAAATTCAATTCTTTTGTGCACAGGCAGCCAATGTAGTTCAAAGAGCACAGGAGTGATATGTTCTGTTCTTGGAATTCTTGTGATGATACGTGCAGCACAGTTCTGGGCCACCTGCAGTCTGCGCAGGCCATGCTCAGAAATGCCTGCCAATACAGCATTGGCATAATCAAGTCTCGACACAACAAGCCCAATCACTGCCTTCTTACAGGTATCATTATCTAAATAGTGCCTGACTTGTCTAATTCCACGCATATGGAAATACATGGACTTGGTCACTGCCTTAATTTGATGTTTTGTCTAGTTTCTCGTGAATTGTGTCAAACTGGTGATCGTTTACAGAAATGTTATTCTCTAGCTTGTCCCTAAGGCTTGACATAATTTTGTGAAGATGCTTGTTTCTTCGCTCTTCAAAATATTCAATGTCTTTGTAGTTGTACTTGATCAGCTTAACATCCAATTCAACATTAGGGTCCCAATCAATGTTTTAGAAAATCTGGATACTAGATACCATAAGCTTGGTTGTGTGTAATTCTAGAGTTTTCTCAAAAGTGAACTTGGTCACGTTATGGAACGCTTTCCATGATGTTATCGGTCCAATGATTCTGTCCTCAAGTATTTTATCAGCAATGACTGTTCCAATTCCAGCTATAGTCATCAGTTCATTACGTGTTGCTGAATCCAGATTAACTGGAGCCATTTTGGCTGTCAACAAGTTGTTAGTGCCTAGCTATTCTAATTTAAGCTAATATCTAGCAAGCAAACCCTGGAGCGGGATGGTTAATAAGCACCAGAATTTGTTAGTAGAAGGCACAGCAAGTGGTACTTGGATTCACGGTTTTTCAACCAGAACTCCAAATAGGATCCACTTGTTCACTTATGTCATGAAACTCTTAATCTAAGGTTAATAGTTTGAAAAACCTTAAAATCTAAGGGCCATAAGACACAAGGGTACACACAGTGACAACTGGCATTAGTTCATTATATACAGGACACACAGCAATGTCAAATTATGCAGTAAACCTTACTTGGTTAGTACTCCACTAATATTGGCAAATATGTTCTGTATTAATAACTTGACATTCAATTAAATAGCAGGCGAAATTTGATAAGTGTCACAAGCATAACTAAACAGTAAAATGCTTCAAAATGCCAAATTAACACAGCACGCCGAACATATAGCCTATAATGACACACAAATAGCCTACAGCAAGCGATGCTACAATTATAAACAAACTTTGACAGTTGTCCAGATTTGACAGGTGGGGGGCTCAAAAAGAGTGACTCCCACTATCAATCTCAGACACTGTCAATTCAAGCAAATATGCTCAAGCAGCACTGTGTTAAAATTCTAATATGATTATTGAGCTAAATATAACCCAGAGCAAGCATTAAACCAGTAATTAAGCTTCCTTCTGGTGAATTTTCACTCGAAATTTCGGCGAAATCCAATATGGCGGCCACCTAATTGAACGTGTGACAGCGCGAAAATGTCTAGTTTTTGCGACTATTTTCGATAGACAGCAACCGAAAGACATACAGCATGAATCCGTTAACTCCTTGTCGTCAATGTGGTAATTTAGATAGGTACCTACCATCAAACACCACTGCGTCGGGGATATTCTAACGTTGCGATCTCTCGCGTCATGCATCTCGCTTCTCGGCCTCGTCTTGTCTCGTCTCACGTTATGTCCATGACATTGTTGTCGGAAAATTTAATGGCCCCTCTATTCTTGGTCTGGACTTCCTGTTGAAATTCCATTGTGTTGTTGATATTCCTAATGGCAGCCTTGGCCTTGATAAGAACAAGGTAAGGTGCTGGATCCAGAAGAATCCTGGTGGAAACTATTACATCAGCCAGGTGACAACAACTGAAGCCTGCAAAATTCCACCATTCAACAGTGTACTTGTCCCTGTACAGGTATTAGCACCACCTGGGACAATTTTGGTGACATCACCAAAATATGCTGTTAATCTGTTATTGCCATCCGTCGTCTTAGAAGTCGGTGAGTCTGAACTCTTCATTTTGATAACTAATGATTCAGCTGCTGCAGAGCATGCCAATGTTATTGTGACAGAGGTCAGTGAGGTTGATACCATCCATGAATTCAAAAGAGTATCAACTGGCAAGGATTGTGAAGATCTCCCTTCTGAGTCAAAATCAACTGAAAAAGACATGAAGGCGGCAGAGGACAGACTACCACCCCACATGGGAGATCTCTATAAAGATGCCACTTCACGGCTCAACAGCCAAGAGAGCTTAGAATTATGCAATCTCCTTTGTGACTATGCTGATGTATTTTCATCTCACAAGAATGACTTGGGTCAGTTCATTAAACTGACACATAGAATTGAGACGTATGATGAATTTCCAACAAAGGAAAAACTTCGAAGAACACCGATTAAGTTCCAACATGAAGAGGAAAAAACATTGACGGATATGTTGGAGACAGGAGTCATTTAACCATCTACATCAGAATGGGCATCAGCGCCCGTACTAGTTAGGAAGAAGACGGGAGAAGTACGCTATACAGTTGACTTCAGGAAATTAAATGCCAAAACCAGGAAGGATGCTTATCCACTGCCATTAATCAGAGAGTGCAATGACACCCTTTCAGGTAGTATTTGGTTTCATAGTCTAGATTTGCATGCTGGGTATTAACAAATAATGGTTGAACCTGAAGACCGTCACAAAACAGCTTTCCTAACTAAATTTGGCCTATTCGAACACGTCAGGATGGCCCAGGGCTTATGCAATGCGCCCGCGACCTTCCAGCGTGTCATGAATTTGGTCCTGAGGGGGCTAATTTGGAATATAGCCCTGGTATATTTGGATGATGTAATTGTGCTAGGCCATGCTTTTGAAGATTGGCTAGCCAATTTACAGGAAGTCTTTGAAAGACTTCGTGAACACCAATTGAAACTGAAGCCGAAGAAATGCACTCTGTTTGGTAGTGAAGTCATCTTTTTGGTCGTCACGTCTCGAAGGATGGCGTGACCGTGACTAAGAGTCAGGTAAAATCTGTTCTGGAGTGGCCCAAACCTACCAACGGTTTGGAGGTGAGCAAGTTTTTAGGCTTCATCAATTACCACAGGGATTTCATTCCTGGCCTAGCAGGAATTGCCCAGCCTCTCTATCAGCTAACAAGGCCAAAATGCACTTTCAGTTGGACCCCTGAATGTGATATGGCCTTTGCGAAGCTGAAGGAGGTCATGACAACAACACCTGTATTATCTTTTCCTAATGCCTATGATACCTACATTTTGGTTACTGATGCTTCAGATACAGCAATTGGCTCGGCATTGTATCAGGTTCAGGAGGGGAGGGAGGTGCCCATTGCATTTTCCTCTGTCCTCCTTACCCCAGAGCAGAGGCGTTATTGTGTTACAAGGAGAGAACTCCTTGCCATTGAGATGTTCACCAGACATTTTCGCCATTACTTGCTAGGCCAAGAGTTCATCATTCGAACTGATCACAGTTCATTGTCCTGGCTGTTCCGGTTCAAAGAGCCTTCCGGACAGTTGGGCCGATGGTTAGAGGAGCTGAGCCAGTACAATTTGAAGATTCAACAACGGAAGGGGAATTTGCATTCAAATGCTTATGGCCTTTCCAGGATGCCTGCTGGGATCCCTCAGTGCAACTGTTATCAAGCTGGTAAGAAGTTGTCTACACTGCCCTGTGGAGGCTGTAAGTACTGTACCAAACTACATGACCAATGGTCCAAATTTGAGGAGGAAGTAGACTATGTGGTCCCCTTGGCATTCAGGAGTCTGGAGGAGGAGGAAGAGGTGGAAAGCACTGCCAGCCCAGAAGAAGAAGCCTTCTGCGCAGCCTACCAGAAGCAAGAGCTGCAAGCCAAACAACTCGCTGACAGTGACATCGGCCCAATAGTTAATTGGCTGGAGTCTGAGGTCTCCCCAGAAGAAGAGGACCTCAGGGTTCATAGTTACTCTACCAAGGTGTTGTGGCGAGAAAAAGACACATTGCTACTAAAAGATGGTGTACTGTACCACAAGTGGTACAAAATTGATAATTCTCACAATCTTCAGTTTGTGCTGCCCCTGGAGATGAGGGAGGAAGTTTTGCACATGCTCCATGACAAGTATATTGTGGGTCATTTGGGCAATCACAATACTTACAGCAACTTGAGGAGGCCATTTTACCGGCAATTCATGAAGACAGATGTGAATACGTATGTCAGCTCCTGTGGTGTCTGTAGAAGGAATAAACAGGCCAGGAGCCCAAGGGCACCTTTGCAACATTACCAATGTGGGTTTCCTGGGGAGCAAGTCTATATAGATTTTCCTGGTCCCTTCCCAGAGAGCAGTTCTGGTAAGAAGTTCGTCATGGTGATGATTGACCAATTTACAAAATAGGTCGAATTAGCACCGCTGTGTGACCAGACAGCCCTTACCACTGCTAAGTGCTTTTTTGAACAGTGGGTAGCCAGGTTTGGGCCACCGACCTTCGTCCACACTGATGAAGGTCGTAATTTCACGAGTGACCTGTTTGTGGAACTTTGCCAACTGTTGCAAATCAGCAAGACACGTACTACCCCTTACAGACCCAGCTCGAACGGCCAGGTTGAGAGAATAAATACCACCATCTTGGCTTTCATTCGCTGTTTCCTTGAGGACAGGACCTCTGATTGGGACAGCCATCTTCCAGCACTTGGCATGAGTTTGAGAGCTACTGTGAATAGGAGCTCTGGATTCACTCCCAACATGCTCAGGCTTGGGCAGGAGGTCAGCTTGCCATCGGATCTTCTATTTGGGCTGACGACCGTGAAGCCCCTGGAATCTGACCCTGCATCATTCCTGCATGGACTGCAGAAGGGACTTCATCTTACATTCTCTGAGACACGAACCCGTCTCCGGTCAGCCCACCAAGCCATGAAGAAAAATTATGACTCCAAGCCAAATATCTCTACTAGAGGATTCAGTGCTGGTGACCTGGTATATCTTGTCAACTCATCATCCCCACCCGGGGAATGTAAGAAATTGCAGCCTCTGTTGAGAGGACCCAATGTAATCAAACAGGCCCTGTCGGAGCATCTGTACATTATAACCGACAGAAAGGGAGACAGTGTGAGACATATGGACAAGCTGCGGCTGTGTGAAGACCGGGAGATACCCCCCTGGATGCAACGTCTCCGATCAGCTATTCTCTAGAGACCACAAATTGAGGAGGATTTGGAGGACACACATGACATAGAGTGGCTCTTCATGGACAAGCCAGCTACCCACACTGAACTGGACCTATTGCCAGATGTGGAAGGGACTTCAGAAGATCCATGTGATGAAAAACGCTTAATGTATTTTGTATTTTTGGTATTGTTTCAGATGGCCGGCAGGTCGGATGACAACATCTTAATGTCAAGCGGAGATGAGGGTAGGAGCTGAGTTAACCGAGATTTGCCATCTACTGGGCCTAGGGCCACCCCTACTATAGGGAGCCCTAGCCCACAGACGATGCTAGACAGATTGCTCAGCGAGGGGTACGCCCTGGAAGATATCCGGGCCCTCCTCGCTGGGTACGATCGCATTCCGAGACCTTTCTGAGGATCCCTACTGCTACGAACCAGGGACCTGGTGTTGCCCCTTGATGTCTGCCATGAGACATTGAGGAGGGACCTGGAGGGGTGTGAGAGGTCCGTGGAGCCAATCCGTCCCACTAGTCTAGTGGGACAGGAGTGGCCAACGGCTCCGATCCGCTCCTCTGAGGTTACCCCCTCGTGTCTAGTGGAAACGGCGCCAGTTGTGCCTAGCACTTCTGGCGCTAATTTGCCGGAGTTGCCTGAGGCACCCAGTCCAGGCAGCTCTATTCTGAAAGTGACTTTTTCGGAGGCTGCTGGGCGGGTGTCAACAGTGACCCTTTAGACGCCCCTTCTAATCCTGCCAGTCAGGCCCCTAAGCTCGCATGTGCAGCCGGGGCCTGTGGCATTTGCCATGTGCCGCTTTAATCGACATCATTGCGCTACCACATGCTGTCTGAGCATTTGCCATGGTTCTTTTTCGGGTCGCTTTTATCACCAACACAGCGCTGATGCGGCACATGGCCCGTCACCATGACGGAGAGTACGTCCATGTGGAGCAGGATTACCTGGTGTGGCCCCATGGCATGATGGACCTCCTGGGGGTCCTTACCGGCCTCCTGGGGTTTGTGACCCCCCACATGCTGGTTACCCTCTGCTCGCAGAGAGGTATCTCAGCTAGTGGGGGCAGCCATTTCCAACATGCCATGGTGCCCAAATACCGGGACCTGGCCCTTGTAATGGGTGACCCCTTGAAGGGCCCATCACGATCAAGTCCTCCAAACCACCCGGTGGCCGTCCTCCATTGGGAGGTGATTTACGGCCTACTCTGATCGTCGCCAGGATTGGACGATAAGGGCAAACCGCCCAATCTTCTGGCCGCCGAGCCTAGGTGGGCCACCGGAGGCGACGGTCATTGCCATCTTCGGCTAGCCGTCGCCAAAAGTGGTTTGGATTTGGACCAGGCCATCAAGTCCTGGTCCGCGGGGACCCAGGGCTTCCGGTTGGACTTCCTCATTGACAACCATGTCTTTGAGGGAGACTGGACGGGTTCCTTCCCCGTGGACCTTGACTTGTCTGGGGAGGGGAGGTTACCAGCCACTCCTTGGGCGTGTACCATAACTTTGGTTTGCACCCCTGGTTGGCTGGCACCGACCCAGCACCACTCACCCTCGCGAAGTTGCGCGACCTGGCCTCCGGGCCCAGGTGCGCTGGCGTGGGTGAGTTCGGCCTTGATAAGTCACTGTGGGCTGTGGGCCCGAGTCGCTGTGAACTGTAGGCCCGATTCCCCAGGAAGCCCGGCTCCCAGCTGGGTAAGCTTTACTTGCCATTTAGGTCGGTGCTTGCCCACGTGAGTTCGAATCTCATCCTTGTCGCCAATGTGGTAATTTAGATTGGTACCTACCATCAAACACCACGGCCTAGAGGATATTCTTGCGTTGCAATCTCTCGTGTCATGCGTCTCGCTTCTCGGTCTGGTCTTGTCTCACCTTCGCATCATTTTTGCCGCCGCCGAGACCAAGGCGACTTGGTGCGCCCCTGGCGGCCACCACAATAACACAAAGGTGTCTTGAATCAATTTGCAAATGGCCGCCATGTACCCAGAAGTCAATTCCTTCCAAATCCAGGTCTCTGTGAAAAGTTGCCACCGTGGCCCCTAGTGGTGCAGTTCCTTCTCCTTTCATTCTAAATACTGGGCCTCCAGCCGCCTGGACTTCTGTGTCAAACCTGGCATCAACTGCAATATCAATGTACTCTTAGAATCATGGGAGATAATTTCTCATCAAAGACAATCTGGGGGCAAAGAGAGTGCGCCCGCTCTCTTTCATCTGATGGATGGATGGTCGGGGCTTTACATCCTGTATTTATGCA
Source organism: Platynereis dumerilii (assembly GCA_026936325.1). Classification (NCBI taxonomy): domain Eukaryota; kingdom Metazoa; phylum Annelida; class Polychaeta; order Phyllodocida; family Nereididae; genus Platynereis; species Platynereis dumerilii. The sequence goes on from JAPTHN010000029.1 coordinate 3,558,502, forward strand.
CTTGGTAGGCTATTTGGGACAGGTCAAAAACACATTGTCTGAAAAATGTCAAAATCAGGAAAAAAAACAAGTATTGAAACTTTGTGAAGGTGTGGTTCTCATTTATAAATCGCCCAAAGAAGCATGTTATTGAAGAATTTTGCTCCTAAAATGTCTGGTTGCTGAGTAATCGACAAAATTTGTGTTTGGCTGTTTGCATTTGATGCGACGCAAATCGGATAGCTTTTCCTTACATTTTACAAATGCTACAATGCTATATGAACGATTCTAAGGGTCTCATGCTGTTATCCAAGTCATCATACTTATTTAGTAATGTAGTCAACTGTGACACAAAAAATTAATTTATATTAAAATAACTCAATTGTGACTGGCGGAAGCATTTGTTAAAACTATTGCGAGACAAAGTATCATGAATCAATTGCCTGATATTGTACAATGTACATGCGTTTGATCCTTTCGACTGTTTCAAAAAGCTCAGGAGGCATCCAAGTAATGACAATGTATCATTCTGCTATCTATGTCAACTGCATGATCACTTAGTGGGATTAATACAATTTAAAAGTTATCAACACATTCCGCATTTCAATTCTACACACTAGTACACAGCCATTCAGAACACTCATAAATTGTTTTATTGATTCTACCCTGTTGAGAAAGTTTTCCAAATCCAGGTTTCAGGATACAGCTGACGAGTGCAGCACCTCTTTCGGGAACAATCCCAGGCCCAGCCATCGGGATACTATCATACGCCACATACCCGCCACGAGCAAGAACTGCAAGGGGTGAATCCAACGACATAAATTAATTGGAGCAACGAATGTATGGATGATTGGGGCTTTACATCCTGAGCTGGATTCGAACCCTGGACCCAGCAATTGGCAATTCGGCAGCCTGCCCGCTACAACTACACCATCCCTATCCCCTCCCCCCCCCCCAATTACTTGCAACAGATATAATTAGAAATCGCCCATAACACTACTTCAGAATCCTACAAACTGATACCTCAGAGGATGGATGGATGATTGGAGCTTTATGTCCTGTATTCATGCACTTTTCAGACGAATAAGAACAGGATGAGGACACGGCAATGATAACCTGACACCTCAGAGAGGCGCCCGCCCAGGCTCTGGTTTTAAAAAGTTCTGTAAATCTTTGAGTACAAGACAATTCCAGAGTTTGTCCATGAGTTGGTATGATAATACAATTGTGACTGTGTCTATGAGTTGGTGAATATTTGTAAATGAGTTGGTTTTCAGCCTCTCATGATTTTTGCTGTGTCTGCGACCTGACAAAGGTCATATGGAAGCCTTGTCTATGAGTCGGCAAACAACATAGTCGACGACTTGGTCTGTCTGTCTACGAGCTGTCCATGAATTGACTCGTATTCGATGATTTTGTTTCTCAAATCCCAAATACCTCAAGCGATTAAAGGGGCTATAAGCTCAAAAATTCATATCCGGACATTTTTCAGAAAATGTTCCTTTGTGACAAATAAAAGGACTTTAGATGGTATTACTTGATTTTTGACCAATTTGCCCTGGTATTACAAGGTTACAACCATTTTTTTGTAAGAAAACGACAAAAAACCCATTGAACCACTAATTACGACATGACGGACTATAGCTTCTCAGTGATAACTTCTGGTAATGCATAACCCTAAGAAACCTCAAGCAGATATTGGGTCCACGGCACCTCCAATTTACGTCTGATGCGAACGACGATGTCGTGAAATGACATGATGGCCAGCCTGGGGATTGAACCCTGGTCCCTTGCTTTTGAGGAGAGCACTCTACTGACTGAGCTATAGTGGCTGATGTCGATCAATTTGTCAATAAACTTTCAAGTTTTGTGAACACTGAACATGCGATTAGGTTCCCCAAATCCCCAATTAGCAGATGTGGACCTGTAAAACTCGCGATAACATCAATTAAGGAATGAAGAGTACAGTGATCCTTAATAATACTCCGGGCTCTTAGCCTTTATTTTAGTCATTCATTATGGCATAAACCAAATTTCGATCATTGAATATTATTTCTGGCACAGGTCTACCATACCACGGCACCCATGGCTGCCAAAGGATGGATGGATGATTGGGGCTTTACGTCCTGTATTTATGCACTTGGTAGACTAATTAGGACAGGAGGAGGACATGGCAATGAGGTGAAGGATGATTGAAACAGCCGTCCATGGCTGCCCAAGGACTCCATACTGAGGTGAAGTGTGATTGAAGCTGCCATCCAACATAGGCCCAGGTGACCTGGCAAGAGCTCGATTTGAACCCTAGACTCAGCATTTGGCAGATCACCTGCCAGAAAATGAATCAGTGATTATGTGACCCATAGAGAGTGAGACGGAACTCTTCTAAACAAGTGACGATTACCAAGTTAGCGAGTAGTATATGCAGTAGCATTACACTAATAAGCCTTACGTTGACTTATGGATACTCAACTTAGACTAGGTAAATAATGCTACTTAAATGTGTTCAAAGTGTTAACGCGGTATGATTTAAATGTTGCTTATGACTGTATAATATTTACAAAATTTGGACATATATTTTGGTCGGTTAAAAAACAGAGGGTAGATAAATAACTGCATTGACTGGTTATAACCCTGTCAGCATGCCTCGGCGGTCCAACGTTGGCCCAGCGTCAGTCCGATGTCAGTAGCATCGGACCGGCTTTGGGCCGACGTTGGACCGCCGAGGCACGCTGATAGGGAATAAGCTCTTCATATTGTAAGCAAGGGGGGCTACAGACATTTCAACATTGTGATATAGTTATACACATATTACACAAATCATAAGACTTTGGTCTTTGACTCCATGTCAATACAACCATTCCTATCTGGGGTTAAACGGAAAATTTTTTATATAGTAAAGTATAATCTTAAACTATTTCACTCAACAAATATACTCACAAGGGAGCTTTCATTCTCTTTCCAGAGCACTTCATCAGCCTTGAATGAAGGGAAGGATGGACCTGACAGTTGGTGTTGTTCACAGTTTTTGGTGTTGTTGTTGAAGATTGTTTTAGTCACATGGCTTGGGAATTTCCCTTGGCCATGTGACTAAGGATGGAACCGTACACTTGTGGTAGCTGGTGGCGCCCTCTGTCCCCGTTGAGATCAGGATGTTCTAGTGCGATGTGTAGGGCTTCCCTCACGCCTCGACAGAACCTTGAGACAGAACCCTCGAGAATCTTGACGTGCTGGTCATCTTCAAAGGAGTGGTGGTGATCTTTCATATGTGATCCTACCGGAGATGACTCACGATGATGTTCTTTTATTCTTTTGCGGAGAGGACGTTCAGTTTCTCCAACGTATTTGGATGTGCAGTTACCACATTCTATCCTGTAGATGACACCGGCTTTGTCTAACATGTCCGGCTTGTCTTTAAGAGCAACTAGCGCACGTCTGATGGAGTTAAATGGCTTTTGATGGACCGTCACTCCTGCCTTTCTTATCTTCCTGGAGATGGCATCACTTACTCCTTCCACATATGGGAGAGAGACTGTAGTGTCGTAACTGTACACTAGGGTCAGCGTCGTCTAGATTGATCGATGCGCCATCTTGTGTAATTGTTTAATAAACGTCACTTCCGGATTGCATCGAATCCATGGAGTCATTATTCTAGCAATGATATTTTAACGGATTTACCAATCCTGTACTGCATCCAGTACACTACATTGGCGATGAGGATAAAAGACACCTCGAAGGGAACATAACGAACGTTTCTGTGTGACAATGGCGACCGCTCAGGTAGTAAACTACCCTGAATTTGACTGTAATGCTGAAAGCCCAGGAATACGGTGGACCAAATGGATTTCCCGCCTCACGAACAACATGTTCGTTGCCTGCAAAATTACCGAACCAGCCGAAAAAAAAGCACAGATGCTTTCTGTGGTAGGGGATGAGGTCAACGAAATTGTTGAAAACTACATGGCAGCAGAACTTGCCCCAGGTGAAAATCAAGACATTTTCAGCAAACTTTTGGAATTACTAGATGCGCATTTCAACCCCAAACAGAACGTTGAGTTTCAAAGGTATGTGTTCAGGCATACGAATCAGTTAGATGAAGAGCCAGTTGACAAATTTTACATTAGACTGTCAAAGCTTGCCGATACTTGTGACTTTACTGAAAAATCTCGTGAAATGAAATCTCAGTTGATTTCGGGTGCTTCAAACGACAAAGTGACAAAGAAGGGTCTCAGTGACAAAACAATCACGTTATCCCAGTTGTATGACTACGTTAAAGCTTTGGAGATCACACAAGTTCAGAACAAAGAAATGAAACAGCCAGATGTGGTTGGTCATCAAGTCAATGCTGTCAACAAGCGTCATTACAGGAGCAGAAAGCCGCAAGTTGCTCAACACAAGCGTGAGAGTGAGAAACGTCCCAGTAAGTCGGATCAAGTCCGAAAACCCCCACCAAAAGTGGAAACTGTTGATTGTAGAAATTGTGGTAACCAGTGGCCCCACAAAGGAGGTCAAAAGAACTGTCCTGCACACAATGTACAGTGCTCCCGGTGCAAGCGACTACACCATTTTGCTAATTTGTGTCAATCAGGATCAGGTGCCTCAGCCAGTGCATCCACTGCCAGCGCCAAGTCTTCTAAGCGAGGTGGTCATCGTAAGTCAAGACATGTTCGCACGGTAAACGCAGCAGACTCGGACAGTGACTCGGACACAGAATACGTGTATGCGATCGGCTCATCAGCGTTGCCGTTCACGTCCGTCGGAATCAACGGCAAGAACACCAGAATGTTGATCGACACTGGTGCCTCAGTGAATATTATTGACTCAGACTCTTGGTATGAATTAGGTGAACCAGGATTAACCTCATCAGCTACTAAGCTAGTGCCGTTCGGATCACAAGACACTCTCAATGCCCTTGGATATTTTGAAGCATGTTTAACGCACGGTGATGAGAAAAACATTGCAAGAGTGTATGTTGTTCCAGGGAAGTGTGGTTGTTTGTTAGGCTATGGTTCAGCTTCAGCACTTACGAGGGGCGTTCAGAAAGTTCGAGGCTTTTTTTTATATGGACACTTATTTTCAATCTAGAACTATGAATTTTTCACAGGATAAAATTCAGCATATTTGGAATGGATTTCCAAAATTTTGGACAATTTTGACATTTTTAAGTCATTCTGTGGTTGCCATGGAAACTGAAAGTTCAGCTTCTTGGGGCAGATAATACTGAAACCACTAAAGCCAATGAATTTTGGCTGTGAGAGACCTCTCTCTATCACTTGCATTAGTGAGATTGACAATATTTGACACAAGAAATATAATTTTAGCCTTAAAAAATACTCCCAAGCTCACCAAAAGCATTGATTCATACACCTGACCCATTGAAGTAAGTATTCCTTGAAGTCCTCCAAACAAAGTTCTGTGAAAGAATTGCGGTCATCCAAAGCCTTTTTTCCTCCAGTGCCTGAAACTATAGCCCCCTTGGACTAAAGTAAGGGAAAAGCAGGACTTATGTAAAGCATCATGTTACAGGAATAGCTAGGATGGATAATGCTGTCCATTTTGGTCTCTTGTTCATACTAGTGAATCCATGCTTTCACAAGTCCTTATGTAGTCAGGAAAACACACCTTTGCCTCCTGAATTTCCCTCGCCAAATCTGGCATGCAGGAGTGCTTTCCTACAAGGGTTCAGTGTAAGAATACACATATTTGGTGTGCTTGAAAGCATATTTAGAAGCTAATCCCACATTTCTTGTGTCAAATATTGTCAAACTCACTAATACAAGTGACAGAGAGAAGTCTCTCACAGTCACAATTTCTTGGCATTCTTGGTTTCAGTGTTACCTGCCCCAAGAAGCTGAACTTTCAGTTTCCATGGCAACCACAGAATGACTTAAAAATGTCCAAATTGTCCAAAATTTTGGAAATCCATTCCAAATATGCTGAATTTTATCCTGTGAAAAATTCATAGTTCTAGATTGAACATAAGTATCCATATGAAAAAAAGCCTCGAACTTTCTGAACGCCCCTCGTAGAATTGTGACTCTAGACACCAGCGCTAGCATGGAGACAATATCAAGTGTTTCTGAGGATGTAGTCTCTTCATTCCCCAAGCTGTTCACTGCTGTTGGTTTGTTGAAAGACACCAAAGTGCAACTTCATGTTGACCCTACGGTTCAACCAACGGTTCAACCGCACCGAAGGGTTCCATTTCACTTGAGAACAAAAGTCGAAGAGAAAATCAAAGAACTTGAAGAAAACGACATTATTGAGAAAGTGGAAGGACCTACCCCTTGGGTATCACCTATCGTGACCCCACCTAAGCCAAACAATCCAACGGAGATCAGACTTTGTGTCGACATGAGAGGCCCAAACAAAGCTATTCAACGAACAAGACACATTAAACCAACAATCGAAGATGTTCTGTCAGATCTCAACGGTGCAACTGTGTTTTCCAAACTTGATTTAAATCAAGGATATCATCAGCTCTTGCTCGACGAAGAGTCCCGGTACATCACCACCTTCTCGACACACCTGGGCCTGAGGCGTTACAAACGGCTCAACTTTGGAATCTCTTGTGCGTCTGAAATATTCCAAAACACGATTAGCACAGTGTTGGAAGGTTTAGACGGATCCTGCAAAACTTCAGGACGTCCGAGATGCCAAACCACCTACCAACCCAACAGAAGTTCGCTCATTCTTAGGCCTAGCCAATTACTGTGCCCGGTTCATCAAATCCTTTGCGAGTACGACCGCTCCTCTTCGTAAACTAACTCAGAAGAGTGAATCGTGGCACTGGGGCAAGGAACAACAAGAGGCCTTCGAACAGATCAAAACCATGTTGTTGTCTAACAAAGTGATGAGCTACTTCAATCCAAGACATGAAACTGAAGTTCTTGTGGATGCCAGCCCTGTCGGACTAGGCGCCATATTAACACAGCGGTCCAACGGACAAGTTCATGTGATTAGTTATGCCAGCCGAGCACTAACTCCAACGGAGCAACGATACTCCCAGCTGGAACGGGAGGCACTAGCTGTCCTTTTTGGATGTGAGCGTTTTCATTTGTATCTGTATGGAAGCAGATTTACTGTGATGTCGGACCACCGTCCACTCATTCCCATGTTCAACAACCCACATTCCAAACTGTCAGCACGAATGGAAAGATGGTCCATTCGACTCCAGCAGTACAACATGACTGTTGTCTACCGCCTAACTGTAACTGCTGATAACTCCCTGCTGCTCAGAGGCAATCGTATCGTCATTCCCAAATCGTTGCGTCAAAAATCTGTGAATCTCGCTCATGAAGGTCATCAGGGTCTGGTAAAGACAAAACAACTCTTGAGAGCCAAAGTCTGGTTCCCCGGAATAGACAGATTAGTGGAGGGGACCATCTCAACATGCTTACCTTGCCAGGCGAACACGATAAGTCACAATCGTGCACCTCTGCAGATGACACACCTCCCTGCAGAACCGTGGCAAAATTTAGCTGCAGATTTCTACGGTCCTCTTCCGTCCGGTGATTATCTTGTCGTAGTCATCGACGAGCACTCCAGGTTTCCCATCGTTGAGACGACTCGTCATCTGACTGCGAATGCCATCATTCCAATCATGGACAAAATCTTTGCAGCATTCGGAATCCCAGTGAACCTCAAAACAGATCACGGCACTCCGTTCAACAGCCATCAGTTTAAGAACTTTGCAAACTATCTAGGGTTCAAACACCAGCGTGTCACTCCCCGTTGGCCTGAGGCTAATGGAGAAGCAGAGCGCTTCATGAGGAGTCTTGGTAAAGCGATCAGAACATCGGAAGCTGAGGGTACACCCTGGAAGCAAGGTTTGAATGTGTTTCTAAGAAGCTACCGCTCTACACCCCACAGTTCAACCAATCAAGCGCCAGCAACGGTCATATTCAAGCGGGACTTAAATATCAAGATCCCAACTTTCTCACAAGAAAGTCCTGATCAGATCCACACAAGTGACAAAGCAGCCAAGACGAAGATGAAAACCTATGCCGATAACCGAAGGCATACCTCACCAAGTGGCTTGAAAATTGGTGACACTGTGCTCGTTCGACAGGACAAGAAGAACAAGTTGTCCACGCCATACGACGTTCGTCCTTACGTTGTGTCCGATGTCAAAGGAACGAAAATCACCGCCATTCGAGATGGCCACATCATCACTCGAAATTCGTCTTACTTCAAACAAGTTCCATCTGTGTTGAACAACCAACGTAATCAGATTCTCATCAACCGACGTAATCAGATTCACGACGATTCTGATTCTGATGGTGATGACATCATACCCGAGCCCAGGCAAGCAGTTTCCAATCCCCCAGCAGCTGATCCAGCTATCCCCAACGCAGCTATCCCCAACGCAGCTATCCCCAACGCAGCTATCCCCAACGCTCGCGTCTTGCCTGCTCGTGACAGACGCAAACCTAGTCGTCTGGCTGACTATGTGACCAGAATCATCCCCTTCACATAGGTCATGTGACATATTTGGGCTGTCTACCCCATATATGTTTCCCAGTGTTTATTCTAGTTAAGTGAGCAAGTGACTCTGACTAAACGCAAATTGACCCAAAAAAAAAAAAAATTTACAAGGAGAAAAGAAGATCGAAGTGAAAATGTGAAATTATCAATGTGAAATTGTCAATGACTACATCAATGTGAAATTATCAATGACTACATCAATGTGAAATTGTCAATGTGAAATTATCAATGACTACTATATCAATGTGAAAATTATCAATTACTATATCATCGTGAAAAATCATCAATGACTATCAAAGTGAAAATCATCAATAATAATCTGAAAGTGACACTACCAAATATATTGTGACTTTATAAAATTGCCATGAATTGATATTGTACCAACTGTTCATAAGAATGATATTTTCAACTGTCTTTAAAATCTAACAGCAGTAACTTGTGAATTTTATATTTTGTAAAATCAATGCAGAATATTATTACAACAATAATAATTACTGTAACTTGGATTTATTAATCTGATTTGGTCGTAAGCGTTTAGCAGCACTTGATGTTTCTATGTTGCAGAAGTTAAGAACTGTTATCTGTTCCGTATTCAACTTCATCCAGTATACTAGATATATCTGTCAGTGGAGGATGATTTAAACTTTGTAAAAATGTTAAAGTTGAGTTAATAACAAAACTGGTGCATCTATTTTGTATGTAAAACAACTTTATCAATCAGCATAGCATTTTGAAGTACCATCGTTAGCACAATATTGATATTAACTTGTCAATCACATCAGCTGTAATTTCTCACCAATTGTAATTGGAATTTAAACTAAAGTGGTGAGGAATGTAGTGTCGTAACTGTACACTAGGGTCAGCGTCGTCTAGATTGATCGATGCGCCATCTTGTGTAATTGTTTAATAAACGTCACTTCCGGATTGCATCGAATCCATGGAGTCTGTCATGATTCTAGCAATGATATTTTAACGGATTTACCAATCCTGTACTGCATCCAGTACACTACAGAGACATAGCCTTTCACTTTGGAGCCTCTGTTGGAGGGACGAGGTGTTACACGTTTGCTGCTGGGCGAGTTCCAAATCCAACTTGGATACTCAGAGATGGTCAAGACTTTCTTGAGATGTTCCATTTCTTGTTTGAGCAAGGTAGGCGTGGAGCAGATTGTGCGAGGTCTGTGTGTCAATGTTCGCACTACACCAAGTTTATGCTCTAGGGGTTGGTGACTGGAGAACTGCAAATATTGTTCAGTGTGGGTTGCTTTTCTGTATATGCTGAAGCAAACTGATCCATCTGCCTGCCTGATGATCTTGGTGTCCAACATTGCAATGGCTCCGTTTTCTTCTTTTTCATTGGTGAATTTAATGGCAGGATGTTGCTGATTGAGGTGGGTGGTGAAGGATTCTACCTCTGATGACTTAATGATGGCCAGAGTGTCATCGACATATCTGCCCCAAAAACGTGGTGGTAGCCAGGGCCTGCTGTTCAAAATGTTCCATAAAGAGATTGGCTACTATAGGGCTGACTGGAGAACCCATTGCTGCTCCCTCGACCTGCTGGTAGAACTTGGGATCGAATGTGAAATAGGTAATTTTCAGACAGCATGAAAGTAACTCAATAACTTCGTTGGCCTTGAGGTTGGTTCTTTCTTTATATGTCCCATTTTTTCAATCCTGCCAACAGGCGGCACTTAGAGTCAGGCTTTGTATGACTAATCCCAGTTGGTACAAGCAGAGGTCCCACTAAAATTTTAAAATTAAATATCAAGGACTTTTCCCATATTTCAGCGCCATTTCTAATACAATTTTCTCTCATACACACTTAACGCCATCTGTCTTGAGAACAGCGGCGATGCAATCGACATGACGACATCTGTGCAATAAAGGATTTTCAAAGATTTTTCTTCCGTTGATAATCAGGACTCAACTGAATGCAGGATCACCCGAATTTTGCCAGTTTTTTAGGATTTTCCCGGACCATTTTTTAACAAGAAAGGTACCCTTAAAAAAGGGTACTGTATATACTTTAAGATGAAACAATGAAGTTTGAAGGTATCGCAATTTGATAAAAAAGATAAGATATTCCATGCTATATTGGGTCAGGTCGAGCAACCCAACGACCTTGGATGTTGCACAGTTGCACACCATAAGACTTATGGATATTTGCACTTTGAAATTTTCACAAACGTTCTCTTGCATGCAAGTTAGCCAGTTTACCCAAGAGTTTTAAATTCAAGAACATTTGTTAGAAATTCTGAATAATAAGAAAATATATATAGTGATTACAGGACAATTCATAAAATTGTTCCAGAGAAAGAGAGCCCTATTTTACCGCCCTGAATGAGTATTCTTCTGAAAAAAAAAATCTTCACAATGATACCTTCCAAATAGTTTCAAAATTGGTTGTGTTATGTCACTTAAAAATATTTTTATGGTTAGATTCTGTTAGTTATAATTTAAAGGTGACCATTGCTTTCCCAGATTTTACTCAATAGAAGGAACATCTATAGGTCGACATGTACCTATTTGGGTGGCCTGCTTATCTGAAGTATAGGTCTAAATTCCACTCCGACTGCCTCAAAAGATCTTGGCCTATAGATATAAAGAACATTCTGAACATATTTGCGTATATATTTACCAACTAATTTCAATTCATGACTTTGAACCATTTTTCAAAAAAAAGGAAATCCAACGTGGTAGGCCTATGTAACAGAAACTGAGTGTCCGGTCTCCAATACTTGGTATAACTGCAATTAAAGGTGAAATGTCGCTCAAGTGTATGCATGTTTCCGCCTGTATTTTTAAAACTTCCTCAGCCCATAGCAAATTGAGCAATAAGTATTTTGTTGGTTCAAAATCATATTTCGTTAGGGTAAATTCTCAACTTACGAATAAATACTAAAGATGAACGAAATATTCATTGTTTTACTTGCAACAATTTTTTTATCTGTAGACCAATCAGAGGGCAAACAAAGCTTCGCCAAACATACAGGAAAATGTCAAAAAAGCCAGAAGAGCAGCATATTCACTCCTCAGAGTGGGACTCCATGGCCATAATGGTTTGGATCTGGCAGCAGCCTTCAAGATAATACAAACATACGTCACACCGCGTCTAATCCACGGACTGGACGCAATTGTTCCATCTGCACGTGATATGATGATTATAGACAAATTTTACAAGAAAATACTTCGCCAGATACAAACACTCCCAGACAATGTTGCAACAGAGGCAATTTACTTACTGCTGGAGGCGAGCCCTATTGAATACCAAGTTCACTACAAGGCTCTCTCCCTGTTTGGAAGTATCTCCCGCCTTCCAAGGACTCACAGTCTTCTCCAGTTAGCCAACAGGCAACTGGCAACTCAGTGGCGAAATAAGAACAGTTGGTTCTGCTACATACTGAAACTGGGAGTGTCCTATGACATTGATATACTGTCAGCAATCAGAATGCCCGGACCAAAGTGGAATGGAAAGCTAAAATCAATAAAGCAATATATGAATCTGCGAAGGTGAAGCTTATACACAGTGCCTCACAAAAGTCCACATTGAAATGGTGGATCTGGCCATCGTCTATCTCCTCCAACATGCAATTCCTATGGCGGTGCTGTGAGGGAAAACAAAATAAAATTGAGGCAGCATCAGTTAGAGCAAGAATGCTCTGCGGATGATTTAGGACCAGAGAAGAAGAATGCCGACTCAAAATAGGCCTCGACACAAACAAAAGCTGTCCATATATAGATGTTTTATCATCAAAGGTGCTAAATGTAATTGGAATTCTTTACAGACTCAAAAATAAATTGCCCTCTAAATTGTTGCGGACAATCTATCACTCTCTAATTCTACCACACCTAACAAACTGCATTACAGTTTGGGGAAACTGTGGATCAAGGGCACGGACACGTCTAGAAACACTCCAAAAGAAAGCCATCCGTCTCGCTTCAAAAGTCAAGTACAACAGTCTGAACAGTCATTGTGGACCCCTGTTGAAAAAGTATGATTTGCTTTCTTTAGCTGACTTGTTTAGCTTAAACTGTCGCAAGATGTACATAAATCATCAGAGGAAAATCTTACCTCACTATTTCAATGACCAGCTGAACCTTGTATCGGATATCCACAGCCATGCCACCCGTCAACAAAACAATGCACACATCCCTAATGTCAAACTCCAGATTCAGAGCCAAAATTTTTATCAAAAAATATCTAAAGCATGGAACAAAATTCCGACCTCTTTAAGGCCTTCCTCAAACATTTCTGCAAAATCCTCTGTCAAAGTATTAAAAAGATACTATGTTTCACTATATCCCACATCATGCTCTGTAATTAACTGTTTTATTTGTAACAGACATTGAAAGAAATATGCATTCCATTCTTGACATTGTATCATCTACAACTCATTCCATCTCATTCCCATTAAACATTCTCTTAATTCCACTGCATAAATGTACCTACTTCATTGATCTTTTGTTTCCCTGTATTTCACCATAATTACTTTTTATTTATATATTTTCTTTATTATATCACTATTTTAATTTATTAGTTTTTTTTCAAATGCTAAAATAACATACCTTTGCTTTACTATTGCTATTATAAATGTATTTATTTTTTCTAATGATAATTGAGGTAATTACGACACCGGCTGACCAGCCCTTGGAATTTTCCGCAAGTATGAAATATTTGATACTTGAAAATAAAATCTACCTACCTACTATGTAATTTAGAAACCGAAGACATCTGCCACATGATAGCTAGATGCAGCAAAACGGAGGACATCAGGAACCAGAAAATTGGTCAACTGAAAGAAATATACGAAGAGGATTGGAAAATTGCCTCCAGCCACAGACAGTGAAATATGCTCGGCCGTGCTCAATGGATGGAAATATGCCAGAACCAGTAGAGCAATGACTTACAGTAGTAGAAATAGTTTTAGTGGTAGCCTTAAAACTGTAGATGTAACAAATTCTGAGGAGTTATCAACTCAAAGATCTATCTTCAGAGCCAATAGTTTATGTAGCTGTATATGCAATTTATCGGCTTCCAGAAGGGATCACATTATTTTAACACTCTAAATGAGGTTCGCCTACACTGCAGGCGGGAAGTAACAAGAAGAAGAAGAAGAAGAAGAGGGCGGCAATCTTTACTCTATCTCTGAATCTGCTTCCTTCCTGTCGAATATCTATGACACCCCTAGCAAAGGCAGATGGAAGAAAATGGTCAAACACCGGATCAGCCAAATATGGATGAAGAAACTCCACGACGACGCTGCTAGCAAGTCGACGCTGACCCTGATCAACACCCAGGGATGCCTCACCGGAATAGCCCACCCCATATGGACCACCACTTCGCAAGATCCACTAGCAATATATAAAGCAGTAATCCATGCCCAGATAGCAACACAGCGCTACCCGATCCATACAAGTCACATTTCAAGAAGTAAATCAGCAGTCTGCCCATGCTGCAATGCTGAGGACGAATCCCTGATGCACTTCATCATTGACTGCAATGTTCTGGAATCTGCTCGATCAAGATACATGGCGACGATCACTGAAATATCATCAGAAAAGAAGATGGAGCTAAACAAGACGACAATCCTCCAAGCCATCATTGACGCCACTTCCATGACAGTCGATCACCTCGTTATCAAGATGCCTGTGCTTCAGCCTGCACCAGCGACGGATAGCCATTACCAACAAAGAAGATGCCAAGCCAAGGGGTCTGACAGCGGGACCAATCAAGAAGATGTACAACATCCTCTCCTACCGGGAGCCAAGCCGCCCGGGTGCGTCCCAAAACCAAGGACGGAATATCAGGACGAAGTAAGTAAGTATATCTTGCATTCCAGTTTTGCGATCTTTTACAATAAATCGTCATTTGTAAAAAGCCAGTTTCTGAGAGAACTATTCATCTGACAGACTTCAAACTACTTGCATATTAGAGATGTTAATTTCTTCTACGCGAAAATATGTATAATTTAGCTGAGAATGAATTAGAAGTTGGTTAGATCTGAGCTCAAAGTCCCGACACGGATCGAGATTATTTTGCAATCCACAGAGTGTCTCTGAAGGGTGTCGATGGCAGTGACACCTACAAAATGTGTGTCAGAGGCTCTGATAGTGTTTACACAAGTATCCATGACATTTTACACGAGAAAAATTTCACGTTAGAACATAGAGCAATTTGGTAGTATCTTAAATTGTAACAAACTTTTTGCATGTAAGAATTCTTACAGGTAAAGACGTAGATACAAAAAGTAATTAAGAATTTTCAAGGACTGTGGGGACCCTTTTTTAACTATATAGCATCTAGTTTCAGGGATCGCCTGCTCATTACATTGGCAAAACTAATGTGTGTATACATTTTTGTGTGTCTGCTGCAATATAAACAACAATGATTAAAAAATATGTTTTGCGATTCAATTCAATTCGGCCCCTCCCCCCCCCCAGAACAAAAAGGAATGAGGAAAAAAAAAATACAAGAAACTGAAAAGAGGAGTACAGGAATTACTAAAGGTCAAACGTGTTTCGTCAATTAGGAACATGCCATAACGTAGCAAGTAAATAAACTTGAAGCAACAGTCATCTATGTCTAAATGAGGAAGTAAGAAATCACTTATTCTACCATTCTAACCACATAACCATATAAGATTAATAAATAACCAAATTACACACATAAATGTTGAATAAGACAAAAACAATACACATTTTCCACATTATTCAACTGTTTAGTTAAATGTAAGGCCGTGCGTAGGTCTTAATAGGCGTCATGGAGGCATACCCAATTTCGTGAGTTTGCCAAATCCAAGTTTCCGGAAATAGGGACCTCGTTCTCGCTGGTTTACTTTTACTTTGAGACTCTTTCCGGGGTACCTCTCCATCTTCATAATAATTCACCGTATGTATCTGAAGAGCATTAGGTTCGTCCAAATAGTTGTAATCTGCAAATACAACCACTACACTCATCCTATGTGTACCTTTTGGGAGTTTTTACATTATTACGCTTCAATATATTTTCATTATTAATATAACATGATTTGAGCTTCACATCCTGTATTTACGCTCTTGGCATGCTAATCGGGACAGGAGGAGGACACAGGATGGATGGATGTTTGGGGCTTACGTCCTGTATTTATGCACTTGGTAGGCTAATAAGGACAGGAAGGATGACTGAAATAGCCATCATTGTTTCAATCTTGCCAACAGGCGGCGCTTAGAGTCTTGTATGACTCATCCCAGTTGGTATAAGCAGAGTTCCCACTAAAACTTTAAAACTAAAAATCAAGAACTTTTCCCATATTTCAGCGGTATTTCTGAAACAATTTTTCTCACACACACTTAACGCCGTCTGTCTTGAGAACGTCAGCCATGCAATCGACATGACGACATCTGTGCAATAATCGATTTTCAACGATATTTTTCCGTTGATAAATTTTAGTGATGCACGGATAGTGAAAATAGCCGGATACCGGATAATCCGGCCAGACCTTCAGCCGGATACCGGATAATAACCGGATAGTTTGATTCGGATAATAAACATACGAAAAAGGAAGTTTTCCAGCATTTGCGGTTAGTTATAAATATTTTTTCTCATAGCCGAGAGATACCATGTCCGGCTGGAGGGCTGTTCCTCTGGTGTAATTTATTAGCCTTTCATTAGGCTTTGGCCATGACAAATATCCGGTTCTGATATCCGGCTCAGATATCCTAATTCTGCCGGATACCGGATATCCAGCAAATTTCAATATCCGGCCGGATATCAGATACTGAGCCGGATATTCGTGCATCCCGACCAGTGATAATCAGGACTCAACTGAGTCCAGGATCACACAAATTTTTCAGTTTTTTAAGGACTTTTCTAGGACCATTTTTTAAAAAGTAATTAAGAATGTTCAAGGACTGTGGGGACCCTTTTTTAACTACAGCATCTAGTTTCAGGGATTGCCTGCTCTTTGGCAAAACTAATGTGTGTATAAATTTTTGTGTGTCTGCTGCAATATCAACAATGATTACAAAAATTTGCTTTGCAATTCAATTCGGCCCCTTCTCCCCCCTCCCTAAAAAAAAGAAATGAGGAAAAAAAGTTTACAAGAAAATAAAGGAAAAGTAAAGGAATTACTGATGTCAAATGCATTTTGTCATTTAAGAACTTGTTAAAATTGTAGCAAGTATATAATGGCAAGGTCTCTGGAGGTGCTCAGATTTGACCAAAAAAAAAGTATTTTTGCTTGAGCACGAATCACAGAATATTACGAGGCCATTCACACCTCAATGCTTAGGAAATGGCACTGCCAGGACCTAGTTTGTGCTCCAAGACATGCCTGAAATTTGCATTGTAGCAGTTCACCAGCATCTTGAATAGGCCAAAGTCCTATAAAATGGACAGTAAAGAGTAAACAGAATCTGACCACCCCAAATTGGAGGGATGGTCTCACTTTGGAAAATCAGTTTGAAGCTTGCAAGACACATCTGCAACATTCCAAATTACCTGAACTTATTAATTTTGTGAGTGTGCACTCAATTCTCAGCACCTCCCACAAGGTGTAACGGAAAATGTAGACAATAGAGGATGGTAACAACTTCAAAATTGTCCCCGTTACCATCTGCATCCACCCACCAACTAAGCTGGCGGCACATCCAGAATGTTTAGCGCTCAAATTTGTATCCAAAATATGGTTGGGTATAAATTTAAAGTCGAAAATTTGGAAGAAATTCCACCATGTCTTTTAGGATGAAAAAACGTTAAGGGGTTGATTATTTCTGCGAAAATCAAATGCAGGGAGTGACTTTGACCTTGATGTAAAATTTCAATTTTACCAGAGGGCCGATTGGCCGGCAATGCTTAGTTGAATTTTCATTTGTCCTATGTGTCCTCAAGAAATTTGTGTTACTCTGGTACCATTTTCATACCAATAAAGTGGTAATAGATAATATGGCCAATTTTTTAACTAAGAAAGTACACACTACTTTGTGTTGACAATTAAAAATAAACTCATAGCCAGATTTTTGGAATTTAATGAACAACTGTGGTTGAATAACTCAAAGGATGTAACAGGACATACATTGGATAACTGAAAAACCTTCCATAATATTGACAGATTTTTTCCTGGCAGTGTTTTGTTGATTTGGTGTCCTTTTGTACACCCACATGCGTATTTCCACATGTCATGACAATTCGGTGAGAAGATATTCTCTTCGATGATGTCTTTAATGTACGTCAAACGTAACAGGACATTTAATCATTGTCCTGTTACTTATTTAACAAAAAAGCATAAATGTACAGTAACACGGTCATGTCATGGTTACTTTCAATATTTTTTTCTTGGATCTGTGTAATTGAATTTAAAAGTTGAAGTTTATTTTTGACAGGCAGAAACAGCCAAGTTCTAGCACCTCCAGAGACCTTGCCATATAAACAAACTGACAGTCATCTATGTCTAAATGGGGAAGTAACCCCACGGGCACATCGACGTTGCAGCAACGTAACAACGACGTCACACTTTTCGTCAAATGACGTAGAATTGTATGGTTGAAATTATGTTGTCACAACGTTGTGAAGCAACGTCAAAGGTATGACGTTAGCATGCAACGTTGTGGAGACGTTTTACAACATTGTGAGGCAATGTCAGGAGTTCGACGTTAGCTTGCGACGTTGTGGCAATGTTGTAAAAAAACCCCGACGTCGTGTTCACGTTGGGGCGACATAATCTCCACCATACATATCTACGTGACCAACAGACCAGTCCTCCACCAATTAGCAACGTCGGGGTTTACGTCGTGTGCCCACTGGGAAGGAATCACTTATTCTACCATTCTAACCACATAACTATATATAAGATTAATAAATAATTACACACATAAATGTTTAATAAGATGCAAGCTATACACATTGTCCACATTATTCAACTGTTTAGTTAAACATAAGGCCGTGCGTAAGTCTTTATAGGCGTCATGGCGGCATACCCAATTTTGTGAGTTTGCCAAATCAAAGTTTCCGGAAATAGGGACCTCGTTCTCGCTGGTTTACTTTTACTTTGAGACTCTTACCCATATACAGCTTCGAGCTCAGCATAGTTGTCAAAAGCCATTACCTCGCCATCGGCATAATCAAACTCGCCAGCGGCATAATCACACTCCTCATATGCGTAAGGATCTGTGTGATAATTATATCCGCCCAAAGAGTTCTAATCTGCAAATACAACCATTACAGTCATCCTATGTGTACCTTTGGGAGTTTTTACAGTATTACGTTTCGATATATTTTCATCATTAATGTAACATGAAAGGATGATTGCGGCTTCACGTCCTGTATTTACGCACTTGGCAGACTAATTGGGACAGGACGAGGACATGGTAATGCAGCGAGGGATTATTGAAACTGCTGTCAAACATAGGCCCTTTGTGGTTCAAAACTAGAGCTTTTGCACATCAGAGTCATTTGACCTTTTATGGTTAGTCAAAACTGTACCCAGTTGAGGCAATTTCCCATATTCAAGTTTCAGGAAACTCGGGGCGCACTCTGGTGGTAGTTTTTTCTTCCAACATCAGGAGGGTCATTATCCACAGAATTGAAACTATAATTGTAAAATACCTCATCGTAACATTTGTATGTGAAAATTCTGCGTTCTGAAATAGTACAGTTACCCAAGGGTGTAGCTTAAGATTTCAGTTCACAAATATGCAGGAAAGTATTCCATGACAGAATGACGGATTCAGCACTGGTTAAAGTGGTAGCACAAGGAATTTGAAACAGGTGCTTAAGCAACAATACCAGAGATGAGCACCCAAAAAACGTATAGCAATATAACTTGTAATTCAGTACAAGCACTATAAGACAGCCAATTTTGAGTACCATCAACAGTGGAATACTTGGTATATCCATGAATAATACAGTCCCAGGTATTGTTCCAGATAGATCTGAATTCAGAACTGAATCACTCTTCTGGAGAATCATAATCCAAAATGAAATGCTGCAAATTTGCATGTACAATAGGCCTACATAATCAGTCTCCATAAAGTTAGGGCCAGGGGTACAGCTATAGGAAAGCTGATTGCTTCAAACTCCCCTGCAGCCCTTAACCTCAAAACCTTTCTTATTCCTTGAATTAGGCCACACTTAAAATTGATCTTTAACCTCTCGGATCCTCTCAAGGAACTTTTTCTAGGGTCGGTCGGTAAGACAAAAAAAAAAGACATATAGACAACAAAACACCACTCAAAATCCTGAAATAAAAGTGTTAGCATAGAAATTTGGAAAACATATTCTCAGCACGTTTTTGACTCATTATTTTTGTTCTACCAAGAAATGATTTATGATAAGTTTCATTATAGGACAATTCATATCCCGATTCATCAATTAACTGTTCAAAATATCTTCAGATCAACACAGGTACATGGTGATTGTATTAGACTTAAATCACTTTTTTTTTCTTCATTTTACTGAAACTTCAAGTGTGTTCTTAAGGTTGAGCACCTTCAACTGGATGTTGTGGCATTATATACATGTGCTCTCAATTAAGGAGGTTCGACACATTTAACTAGAAAATAACAAAATAAACAACAAAAAATTTATTTGAAATAGCCATTTAGCAATACAAGAAGAAGAAAAGCCAATTTGTAGAGACTTACCACTTGTCGCTTGCACACAGTCGCACATGAAGATCATACCGGCTTTCTGTGAAAATAAGATGAATAAGAATAAGAATAAATTTCATTTTGACTCGATTATAAATTTACAAAAACATTAGCTCACATGAGCTAGTACTAGAGTATAATCACAACAAAATAATAAAACAATACAAAAACAAGATATACAATATGTAGTACAGAAAAGAATTTAAATTTACTACGAGAATAGAAGACTACAGCTAACCAAGGACTAACCACTAAAACTAAGAGCTACTATCTAACAACTCACTAAAAGGTGTTACTGTCAACACAGGGGGAACATTGCCCAAGGTTCCCATGCCGAAGCATTCGCCAGTGTCTCAAACAGACATGAATCACACAATCATAATTCTATCTGAATAATGAAACTTCTGACATACCTCCATCATGGACTTGATGTCTCTGCCTCCAATGAAGATGGGATAACATCCTCCGATAAAAGATCGCTTTTTTCTCCTGCCTCCCCACCGGTAGTAGGATAACCACGGGTAGTAAATGTTATCTGGGTCATAGCTCCTGACTTCTTCTTCTACCTGTGGATGGTTATATCAAACGATTGATCATTAGGCCACACATAATTGATATTTAGCTTCTCGGATCCTCTCAAGGCACTTTTTCTAGGGTCGGTCGGTAGGACAAAAAAAAGGTTAAAAAGAAATGTTTTTTTTTTTTTTTTTGTCAGCAGAAAATCTATTGTGTCGGCGGGTCCGCGAAGCTAAGAATCAATTATGTGTGGCCTTAGTAAGAACATCAGAATCATCCCCATCTCTCAAAAGATCGTTAAAACAAAAAGACTTCTTTGTATGGGTGGCCTCTCAATTGTGACTCCACTGACGTACAGGTCTGACCCCCAATGAAGAAGCAATGTGAACAGTTTTTCCTATCAAACTTGGGCACAATGTGCATATTCTTACATTTATGAATCACAGATGTCTCTTTATTAAATAATAAATGTCATTTCTCTCTAGCCGTCTAGGTCCAATATTATCCCGATACAGGGACATGCTGAAGCAGTCATACAATCATGCCATCTGTCTATTTAGGATGACTTCATGATGCCACCTAGTGCAAGGACCTTTGTAGATGTAGCTCAGAATGAATATGGTTTTGGCAAGAGCGCACAAAATAAGACATGCACCAATTGCCAGTCTAGAAATGAACTGAATTATAATCCTATGACTGCATCTTGTTTTTTATTATCACTTCATCATCCGATTCATCTCGTACCTTGCCGACAGTGATATCATTCCCAGACTCCAACAAAAGAACACTCTGATCCACAGCCAGCAAAGCAACTAGGGAGTCTTTCGCGGACTCCACATTCACCGTTAACTGCTCTGCTGGTTTGACATCTGATTTGCTGAAAGTGACTTCAGTCTGAAACACAAAATGAACATGATAAAGGTCAAGTTAATTTTCCAAACATCAGTTTCATATTGACAAACTTGAAAACTTGAGCATGTCATATCCCTGTTGGGGTTGCATTAAGGCCACACATAATTGATTCTTAGCTTCGCGGACCCGCCAACACAATAGATTTTCTGCCGACGTAAAAAACAAAAAATTTTTATAATTTCGAAATAAAAAAGCATTTTTTCACCTTTTTTTTTGTCCTACCGACCGACCCAAGAAAAAGTGCCTTGAGAAGATCCGAGAAGCTAAAGATCAATTATGTGATGCCTAAGAAATGTTTGAAGCAGTAATCAAAGAATCATGCCATAAATACTTAGGCCTACCTTATAAGCAAAAGTAGCATCCACATTGAAACTGACACTGTCCGCAATTGCCTCTTTTTTGCCGTCATCAGCGTCAGCAAAATAAAAGACAATCAATTTAGCGTTTGGAGAGAGCAATTGAGCCAAATTTGCGTCGAGGGTCAACACCAGTTCGTGCTGCATTGAGGGTGATGCTGCCTGTATCACGTCTTGAATGACAATTTTTCCTTTAGAGAGAACCTGTAAGTACCAGAAATCATTTATCAGTTTATGGTTTTGGCTTGTTCATAGTTCAGTGCGGAAGCTTACATACTTGGAAGTTAATAGTTATACATGATGTAATATTCTCTACAGACGGTAACAGAACTTATGTCCAGGTACCGTAATATGGGGTGAATTGGGACAGAATTTGCCGTTTTTCTGTGATAACATGGACAAAAATCAACTCAGAAATTGAAATATGGTGTCAAATTGTGTCTGAGCAGAAGGTCTAACTTTCTGTTGGAGCTTGAATGATATCTTAAATTGCCGAGGTTCAGGGCCCAAAAAGCCACTGTCCCAAGTCACCCCACAGTTTGCGGTGAATCAGGACACTCCATTATTTCAACAACCAATACTTCCTAGCCTCTTTAAGTGATTGCTTCTGATGACTGAACGATAAAAAACATCTTCAGTGTGAAAAATATTTATTTTGAAGAAAATCTGGTATCAATTCCATTGATAATATTCAGATTTAAAAACATGTGATAAATGACAGAAAAGTATCAAAAGCTGTAGTTATCTGCTAATTTTTCATGTGATTGTGAATTCTGGACTAAATCCATAATAAATGATGCCAAGTTCAATGATGTTTATCAAAAAACCATGACAATTCATTCAAATGAAATTTGGTAGGGTATATTTTTATTATTCTCTAAACTTTGCCATTGACCTGGATCTTAACCCATGACCAAACATACATAATCCCACATGTAGTCTATTATTCTGGTTCTCTGATACCATTTCAAATTTTAAAAAAGTTTCCAGCAAGTTTGATGGCTCTGGCGTCAATATTTTTTGAGGAATGAGGAAAGTTTTGACCAGTATGTTAAAATTCAAATTATGCAGGGCCTGATTTACCATGCTGCAGCTCCTCACTGCCTGCAGTTAGAAGCATGAAATGCCATCACAATATGCGCTGGTATGTGTAGTATAAATGTGCCAAAAATTAATTCCCTAGGTTGAATAGAAGTGGTTGTTCTTTGAAGAATCAATACACATTCCTGTCTTGTCCCGATTTACCCCTGTGTCCCTATTCACCCCATATTACGGTATGTTTGTACCTCATACACTCTACATTTAAATAAGTTTTTTCTCAAAATACAAAAAAAAATTACAAATGGAATTCCATGAGCATTCCATGATTTTCCACGACCAATACTTTGCTCATTGAGGACGAGACCCAAATCTAAGTGATGACCTTCGTCCACTGTCCAGCCATCCTATAGATCTACCAACAGACTGCCACAACCAGAGAAATTTGTTAAATTTTAGCGCAAATAGTGGTCAAAATTTGAAGTTTCCATGACTTTTAAAAAAAATTTGATTTTCCATGACTTTCCATGACAACTATTTTTGCCATGACTTTCCATGACTGTGGGAACCCTGAAAGATCTATTTTTAAATATTTACAAATGGAGACGTCTCAAAGATATAAATCTCGAGGGAGGCCACCAAGAACTAAACTTGTGAAATTCCATAAAATTCCAAACACTACCAAAAATATTTTTTCTTTGACTCACCAGGTAGTAGACAGTGCCCACATCTTCGGTGCACTTGATTTTGAAATTGGCCGTTGATCCAGCCTGCAATAATATGATGTAGCTTACTCTAACATTTCATCCCAGGCCCATACCTTATGTCGCTGTGACCTTATGGCTACAAGCTCATGCCAAAGTGACACAAGCCACAGACCTGTGATTCATCAAATATTCTAACCCATCAAATATTCTAACCCATCAAATATTCGAACCAATCAAATCTTCTAACCCATCAGATATTCTAACCCAAATATTCTAAACAGTGATGGGTAAGTTAACAAAAAATATTAACTTAGTTAACAGTTAACAAAGTTATAGTTAATAAGTTAAAATTGTGGCCAAGTTAACTGAAGTTACAGTTAAAAAGTTAAGTTAATTTTTTTTAACTTCGATAAAAAAAGCAGACAATAATATTATCTGAAAATATTTATTGCAAGTACCAGAATGAGGCTCATCTGTCTCAAAAAGAGGCACAGGTTGAATTTTCAGACAGAGGCAATCAGACAATAGCTGTCTTTTTTGCAGTTTTTTAAACTAAAATTAATGGAATTTATTAACTTAACTGACTTGTAATTAAGTAACGGAAGTTATTAACTTAATAACGGAACGATTAACAAGTTAATGCCCAAAACTGATTCTAACCCATCAAATATTCTAATCAAATCAGGGTTGCAAAAAAATCCGATTTAAATAAAAAAAATCAGATTTTTTTTATTTAAATCAGATTAAAATCGAGCAGTCGTATTTTTTCAAATATAATGTTTTTCGAAGAAATTGAAATCATAATAAATGATAAACTGTTCTTAATTAGGTCTTCTGTAATGGGAAACATTTCTTTCACACCCCAAAAGTCATGTAATCAAGTTGAAATTCGAAGTTATAGATCGTTCATATTTTTTACTTTTCCCAGCTGCAACAAATTCAGTAAGAACATGAATTTAACATAAATTCAAGTGAGGAATTTTGTCAACTTTTTGGAGCTACTATTGCTAGGAATGAGCGATGAAATAGGAAAAGTACTACTTAGCTTCCAAAAGAGACTTAACAGGGTTTAATTCTATTCCGAAGTCACAATTTTGAATACTTGGAAACCACTTTCCATAGAATATCATACTTTGGAGCAAAGGAATGATTGAAGTTACTAACGATGACCACAGAATCAGTATTTTATAATTGCTATTGTTTGTTATTGTTGTTTTCTTGTTTAACGAGTGCCACTTTTGGCATGAGATTAGGAATTTGTTGCATGAAAGAGGATTGCTGTTTAAACTGGATTAAAGTAAGCCAAAAACCAACCTGGTATCTCCATCGTAGTAGTGATTCCTTACCAATTCAAGTGTGAAGGTGTCAAATGATCCATTATAGCATTTATATGCAAACTATTTGCAGTTTTCTAACATAGATGGATTTTCAATAAAAATCATTGACTACAGTGAAACACTTTGATATAGAATTAGAGTGGACTGTGGCACTGTGAAAATGGCTCTTCGTGTGCCATCATGCTGATGATTTGTCATGATCAAACCCAATACTTTCAATGTTAATTTGATTGAAGGAGACTTATCCCACTTGTTGGTGACAGCCAAATGAAAGGATTATGTATCCGATTTTCACTCTGAAATCAGTTTTGACAAGTCAAATGGCCTTCTGTTGATCATGACTAATAAAACAGCCTCTATCTTTCCCATGTTGAGGTAGAGAAGATGACACTTCATCAGCTATCATTAGTCAAGAAATGCATTTTTTGCGGTAAACTTATCCTCATTGTGTCTATATCAAAGTGTTTCACTGTAAAATCACTGATTTAAATCATGATTTGAATCATGCAGCCCTGATTTCAATTGTCTTGATTAGACAATCACTTGATCGGACACATATTAGACATTGATTGTCTGATATCAGACAATCCTTTTTTTCAGTGCAGTGCCATTATTAACGTCATAAAATACCATAATACTGTGTAAAAGATAATAATGCTGTGTATATATGTTCTCAAGAAGCCTTCACACCACTTTGCAGTTAAAAATTATAATTGAAATATATCTATACTTGCATAATAATGTACCAGGTGTGAGAACATCTACATCTAAAACTGTCGATATTAATAAAGCTAAATCGATCAATTTATACATTGTCATTGTTCAATTTTAAGTGGCTTGATAATAGCCAGCATCGGCGTCAACATGGATTATGGATGAAAAATCTCAGGTAAAATTCCACAAAGTGAAAACTGATAAGGTTCCAAAATACATTAAAAACTTATTCAGTCGTAGGCAATCAGTTTATAATAAAAGAGACAATGATTTGCTCGAAATTCCCCCTTCAAAACTGTAGGTTATGGCAAGAAATGCCTAAGATACTATGGCACAAAACTATGGTCTAAAATTCAAACAGAAATAAAAGACAAACCATCTATTAAATCCTTCAAAGATGCTCTGACAATCTGGTTGCAGGATCTTGGTAATATTTCTAGTATTATTATTATTATGACATTTGATATTTGGCTGTCACCAACAAGTGGGATAAGTCTCCTTCAATCAAATTAACATTGAAAGTATTGGGTTTGATCATGACAAATCATCAGCATGATGGCACTCGAAGAGCCATTTTCACAGTGCCACAGTCCACTCTAATTCTATATCAAAGTATATATTATTGAGTTCTAATGTGCACTTTTGTATTTGATGTTGAATTTATGTATTTGATGCAGTATGTGTGCTATTTAATCGAAAAGTGCTGACCTCTGTTGGTGCTAGGTCTCTCGGTTAATTTTATGATTTTTGTACATAGGCCTGTGACAAGTGTTTTATCATAGAATGTTAGTGTAATTCTTAGTCTAGATCAGTAGTTGTAGTCTCATGTATTTGTTAACCTGATATAACTATTCTTTAAATTTGTCGTACAGAAGCTTTTGCTTATTCCCTGTATATCGTTGTATATCTTGTGAATGATTGAAAACGACATTAAATAAAATTTACCTGCCTACCTACCTACCTTATTTTATTTATGCTGTGATTCACCTTTTATACTTTTAAATTTATAGTTTTAAACATTGACATACAAACACATACATTTACAAATCATGCTTTTCATAAATGCCTTCAAAAATCATATATAAACATAACTCCACTCATTAGTACTAGTAGATATATAGGCAAATATTATATTTTCGCTAATAAAAATATCAGATGGATGTTGTCCATTGTACTCCTAAAAACATCTCAAAATATCCATGATTAAAGAAATTGATGTAAATTGTATAGGCCTACCAGAAATGTATGGTCATAGTGATGGTGACCAATGCAGACTTGATTGCACTTTATTTATTTCAAACCTGTGTCAGCTTTGACAGATTGGCAATGAAAGACATTTGCTATTAGTTAAATTATTGGCAATTCCCTCAACAGAGAAGTCAGATATCAATTGGAATAGCCTCACAGCATGAGTAAGCTAGCTCCTCTGCCTACTCAGTTCAGTTTAGTTGTGTGCTCGCCCGGATCTGCCAGGTTTCTCTACCCCGTTTGGGGAGCTGCACTCAGTTAGGTCCATTATTTTCGATATTTTCTTTGCTGTGTCCTTCACTTTTCTTACGTCCTCCTCGAAGATGTCCTGTGTTCTTATTTTCCCAAATTGTTGTCTGTCTATTGCAGTACATGTTTCTAGGATGTGTTCTTGGCTCTCATCTTCTGTTTTGCACATCCTGCATTTTGTGTCCGGAAACATGTTTTTGTCGTTGCACTTCCATTTTCAGCATCCTTGATCATGCTTTGAAGATTATGCTGGCTTCCTTAAATTTTGCTACAAGCTGGAGAACGGTCAGTTACCTATTTATTTTCATTCTATCTTTCAGAAAAATGCACAGGCCCACACCTGAAATTCCAATAACTTTGTCATTCCTTTAGTAAAGCATGAGTTTGTCAAACAGTCAATACGGTTTAGAATACCCAAATTTTTCAACTCTATGAACTTAGATATTAGGACAAAGATATATACACATAGTATGATTGGCTTTAAGCTATTTATTAAAAGAAATACGTTTCTCTCATATTCTGAAATATGTAATATTCCAAATTGCTTCATTTGTAATAACAATACTTAAGTCTTTTTCATTGTTTTATTTTATTATTTATTATTTTATTTTATAATTCATTGCGTCAATTTTCTATATTCTCTAACACCATAATTGGAAGTAACTTAACTGAACTTAATACTGAAAGTCTATTTATTTTGCAACGCCGTCTAACTTGTGATCCTCATGTGGGTGCCCCTTTGCTTTATTATTTATTTGTGCAATATTTATGTATTCATCCGGGTCCACTCGATAACGACAAAGACTTGTCTTTGAGTGGGCCCTGGTCTTGAATGATATTAATATATTTTCATTTTCTTGATATTCATTAATTAATTTTTTTTCCTTCGAGACCAAAATAAAGATGATTCTGATTCCATTCGGGTGCATTTGTTCACGTACTATGCTCTCCTACCAGGTGTGGTGTCCTTTTTGTTGTCCAGATAGAACTCGGTCTTGGTTTTGCTTGTGCCTTCCATGATCCTCTCCTGCAGTTTGTTGTACGATTTCCTCTTTATTTCTTCCTTTGCACTCCTTTGCTTGTTGCTTTGCTGGTTCGTTATGTTATGTTATGTTTGTTTATTTAAGCATATTGCTTAAGGGCTCCAGAGAAGCATTTTGCTTATTGGGCTGGAGCCCTTTACAGAGGTATGTATAAATATTAATATGGTAGTATTATAATTAATTGGAATTTGGCAAATTTAAAATTTGAGATTACAACCATTGTCCGACAGCAATATTTTTGATGTATCAGTTAATATTTGCAGATGTAGTAAGTTTTTATTGTTCTTTTAAATATGGAAACAGAAAGTTTTGAAAGATCTTGACTTAAGTTTTTATTTATTTCATTCCATAATGTTGCACCTGCATACTGGGTCATTTTCTTGGCTTGTTCTGTATTTACTCTATTTATGCTAAGTGTGTTAGATTGTCTTGTCATTCTTTTTACTGTATGAGATACTGGATGGAAATAATTTCTAAACACTTTAGGGAGTAACTTTGATTGATGTTTATGGATAAATTGAGAAGTTGAAATATTGTATAAGTCCTTTATTGTGGTTAAATTATACTTTTTCAATATATGATTAGTGGGGGTGTAAAAGTCGAGCCCGAATAAGATTTTTATTATTCTGTTCTGAAGTACCTGGATTTTATTTAATGAAGCCTTGTTGGCAGTTCCATATAACTGTATCCCATATTTTACTTTAGAGTGGAAATAGGCATAGTACAGTTTTAGTTTTTCTCTTTCTGGTAACCAATTTTTAATGATTTCCCTATGACTTCCTGTCTTGTTTTGTCGTTTTTCGTCCACCACCATGGTGGGTCTTTGTCCTCGCGGATCATCTTTAGGACAGTGCTGTCACTTGTTTCCACCTTCTCCATGTAGTTGAGTCTGTTTCTCATGATCATCAATCCGGCCTCCTGGAAACCAGTTTCAATGTACAGCGGTTCCCATGGTGTGCCTCTCGGTGTCATCAGCATTCTTTTTATTAAATTATCCAATATTTGCTTCAGCTTTATTGTGTCTTTTTTCCTTTGGGAAGTCGCTTCCCATTCGTATGTGATTATAGGTAGTATGCAGGTATCCAGCAGTTCCCACATTACCTTCAGTTCAACATTCTTAAGATCTCCACTCCCTGCGATTGCCATGGCTGTGTTGTATGCAGCTTCAACCTTCCTTTTCTTGTCCGTAATATGATCATCCATATTGTTTGAACTTGAGAAGGTGACTCCCCGGTATTTGTACTGGTCACAGTACCCAAGCTTCATCGGTCCGAGGTGGAAGTCGGCTGCTAGTAGTTTCTTTCCTATTTTCAGGATCTTGCTCTTTTCTTCTCCAAATTTGCTCCTATATTTTGTACCTGTTTCCTCTGCAATGTTCAGCATTTCTGGGAGTTCTTCTTTGTTGTCGACTGCGAACGTGACATCGTCCATCCACAGTAGGCATCCAATCTTGTTGTCTCCTCCCATTTTTATTCCGTAGTTTCTCATTTTCACTTCTTTTGCGATTTCATCCCTCAGGGTTGCATACATGATGACTGAGAGAACTCCTCCTTGCCTGATGTTGTCTTTCATCTTTATCTGTCTTGTGTTTCCATGTTTTGTTTCAATTATTGCTTTCAGATCTTCGTAGAGGCTTTTCATGACTTTCCATATTCCTCTTTTCCTCTACTTGTCGCTTGTTTAAGGGCCAGGATGTGGTCAGCTGTGTTTGAGCCTTTCTTCCCTCCAAATTGCATATCACTGATGTCCAGCTGTTTTTAGATCTCATAAAAGCAAAGCTTTTATGAGATCTATTCTCATCCTGAAGTTGTCTCTGTCCAGTTGTCTAATGAGGACAGTGTCCTAGATTTTGCAAAGGGGTTGAGAGAATGGTCTGAACTCAAATCTTATTCTGGAACGGAGGCAGGTTGGTGGGCAGTCTCACTTAGTTTTCCTGACTGCAAATCATGGTAGTATCCCTAAACAAAAACCGGGAAATTTTAGTTATGACAATATTTGAGTGCCATTTTACTGCAATGACTTCCTGCAATCTAATTGTGCCATGGGCCTGCAGTGGGTAAATTTGACTTATCTATTCTATACTTTGAATTATTACGTAATTGGATCCAGTTGATAACTGTTATGCCACTGATTGTAATGCTGGTTCCCGTTGCAGTGAATGAATGCATTCATGATACTGTATCAGTCTTTGAGGATGGCAATATTTAGCATCAGTTAGCAGTGAGGCAGGCCTAGCACCTTGAAAAAATATTGATTAAATTTATTCTGTATTTCAAGTGGATTTGTGGCAGTTACATTGTCGGCATTCAACTAAATGAGACTACGTACGTGGAGCATTTTAAACTGGTTTGACTCTCACAGTGCTCATACTCCCAGGGCCCTACACAGACCTCGATATTGCAAAGGGGTGTGGAGAGTTGTCAGCTCAGATCTTATTCTGGAATGCAGGCAAGTGGGATCAGGTTTCTCTTGGTTGGATTAACAGGGGACTATGGCAGCATAACTGAACAAAAACCGGGAAATTTTAGTTTTACAATTTTTGAGTGCTGTTACTGTGTCATTTCGCAACATTCCAAAATAAATCAACTGAGCATTTAGCTGTGACAAAGTTATTATTACAGCAATGCAAATGTTTGCACAGATGCAAAATGTCTGTACGTGATTGTGGTTTCACCACTTTTCAGTTTCATGCCAGCATATCTGTGAGTGGAATGTTCAGCCTCATCGAGCTATAAGACATAGGGTAAGTTTCCTTGAGTCAGACACTTAGATAGGCTTTAATACGTGGTCTCTGCTGTTTTCCTTTTTGTGGTAGAATTTGCTGAAAAATTTCCAATATTTCATATCTCAGCTCTTTGTCTTCTTCCAGTTCTTTTTCATATTTTTTGCATTGTTTGATATTTTCTAAATTTGCAGAAGTCTAATCAATGATTTTTAGGCCTGTGAAAGATCCTTCAATTTTACATAGATTTACTAAAATTACAGTTTATAACAAAAATGTAATAGAAAAACAGTTTTTTGACCATCTTTAGGGCTATCAAAAACTCACTATTCTTCTTTGTATCAATCCTGAATCTTTTTGAACGGACACAGGAGGTCTTAAACCAAAGATTTGTACCAAATACTTGGATGTAAGGGCACTCAATTGGGGACCAATGCCACAAGTTGTTCAAATTTGGGATTTCTGGTGAAATTGGCCTAAAAGTCAATAATCACTGATATGCTTCCTATGTATTATTAGATTCCAAATCCAAAAATTTGAGGTTGTATATGCGTTTTTGTGACGTCTATGCAACATTATGCTAGTAAAATTAAACATGAATGTGAAGAAAATACTGACTTAAAATGCAGTTTATTCAAAACGAAACTTTGTTTCTTCAAATACCTCTGCAGCAAAGAATTTTTAAGATATCACTATGAAACTTGCACATGTTTTGTTGAATAATATTCTTAAAACAAACAAAAAACAGATTTTTCATTATTTGCCTTCTCATACCTTCTATGGTGTAATTAGCAGGTAATGCCGAAAGCAAGCCTTGCACTTTTTGTCAGCCATAAACACAGGGCCATTATACCATGATAGGTTTGACTAAAAACCATATTGTATATACCAATGGAAAGCTAAGCTCAAGTGTAACAACACAATATCAAACAAGTGAAAATTCCAGCAAAGAGTCTTTATCACAAAGCATTTGAACAAGACATGTCTGAACATACATTTTTACAAAGTTTAAGAGTGCCACATTTGTTGTCAGTGACAAAGACAGGCCACTAATACCATGATAGGTTACATGTACAACAGCGTTCTATATACCGATAGAAACCTGTGCTCATGAGCAACAAAATAATATCAGAAAAGGTAACTTTCCTTCCACTAGCCTTCATCAAGAAGCATGTAAAGAAGAAAGGTCCTCATAAATATTACAAAATGTGAGAGCGTCGCATTTTTTGTCAGTCTCAAAGATAGGGCTCTAATGCCATTATGGGTTAGACTTTCTACCCTATTCTATACACTAATACAAAGCCAGGCTCATGAGCATGACAATGATACCAAGAATGCAAGAATTCCAGCAACAAGCCTTCGTCAGGAAGTACCCGAACAAGAGAAGTCCCACAGAATGTTTGCAGAATATAAGAGCGTCGCGCTGTTGTCAGTCTTACTCAAGCCATCACAGTTTCTGGCACAACAGCCTTAGCCACTTTAAATGATACATTCCTGATAGACAAGGTCATGAGCAATGCATTGGTATATCAAATTTTCCAAAAATGTTTCGATCAATGGTTTATCTGTGGCATCAAAAATCACATTGCACTTTTAAGCTTCACCCGGGACACACCAACTGAGGATTACAAAAGGTGTATTAAAAAAATATAGAAACATCCAATTGCCATTTTTCTGGATTCACAAGATGCCCACTTAATCAGGGAACAGTAATGCATTGCAATTTTGATCCTAAATCCATCGCTTTTCTTGTATTTGAAAGTTGTATGCAGAAATTTTACATGCAGTGTCCCGGCGGGACACCAAAAATTTCCCTAACTGCAATCATGTATCACTCATTATTTCAAGACCAGTGACATGAGGATGCAACTGCTGCTATTTACATCAAAGGAGATATTTTTGCCTATCATTCGATCCATAATACTGGCATATATTCCTTTATGGGGCTGAGTTATGACCTAAAATTTAAGTGCATATTGGCCCAAAACTGAAATTTTACCAACTCACAGCACTGGACCTTGGGTAATTAAAGCCTATCTAAAATGTCCGACTCATGGAGACATTTCTGAAATGTCAGACTCAAAGAACATTACCCTAACTGCTCCTCAGTTGCACTAAGGAAATAAATGTGTGATAATAGTACTTTTTGTTACCGAAATTGATTATATCAAAATATTTTTTTCTGATTTTTTGGTCCCAAAAGCTCATTCTTATCAAAATTGCTGTGTATATCACATTGTCATTCTCGGTCATGCAATATGATGGCAAGTAGTATGATTAACAAATTACGAATTAACTGATCTATCTGTGAGTATGTATATGTGTATACCTACTACGCGACTTTTACATGCTGAGCAATCAGGCCAAACATTTTCACATCATTTGAGGTAGGATGAGTCCGTGCTCCCACCAGTCAACTATGCTCCTTCAAACCAGTGGAATAAGGATGCGACCATTCAACTTTCGGGGGAAGGCTTGCATTTTCCTCAGCAGCAAATTCTTTCACTGTGCTTGTTGCCCAAAAGTAAAGGCTTTGTCAACAATAATAATTATTGATCAATTATATTCCCTTTTATCTATTGCACTTGATGTCTATACCCATTCTCCACTTTGCAACATTTCAAACTCTCGAGTGTGCAGTAAGTTCTCTCAAGACTGCCACTGAACTTCTATATGCTAGGCCTCCCAGCCGAACCCAAGTTGTTCCAACCAACTGCTGTCTTCATCATTAAAACCGAAAGGTTCTAGTTTGGCTCTTTCGTTTATGATCCTCTCGAATAGCTCTCCCATATTACTGCTAATCGATATTCCTCTCTCGCTGGAGCATTTTCCTTTCTGTCCCTTCCCTTTGTATATCGTGATTATTCTGCCATTTTTCCACTCTTCTGGGACTTTTGCACAATTTAGTATTTTGTTGAACTGTTTACGGATGACTTCCAAATTTTCCCTATTAGCTTCGATCAGGGCTTCATTGGGTATGTTGTCAGGTCCGCAGCTTTTCCTGTTTTTCAGCTTCTTTCTCGCTCTTTCCACTTCTTTAGGGGTTATCATGGTCAGCCTTTCTTCTCTGTTGACCCTGATCGAGGTGAGCTGGTTGGTCCTTATGATCCTGTCAGTTCATTCTCTGCCTTCTGCGCTTACTTCTCTGGCTTGGTAGAGATCTTCGAAGTAGCTGGCAATATGTTCTTTAGCTTCATCCGGTTTTTCTATGGTTCTTCCATTTTCGTCCATAGTGTCAAATTCCGCCCTTTTTTTTCCTAGCAGCTTTTTTCTTATGCTCCAGATGGCGTTTTCGTCCTTGCTTTTTGTTATTTCTTCAATGGCTTTCTTTACTCTCTGCTTTTCGGCATCTTCTATGGCTTCTCTCAGATCTCTCTGGGCCTTGTAGTATTCCTCCAGTGAATCTTTCCTTTGGTCTGGTCCTGACCTCATGAATTTTTCTTTCTTTTCCTTCTTCTTCATTCTCAGGTCCTTGATCTTTTCTGATTCTCTGGGTTTTCTGTCTTCATCTATCGTGATGGTTCTTGAGCCGACACCTTATTCTAGGGTGCGGATGATCGCTTCTTCCAGGGCTTTGTAGCCGTTGCCTCCCTTCTTCAGGTTTTCTCTCAAGTGTTATGGTCAGTCTCGCTTCTCTGATTCTTTAGTCTCTTTGTTCCTTTTTCATCGATTTCGAGATTGTGGATATTTTCACTCCCTTCTAGGTTCGTCACGATGTAGTCTATTATGGATTTTTCGTCAGGATTATGTCTATTCACTCTTGTCCACTTTCCTGTCGCTGATCTGTCGTTGATCTGTTCCATCTTGGCTTCTTTGAGGAATTTTTCCATTATTTTTCCATTTCTTGATGTTTCTTGCTGTTCCCCTCCAATTTTTGCATTAAAGTCACTCGCTAGGACTACATTTCCTTTGTGTTGTATCAACATCACTTGGGTCTTAAGTTACTCGAATTGTGCCTCTACTTGGTCCTTTTCGGCTTTTTCCTGATGTATTCAATTTTTAAGGAGGTTTAGTACTTTGTGGTAATTTAGCTTGGCCAACTGACCAACATATTTACATATTTCAGGGGGCCAACTGCCCAACATATTTCAGGGGGCCAACTGCCCAACATATTTACAAAAACCCCTCAAATCCCCCTCCCCTCCTCTCTTTGGCGCTTACTGGCCTAGGGGATGCCATATAAGGCCTTGGCATTGGAAGCCGAGAGGCTGAGTACTACCCTCGCGGGCAGATTCCTCACCCTCCCGACTAACTTTGCCAGCTGGTAAATACACCAGGGGGAAGTGGGGGCAGGCCTTGGACCTAAGTAAGGCGCATCGGACTCCAAAATCAGGAAGTCCATTCCAGTGCGCCTCACGAAGTCAAGCCCCTGGCCCGGTTCCAGAGACTTGGATGAGGTGCCGAACTTAGTATTCGGGAACACCTTCAGCCAAGCCTGGGACTCTGCCAGGGAGCCTGTGAAACAGTGGACATGGATGGGGTGTCTGGTGGGAACACCCTCATCCTTAAGGAGCGTCACTGCTTCATCCAAGACCTCACCAATTGTGATAGTCGTGCTGCCCCGGAGGTGCAGGACGAGAACCTTGTTCAGGGAGACGCCAAGAGTTGCGTGCTTCCTGAACATACGGCTCTGTGGTCCCCACGCCGTCCGGGGGCACGACTTATCGAGGCCGAACTCACCCACGCCAACGCACCTGGGCCCGGAGGCCAGGTCGCGCAACTTAGCGAGGGTGAGTGGTACTGGGTCGGTGCCAGCCAACCTGGGGTGCAGACCAAAGGTATGGTACACGCCCATGGAGTGGCTGGTAACCTCCCCAGACAAGTCAAGGTCCACGGGGAAGGGACCCGTCCAGTCTCCCTCAAAGACATGGTTGTCAATGAGGAAGTCCATCCGGAATCCCTGGGTCCCCGCGGACCAGGACTTGACGGCCTGGTCCAAATCCAAACCACTTTTGGCGACGGCCAGCCGAAAATGGCAATGACCGTCGCCTCCGGTGGCCCACCTAGGCTCGGCGGCCAGAAGATTGGGCGGGGGCGAAACTACGGGGATGTCCCGCAGTTTGCCCTTGTCGTCCAATCCTGGCGCCGAGCAAAGTAGGCCGTAAATCACCTCCCAATGGAGGACGGCCACCGGGTGGTTGGGTGGACTAGATCGTAATGGGCCCTTCAAGGGGTCACCCATTACAAGAGCCAGGTCCCTGTATTTGGGCACCATGGCATGCTGGAAGTGGCTGCCCCCACTAGCTGAGATACCTCTCTGCGAGCAGAGGGTAACCAGCATGTGGGGGGCCACAAACCCCAGGAGGCCGGTAAGGACCCCCAGGAGGTCCATCATGCCATGGAGCCACACCAGGTAATCCTGTTCTACGTTAACATCCTCGCCGTCATGGTGACGGGCCATGTGCCGCAGCAGCGCCGTGTTGGTGCTGAAAGCCACCCGACATGTGAAGCATGCCGTGGTTCCGAAAAAGAACCACGGCAAATGCTCTGACAGCATGTGGTAGCGCAAGGATGTGGATTTTAGCGGCACATGGCAAATGCCACAGGCCCCGGCTGCACATGCAAGCTTAGGGGCCTGACTGGCAGGATTAGAAGGAGCGTCTAAAGGACGCTTGGTGGCCGGGGTCACTGTTGACACCCGCCCAGCAGCCTCCGAGAAAGTAACTTTCAGAATGGAGCTGCCTGGACTGGGTGCCTCAGGCAACCCCGGCAAAGTAGCGCCAGAGGTGCTAGCCACCACTGGCGCCACATCCACTTGACACGAGGGGGGCACCTCAGAGGAGTGGATCGGAGCCGCGGGCCGCTCATGTCCCACTAGACTAGTGGGACGGATTGGCTCCGCGGACCTCTCACACCCCTCCAGGTCCCTCCTCAATGTCTCATGGCAGACATCGAGGGGCAACACCAGGTCCCTGGTTCTCAGCAGTAGGGATCCTCGGAAAGGTCTCGGGATGCGATCGTATTCAGCGAGGAGGGCCCGGATATCTTCCAGGGCGTACCCCTCGCTGAGTAGTCGGTCTAGCATCGTCTGTGGGCTAGGGCTCCCTATAGTAGGGGTGGCCCTAGGCCCAGTAGGTGGCGAATCTCGATTAGCTCTGCTCCTACCCTCATCTCCGCTTGACATTAAGATGTCGTCATCCGACCTGCCGGCCATCTGAAATAATACCAAAAAAAAACAAAATCAGAAGGCTGCATATTAATGCACCCTTCCGGTAGGCCCCTTGTTAATGTGTTAGCAACTTAATCTAGGAACCGTTGGGGGACCTTCACAGGCCTCCCTCGTCTGGTGAATCTTGGCTCCATTAAGCGTCTTTCATCACATGAATCTTCCGGAGTCTCTTCCACATCCGGTAATGGACCCTCTGAAGTCCCTTCCACATCTGGCAATAGGTCCAGTTCAGTGTGGGTGGCTGGCTTGTCCATGAAGAGCCACTCTATGTCATGTGTGTCCTCCAAATCCTCCTCAATTTGTGGTCCGTAGAGAATGGCTGATCGGAGACGTTGCATCCAAGGGGGTATCTCCCTGTCTTCACACAGCCGCAGCTTGTCCATATGTCTCACGCTGTCTCCCTTTCTGTCAGATATAATGTACAGATGCTCAGACAGGGCCTGTTTGATTACATAGGGTCCTTTCAACAGAGGCTGCAATTTCTTACATTCCCCGGGTGGGGATGCTGAATTGACAAGATATACCAGGTCACCAGCGCTGAATCCTCTGGTAGCGACATTGGGCTTGGAGTCATAATTTTTCTTCATGGCTTGATGGGCTGACCGGAGACGGGTTCGTGTCTCAGAGAATGTAAGATGAAGTCTCTTCTGCAGTCCATGCAGGAATGATGCAGGGTCAGATTCCTGGGGCTTCATGGTCGTCAGCCCAAATAGAAGATCCGATGGCAAGCTGACCTCCTGCCCAAGCCTGAGCATGTTGGGAGTGAATCCAGTGCTCCTATTCACAGTAGCTCTCAAACTCATGCCAAGTGCTGGAAGATGGCTGTCCCAATCAGAGGTCTTATCCTCAAGGAAACAGCGAATGAAAGCCAAGATGGTGGTATTTATTCTCTCAACCTGGCCGTTCGAGCTGGGTCTGTAAGGGGTAGTGCGTGTCTTGCTGATTTGCAACAGTTGGCAAAGTTCCACAAACAGGTCACTCGTGAAATTACGACCTTGATCAGTGTGGACGAAGGTCGGTGCCCCAAACCTGGCTACCCATTGTTCAAAGAAGCACTTAGCAGTGGTCAGGGCTGTCTGGTCACTCAGCGGTGCTAATTCGACCCATTTTGTAAATTGGTCAATCATCACCATGATGAACTTCTTACCAGAACTGCTCTCTGGGAAGGGACCAAGAAAATCTATATGGACCCGCTCCCCAGGAAACCCAGATTGGTAATGTTGCAAAGGTGCCCTTGGGCTCCTGGCCTGTTTATTCCTCCTACAGACACCACAGGAGCTGACATACGTATTCACATCTGTCTTCATGCATGGCCAGTAAAATGACCTCCTCAAGTTGCTGTAAGTATTGTGATTGCCCAAGTGACCCACAATATGCTTATCATGGAGCATGTGCAAAACTTCCTCCCTCATCTCCAGGGGCACCACAAACTGAAGATTGTAAGAATTATCAATGTTGTACCACTTGTGGTACAGTACACCATCTTTAAGTAGCAAGGTGTCTTTTTCTCGCCACAACACCTTGGTAGAGTAACTATGAGCCCTGAGGTCCCCTTCTTCTGGAGAGACCTCAGACTCCAGCCAATTAACTATTGGGCAGATGTCACTGTCAGCGAGTTGTTTGGCTCGCAGTTCTTGCTTCTGGTAGGCTGCGCAGAAGGCTTCTTCTTCTGGGCTGGCAGTGCTTTCCACCTCTTCCTCCTCCTCCGGACTCCTGACTGCCAAGGGAACCACATAATCTACTTCCTCCTCAAATTTGGACCATTGGTCATGTAGTTTGGTACAGTACTTACAGCCTCCACAGGGCAGTGTAGACAACTTCTTACCAGCTTGATAACAGTTGCACTGAGGGATCCCAGCCGGCATCCTGGAAAGGCCATCAGCATTTGAATGCAAATTCCCCTTCCGATGTTGAATCTTCAAATTGTACTGGCTAAGCTCCTCTAACCATCGGCCCAACTGTCCGGAAGGCTCTTTGAACCGGAACAGCCAGGACAATGAACTGTGATCAGTTCGAATGATGAACTCCTGGCCCAACAAATAATGGCGAAAATGTCTGGTGAACATCACAATGGCAAGGAGTTCTCTCCTTGTAACACAATAACGCCTCTGCTCTGGGGTAAGGAGGACAGAGGAAAATGCAATGGGCACCTCCCTCCCCTCCTGGACCTGATACAATGCCGAGCCAATTGCTGTATCCGACGCATCAGTATCCAGAATGTAGGTGTCATAGGCATTAGGGAAAGATAATACAGGTGTTGTTGTCATGACCTCCTTCAGCTTAGCAAAGGCCAAGTCACATTCAGGGGTCCAACTGAAAGTGCATTTTGGCCTTGTTAGCTGATAGAGAGGCTGGGCAATTCCTGCTAGGCCAGGAATGAAATCCCTATGGTAATTGATGAAGCCTAAAAACTTGCTCACCTCCAAACCGTTGGTAGGTTTGGGCCACTCCAGAACAGATTTTACCTGAGTCTTCGTCACGGACACGCCATCCTTCGAGACATGACGACCCAAAAAGATGACTTCATTTCCAAACAGAGTGCATTTCTTCGGCTTCAGTTTCAATTGGTGTTCACGAAGTCTTTCAAAGACTTCCTGTAAATTGGCTAGCCCATCTTCAAAAGCATGGCCTAGCACAATTACATCATCTAAATATACCAGGGCTATATTCCAAATTAGCCCCCTCAGGACCAAATTCATGACACGCTGGAAGGTCGCAGGCGCATTGCATAAACCCTGGGCCATCCTGACGTGTTCGAATAGGCCAAATTTAGTTAGGAAAGCTGTTTTGTGACGGTCTTCAGGTTCAACCATTATTTGCCAATACCCAGCATTCAAATCTAAAGTATGAAACCAAATACTACCTGAAAGGGTGTCAGTGCACTCACTGATTAATGGCAGTGGATAAGCATCCTTCCTGGTTTTGGCATTCAATTTCCTGAAGTCAACTGTATATCGTACTTCTCCCGTCTTTTTCCTAACTAGTACGGGCGCTGATGCCCACTCTGATGTAGATGGTTGAATGACTCCTGTCTCCAACATATCCGTTAATGTTTTTTCCTCTTCATGTTGGAACTTGATTGGTGTTCTTCGAAGTTTCTCCTTTGTTGGAAATTCATCATACGTCTCAATTCTATGTGTCAGTTTGGTGAACTGACCCAAGTCATTCTTGTGAGACGAAAATACATCAGCATAGTCACAAAGGAGATTGCATAATTTTAAGCTCTCTTGGCTGTTGAGCCGTGAAGTAGCATCTTTATAGAGATCTCCCAAATGAGATGGCAGTCTGTCCTCTGCAGCCTTCACGTCTTTTGCAGTTGATTTAGACTCAGAAGGGATATCTTCACAATCCTTGCCAGATGATACTCTTCTAACTTCATGGATGGTATCAACCTCACTGGCCTCTGTCACAATAACATTGGCATCAACATGCTCTGCAGCAGCTGAATCATTAGTTATCAAAATGAAGAGTTCAGACTCACCTACTTCAAAGACGACGGATGGCAATAACAGATTAACAGCACATTTTGGTGATGTCACCAAAATTGTCCCAGGTGGTGCTAATACCTGTACAGGGACAAGTACACTGCTGAATGGTGGAATTTTGCAGGCTTCAGTTGTTGTCACCTGGCTGATGTAATAGTTTCCACCAGGATTGTTCTTCTGGATCCAGCACCTTACCTTGTTCTTATCAAGGCCAAGGCTGCCATTAGGAATATCAACAACACAATGGAATTTCAACAGGAAGTCCAGACCAAGAATAAAGGGGTCATTAAATTTTCCGATAACAATGTCATTGACATAAGTTTGCTTGCCCACAACAATGCTCACCTGTGGAATCATATAGCATTCCATTGTTGACCCAGACTCTGCTGTTCGTATGGTCCTTGGATTTTCCCTGTCACATTCCAATTTTAGCCTAGCTGCAGTCTCTTCATTCATGACACTCACTTGTGCAGCAGTGTCAATAATTGCAGAGCAGTTACTGTTGTTGATTGAGGTCGGAATGTAGATGGTATACCCCGTCGTCTGGTCAACTAAAGTTCTGACAACATCATGAACTTTTACCATTGGTTGGCCTATTTGTTCAGAAGTCTTGGTAGGTGCGTGGCCATCAGAACCTACCG
Organism: Platynereis dumerilii; assembly: GCA_026936325.1. Classification (NCBI taxonomy): domain Eukaryota; kingdom Metazoa; phylum Annelida; class Polychaeta; order Phyllodocida; family Nereididae; genus Platynereis; species Platynereis dumerilii. The sequence goes on from JAPTHN010000029.1 coordinate 3,599,730, forward strand.
AACCTAGTTTAAAGGCTTGGCAGGTGAAGAATCCCTGGACTGATTGCTCCCTGAATTTTCACGACGTTTGTTTAGGAAGGGCTTTTTGTCTTCAAAGTCCTTCCTGGATGTCCTTCTATCCCCCCCCAATGGGCCTGACGTAGCTCTCCAGTTTGGTGAATCACTGCCTCTTGTCGTCGGAGAAGGTGATCTGTCCCATTTTCCTTAGTTACGACTTGAACGGTCAGGTGACTGGTTTCGTGACGGTGAAGACCTACTCCTGGCAACACATTCTCTGGCCACATGGCCTTTGCCATTACACTCAAAGCATTTCAATGGAGAAGGTGATCTGCGGCGTTTGTTAGGGCATTCCTTTGAAAAGTGATTGTTGCCGCCACACGTGTGGCAGGCTTCAGACCTAGTAGCACTAAGTGATCTCACACTACATGGGAATTCATAGTTGCCGCAATGGTGGTGACAAGTTTCAGATCTGCCATGACTGATAGACCTAACATTAGCAGAGGTATCACTAGTGTCAAAGTTTACCCGGCGTCCTTCCACCTTTATGCCCAACCGTTGTTTATTTGCATGGATAAGACGCATGTGTTCCACTGCATCAAACATAGAAACAGGCATAGCTACAGTAGAAGACAGCAAGGCCGAAGACTTGTCCTTGCAACCCTTAGTGAATTTGTCTATGGCAAGGGTCTCCAAAATTGGCTTCGGAGTATTTGTAGGATAGGCTGAAGTGACTATCGTCATCACCCTATCGGAAAATTCCTCCAAGTCCTCCCCTTCTTCCTGCTCAAGATTCTCAAGTTGGGCACGAAGATTGGCTTTCGTACTTTTCCGGCTTTTCCCATATCTTTTCTGCATGAAATCACACAGAGTTTCAAAGCGTGCCCTAGTTTCCTGTGGCAGACTCATGTGGGCCTTAAGCGCAGATCCCGTGAGAGCAGTTGTTAAGCGAAACAACTTCTCCCTCGGGGTCCACTTGCACGCCCTGGCAATAAATTTGAACTGGTGGAACCATGGGTCCCACTCACCCATTATTTTGCCAGAAAATTTTTCAATACGGATATTCCTGGCATCCATTGAGTAACCCTGGGGGCCCCGCTCATCCTCCTCCTCGTCGGCGGAGAAGTCGCTGAAATCCCCCACAGGCGCCTCCTCGTCATAATATCTTTCAGAATTGCCGGAAGCGGAATACCCCAAAGAATTACTGGATACTTTGCGACGTCCCTTTGGGGGATCCTTCGAGCGGCTTCTCCGTTTCCCTACCGAGGCCCCACGGTTTAATGTATTTGACAGAAGGGAAGGAATTGAGGGATTCACTTTCATATTATTAGAACCCCTCCCGATCCCACTGAGCCGGGGGTCGCGGTTTGGATAGTAGACACTATCTTTTACTATGCCCTTAAGCATATCATTGGATGCATTCATGTGGGAGCCTCTACCGAAGTTAGGGCCTCCCAAAAGGTCATTAGGCTGATCCTCCTTGTGTAACATGGAGAAAGACTTAGGGGCACCTCCAAGTTCTCGATGATCAGCATCATCATCTGAACCCAGACCTAAGTGTTCCTCTTTATGGGCTGCAGGGCCCAATCCGTCGTCACTATCATTGGACCGGGTTGGGCTCCCCATTTCCCTATGTTCACTCTTCAAATTTGGGGACTTGTTAGTGAGTGACATCACAGTTGCCTGGAGATCTTTTATTGCAGCAGATGTGTTATCGCTACTAGTGTTGACTAAATGTTCCAGACCATTCATCCTTTTGTCAAGGTCATCATGTGTTTTGTCTAGTTTAGCCTGAAGATCAACATGTGTTTTGTCTAGTTTCTCTTGAAGATCAACATGTGTTTTGTCTAGTTTCTCTTGAATTGTGTCAAACTGACGATTGTTTACAGTAATGTTATTCTCCAGCTTGTCCCTAAGGCTTGACATAATTTTGTGAAGATGCTTGTTTCTTCGCTCTTCAAAATGTTCAATGTCTTTGTACTTGATCAGCTTAACATCCAATTCCACAGCAGGGTCCCAATCAATGTTTTTGAAAATCTGGATACTGGATACCATAGCCTTGGTTGTGTGTAATTCTAGAGTTTTCTCAAAAGTGAACTTGGTCACGTTATGGAACGCTTTCCATGATGTTATGGGACCAATAATTCTATCCTCAAGTAATTTGTCAGCAATGACTGTTCCAATTCCAGCTATAGTCATCAGTTCATCACGTGATGCCGAATCCAGATTAACTGGCGCCATTTTGGCTGTCAACAAGTTGTTAGTGCCTAGCTATTATAACTTAAGCTAATTTCCAGCAAGCAAACCCTGGAGCGGGATGATTAATAAGCACCAGAATTTGTTAGTAGAAGGCACAGCAAGTGGTATTTGGGTTCGCGGTTTTTCAACCAGAACTCCAAACAGGGTCCACTTGTTCTCTTATGTCATGAAACTCTTAATCTAAGGTTAATAGTTTGAAAAACCTTAAAATCTAAGGGCCATACGACACAAGGGTACACACAGTGACAATTGGCATTAATGCATTATATACAGCACACACAACAATGTCAAATTATGCAGGATACCTTATTTGGCTAGCACTCCACTAATATTGGCAAATATGTACTGTATTAATAACTTGACACTCAATTAAATAGCTGGCGAAATTTCATAAGTGTCACAAGCATAAATAATCAGTTAAATGCTTCAAAATGCCCAATTAAGTCATAGCACGCTGAACATATAGCCTATAATGACACACAAATAGCCTACAGCAAGCGATGCTACAATATAAACAAACTTTTGACAGTTGTCCAGATTTGACAGGTGGGGGGGCTCAAACAGAGTGACTCCCACTATCAATCTCAGACACTGACAATTCGAGCAGATATGCTCAAACCGCACTGTGTTATAATTCTAATAAGATTATTGAGCTAAATATCACCCAGAGCAAGCATTAAACCAATAATTAAGCTTCCTTCTGGTGAATTTTTGCTCGAAATTTCGGCGAAATCCAATATGGCGGCCGCCTAATTCAACATGTGACAGCGCGAAAATGTCTAATTTTCGCGTCTATTTTCGATAGACAGCAACCGAAAGACATACAGCATGAATCCGTTAACTCCTTGTCGCCAATGTGGTAATTTAGCTTGGTACCTACCATTTAATACCACGGCGTCGGGGACAATCTAGTGTTGGATCTTCCAGCGTGTGTCTTGTGTCTCGCGTCTCGGTCTTGTCTCTAATTCGCCTCATCTCGCCCCTGCCGAGACCACGGCGACCTGGCGCGCCCCTGGCGGCCACCACAACTTCATAGACTTTACAAAGGTCCTGAAAGAGTGTGATCTGCATGTTGGGCTCTTTATGCTGTTGAGAATGATACCAAAACCATTTCTGTGAGGTAAAAACTGGCAAAGTTATGCAACAGTGACTTGACTTCAGCTGTCGCAACTCCAGCTTGACTTGACTGAACATCAACTTGCTGCTTGGAGAGCTAACTATTACTTCACCAGTCGACTTAACGTGGTTGACTTAGGGGTCTAGAACCAAGTGAAGCCTTCTAATGCTGGTGGGGGTCCCTTGATTTCTGTCAGCATTACTATGTCTGTTTCCTCCATTGTCATCACATCTCTCAAGCTACTCATTTTTCTCGGTTAACTTATCCTCCGGTGCAAATGTTACCTTTCTTCTATGTTCGGTGGTTCTGGGGGGTACTCCAGTGGCCTTATCCTAATCATGTAATGTCACTAGTCTGATCACCCTCCTGTCATTTATGAATACCCTTCTTCTGTCTCTGCTGTGACTTCTGCTCCTTCTCTCATATCTCGGCTGTGATCACGGCCCATCCTCTCATGGCTTCTCTCTCCTCCTCTTTTTTCTGTCTGGTCTTTCTCATGTTTATAAATTATAGAAGCAATTGTCGCCTCTGAAGCATCTTCCTCTTTGGAAGAAGAAGCATGTGTGTTTCTTCTCTCCCCTCGTCTCGTCGTTCTTTCTTCCCCTTCCGGGTCCCTTTGTGGGTTGTCTTGTTGGTGGGCCTGTCTCTGGTACTCTATGGTGATGCCCTTTTTTATTTCCTCTTCGATGTGGGCTGCCATTGCCTTGGCATTTGTTCTGGTCAGGTGCAGGTCATCCTGCAGGGCAACATCTACGGGGGCTTCCTCCACTTCCCTTGTCATCTTGATAATTGGGATTCTCTTCTCTTCTACTTGGTTGTGCAGTGTACTGTTGAAGATTCTTCTTTCCAGCTCTGCTCCCCTTCTGTTTATTGGGGGGAGTTCTATGATGAATCTCTTCTTCGCTGCCTTGAACGTCCTGACATTTTCTAATAGTTTCTGTGCTTCCTTCCTTCCGTCTTTTCCTTTTTTGACGTCATTTCTGCCTAGCAGGAATACTGCAACGTCGTACTGGCTATCACATTTAACTTTCTCTAGATCATCAATTACATATGTGTCCTCAGTATATTTCCACTTGAGTTTCTTGCTGAGGTGGAGGGCAATTCTTTGCGAGTTTGAGTCACCAATTATAATTGCCTTTATGCTGGGTCCCGGTGATGCTTCCCTTCTGTCATTGTTTGGCGTCGTTGATGTGATTTTTGTCAGCAGTTCAGAGTTGAGGCGTTCAGATTCTTCAATTTTTCTTTTGCTCTCTGCCAGCTGGCGTTTGAGTGTTTCACATTTTCCCGCCACTTCTATCTTCTGGTTTTTTATTCCTCCTTCACTTGCTCAGTTTTGTTAAGTTTGTCCTGGAGGTCGTTGAGGGTATCTTGTAGTCTTTTCTTTATTCTTTCCAGTTTGCTGTTCTCGTCTTGGAGCTTGGCCCGCAGTTTCTCATAGTCTTCCATCGTTCTCTTTTGGCGGGCGATTTCTTTGTCTCTCTTTTTGATTGTGTCTCGTTTGTTCTCCAGCTTGTTGTTCTTCTTCCTCTTTTCTTTCCTTCGAGAGGTGTTGCTGCTTGAGATACTTTCGCTACTGGTGCTGCTCTCATCACTGCTACTATATCAGAGCTGTCATACTCATTGCTGTCGGTGATTTCAATTTCTTTTGCTGTCTCATCATTTTCCCGGTTTCTTATTTCCTCCAGATGCAGGTCAATATCCCATGTACTGTGTCCTGCAGGTGGTGGTTCATTGTCATGGGCTGACCCATTGTCATCTCCTTGCTTTTCTGTCCTTTCTAGGTCCTTTTTGGCCTCTTTGCTACTGGTAGGGGCTTTTTCCCCACGCCCAGTAGTAGCTGGTTTTTCCTTTCCCAGAAGGAGTGTATTCTCATCCTGTCCTTTTTTCTTTTTCCCTTTTCCTCCTTTTCCTTTGGGTTTCTCATCCTTTGGAGTTTCATCAGTCTTTTCTTTCTTTTTCCTTCTATCATCTTTTCCTGTGTCTGTCTTTCCAGAGACTACCTTCTTGTAGTCCACTTCTTTTGACCTGAGTCTTATGTATCTCTGTCCGTTCGATGGGGGGTTCATTTCCCTCTGTCCATCCTCGTTTGCGGGTTGAGACTCTGGTTCCTTGTCATCTTGTCTTGTCTTGTCATTTTGTTGGACGGGGGTTTTTTCGTGGCCGTTTTGGCGGGAATCGTCTTCATGGGGTGTTTCGGTGCTTTTTTCCCCATTCTCCTTCACTGATCCTCCCCCAACTCCGTCACCTGGGTCACTTATTTCCCCATCTTCAATTTCGCTTGCCTGAGTCACTGTGGGGGTCTGTCCTTGTCCATTTTCCATTTCTGATTCCTCCGTTTCAGATTTGTTCGGGTCGATGTCAACCATCTTGTTGTTGGGCTGGTCCCGTCGGCTTCTGTTTTCGTCCGTTTTTTCTTAAAATTTACCGGGATCGGGTCCAAAATCATGGTCGGGAGGCAGGTCTGGTCGATATCGAGTGAATCTAGTGGTTTGATGATGTGTTATAGATGATTTGTGGTGAAAATAGCGATGAAAATTGACGAGCAATGTAGAAAGCGTGTTGACAGTATAACCGGAAGCAGGTGGTAGCTAGTTTGCATCTCTGCCAACAGGTGGCTGGTCACTGCAGCATGAAATGGGTTGCATTCCTTGCAAAGTCCCAATATTTACCTATGGAGGGTTGCCAGAACTTGACTGGCCAGTGAAGAGGGAAGTCAGGGCTGGTATGCATCAGGATAAATATCATCAAAAACACCATCTAATTCACTCCAGTCTCACTTTTGCTTCCAAATTTTTGTGCCCATTCACTATATGCATCAAGATAGCTACTAAGAAGGCCAAACTCCTTGCCTATCTTGAGATTTTGCGTATAATTTGCCACTAGTGAGAACCAGCCAAGAGTAACCAGAAGAACTGAATGTTAAAAAAATTAATGAACACTGCATAATCATAATTATATAAACCAACCCTAGCCTTTTTTTGCTACTTTTATATGTACAAAATTAATTGAAAATATATTAATTGAAATAATGAAATATTTACCGATATAGCGGGAAGAGTGTCCATTTGAATCTGAATATTTTTTTCTGTTTCTGTTTTGAACTTGGTAATCTGCCTCTTGATAGCCTTCACTTCTTGGTCGTACCTGTCCTTGATTGCAACCTAAGCAAAGAAAAGTGGATGAATGAAAGGACATGATTGGGGCTTTACGTCCTGTAATAATTCACTTGGTAGGCTAATTAGGACAGGAGGACGACATGACAATGAGTCTGAGGTGAAGGAAGATTGAACAGCTGTCCAACATGGTTCCAGGTGACCCAGCAAGAGCCGGATTTGAACCCAGAACCTAGGACCCAGCAATTGGGAGCCTAACACGCAACCACTGAGCTAACCCTCCCCAACTAGACAGTTATCTTTCATTAATCAAAGAAAAAGGACAAAATATCGTCTTAAACTTACCTCTAAGTGGAACATGTCATACTTCTCATCGGCTGGCTCAGGTAGAGTGTATTGAATAAGCCCACTGGGGTAGTCAGCCATGTCCACCTCGTCATGCACCTCGTAGAACATGCTTTGACCCGTTTCACACTCATTCTTCTGTTCCGAACCAACGTAGAGACAGGGATATTTAATTTGGATTTTCAGTTTGCCCTTTATGTCCGCGGCTGAGGGCGGCTTCCCGTCAGGTCGTTCCACTTTTATCTGAAAGAAATACAAAATGCTACATAGACAGACGGATGACTTTAGCACTATGTCCTGTATTTATGCCAACTAATAAGCCAGTCTGCTTTATTGGCAGGGGAACGCAGTGAGGCTGCAGATTGATGAAATTAAAAGACAAATTGGGTATAGAATTGGCTTCTAGGGAAGTAGGACATCTGCCTATTAAAGTCCAGTCATTTTTTTGTGGCAGTAAGTTTTTGGCTGATAATTAAAATCCTACCTTACTCTTGACTAAAATACTTGTCTCCTCCTGTTCCTGACACCTTGACCAAACAGTTTCATGAACATTTGGAAGTATTGGCATGTTGTATCCCTGGTTTTGAGGTAATCCCATTGGAATAACATTGCTGTCAACACAGCTCAAGAAGCCATTTTCTTCTACTGCTTCTATTGCTGCTGTTGTGACGTCACCATTGTTTCAGTGATGTCACAGAGCCAACAATGCTGATGACGTCACAACAGAAGGCTAAAAATAGCTCAAAATGTGCTGAAGAGCAGCAGCAATTTAACATTGTAAGTAGATAGATAGATAGATATGATAAGTGCAGCCCTCTAAGCCCAGTTCTGGGCGCTCACAAGGGTTCATTGATGAGATGGGAGAGAGAGCGGGAGTTCTCAACATGTTACACATTTACCCCATGTGAGGGATCTTTTACTTGCCCAGCATATACACTGATACAAGGGGCCGCCAATTTATTTTGTTCTAAATTCAAGTACAATACCTTATTTTCAATGTTTATGATAATGCCAAATCTGTTTCTGGGGTTGTTTTGGTTGTAAATTGTGATTTAATGGGTCTGTCGAACAGCTCCAGGTGATTTTTTGACAGATTTTCATGTTTTTTGCCCTTCAAGGCTTAAACATATTTTTTGTGAGGTATTTGAATTTCAATCAAGTTTGGAGATTATTTCCTCAGAGCTGAAAGCAAAGTCCAAACTATAACCTGTCTTGTTTAAATGGTGTCTTATCTTTTTAAGAACTCAACAATGAGGCAAACTGCTACGACTCTGCTGATGGGGCGTAAAACACAAACTCACTCACTCACTCACTGCTACGATTCTTATTTAGAATATCATTGCAATCTGTGCAACAGTGTAATTTGAAATGTAATTCCCAAAAAAGACATTGACTCTCCTGAAATAAATAAGCCATTATTGAACTTATTGACATGGCAACTATTATACCTCACTGAATGTTTCACATCTGAAGTAAACATTCATCTCAGGCCCATGTCTGAACTGTCAGAACTAGCATGACGCCTCCAGTTGCTTAGAGCTGAAGGTAAATGGTAACAAGTGATCAAGGGCTTAGCACAAAATCATAATAATTGCAGCACAGCTACTTACATTTCTTTTTGTTTTGATGGAAGTAAATAACAAGATAATATGCCAAAAAAGTAGATTCTTTGTGGTTTTCTGACTTCAGACTACCTCCAGTGCATTAACACTGGGAGGTGCAAGACAGTCAACATACTATCGTAAACCATCATGCAGTGACAGAGAACTTGCTTGTACCACATCTGACAGGTCAATCCAGTGTGGAACCCACAATTCTGATCTGACAGCATGTCCAGCCCAACCAACAGTACCAGATTGTATCAATGCTTAACACGTGTTAATCTAAAGTGGTTAAGTCATTTTACTGACATTGTGTCAATACTGAACATGAGTTACATAACTAAAATTAACTGAACACATGTTACAACATGACAAAAGTTTTTGCCAATAACCCGGCCAGAAGATAAGTTATAGGAGTTAACCACTTTAGGGTAACCCTTGTTAAGCATTCATACAATCCAGTACATGAGTGAAATGTTGCTGAGTGACTGTTGTCAGATGAATACTGCACGACATAGTGGCCACTTTTGAGTGTTACAAAAAGTGACAGCTTATAAAAGCCTGCCTTCCTGTGTCATTCAGGAAGATTCTGTCTCCTTTAACTGTTTTAAGTTCAACTCCATCATGCATGCTGCAGCTCTTCATTGTATGTGATGAGAATCAAGTTTGAGTCATGCTGATTTATGGATAAATGCCAAAAGTGACAGATTGACTTCAGGAATACCTCTCCAAATATGCCATGAAGTCCAAACATTATCAGAGCACTGTGACTTGCTGAGGTCCCAGATTTAAATATCTGAAGGTTTGGTCATGGCTAAACCCAATCAACAGGTCGAACTGGCCAAAATTATTGAAGAAGGTGATTGGCAGTACCAGGAAAGTGCTGAAGAAGGCTCAGACAATAGCCTTTCTGAGTAATATGGTTCAAGTGCCAGCCTCTTCCTGCTAATAGGATGCTACAAATATAAGACACTAAGTCCGGGTTCTCAGAACAGGACAAACTTGACCTCTATTTTTGATAACTGAAGCAAATCTGGATGTTGTGTTGCTCTTTGCCCATAAACAGCACGAAGCCTTTCTTGTGCCTTATGGCCATCTTTCAAGAACTTCAGCCATGATTAGGGGCCGACCCCCGGGACAAACTTTTCTTTTAGACCATCTGGTCGGCCCCTTTAGTTCTTTTGAACTAAGGAACATCTGGCAAGACTTTGACTTTCTGAACTCATCCTCCCTTGCTAATGTCTGGGACTTGATACATTGGTTTTTGTAGTCGAAATGAATAAAGTCTGAATAAAAATGCATCTGCTCAGGCTGTACTATTTGGTGTTCTGCAGATTAAGGCCCAGAGCTACGTTTACCTTGCTTTGATTGAAATGGAGTCGTGCATGCCAGAAGAAATCATTAATCAGCAACTTGTCCAAACTCCTCAAATGCTTTAAGGACTTCAGACTTTAAATCATTGTCTTCTTTTTCTGTTGCCTATAGAGATCCTTTGGCTCTTCATCCTCTTTCTAAAACTTGACACAATGCTCATCAGCCAGAGCAAACCAACAGCTCACCAAGGTCTGTGGTCTTGAGATACCAATCTCAATATTATTAGGGAAGCTGCTTTTCATTATTTATATCAATGACTTGACTAATGCTACAGATAAATTTTATCCTGTGATATATGCTGACGATACAACTCTTACTGCTACCTTAAATACTTTTGGAAATAATAACGTAATGTCAACAAAAATAAAGGAAGAATTAAAATCAATAACTGATTGGTTAAAATTGAATAAGCTCTCCCTGAATATTAATAAAACGAAAGCCATGGCATTCCACTCTCCCAAACGGAACATTTCACTGCCTGATCTCTTCCTGGATGAAACTCATATTGAATTTGTGAATGAATTTAACTTTTTAGGTCTTCTACTAGACAAAAATTTAAAATGGAAACCTCACATGGATATTATTTCTAAAAAGATGTCAAAAACAATAGGTATTATGAACAGGTTAAAAAATTTCTTACCATCTAAAGTATTACACATAATCTACAATTCACTTATACTTTCTTATCTAAACTATGGTCTAATTACATGGAGCTCAAAATCTGATAAACTTGTAAAGCAACAGAAAAAAGCATTGAGAATTGTAGCTAAGGCAAAATATAATGCTCATACTAGCCCACTTTTTAAACAGTACAATATTTTAAAAATCCCTGATCTATGTGCACTACAAGACCTAAAATTCTGCTATAAAATACAAAATAATATGCTTCCACAATATTTTCATTCTCAAAAATTTCATTCAACCCACTATACTCACAACTATTCGACTCGGCATACCAGTAGTCAACTACCAGTTCCTGCTGTGAGACATGAGTTTGCAAGAGAAGGCATGAGTTATAGGTATCCAAATATCTTCAACAACATGTGCACAATATTTAAGGATAAGATTCACACCCACAGCTTTGATGGCTTTAAATCCTATGTTCGGCAAAACTTCATAAGCTCTTATGAAACAAATTGTTCAATTGTAAATTGTTATGTGTGTGGTCGTCAGTCTCCTCCAGACAGCCGTTGATGCCAGTCAATGTGTACTAACCTTTTTTGATAAAAATTATATTATATATTTTTAACACATTCACAAGACAAAGGTGGCCCCCTTATAGCGGCAATAATTAATGCCTTTAGGGGGTCTCCTTGCTCCATTCATTTATTTCTTTACATTTATCTATTTATTCTTTTCATTTATATTTTTACAATATTCACCTCCCATTATAATGAGCAAATAAAATCAAAATCAATCAATAATAATCATCGCTTTAGACAATGGCAGTTAGAGTCTCAGACGGAACTTGCTTTCACTGTGCTAGACTATAATCACATCTTTTATGAAGGCTGTTTAGGCAGAGGGGTAGATGTTTAGAATTTGGGATGTTTCACACAGAAGGAGAGGCATCCAAATTGCATAGTTTGCGTCTCCAAACATAAATCATGGAAGAGACCACTGCAAGATTCTAGAAGAGACCAGCTGATTGATTGTTGTCCACTAGCTGTTGATGAGAAGGTGATATCACACCCAAGACCAGTAAGAGATTGGTTGGCGAGTGAGTGCAAATTGCTCTTCTCACCTGACTTTAGCAAAATCAGACATGGACAGATGTTTATGTGCTCAAGGGATATGGAGCTAAGTAAGTGTCAGTTGGTGTGCATACCTTGTACTCTTTGTGTAGTTTCTTCAAGAAACCACACAAATGACAAAGTGTACACACCAAACTTTCATGAAACAATCATGTACTTGAAGCCAGAGCAAACCAACAGCTCACCAAGGTCTGTGGTCTTGAGATACCAATCTCAATATTATTAGGGAAGCCCACTTTCAAACCTCTTGACTTTTGTCTCCCTAATGTAGTATTGAAACGTCACTTTACTACTTCCTCTGTGCACACCATGAGCCAGGGTTGCATGATTTAAATCATTTGATTTAAATCATGATTTAAATCAGTGATTTTAATCAATTATTTTTATTGAAAATCCCTATATGTTAGAAAACTGCAAATAGTTTGCATATAAATGCTATAATGGATCAGTTGACACCTTCACACTTGAATTGGTAAGGAATCACTACAACGATGGAGATACCAGGGTGGTTTTTTGCTTACTTTAATCCAGTTTAAACAGCAAATATAAAATTAGCCTTTAAAAATACTTCCAAGCTCACCAAAAGCATTAATTCATACACCTGACCCATTGAAGTAAATGTTCCTCGAAGTCCTCCAAACAAAGTTCTGTGAAAGCATTTCAGTCATCCAAAGCCTTTTCTCCTCCAGTGCCTGAAACTCTGGCCCGCATGGACTCAAGTAATGGAAAACCAGGACTTATGTAAAGCAACATGTCACAGGAATAGCTGGGATGGATAATGCTGCCCATTTTGGTTTCTTGTTCATACCAGTGAATCCATGCTTTCACAAGTCCTTATGTAGTCAGGGAAACACACCCCTGCTGCCAGAATTTCCCTTGCTAAATCTGGCATGCAGGAGCGCTTTCCTACATGGGTTCAGTGTAAGAATAAACACATTTAGTGTGCTTGAAAGTATATTTAGAAGCTAATATCATGTTTCTTGTGTCAAATATTTCCAATCTCACTAATACAAGTGATGGAGAGAAGTCTCTCACAGTCACAATTTGTTGGCTTTCTTGGTTTCAGCATTACATGCCCCGACTAGCTAAACTTTCAGTTTCCATGGCAAGGGCAGGATGACTTAGAAATGTCCAAATTGTCCAAAATTTTGGGAATCCATTCCAAATATGCTGAATTTTATCCTGTGAAAAATTCATAGTTCTAGATTGAAAATAAGTGTCCATATAAAAAAAAGCCTCGAACTTTCTGAACGCCCCTCGTACTAGGCCCCGGAGCATGGTTTCATGGTTGCATGTTTATGTTTATGGTTTCAGAATCCCATACACTCCTGACCCATTCCAATAGCTACGCCTATGGCTGGCTGAAAATTAAAACTCAGACATAATCATGGATTGTTTTATTGGCTAAAAACTTACTGCAAAATAAAATGTCTAGACTTTAGGTCTGCACTCAGAACACACTGCACACCTCAGCAGAACAATGCTGGGCTGCTTCAGTGACAGTGAGAGAGTGAATTTGTGTTACACCCATCAGCACCAGTGTGGGCTATTTTAAAAGAGGCAACTGGGCTGATTCAGAAATGCATGCATGCGCAGACGTGACATACAGCAGTTGTGGTGAAATGTTGTGTATCCTACCCCTGTCAGCGTGCCTCGGCGGTCCAGCGTCAGCCCGGCGTTGGTCCGATGTCAGCAGCATCGGACCGGCTTAGGGCCGACGTTGGGCCGCCGAGGCACGCTGATAGGGACTCCCTTACAGTCACATCAAGGGCAGGCTACGTAGTTGATAGTGATGAAACGATTCTCAAATTAATCGCCGATTTTAATCGGTCCACTTTTAATTATCCGATCATCGTTAAGCTAGCGTAAAAATCGATTTCACCGATTTTACTGATGACAGGCGTTTTGTTGATTTCAAGGGTCTCAATTATCGCAATCAAGCTATTTTCTGGTCAATAACTAGTTAAATAGGGATTCACGATGTACTAGACACTTGACAATGTCTAAAACCAATAATGCCAATGGTTGAAAGATCAGTTAGCTAAATCTGTTCTAATGGCAATTGACAATTTTTATGTCTTCTGTGAGCAGTAAACCTCCCTGACAAACTTGGTATATTTGAATATTTACAAAATCGATTTTAAATCGATAATCGAAATCGGAAGTGCAACCGATTAATCGATTTCAGGGTTGAAGCCGATTTTTAATCACTAGGTTAGTAGTTGGTATATCTATACACTGGATACGCAGTTGATAAACTGATCAGGAAAGGAGGATGACGCACAAAGAGGTAAAGGCCCGCGGGGGGTTCTCACTATGAAAGAGTGTATATAGAGGCGTCGCTGGATGGTTTAGGTTTTTTGGCCTTCTAGGATTAAAATGGTCTTGGTTTTTTAGGATTTCAGATTAATTTGGTTGCCCTTTTTGCACCCCCAACATGTTTGGTACCGTTAGAATCGGCTTGAAAAGACGATTACAATGGTATACAAATCATAAAGATTAAATTGGTTTTGGATATTTTTACAAAAAGATTAAAATGGTTTGTGGTTTTGGCGTTGGTTTCCGGATTAAAATGGTTCTGGTTTTCAAAATCGCCGTGGCGCATCCCTACCCAAAAGTCCGCGAAGTACCCCCCCCCCCCCCGGGGTAAAGGATGACACCAAATGTTCGAGATGTCCAGGCGCCTCAGAAAAACATTCCAATTTCACAGGATCACAATGAAACAGACCAGTATATCGCAAGGATAGGGCATTGGAGTTAGGAAAATAATTTGTGATATAGTAGGATCTAATATAGTGTCCACTAAAGATAAATCTGCTCAATAAGTAGGAGTTAGGCCACACATAATTGATTCTTAGCTTCGCGGACCCGCCAACACAATAGATTTCCTGCCGATGGAAAAAAAAAATGTAACAAACAATTTTTTTTTTTTTTTTGACCTACCGACCGAACCTAGAAAGTGCCTTGAGAGGATCCGAGAAGCTAAAGACCAATTATGTGTGGCCTTACGAGTTAGAAAATTTAAGTTGCAAATGCATCACTTACCCAAGCCTTCCAGTCCAAGCCAGGTTTGTAGCTGTCTGGTGTGGAATCCAAAAAGGACACTTTCAGTAGCTTTCGTTGAATCTGTAATGGGAAAAGGAGAAAGCAACGGTTGTAATAAATCATAGATAAACATTAACAATTTCTCTAAGCAATATGATAAATTAGTCCCATTCATATTTCTGGAACTATACATTTCTAAGTTCTGACTGACATTTTACAATTACAATTTGCATAAAATCTTCGAACCAATTTACAATATTACGTACGAGGCTGCATATTAGTTGAATAAAAATTTGCAGAATCAGGAAATTTGTAATAATAGCAGTTTCTTGGTACCACAAGAAAGGAAATTTTCTGTAGTTTCACCAAAAAAAATTCAACAAAATTCAACACTGGGGAAAATTGTCAAATCGGTCACCATAGCAACCAAAGTCAAAAATTTTTATAATTTATTAGAATTCAACATTTTATTTATTTTGATTAGGTTATTTTGGAGACATCATTAAAAGTTGTATCAATAATTGTACCCCATGCATGCCTACTCCTTGTGATGAAATCAAACTTAGGGGTGAAATGTTCAAAACATTCCAAAATGGAATGTTTTTATTCAAATTTCATGGTTTTTTAAGCATATCTGCCGAATTTTCAATTGTAATAGGCCAGTGGTAAAACTAATCTTCAAATGAAGCATATCTATGGAAAGAATATTTTGTCAGCCTTCCTATGGTGTCATATTTATCTTTGAAAAGTGAGTTTCAGTACCAGAAACTTGATTTATGCACTACCAATGTCAAGAAAAATGGTGGCGTTATCGAGACGCTATCCGAGGCCTAAATTACACAACAATATGAACCTAGTGCTATCCAATCATCACAAAACAGGCCAAAATATACTCCAGTTGGCCTTTTATAATAGCATATACACAATCATGAATGGAATTGGCATGTTCTAAAAGTCTGTTGCCATAGCAACCAAGATCAATTATGACAGCAAGGCAAATTTTAACACAAAGTAGTTGTTTATTTCTCAGGAAAGAAGTACTTTGGCTGTGTGTATCATCACATTTTTCTTTGCTTTTCTCCAATTGAAGCATATAGTAGAAAGGAAATATAATCACCTTCCCCCTGATGTGATATTTCTCAAATGGAATTGAATTTTTTTGTAAAAATCTGCATGATACCTCACATTTGTCATGAAAAATTGTGAGGTTACCGCGAACCACACTGGGACCTGAATAATCTAATAACTTGGCCCTAGTTCTATGCAGTAATCACAAAAAGCCCAGAATCTACTCTGATCAGCATCTTAATTTAACATTTCAGTGATTACAATAAGAACAAGTGTGTTCTTTTAGACTGTTGCCATAGCAACCTGCATCTTTTGGGACAGGATGGCAAAATTATGACGCAAAATAAGCGATAATCTCTCAACAAAGTTGCAATTTGACTGTGAAAATCAACAATGCCTTCATTGCTTTATTACAAATGAAGCATTTCAGTGAAAAGGACATTTTCTTATCATAACCTTGATATCATTTTAAAAAAATTTAATTGAAATTTAGTTAAAATTCCTGCATGATGCCTCAAGATTGTCAAGCAAAATTGTGACGTTATCGAAGAGCAATTTGTGGCGTAAATCATGTAAAAACTAGATCCAAGTTCTGTGCTATCATAACAAATACTCCAAAATGTACTCCAAGGAGTATTTTAATTTGATATTTCAATAATTGTGATAAGTACTTTACACTCTAATATTCAGTTGACATAGCAACCAACATCCATGGTGACAGACAGGCTGAATTTGACACAAAAGAAGTGAATATTGTCAAACATAGTATCATTTTTGCTTTGAATATCTACAAAATTTCATTGCCATCCTGATAATGATGCCATAAAATAGATAGAGATAGAAAGGGAATTCTGTCCCCTTTCCTGTGAGTTATCATAATGAGTCAAAATGTAATTTAGTGATAAGAATCTGAATAATTCACAAAAATATCTAGAAAACTTGTGACATTATTGAGGCAATGAAAAATCTTAACCATACAATAAACTGAAGTTGGTACTGTCCAAACCTTCCAAAAATGTTCATATAAATATTAATAAACAATTTATGTCAAGTTTTTAATCAACACAATTAAGGATTTAATGTTCTAATAGCGTGTTGCCATATAGCGACCAGTATTTATGACGGCAGGAAGGCAACATTTTTGACCCAAAGCATGTGAACAATGTCCTACAAAGTGGCATTTTGGCTGTGAATAACAACCTATAATCACTGTATTTTTCCAAATGAAACAAATCGTTGGAAATAAATTTGCTTACTTTTCTTGTGATGTAACTTTCATTTATTTAAATTCAAATTTGTACCAAATATCTGAATGAAGTGCTGATTACGTGGAGAAAAATTTTGATGATACCGAAATGCAACAGGTGACCTAAATGATTCAATACCTTAAACCAAGTTGTAATCTGACATCACAAAAATGTTCAAAATGTTCTCTAGTCATCTTCTTGATATGAACTATTGACCATCATGAATACATATTTTACGTTCTAATATTTTGTTGCCATGGAAACTAACATATGTAATGAGTGGCAGGCAAAATTTGGCTTAAAATAGGCTAGTCTCTGCTAAACAAAGTGGTATAAGGGAGATAACCCATTAAGTAATCATTTCTTTTCTTCAAATGAGAAATAAAAAATGTAATTCATATACTTTTTCAGTAATGGCCAGAGACGTACTTTGGACATGGTGTACAGAAGTCAAAATTCTTGAATGTAAAGGAGCCTGACTGATTTCATTTATCCATGGATCGGACGACCGAATCCAGATGCCATGCTGCATACCCCCCCCCAAACAACCACATTTTCCACAAAATTTCGCCCCTGTCATAAACTGAGATGTGGGTTGCCATAGCAACAATCTGAGAGGCCATAGATGCCTGCATCCGATATTACCTAATACCTATACCTATAACAATCTAGTTTCTCTAATCATGATAGGTAAAGTTGCAACAGAAAATGATGCTTACAGTATATTTTGTGAATTTTGTGAAAGGATTGGACATTGTACACAGTGGACTTCGGGTGTGATTGCCAGGGGAGGATCCATAAAATTCCGGTGGGGGGTCTATCAGGCTGTCGCGTCGCGGAATGCATAATTCGCGACATAACGCGACTGTGCGCGGATAGAATTAACATGTAAAAATATATTAATCTTGGTCCAGTGGGGGGGGGGATGCCCCAAGGGGGCAGATTGGGACATAAAATTAAAAAATCATTTTAACACTCCATGTGCACTAGATACTACATTTAAGCAGTGCATATGACTATATGCAGTGCATTAACACCTTGTAGTGCCGATATTCAATAACTTAAAAAGTTTTAAAAATTTAACATACAGGGTGGTCAAAAAAAAACTTTACAGTTGATATTTAATTTTCCAGGCTGCCATGATTGAGTCAGTGCCAGGGTACTTATTTTGTGTACAAGCCAAGTATACTAGATCTTTGTAAAATTGGTTGCTGATTAAAATAGGTCATTACTTTTTTGATAGTAGACAAAATGGAAGCCAGGAATGCTTCTGCGTTTTCACTACTCTGGGTTGATCATGACCCATCAGCAATTTGGAAGCAACTGAGCTTCACAAGACAAATAAATGTGACCTAAAATGAAAATGAAAATACAGAGGCACAATTCAGCGCAAGCCAGAAGGTGCTAGACCAAGTTCAGCCTCCACTATGGCCATTATAAGATTTAAAAACAAAGCCCTCTGAAGGTTGACGATCAGGGTGTTAAAAATCTCGGGAAAAGTACATATTAACATCTTAAAAGAGCATCTGAAGCACTGGATGGATAAGACATACAATGCTACAGATAATTTGATCTTCAAACAAGATGGGGCATCAGTCATTCTCCCATGGAAAGCCCAGAACTGGATCAAGGTTCGTTCTGCCAAGTTTCTCGACAGGGCAATAGGGCCCCTATATTATCACAAGATCTTAATCAATGTGATTATTCTGGGTTGGCAAATTTATAATTAGAGGCAGATCCCTGCAAGACACCACAGACTTTAGTTGACAAATGAAGGCTTCCGTTAAGTTTTTATTGGAAAAACGCACACAAAGTTACATTGTTGATACCTCTGCATCATTTAGGCCCACGGTAGAAAAGTCATCAGTCCAAAAGGACCTCCAAATGAATGAATTATCTCTAGAAAGGTTGTTCTTTGCTATACAAGTTGTTTTGTATTGAAAAATAAGTAATTGTTACAATGAGCGTTACCCAAAAAAAAAAAATTAGGTGTAAAGTTTTTTCTTGACCACCCTGTAAACTGTCCTGTGTGCGGTCATCTATATTAACACACAGTGCTTTGTGATAAATTTGTTCACGGAGCATGGTAAATTGGTAATGCACTATGTCTCTATTTACTGTGGTCTGAATACCTATTGTGTGCTGTCCCAGATCGTTCAGTTGACTTTGACACTTACATTCTGCCATAAAGTGTGTGTCCCTATGAGCCCCGATATGACTCTGCCATCAAAATGCTAATTTCTCAGGCACCAGTACGCATGTTTACCAGGATAGCAATTTATAACTGTTCATTACAATGTATCAAATACATACCAGCTTTGGCAAAGCCTCATTGTTCATGGTTTGTCCACAGAATGGTTTGAATTGAACCCCTCTGAATTTACTTTAGCAGTAGGAAAACAAACTTTTCATCACCATACTTCAGCATGTGGCTGTAATTTGTCAATAGAACGATAGGAACATCAGGATGTGAAATTACAAGATATGATGGCACTACCATATCATATACCTTGCCAAGAACCAAGAAAACCCCAGTGTCCCATAGTGCCCTGCGTCCCAGTTGTCCCCCGTGTCCCAATGTGCCCCGGTTCCCCCTACACCTCATTTGAAGAAAGAAAGTGGACACTGTCGTTTGTTTTAATACTGTTTTATTTTGGAATATTTTGTGTCAAATTTTGCCTTCTGGTTATCACTTATGTTAGTGGCAGCTGGCTGCTGGAACAATCAAAAGGGTGGTTAGAAAATATTTTTTTAGATTAGCATATTAGGTGTTATAGTTATTGCATGATTTTGGTCTCTCATTTCTACTCAGCAGTACCACGTTTTGCTTAATATTTTTAATACTTCATTCTGGTTTTAAGTACCAATTTGATTTTTTTTAAATTAAGAAATGTTAGATCACAATAAAAAGAGAAAATTCGTCTTCTGTGATTCATTGAGAGAAATCAATCAAATTGAATTGTTATTCACAACCAAACTACCTTTTTGTTGGGTGGTATTCACCTATTTTGTGTAGCCCTAAAATTTTTATCAAAGATAATAATTGCTATGGCAACAAACTATTGGAAAATTACATCCCTGTTCATGCAGACATAAATGTCAACATAAAACACTGGTGACCGTAGATTTTGCATATTTACAAAAGGATTGGACTGTATCTTTTATTCATTGTATATTTTATTTAGATCCCTGATTGGCTCGTAATAATGTCACAATTTTTCGAGACATTTTTGTGCACTATCATATTTTTGTCACTAAATTTCATTTTGATTGATTATTATTATGGGGCTTACATCAGAGGAAAGTTACAAAACAACCCTTTAACTTATAGACAGAAAGGTAATGTTGATGTTGGCAGATGTTCATTATCAGGATGGCAATGAAATTTTGTAGATATTCAAAGCAAAAATGAAAAATGTCTGACAATATTCACTTCTTTTGTGTCAAAATTCAGCCTGTCTGTCACCATGGATGTTGGTTGCTATGGCAACTGAATGTTAGAGGGTAAAGTACTTATCACAATTATTGAAATATCATAATTAAAATACTCCTTGGAGTACTATTGTGTGTTCGGCTAAATGCCCTGCACCTTAGACGCTTCAGCCAAAGATTCGAACCAGAGGCCAAGGGCCAAGGTGTTGGGGTAGCTTCACACAGCTAGATTTCAGAGCTGGGTTGTAGGATGTGCTATTTATAGACACAGCATAGCAAACTTGCTCACCAAGCCCCTGGTGAGAGAACTCTACATGATAGTACATTCTTGGAGTATTTGTTATGACAGCACAGAACTTGGATCTAGTTTTTACATGATTTACGCCACAAATTGCTCTATGATAACGTCACAATTTTGCATGACAATCTTGAGGCATCATGCAGGAATTTTAACTAAATTTCAATTAAATTTTTTAAAAGTGACATCAAGGTTATGATGAGAAAATGTCCTTTTCACTGAAATGCTTCATTTGTAAAAAAGCAATGAAGGCATTGTTGATTTTCACAGTCAAATTGCAACTTTGTTGAGAGATTATCGCTTATTTTGCGTCATAATTTTGCCATCCTGTCCCAAAAGATGCAGGTTGCTATGGCAACAGTCTAAAAGAACACACTTGTTCTTATTGTAATCACTGAAATGTTAAATTAAGATGCTGATCAGAGTAGATTCTGGGCTTTTTGTGATTACTGCATAGAACTAGGGCCAAGTTATTAGATTATTCAGGTCCCAGTGTGGTTCGCGGTAACCTCACAATTTTTCATGACAAATGTGAGGTATCATGCAGATTTTTACAAAAAAATTCAATTCCATTTGAGAAATATCACATCAGGGGGAAGGTGATTATATTTCCTTTCTACTATATGCTTCAATTGGAGAAAAGCAAAGAAAAATGTGATGATACACACAGCCAAAGTACTTCTTTCCTGAGAAATAAACAACTACTTTGTGTTAAAATTTGCCTTGCTGTCATAATTGACCTTGGTTGCTATGGCAACAGACTTTTAGAACATGCCAATTCCATTCATGATTGTGTATATGCTATTATAAAAGGCCAATTGGAGTATATTTTGGCCTGTTTTGTGATGATTGGATAGCACTAGGTTCATATTGTTGTGTAATTTAGGCCTCGGATAGCGTCTCGATAACGCCACCATTTTTCTTGACATTGGTAGTGCATAAATCAAGTTTCTGGTACTGAAACTCACTTTTCAAAGATAAATATGACACCATAGGAAGGCTGACAAAATATTCTTTCCATAGATATGCTTCATTTGAAGATTAGTTTTACCACTGGCCTATTACAAGTGAAAATTTGGCAGATATGCTTAAAAAACCATGAAATTTGAATAAAAACATTCCATTTTGGAATGTTTTGAACATTTTACCCCTAAGTTTGATTTCATCACAAGGAGTAGGCATGTATGGGGTACAATTATTGAAACAACTTTTAATGATGTCTCCAAAATAACCTAATCAAAATAAATAAAATGTTTATTTATAATAATTTATAAAAATGTTTGACTTTGGTTGCTATGACGACTGTTTTGACAATTTTCCCCAGTGTTGAATTTTGTTGAATTTTTTATGGTGAAACTACAAAAAATTTCCCTTCTTGTGGTACCAAGAAACTGCTGTTATTACAAATTTCCTGATTCTGCCAATTTTTATTCAACTATATATTCCGACACCGCTTCTGGCGCTCAGAGAATCTATTGAATATATCGAAACTGGCCTAATATATATCATCAGCCTAAAGCAAAATTGGCCTAAGTCAGACTTAGGCCATTTTTCCTTTTTGGTACCATAGGAAGGCCCTTAAGATAATACATGTGCTAAAAAAAATGTGGACTCCTAAATTAATAATAAACCCCTCAAAACCCCAACTCAATTTTCGCACAAATGGCCTAAGTCCTGTTGACTTAGGCCATTTGGCCTTAGGCCAATTTCGTTATCACTAATTTTAGAGGATATCACCAATATTTTTCGGTCATAATTGTGAGTATTAATTTTATTGAAGTTGTTTCCGAGCATTTCATTCATAAATTTTATGGAGAATTGCCTAATAGCACAGCTACACCACAAAAGAATTTTGGCCTAAGTCATTTTTGTTTCAAAAAAAAATTTGGCCTAAGTCAGTTTTTCGCTGTTTGCCGAAAATTACCAAAAATGACTTAGGCCAATTTTGCTTTAGGCTGACGATATATTAATATATACACCGCCGGTAATTGAAATGGGACTTACTTGGATGACAGATCGTCCAGACAGAACTTCTCCTGTAGCTGTCTCGGTGACATTGGCCACAACTTCGAATACATTATATTCCAATGAACCGTCTGGGCGGCAGTCCCCGTTATCGTAGCAGGGCTCCATCAACAAGTTCTCCAAGTCTTTCTTTGAGATGGACGATGAAAATATGCCATCTTTAAGCTGCAAACAACAACAAGATACATGAAGATTACTGCAAGAAAATAATATGTAAGTGCCAAAGCATGAAGACGGGACCGCCTGAACACAAAAAATACATTTTAAAGATTCTAAGTATTGTAATTATCTAAATTATTTCTCAAATTCTTTTTTTTTTTTTTGAAAAATTTCGAACTTTTTTTTTTTTTTTGCAAACATTTTGTTTTGGGGATTTTTTTTTCCAGAATATTTTTTTTTTCGAACATTTCTTTTCTTTTTACTTTTTTGGAACATTTTTGGTAGTCACGTGTGATGAGAAAGAAGTGCCTGCGTGGACATCATAGTGAGAGCGTAGTGAAAGCAACTTGAAATAAGCACAAGGAACCCACTGGGCACGCAGCAGAAGCTGCAAGAACGTAGCAGCAACTCCAGTGTCATACATTTTCTAATTTTAGACGTTTCTTGGCGTTCTTATTGCGTGTTTTAATTGTACAATGAATGCAGTACAGCATGTCTGACTGCGGTTTAAGGGATGAGACACCTCGCGGCTCTGTCCCGACTATCATTGGTGATTAACAATCAAATGAGAAACAAGTGGACAGGAGTCCCATCTCATCAAAAATCCGTTTCAGCCCTCCTCTAATAACCGCCATAAGGCCGGTTAAAAACTCGGGGTTCCCACTCAAATTTGGAAACTAAATTCAAGAACTTTTCCACAAAATTCCACGACAAAAATTATCAAATTTTAAGGACTAAGCATTTTTGAAAAAAAAATTCACAAAAACTTAACGACGTCTGTTATGAGAACATTGGCTGTGCATTCGAGATGACTCAACATCCACGCAGCTGTGTCCTTTCAAGGACTTTTTTCTGCATATTATCAGGATTCCAAGGGACGCATACATTTTTGCATTTTTTAAGGACTTTTATTATATATATATATATTAGGGATGTCATTGAAAACGACATTTTTCCGATGCAATATTGGACAAAAAAGTTTCCGATGCATCGAATGTATCGATACTTTTTCACATACCAAAGAAACGGCAAAAATCCAGCTTTACTTTGGTGTTTTTGGGTAAAAATCACAGGAATCACAAATTTTCGTCTCCCACGTCCTCCATCTTGAATCACGCTGTTTCATTCAAGAGATTTCAGACGAGAACAGAGCAGTGGAGGGGCAATGAATACACCAAATGCGGCATTGTATCGATACGTTATCGATTCTGACAACTTTTCCAATGCATCGATTTCGGCCGAATCGATGACAGTCCTAACTTTTAAGGATTTTCAAGGACTAGCTATTGGAATATCCTGGAGACAGGCAAATGGAGTAAGAGGATAATTGTGGCAGGCGGCAGCACTGCCAGAGACACTGTCAGAATGTGCCATCTAGTGTCATCATGCATCAGTGATTCTGGGTCATGCAACGCAGTGGCTCAGTGCATTCTGGAGCAGACCACCGAACAGCACACATGTCCTGCTTGTAAGTGCCATCCTGACCCCACGCCCAACGTGCTATAATATTGATGTCAGAGTGGGATTTCTACTAGAAAATGATCTTCTAGACAAGGAAGAAGCCTCTACAAGCCGGTATTTGTGGAATTGTTCTTAGGGCCGCTCCCCTTAGACAGTGGCGGAGCTATGGGGGGGCCTGGGGGGGCCAAGGCCCCCCCAAGTGGATTAGTGGCCCCCCCACTGGCCCCCCCATTTCAGATTTGAGAAATTTGAAAAATTATTTGAGCAGAGCACGTCCGTCTTCGTGACCAGAGCCCGAGCTCACTTATAACGGGTTCTCACCCGAATGACAGTTGCCCTTTGAAAAGTTCTAAGGCATTTGACAATTTTTTATATTCTTTGAAATCATCTGACGATAGGAATACCTGCATCTGAACTTTTTAGCGCAGCATTGTGACATTTGGCCTAATTTTCAAGGTCCCGATTTAATACAATCTCAAAAGAAATATTTTGGATACAATTAGTTTTAAATATGTTTACTTAATAATCTACCTAAATTGTTTGCCTTTTTGCCTAGAATTTTAGTGTTTCCCAAATTCTAACCTCCGCCCCTCTCTCTGGTATGCCTAAGTATCTATTGCAGTTCCTTGCAAATTCAAAAATATTGTGATTTGAGGAAATCTTTCCTTTGCCATTGTTGAGCCAAAGAAATATTGCGCCTTTGAAATATTTCGGGAGAGGACTGATCATCAAGAGTGATTTGTAGTACAAACTGCTCAGTTTTTCATGTGTTGCATTGAATTTCCCTATCATTTCCAGCAATGGCCATCAGCTTTAAGGCATATTTGAGGAGATAAAATAAAAATTCATGAGACAATTTAAGTCTGTGTTAAACTTGTATCATGGCATTGATTGTAACATCACATTATTGTGTGCACCCTTGAGGTTTTTCTTCTTTATGTGCAAGCATGGTCATTGATGTTGTGTCAGGGAATTTTCAACCAGATACGGGCTGTACTCTTCAAAGGTAAGAGCAACCCGACCCCAAGATGATCTTGAGGTTCATCAGCATTATGAATCGGTGGGACATTTGCAGCACCACTTTTTGACCAAAAAAGGTGTATTGTTTACGAAAAATTTTGAGCGTTCCCCGGGACCCACTTCCTTGCCCCAATTGCCCCACAACTTTAAAATGAAACTAATGCCCGTCTCATTCCGTGTTCATAACAAATTGAACAGCTGAAATCAACATTTTGCATTTTGTCCAACTGGTTTTATGGAAAGTCATTTCTCTCTAAAAAGTAATTTAAAAAGAATATTTAGTGGTTTGTACCATGTAAATTGAATAATAAATGCAGTAAGTGTATGCCAGAAGCAAAGAGCGTCAATGTTCCTATGTCAGTTGTAAAGAGGGCTTGTGTCGCGGCGTTAATTTTAACCCTTGTATTACCCCAAAAATGCCGCGAAAAGTGGGCCCCCCCAGCTCACACCCTGGCTCCCCCTTGGCCCCCCCACTCCTGAATTTCTAGCTACGCCACTGCCCTTAGACAGCAGAAAATAGGTGCTGGCCTGAGCTGAGCTGTCAACCATTTGCAATCTTGAAACAAAATCCAAGTCAATCCTCCAAGATAAACAAAGATACTAACCAAACTCATTGATAATCTGGGAAACTATTATTCATACTTCATTATTTTGTGTGGTCATCTTGTAAATTTTCATATTTTTCCATTTCAATCTCCACTCCTCCCCCATTATCATCCAATCAAAACATGGTCATCCAGGCCCATCTTATTTTTTGCAGGCCTCTCATCCAATTTTTAATCGTCAACAACCCTCACCATCCGTATCTAATTATCAAAACTTTATCTAGTTTTTTCCTAAAAAAAAAAAATCTTATATACACCCAAATACCAAAAATATTTTATTACTCTCATTTTTCCTACTCCATTGTTTATAGTATCCCCATTCATCATTCCTACTAATTTTACTGACTTGGTAATTTTGTTGCACAATTCGTAGTCTAGTAGGAACGGGGGGTTCCCATGCACCCGAAAGATATATTTTTTTAACCTTGGTTTTCGGAATCCTCATGATGTGTAGAAAATATTTTTTTATGTTCCCATCGCCAATTATTGTGCGTAGTCATCCGCACGGCGGCCATCTTGGATTAACGTCGAAATTGCCATAATTTTGACGAAAAATCACTAACTTCTAAACTACTGGTCACAAATAGGCATATGACACCATGTTTTCAGGGTAAATCCACCTGGAGAGTTGATTATAGAGGTCTATTTTGTGATTTGTTCAATTCTAAAAATATTAAAGGTGAATAAATTGTCAAAAATGGTGAATTTATCATCAAAAAAGCAACTTTTTTTTAAATACAAGTAAAGCCATTCTCTTGAGACACATTCTGATGGTCCCATCGGTAAGAAAAGACTAGCTGTGCATAGATCTATGCAAGACGTTTAAAATGACACCAAAATAAATAGTGTACTATGAGTAGAAGCAATTCTAGGTCAAGATAACTGAATGGAAGCGATTCAGTAGCGTCGCTGACGGCACAGTTTTAAATCTCAACTGGACGCCACTTCTGAAGTACTTGTCATTTATAGGCATATGATACCACTTTCTCAGGGTAAATCAATCTGGGAAGTTGATTATGAAGCCCATTTTGTGATTTATTCAGTTTTAAGTGCATTAAGGTAAAAAATTATTCAAAAATAGTAATTTTTGTTTATGGTCTTAACCAACAGTGAAATTCAATAAACATAGATTTCTGCAGGCACCGCAAATGGACAGTTGCACTTGAAAATGTTATATATTTGTATCCCATCTAAGACATTTAAAATGAGACTGAAATATATAGAATGCTATTTGTAGGAGGGATTCTAGGTCTGAATCTAAGTTGGTAAAGATCATCCATGGTGGCGCTGTCATCAGTTTTCCTCGAAGTCACACCCAGGTCTGGAATTGTTGGTCTACATCAATGGTTGGACACATGTAAATGAAAATTTACAGGATATCTGGAAAACGTAATTTGAATTGGTCATGGAAATCGGATATGCGCATTAATGGTAATTATTGAATTTGATCTTGAACATGTAAGGAATTTACTTTCTTGATTTTGAGACAGCAGCCTGAATCGTTTTTGGAGAAGGAATGTCACAAATGCCTATATAATATACATTATACAAAACTAAACTTGGAAGATCGAAAGTGCCCCACGAAGGTAGTCAGGGTTGCAGGTAATGGAGAAGTGTGATGTTTGGCCAGGTGGAAGTCCAGAAAAGGCTTGTTTTTTGTAGAGTAGGTCAATTATGAAGTCAACATAAATTTTGTTGATTTCTTATGATGTCACTAAAACTGAAAATTGTCCCCCATGATAAGATTCCTTGAGTAAGATATGTTGAAACAGCCAACTTACCAGTATTGGTAACCTATACCTGGATTTGACCAGGAGACGGTGACAGCCGGTAGGCCTGTTTTAGTGCCGCTATCAGGGACTGGAAACAGGGTCAGGCAAGAACCAACCAAGCCTGTTGGTAGGGAGCCTGAACTAGGTAGGCCAAAGAAATGCCATCAACAGAGCCACTGGGTTGCAGCCATAAATGCACCATGGAGGGGCAGCAATCTGAGCTAGGCAGAAAAACAGGGAACCAATGAAAGTTACAGATGTCAAGGCACATCTGCCGAAATAAGGCTGAAGACGAATTGAGGATGAGGCCAGGACCCGGACGACAGGGCAAGGACGACCATGGCCAAACCTGCACTAGGTCCGTCCTCTGCAGCGCGTCTATAGGACCCTGGGTGCTCTCCTCCCCTCCCAGTGTTGGAGGCCCGCAGTCTGGGGTAGCGGTCGGGTTCCAGTCTTCGATATCCTGCTGCCCTATGCATACTCTATAGTCAGTCACTCTTCAGCTAGGGGTTCAGTTCATGCTTGGGCACTTTTGGCAGATAGCATGAGGTGGCAGTCCAGGGTCCCTGGTCTCCCGCCTCCTGCTTGCTCATGCCTGGTTGTGCCCTGGGCTTGAGAAGTGGGGGGAGGAGCATCCCTCTGGGGCCCAGCCTCCAGAAATGCTTGCAGTACACCTTCCATTCTGGGGCCTCCGGGCTTGGTCATGACGAATGGGTTTGCATCTGTTTCGGGCATCTTAAATCAGTTCAGCCTGCCTCAGCCGCCCTCCTCCTGCTTTTCTTTGAGGGTGGTCCTACCACGGGCCAACAGGCTTTGGCCATTCCACCCTGGTGCCACCTCTGAGATATGTGTTGGCCTTTGGGAATCCACCCGAGTGCCTTATCAGTGGATGTTCCTTTTCTGGTCCCTCAGGGAAGAAAATTCCGAGAGCCCATAAATTGGCTGGGACATGTGGCCTGGGATGTCCTCACAGCAGGTATGCCATCCGCTGGGGCAGAGTGACCACAGGGAAGTCTGAGGAAAGAGGAATTTGGTCAACCAAACAGACCTAGCGGCGGTCCTGGACAGAAAGGTCAAGGTCAAATACCAGGAAAGTGCCACACTCGAGAAGAGGAGATACATGTACCTCAACGAAACAGAGGTACCAAGGACTATCACAGAAGGCATCCAGGAGTAGCACAGGGCCACCAGTGTTAGTCCCATGGTGGGTGAAGAGGCAACTGACCATTGAGAGCAGAAGGACCACCCTCAGAACAAGTGTCAGGGAGAGCAGCCCAAGAACGGAAGAGGCAGGGCATTCTTGAAGGATAGTCAGAGACCAACTCCAGTGCACCAAGGAGACTCCAGGAGATCCCTGCGGCCAGTGAGACCCCACCAGACGAAGGGCGCTGGCAAACTACCACTACTTTTTATAATTTATATAAATGATATTAGCTCGTCTTCCAACACTTTTAAATTCATCACCTATGCAGATGACACAACATTATTTGTTACGTTAGACTCTGTTCATCAACAAAATTGTGATGATGTCAGCCAAGAAAATAAACTAAATTCTGAAATTACCAAAATAACAGAATGGTTAAACCTAAATAAATTATCTCTAAATGCAGATAAGACTAAATGTATGGTGTATCGAACTTACAATAAAACTGTACGGCCTCCTAAACTTCCGATAAACAATCAAATGATTGAATATGTTGAAAATTTTAACTTTCTAGGCATAATCATGGATAGTCAGTTGAACTGGAAAGTGCATATGGAAACTATTGGCAAGAAGATATCCAAGACAGTCGGCATTCTGAATAAACTGAAACATTTTCTCCCCATGTTTACTCTTAAAACAATATATGATAGCCTGATAAATTCTTATCTTAACTATGGAATATTATGTTGGGGCTTCAAACTGAACAGGCTAGTTAAATTGCAAAAAAAAGCTGTCCGAATAATAGCTAACACTAAATATAATCAACATACTGGTCCTATATTTAAAAAACTCAACATTCTGAAAGTTACAGATATTGTCTCAAGAAAGCTCTACAAATTTTTTTATAGGTACTAATACATTGCCATACTATTTTCTCAACAATACATACCTGAATCACCCGACTCATTCCCATCATACTCGCAATTCTACGTATGTTATTCCTAGGGTCATCCACAAATATGCTGAATATAATGTTAGATATCAGTTGCCCTTTCTCCTTAATAATAATGAGAATAGCATCATCAACAAGGCAAATACTCACAGTGAATTTGGTTTCTCATTTTATGTCAAAAGGCATCTTATTAACTCTTACGAAGATAATTGTACTATTCCTAATTGTTATGTGTGTAATACATAACCCTTTGCCTATTATGTAGGTACTTATTTATTGAATTTATCACTCCCCCCCCCATCTTAATGAGCTCGAAAGATATCCCATGTTTTTTTTGTTTTTTTTTCTTCATTCCATATTCCATCCATGCACTCATTCTCTGATTCACTCATCCATCTGCTACTCGTATATATATATTAATTCTTCTCAATTTCTCTATTTTGTGTTTTACTCCATCTGCTAACATCCTTAATATAGTGAAGTGACCAGTCTCATACATGCCTGCATGATGACAGAATTTAATAACCAAAAGGGGGCAGTACCGACAGCGTCACTTAAGTGACTTAGATGCTGCCTCCTTGACCACAATCTGATGTATATATATATGGCATAATCAAAATAATTGTGTATAATTTTATTTG
Source organism: Platynereis dumerilii (assembly GCA_026936325.1). Classification (NCBI taxonomy): domain Eukaryota; kingdom Metazoa; phylum Annelida; class Polychaeta; order Phyllodocida; family Nereididae; genus Platynereis; species Platynereis dumerilii. Next base: position 3,630,159 of record JAPTHN010000029.1, read on the forward strand.
GTCAAATAAAATATTTCTCTCTCTCTCTCTCTCTCTCTCTCCATGGACAAGCAGGGAAATGAAGAGCCCAAGAAGGAGCCGAGTGGATTAAGAGACAACAGGTCAAAAGAGGGCCCACCCAGGGCAAGTCTAGAGCGTCAGAAGAAATCTCCCTACCCAGGCGCGGGAAAAACAGGCAGGGCTTAAGTAAAGGAGACATCCAGCAGCTGAGCGTGCCAGCTCAGGGGCAACACCTAGCAGGCCATCGGGGAGCCTCTGTGAGACACGGAGACCAGCCGTTCATGCCGCCAGGAGGGCCAGCATCTAGGGGCACCATCTGACTCGGGCCATGGGAGAACCTTAGATGGACTAAGGAGAGGTATTGCATGATAGGTCACATATAGGGGAGGGGGTGGGAGGATTTCGAGGCAAAGTCACAACGCAGAAAGGCCAAGTGAGGAACAAGCCAAACAAAGGCCACCAGGCCACCCTAACTATCACCCAGGCGAGCAGAGCCAGAGCGAAGGCTAGGTCCAGGGCTCCACTTGCCAAGGGAAGGCTGCCCGGAGCAGCTCAAAGGGGTGGGAGGCCGGAAAAAAGCACGAAACCCAGGTCCAATGCTGGGGGTGAATGGGCTGAAGGGATGGATGGATGTTTAGGGCTTTACGTCCTGTATTTATGCACTTGGTAGGCTAATTAGGACAGGAGGAGGATACAGCAATGAGGCGAAGGATGATTGAAACAGCCGTCCAACATAGGCCCAGGTGACCCAGCAAGAGCTGGATTCGAACCCTGGTCCCAGCGATTGGCAGTCAAGCATGCTACTACTAGACCAACCCTCCCCCCGAATGAGTTGATGAGCATGACGCCATCCCCCCAGCAGGCATGAGAGAGAGTACTTGCCCAGGCAGGAGTCCAGGCCAAGGTTGTGAAGGTCGGAGAACCCACCCAATGCTGTAAACAATCCCCAGAGGGACAGAAAAGTAAGATGTTGAGACAGGGAGACATCAGGAGGAGCCTTGACAACCCACAACAAAAGCAATCGAGACGGAAGACAATAGCCCAACACTCAACGGACATGAAAGAGGATTCGGAAACCGCAGCTAGATGAAAAAGCAGCCAAGGAAGAGGCAGCCAGACGACCAGGCAGCCAGCGAGGGGCCCTTGCCCAATGCACCAGCGGCACTCAAAAGACCATGCACAGGGTGAAGCCATCACTGGCAACCCAGTCATATGAGGAGACTAGGACAAGGACAAGACATGCCAGGGCGAGATTGGAAATTTGAGGACCAGCCAGGATGCTAGGACAGCCTTGACTCAAGACAAGGAGGGATATGAGGGCAGCAAGAGAAGTTCACGGAAGAGGGCCAGCTTCCACGGAAGGAGACCAAAGTCCCCAGCGGTGACCACGATGAGTCAATGGTGAGACATGTGGAGGATGGGAGCCTGTGGAGCCCACCCCCCACCCAGACATGTGGAGCAGCTGCAACTCCAGGAGGAGCAAAAGGGCCAAACAGCCTGCCAAAGGGAGAACCTGACCAGCCAGGGAAGGGAGGCTCCACAAGATGAGCCTCGTCAGGAGAAAGGACCTGAACTTAAGAACCCTTGCAGCTGCCGAAGGCCACCGAGGGCCCTTCGACACCCTGAGCAATGATGCCCAAGGCAAGAGCCAAGCAGAACAGTCAAAGCCGTGGTTGAATGGATGTCCCCAAAGCCACATGGGACCATGAGGGTGGGGGGACTCCTAGCCTGCTGAGGGATGGAGGATTCCAGCCAACCAGGAGGCAAAATTGGTCGATGAGTAGCGACAGAACAGTGGCAGGCGCAGCCCAGAGCAGATTCCAACAGCGGGGCCAAGGATAGGGCAAAACCCTGGATAGGGATCTCCTCTAAAACCCTCCAAGGTGAGTCAATGTTTCCGAAGGCAGACAGAGCCAAAGCAGCAGGGGGCCCTGGCTAGCCAGGCAGGACCCGAGATGAAGAATGGTGATGACCACAAAGTAGCCTGAAAGCCATGGGACCCGGAGTCTAGCAGAGACCGGTGCCAAGGCCAGAGTCCCCCACAACCAGCAAACAGGGCAGCAAGGAATCCACAGAAGGAAGGTCTCATGTAACAAGAAGCAGGTTGCACTGGCACCAATAAGCGCAATATTAAAGAATTAGTAAAGTAACAAGTAAAATGTCTAGAATTACTCAAAAACCCACGCAAATGTCAAAATTCATTCAATCGGCTGTAAGCAAGCGGCTGTCCAGCACACGTCTGACACGTTGAACAGCCGAGAAGAAAGAGGAAGGTTATGTGCAAGGGACTGTGGGTATTGGGAGGTCTGGCAATGGTGCCAATTTTAATTCATGGCTGTGAAGAAGTGTGAAAGCTTGTTTGAGAAAATATACGCGCAAGCAAGCGTTGTCACTCTCTTAGACGAGTGACAATAAAGCTGTGCGGCCATGAGTGAAGTTAGAGATTACCATTTTTTAATTTTTTTTACATTTATGCACTTAGGACTGAATAAATCACAAAATGGGCTTCATTAATAAACTTCCCAGACTGATTAACCCTGAAAAAGTGGTATCATATGCCTATAAATGACAAGTACTTCAGAAGTGACGTTCAGGTGAGATTGAAAACTGTGCCGTCAGCGATGCTACTCAATCACTTCAATACAGTTTGGACCTAGAATTACTTCTACTCATAGTACACTATTTATTTTGGTGTCATTCTAAACGTCTTGCATAGATCTATATACAGCTAGTATTGTTTTACCTATCTGTCCATCAGAATGTGCCTGAGGAAATTGGCTTTACTTGTATTTAAAAAAACGTAGATTTTTTGGTGAAAAACTCACCATTTTTGCCTATTTATTCACCTTTATATTTTTAGAATTGAACAAATCACAAAATAAACCTCTTTAATCAACTCTCCAGGTGGATTTACCCTGAAAACATGGTATCATATGCCTATTTGTGACCAGTAGTTTAGAAGTTAGTGATTTTTCGTCAAAATTATGGCAATTTCGACGTTAATCCAAGATGGCCGCCATACGGATGACATGGGGCAATAATTGGCGATGGGAACATAAAAAAATATTTTATACACATTATGAAGATTCCGAAAACCAAAGTTAAAAAATATATCTTTCGGGTGCATGGGAACCCCCCGTTCCTACCCAACTATAGTGGGATTTGTCAAACCGTTATGGTTGTTAATCTAGACCTCGCCACTGAGGAGGAACTGATGATGCTTCCTAGTGTAGACCCAGTCTCTGCCAAAGCCATAATAGACAGTAGGCCAATTACTACTTGGAAACAATTACAGCGCTGTGCGCCTAAGTTGGCAAAAAGAGACATTTTGGCTTGGCACCAGAGAGGGGTAGTGACTTCGCAGATTCGTAACTTCCAGAACTTGACTGTTGATAATGGTCTAGATGTTGTGACTATGTTTGATCCCCTAATTGAAAGCCAGCTCAATAACTTAAGCCAATTTGGTGCATGCAATAAAGTAATGTCCAGGGCAGGCGCATACCAGCCCATGAAAATTGACCCCAATGAAGTTGACCCCTCGTCCATGGGTGGTGCAAGCCTCCTACTTGACCTTGATTACTCCCTGCTTGGTGCATGCCAAGCACCGCCAAATGCCCCCTCTTCTTAGGAGTCAAGTCGCACACCAATTAATGGCCAGTATGGGGGCGGCCCTGGGAACATCAACCATGCTAACATCAGATATGGAGAGTGGAAACCCCCAAAAGAAGATACGGTCTTCAGAGAAAAGAAACGAAGATCCAAGTCCCGGCACCACCGACATGACTCTTCATCAAGCTGTGACTCTACCCATCGTGGTCTGCTTACCATTGTTGAAGGACTGCACAAGCTCAGTGAGACACTTTGTATGACTGCTTGTGAGCAACAGATAAGCCAAGACAGGTTCTTCCAAAGCCAAGAGCGCTTATTGAACAATTTAGAAAGTAACTATATAGAAGACATGAAGAGATTTTAACTGAGCGCAATGACACCTTCTTCAAACAAATGAAGGAGGTGGTGCGTGACGTGAGGTCTGCAAATTCTGGTGGAGTCATCGCAAAGCATGTGGCATCTACACTGAAGGAATTTCATACAGCATTGGCCATGGATTTTTGTCCCATCCGGGAATCTAAAGCTACTGTCCTTCCTGAGACTGTGTGTGATGGTTGTCCGGACCAAGATGATCATGAGGAAGTGGACCAGTCGACGCCAAGAGAACAACCAAGGAGATGTGAACACCACAAGAATATCAAACATGTGTTCCCCAGTGATGGCGCCTGCAGATCTCAACAATGCAAGGAAAAGAAGGACGTGAACTTAAATTGTGGTAGCAACTGGTCTCCTCGTCAGTCATTTGTCACTGAGAGTAACGTGTCATCACCTGGTGCTCGACGGAAGTTGGAATCCAACTTGATTGAGAATTATGAGGGCAGTCCACAGCTTTGGGAGGAATGGTAGAAGAATTTACTATTTGTGGCGGATGCAGTGAATTGGAATGACCAAGAGAGATTACTGATGTTACGGACTCATCTCCGTGGACCAGCCAGTAATGCAGTGCTGAATCTTCCAGAGGCTATACTGAATGACTACCGTGCTATCCTCGACTCCCTTGATGCGTGGTATGGAGTTAGCAGAGAATCTACAAAGCAGCGGCTTCGTACTGAACTTGGCAGAGTGAAGCAACTGCAGAATGAAGACCTAGATGCATTTGCAGATAGAGTTTACGCAATGACCATCAGCGCCCATCCAAGTGACTTGAATGAGGCACACCTCCAACGCTATGCTGTCGATGCCTTATTTGGAGGCTGCAGGGACTCCAATGCTGCCTTCCTTGCTGCGATGAGTAACCCTGCAACCGTGACCGATGTTGTGGAACAAATGAAGAGCATATCAGTCTACGGAAGTAGAACTGGAGCCAAGTTGGTGACACGCCAAGTCTCTTTTGAAGATAGCAAACCTGCACTAAGTGTCAGGCAGATTTCGGCATCACCTATACACTGTGTCACCTGTGAGGGTTCAGGTCACGAGTCCCGAGACTGTGCCAATAGGTGTAGAAGATCTCCATCACCTTTCCGCTGTTACGAATGCCAGAATCGTGGATACTTTGTAACTGAAAGTGCAAATAGGCAGCGACAGCCGGATAGCCGAAGTTCTGGAGCTTCTGGTTCTGAGAATGAAGGCTCCAGAAAAGAAAGAGGGAGAGAGAGGAAGAAGCAATTCCACCAGAGATCATCGCACAGGGATCATCATTCACAGTGGGTTTTAACCACCAAGTTAGAAAAAATTCTAATGGCATGATGTCTGTTGGATATGGTCCACAAGAACATGCAGATTACATACCTGAAAACGAGAAAAAATCTGTTGGGAATTTTTTGAGAAAATCACATTTTTATGTGGCAGCAATTTTTCAATGTGATAAACTCCATAAATGGGTTCTGAAGATCATCAAAACTCATTTTAATGGCATGAAACCTGCTCAATATAATCAATAAGGATGTGCAGATTACTGATCTTTTAACATGAAAAAAGTTGGAAAGACATTTTCGAAGAAAAACACATTTTTATGTTAAAAACATATTATGATGTGATTAACTCCATAAAAAGGTCAGAAAGGCATTAAAAAACATAGAGATGTCATGAATTCTGCACGAAATAGCCTGAAAGGACATGTAGATTAAATATCTGAATATGGGATAATCTGTGGGGAATTTTCTCAGAAAAAACATAAAAATTTTGCCATGTAATAAACTTTATTAAATTAGTTCCTTGTACCTTCAGCAAGTTGTGTCTAAATTTTCTTGAGGATGTCTTCGAGCCATCTCAGTTTCAGTATTTTTTTCTCGTTTTCAGTTATGCAATCTATATGTCCTTGTGGACTATATCCAACAGGCGTCATGCCATTAGAATTTTTTGTAACTTAATGGTCGTTAAAACCCACTGTGCATTCAGACAGTTCATTAGCAGCAAGAGACTCATTGTATCACTCACACGGGGACAGTGAAAACTATATTCATCACTATTCGTCATCACATTTAAACTCCCAGCGGTAGACCTGTCTGCTGCAAGTGCTGAGGGCCAAGTGAAGAGTAGTCACCCTAATGATGTCTCCTGCAGGGTGCATGTCTCCACTCCTGGGACAAGTAATGAATTGCATCGTGGCTTGTTGGATGTGCAATTGAAGAAAGAAGAACATCTCATTCATCCGAATGAAGTGAAAGAAGATTTGTGCTCATCTGAGAAGAAGCTGACTCCCGGTGGAGGTGTAGGCCTCCCTTTCCCCAAGACTGGTATTGGTGGAGCCTAATGGAAAATGTCTCCAAGGTCCTTCATTGCATACTTTTCAAGTCCTGTCCACTGGAGATTTAGGTCTCCATGATTTCAAAAGGGGTTGCATGACTCCTGACTTTTCCTGTTACTGAATTTGTACTTCTGGTGATGCATGTCACCAGTTTTTCCTGAGGAGCTGCATGGCTCCTTTTGCCCATGTTAAGTAGTTTTTCATGTGAAAGTGCCTTTTTCCTTTTTCCGATAGGAGTTGTATGGCTCCTGCTCCCCTTTCCCCCCCCCCCCACCCATTTTTTTGTTGTTGTCCAGCGGAGTTGCATGACACCGCACTATTTGTACCACCTTGGTTGGCTGCCTGAAAAACAAACCTGGGTGGAAGGTGGAAGCGAAATAATCGATGCCAAGAAGATGGAAGTGAGGCGAATGGTGACCGGCCGAAGGACCTGAAAACAAACCTGGGTGGAGTGTGGCAGACACTGTCAGAATGTGCCATCTAGTGTTATCATGCATCAGTGATTCTGGGTCATGCAACGCAGTGGCTCAGTGCATTCTGGAACAGACCACCGAACAGTACACATGTCCTGCTTGTAAGTGCCATCCTGACCCCACGCCCAACGTGCTATAATATAACTATACCCCCTTGCCCTATTGGATGTCATTGTGCACAGCGCGAAAACAAGGTGTGCGTGTATTAAAAAACTTACGTTGGCTTTGAACATCTTGCTCTTACAGGGTAGTCGGTTGAGGTAATCATATTGGTTGCTATCATCTGGTTTATAAGGGTCAAAGCAAGAGTAGCCAGGTTTTGTCCGAACCATAACCAGGGCATCTCCGTTCACCGGCTTACTAAAAGTGTAACTGAAACACAAAATGTGAGCGACCAATTTATTATTTTTACTCAACAAACAAAGAGGTGTGGAGGTTAATTTGGTAATAAAATGAAGAGTTGGTTGGAGATAGTGTTGTGTTTCCAGAGGCTTTTTTTCACCAGTGTTTTATTAATACCACTGGAGGTATCGACTAATTTACAAAGTTTGCTTGATATTTCATTACTTGAACCATTGACTTGAGCAAATTTCTGTCACACACATAGGATGGCAAGGGTTTGATATTATGAATAACAGTTTTAATTCGACCTTTTATTGGTCTAATTAAAATTTGACGAAGGACAGGGGCAAATTTATCACAAAAGTGATCAACTACATATATTTACACCACAACACGACTATAAAATATAAGATATTTGATACAATGCAATGTGAAACAATTTTTGTCATTTAATGAATTAGCAACTTACTTGGCTTTTACAGTGAAATCCATTGCTGTCAGATATTGTGTGACAAATGAAGGGAGTTCAACCTCCACCTTGAATTTGGGGAGGACTGCAAAGAAAAACGAATATTTAAGCTTATCTTTGGTGAGAGTAAGAGGCCTGTGACCTCTTATTTTGCATGGAATTTCGCCAAGATGCTCACTTGTGTTGGTTTTACACATATAACTCCAGTAGCATGACAACTAAAGTTTTGCAGACCGGCGCCCCTCTCCGGCCCAGACCAATCCAGTCCAGACCAATCCAGTCCAGGGGTGACTGATCCAGGGGGAGGCAATCCGGTATACCACTATACACTGGTGTCCGATTTACGCCCCAATTTTTCATCAACAGGTCAGAAAATCAAGGAATGAAAAATACCGTGCAAGCACGTAAACTCCGCTGGCTATTATATGAAGCCACTGAGACAATCAGGACACTGCATACACAATTAATAAATTCAGTTATTCAGCATTGTTTCCAAAGGAACTTATGTGAATAATGAGCATTAATATACAAATTTAAATGGCATGGTTATGACATAAGAAGTTCTTAGATGATACAGTTCAGGAGTTTTAGCTATTTCAAAACGTTGCAACAATAATTTACGCCAAATGGAAGGGTTTTTTTGAATGCCTACAGAAATAACTCAAGATGAAAGATACCCTTTAATGAAGTGTCTCTGAGAATATCAGGCGGTCCTGTTTGGATGACCATCTCAGAATTTCACCAAATTTTGCAAAGTCAAAATGTAAAAAAAAATTCATAGGTGCAATTATTTTTTTTACTGTGGCC